>OY725325.1:29615932-30852739 GCA_963242795.1 Inga leiocalycina | reverse complement strand
AATGAAGCAAACAGAACAGAACCAATGAGTTACTTACATAAGAAACAGATCAAGTGATTGACATCCTCCCTAGCTTCTTGTCCTTAAGTTGTGCATAGATAAACTTCATCCTTTCTGGCCGTCGTTCACTGTGGATGGTGCCGGAGGTTCGATATATCAGTAAAGGGGAGGTGAGTTGTGTGAAGGCCCTTATTCTAGAGCTAGGTTTTTGGTGGAGCTGATAATTTGTATTTGCTTTAGAGCTAGGTTTTTGCATTGCTGTTTGACATAGTGAGGAAGTAGTAAATAAATTAAATTGTGGCTTCATTAGATTTTCTGATTTCTCCATAATCATCAAGGTTCCATTTACTTTGTAGTAAATAGATTTGTATTCAATGTTGAGTTGTTTATAGAGTAGTGTATTATGTCTGATTTGAATTATTATTAATCATACGCAGCCACTAATCTTGAATTTGATGGCACTTAATTAGATGCTAATTCTCCTTTCATATTCTCTCTCTCTATCTCTCTCTCTCTCTCTATTTATATATGGATATAACCTCCATAATTCATTTAACATGTCTCGACATATGACCCTCAAAAGAAAACAATGTTATATGCTCATCTTGTTGTTCACACTTCAGACACAATTTTTGCATTTATATACATGAGTGTCTTTTTTTGAATCATTATTTCTCCATTTGTAGGTGTCATCCTTACATTAACCTTGCTGGTATTATATATATTTGTTCTTATTATCATATGTCTCATTATGTATTTATGTTTGTAATCCAATAATATCAAACTCATGCCTTATGTCTTTTTTTGTAAGGCTGAGATTATGAATTAAAAATTCAAAACTCCCTTAACAATTTGTGACGTTTGATTAGATTATTGTAGTAGATGAAATACATTATAAAATTCAGTTGATATGACACTAAAGGTATCTTACTGCAGGTTTTTGTTTAGTGTGATGAATAGGGCAGAAAAAGAAATTTATTGCTTCTTCCACATTGGTGGGAAGATCGTCATTGATTAAGGGAGGACTCAATATGTTGGTGGGGGAGCAAATGGAAGAATAGTAAGAGAAGGTATGTCACTTAATGAGCTTAAAAGAACAATATATTTGTGTCTTGGGATTCAAGGGAAAACATTTCAGCTAAGGTGCACATTATCATCATTAGATGAAAGCATTGTTGTAGACACAGAGGATGATGAAGGAGTGAAACAAATAGTACAATTTAATGACGAATGTGCACATTTATATATAGTTGAAGATGCTAGTAAGTTGATAGATGAAGAGCAACCCATGATAATGTCACAAAGGTGAGTTACATGTACTTTTTATGTGTTTTAAAGTGGTATGGCAGAATGAGTGAGTAACTGACAAAAAGTTTTGATGCAGGACGGAGAGCTTGGGTGCAAGAATGCAATTACCTTGTGGAAAAATGGAGTGGGACCTAATATAGAAGCAAAGTTAAAGGAGAATGTGTTGTGTAGTGAAGGGATGCTGGTGTTGCAATATTCGGCACACACATTTGAAGTTCAAACTGAAGAAGTTCGCGTTGGTGTAAATATTGCTTTGAAAGAATGTGCTTGCAAGGGTTGGCAAAGCTGTGATATACCATGCCCACATGCATGTGCATGCATTAAACATGTGAATGGTAATGTGTGTAGATATGTGGAAGAATGTTACTTAAGTCCAACACAAGAGAAGATATATATTAGAACAATGACGCCAATGGATACACATGACATGCCAAAATTAAATGACTTACGATTCAATGATTATCAGAATGAGATCTTCTTGTGGCCCCCCACCACAAGCCGTCCGCCTGGGAGACCACGCGCAAATAGGCGGGAATCTCAATTCCAAGACAAGAATGTGCATAAATGTTCAAGATGCCATCAGGAAGGGCATACTCGACGAAGGTGCAAGAACCCAAATCCTTATTGACCTTACCTTTTCCAAGTATATCAATCCAATGCATGGTCCAATATGTTAGCTAGTGACTGATAAGTAAAATATTTGCATATTTATTTTCCCTTATATGATGATTTTATGGACGATATTTGAGCTTAATATAATATATTTTGGGTGTAAAATAAATAGTATTCAAAAAATAAAGAAAAATATAAAAAAATGTCAGTACTGTAGCGTCGGTCACTATTCATGACAGAATCACTGTAGCAGGACGTTACTGTAGCGGACGGAGGTACTGTAGCGGACGGAGGTACTGTAGCACTATAGCAACACGGAAAAAATGCGTAAACCAACCGACAGGATACTGTTCACTACTGTAGCAATGCGTGAAAAGAAGGCGAAATCACTGTAGCACCGTGGAAAAAAGTGTCTCGACGCTGCCTATAAATTCAATGCGTCAGGTGCAGATTCGAAGGTGTGGAGTTGGAGAATTTTCTGACAGTCAGAGATCCTTCTCTGACAGGGAGAGATATTTTCTCTGACAGTTCTAAATAAATTGTGTTATTTTTTATTTTTAATTTTATGTATTGTATTATTTTTTTATGCCTCCTACATGGAAGGCTTAGTATTATATTATTTTCTGTATGCCTCCTACATGGAAGGCTTAGTATTGTTTTACTTTTTGCATTCTGCCTATATGGAAGGTTTTACCTCCTAAATGGACGGCTAGATTTCTCTAGTTTTTTCATGTATATTTTTGGTTGTATATTTATGTTTGAGAATTTAATATTCAATTTTATGCAGTATTTATGAAGATTTCATTCTAGTTTTATATAATGTCAATTTATTTTGATTTTGTTTTTAATTTTATCATGAGCTAAATTTTCATTTTTCTAGGGTGATGACGTAGCTTATTAATGCCGGATTGAATCTTAACTTATTAAATCTAGTTTTAATTTCTCCTTCATGATTGAGTTTTAATTATTGTTTTTAATTCTTTCATTTGATTGGCCACCTTTTGAATGATTACAATATGCATGTTGAGACCGGAAGGAGATGCATGTGTGTAGATCCTATAATTAAAATCATGACTTGCATATGAAATAGGAATATATTCATATGAGTTGTGTAGTCTTATTGAGTTTCATAAATCTTAATGCATAATTAATTGCTTAAGTTCATATAGGAATATATTGGATTAGCAATTAATTATAGAATTGCTTAACCTTGGAAGAGGCTAGTAATTAAATTAAGGAAACTCGACTATCAATCATGTGGAATAAATTGGGCTAGAATAGATAAGTGATTCAATCCGGAATTTGTTAAGTGAAATCTAATCCCTAGGACTTTTTCTCATATTTGTTTTCATATCATCTGCACTCATATTTAATTATTTTTCTTTTATTTGTACTCTCAATCACCAATTTATCGATCGACTAAATAAAATTAAAATTACCCATTTTGGTACTTAGTGATCAATCCTCGTAGGAACGATACTCTACTCACTTCTATATTACTTGATTACGACAGTGTACACTTGCACTATTTAATTAATCATCCAAACTCGTAACAAGTTTTTGGCGCCGTTGCCAGGGATTGTTGTCATTAATATCAATACCAAGTAATTTTAATACTAATTTGGTCTTTATATTACATTTGTTTTTCTTCTTGGTGTCTTGTGTTTCTTTTCAGGCTTTTGCTTAGTATATGACTAGATTGAAGGAGACTAAACTATTGCCTTTTGATTCGGAGATCGAAAGAACTTGCCGAAGAAATCGAAGAATTCGAAAGCAGTCTACTTCAATCCTAAACAATCCGATGGCAAATCTGGGGGGAGAAACAACAGATACCAAAACACTCCGTGACTATGCAACACCAACAGTCATGGACACAAACTCTGGAATCAGGAGACCACCAGTAGCAGCTAACAACTTTGAAATCAAGCCAGCAATTATCCAGATGATGCAAGCAAATCAATTCGATGGTTTACCAACAGAAGATCCTAATGCACATATAGCCAACTTCCTAGAAATCTGTGACACATTCAAGCATAATGGTGTTACTGATGATGCCATTAAACTTAGACTTTTCCCTTTCTCACTTAGGGATAAGGCTAAGAGTTGGTTACAATCGCTACCAGTGGGAAGTATAACAACATGGGAGATCATGGCGCAGAAATTTTTGGAGAAATACTTTCCTTCAGCAAAAAATGCTAAACTGAGGAATGAAATTACCTCATTCACCCAGCATGAACAAGAAAGCCTCTATGAAGCATGGGAAAGATACAAGGAGTTGCTAAGGAGATGTCCTCATCATGGGTTACCAAATTGGTGGCAACTGCAAACTTTTTATAGTGGGATGACGCACATCTCCAGAATTCTTGTAGATGCCGCAGCTGGAGGATCTTTAATGGGAAAGAACATAGATGATGCTTACAATCTACTTGAGGAGATGGTAGCCAATGGATATCAATGGCCTTCTGAACGTAGCAATTCAAAGAAAGTACTTGGAGTGCACGAGCTGGATGTCTTTACAACTTTATCTTCTCAAGTTGCATCTATATCCAAGCAAGTAGGATCATTGACAACCCAAGCAAATATAATCAGCACTCCTACGGAAGCTTGTGATCAATGTGGAGGACCTCATGTGAGTACGCAATGTCAAGAAGGACACTCATTCATGCCGGAGCAAGCTCAGTTCATTGGAAACCAAAGAAATGACCCATTATCAAACACGTACAATCCAGGTTGGAGAAATCATCCAAACTTTAGTTGGAGGAATAATCAAAATGCATTCAAGCCGCAAGGGAACTACCAGCAGCAAGCTTTTCAACAATCAAATCCACCATAACAGAAAGTGAATTTGGAGGATGCACTGGCTCAACTAACCATGAATACATCTCAATTCATGGCTAGGACTGATGCAGCAATCAAAAGCCAAGATTCCTCAATAAAGAACTTGGAGATCTAGATGGGCCAAATTGCAAATATGCTAAATTCCAGACAATTAGGAACTCTACCAAGTGACACCGAAAGAAACCCAAGAGAGCATGTGAAGGCCGTTACACTAAAAAGTTGGAAAGAATTGAAAGATCCTTTAATTAAAAAGAAGGATGATGAAGAAAAGAAAGAAGGTGGAGGAGAACAGAAGGAGGATGATGTGATACCAGGAAGAATCAGCTTTCCAGACAATCCTCCTCCATATGTACCACCAGTTCCATACCCTCAAAGACTTGTGAAGGCAAAGCTAGACAAGCAATTTGCAAATTTTTTGGAGGTTTTCAAAAAGTTGCACATCAACATTCCTTTCGCGGACGCTCTTGCCCAAATGCCCAGTTATGCAAAATTCATGAAGGACATTCTTTCAAATAAGCGTAAGCTTGAGGAATTTGAAACAGTTGCACTTACTAAGGAGTGCAGTGCTATTCTCCAAAAGAAATTACCTCCAAAGCTGAAAAATCCAGAAAGCTTCTGTATACCTTGCACCATAGGTCAATGTCACTTTGAAAAAGCACTTTGTGATCTTGGAGCAAGTGTAAACCTCATGCCTCTATCTGTCTACAACAAACTTGGTCTTGGAGAGGTGAAGCCAACCATAGTTTCATTACTTTTGGCGGACCGATCAATAAAGCATCCGAGGGGTGTCTTAGAAGATGTTCTGGTGAAGGTGGACAAACTCATATTCTCAGCTGATTTCATAATACTCGACATGGAAGAAGACCAAGAAATTCCTATCATTCTTGGGAGGCCATTTCTAGCAACTGGGAGAACATTAATAGATGTGCAACAGGGGAAGTTAACCTTGTGAGTTCAAGATAATCAAGTATCCTTCAACATTTTCAAGGCTTTATCCTTTCCAGATGAAGGTGACACTTGCTACAGAGTCGACACATTATCCAGTTGCACAAAAGACGTGGTGAACGAAATCTGTATGGATCAACTATTAGCAATAGGAATGGTAGATGTATCAAAATCTACTAATCCTGAAGTCTTGGAGCAGATTAAGTACCTGGAAGCAAATTCCCCAATTTTTATTAAGAAACCATTTGAAGATCTTAGGGAAAGGCCAAGTAAGCCGGTACCATCAACAGAGAAACCACCTGTACTGGAGTTGAAAATACTGCCATCCCACTTGAAGTATGTGTATCTGGGAGCAAATTCAACATTACCTGTAATCGTCTCGGCAGCTCTTACTCCTGAAGAAGAAGAAAAGTTATTAAGAGTTCTAAGGGAGTATAAAGCAGCATTTGGATGGTCAATAGCTGATATAAGAGGGATTAGTCCTTCAATTTGTATGCATAAGATCTTGATGGAGGATAACTACAAGCCATCAGTCGAGCACCAGAGAAGACTCAATCCAAACATGAAGGAGGTGGTGAGAAAGGAGGTAATAAAGTGGCTAGATGCTGGCATAATCTACCCAATCTCTGACAGTCAATGGGTAAGCCCAGTTCAAGTTGTGCCAAAGAAAGGTGGAATAACAGTAGTACCCAACGAGAAAAATGAACTGATTCCACAACGAACAGTGACTGGATGGAGAGTATGCATCGACTACAGAAAGCTCAATAAAGCCACCAGAAAAGATCACTTCCCTCTGCCATTTATAGACCAGATGCTTGACAGACTAGCAGGGAAAGCCTATTATTCTTTCCTGGACGGGTACACAGGATATAATCAAATTACAATTGCACTGGAGGATCAAGAGAAAACAACTTTTACATGTCCATATGGTACCTTTGCCTTCAAAAAGATGCCATTTGGTCTATGTAATGCACCAGCAACATTTCAAAGGAGTATGATGGTGATCTTCTCAGACATGGTGGAAAGGTTCATTGAGGTATTCATGGATGATTTTTCAGTTTTTGGAGAATCATTTGATCATTGTCTTTCAAATTTGGCAAAAGTCTTGCAATGTTGTGTGGAGACAAACTTGGTTCTAAATTAGGAGAAATGCCATTTTATGGTGAAAGAAGGAATCGTGTGGGTCACAAGGTATTTGATCGAGGCATTGAAGTGGACCGAGCTAAGATTGAAACAATTCAAAAGCTACCACCTCCTTCCTCAATCAAGGGCATTCGGAGTTTTTTGGGACATGCTGGCTTCTATAGAAGATTCATCAAGGACTTCTCAAAAATCACAACGCCACTTTGCATGCTGTTGGAGAAAAACACTCCCTTTGTGTTTAATAAGGAGTGCTTATCAGCCTTCCAAACTTTAAAAAGTCCTTAACTTCTGCACCAGTTATCATAGCTCCATATTGGAATCTTCCATTCGAGATTATGTGCGATGCAAGTGATTATGCAGTTGGAGCTGTTTTGGACCAAAGAAAAGACAAGGTCTTTCATGCCATCTATTATGCTAGCAGGACACTCTCAGATGCACAGCTGAATTATGCAACAACAGAAAAGGAGCTATTAGCAGTAGTGTTTGCATTCAACAAATTCAGAGCATACTTGATCGGGTCAAAGGTCATTGTCTGGATGGACCACTCAGCAATTAAATACTTGATTGAGAAGAAAGATGCAAAGCCCAGACTGATCAGATGGGTGCTTCTACTACAAGAATTTGACTTGGAGATCAAAGTCAAAAAAGGGACTGAGAATCTCATTGCAGACCATCTTTCTCAGTTAGAACCACCTGAACAAAAGAGAGAATCACCAATCCAGGAGAATTTTCCATATGAACAACTTTTTATCATGTAGTCACAACCTACTCCTTGGTATGCTGATATTGTGAATTATTTGGCAAGCGGGGTAATGCCTTATGAACTTTCTAAAATGCAAAAGAAGAAGTTTCTGGCTGATATGAGGCATTACTTTTGGGAGGATCCGTTCTTATACAAACAAAGCCCAGATCGAATTATCAAGCGATGTGTTCCTGAAGAAGAGATGGACAGCATCTTAAATCACTGCCATTTATCCCTATATGGTGGTCATTTTGGAGCAAACAGAACAGCTACTAAAGTCCTTCAATCAGGATTTTACTGGCCTACACTCTTCAAGGACGCTTACAGACTTGTGGCAACCTGTGACAGATGTCAAAGAACGGGAAATATCTCAAGGAGACATGAAGCCCCTTTAACCAACATCTTAGAAGTTGAACTTTTTGATGTATGGGGGATCGATTTTATGGGGCATTTTCCATCTTCATTTAGCAACCAGTTCATTATAGTAGCTGTTGACTATGTCTCCAAGTGGGTTGAAGCTGTTGTCTTTCCTACAAATGATTCCCATGTGGTTGTGAAGTTCTTGAGGAAGAATATTTTTACAAGATTTGGAGTGCCTAGAGCTATTATCAGTGATGGAGGAAGGCATTTTTGCAATCAGTAACTTCAGTCGGTATTGGCTAAATATGGAGTAACTCATAAGGTTGCAACTCCATATCATCCACAAACTAGT
This sequence comes from Inga leiocalycina, assembly GCA_963242795.1. Classification (NCBI taxonomy): domain Eukaryota; kingdom Viridiplantae; phylum Streptophyta; class Magnoliopsida; order Fabales; family Fabaceae; genus Inga; species Inga leiocalycina. The sequence goes on along the minus strand of OY725325.1, from coordinate 30,844,439 downwards.
GGGCAGGTGGAAATCTCGAACAGAGAACTGAAGTGGATCTTAGAAAAGACGGTGAATTCCAATCTGAAGGACTGGGCTCAAAATTTAGATGATGCACTCTGGGCTTATAGAACTGCCTTCAAGACACCAATTGGTACATCCCCATATCAATTGGTCTACGGAACAGCATGCCATCTTCCAGTAGAAATGGAGCACAAAGCATATTGGGCAATAAAAGCATTAAATTTTGACTTAAAGGCAGCTAGGGAGAAAAGGCTTCTCCAACTCAATGAGCTTGAAGAATTCAGACAACAAGCTTATGAAAATGCTAAGTTATACAAGGAGAAGACAAAAATGTGGCATGATAGAAGAATTTTGAGAAGAGAGTTTACACCGGGACAAAAAGTGCTTTTATACAACTCAAGGTTAAAGCTCTTTCCAGGAAAGCTGAGATCGAGGTGGTCAGGTCCTTTTACTGTCATTCAAGTATGGCCATATGGAACTGTGGAGATTCAAGATGGTGATCAAAAATTCAAAGTAAATGGCCAAAGACTCAAAGAATACAATGAAGGTGCACTGAACACTTTGAAATTTGTCATCACATTTGAGGAACCAACAGGTAAGTCCTCAATCTAGTAATTTTTAAAATATATATATATATATACATATATATATAAATTATATAAAAAAAGAAAAAAAAATTGGTTTGGTTTTTGTCTAGCTAAAGACATTAAAGAAGGGCGGCTATTTGGGAGGCAACCCCAAAATTTCTTTCCTACTCTCTCATTTCTTTCCTACTCTCTTATTTCTTTCCTACTCACCGAAACACACCGCACTGCATTGATATTTTAGTTTTCATCGGCTTCTTTTTAAGTTACCATGGAGGAATCTCTTGCAAAGCTTAAGAACAGGTTCCCCACTCTTCCCAAAGATGTGCTCAGGAAGCTCTATAGCTGTCGACTTGAAAGTATGAAAGTATTCAAGCGTTTGGGCCTTCCTGAGGACATACGCTGGATCATTGAGGCTAAGGTACGTTTAGCAGATGAGTTTAATAAATCAGTTGTTCAACCTTTACCAGGAATGGGAAGAAGTTCTTACTCCAAAAAGAGAAGAGCTAAAAGAATGAATGTCTGCTATAAATGTGCAAGGTGGACATGTGATCAGCGTTGTAGAAGCAAAGGTATGGTTTCTATAAATCGAGAAGATAAAATTAAATTTATAAAGGATGGACTGAGTAAGGAGTCCCTGGATGATATCATTCAAACTCTTGAGACGCATCTGAGTGGTGATGTTCATCGTATTCTTCTTGATTTAGTGAATGTATTCAACCAAGAAAAATGGCGCTACTGTCTTGGGAATCTGACAGAAAATGACCCTGTTTGCCAGTTTATAAGAAAACTGGATGGGAAGCCAATCCTCGATTCATAGAAATCGTTTAAGCCGTTTCTGGACGTAAAACTAGAGGAAGATGTGAGCCAAAATCACAACTACTGTACATAATCATGCTTTTGTCTACTATACTTTATCTTTTGACTTTCTTTCCTCTTTTTGTTTAATTTCTTCACACAATGGCCCACCGGTCATCTATGTCAGAAAATTTTTTTCAAACTTCTTTGAAAAATGTGTGATTTGTGTGATTTTGTTGTCGTTGTTTTAATATTATATATATGTACTCTTTCATTTGTAAATATACACACTTCCATTTGTAAATATGAATTCTTTCTCTTGTAAGCGTACATGGTCCGAGAGAAACAAAGAGAAAAAGGGTATCACACAAAAATGTAGATTTACATCTATTTGTATTTTTGGTGGAACTGATTTGGGCAATAAGGGAGAGTTTATAACAGCAGCAAATGAATTGGGAATTGGATTAGCTGCCAGAGGGATCAACTTTGTGTACGGGGGAGGCATTCAGGGCCTAAAGGGAAGTGTGGCCATTTCTGCATCCATGAATGGAAGCAAGGGTTTAAGTGTAAGGGTGAAGGAGTTGGAAGATCACACTTTTTCCTTGGGACAAGAGTTACAGGTTTCGAGCTTGCCTCAATAAATGGGACTAATGTTCTACCATGCTCAAGCTTTCATTGCTCTACCCGGTGGTTTGGGGACGTTGGATGGCATTTCTAGCGTTGCATATTGGGCTAAGTTAAACTATCACAAAAAGCCATTAGAATTGTTAAATGTTAATGGTTTTTATGATAATATGTTGTCTTTTCTTGATCATGCTGTGGAAACAGGATTCATACCCCAAGCGACTCGTCATTCCATAATTTCTGCACCAACTACTGATCAGCTGCTCGATCAACTGCAAACCTATGAACCTAAACCAGATATACTCGTCAAGCAAATAGGTGGGCAATCTTCAGATAGCAGTCAGAAGCAGAACCCAGATACCACCCTTCGGTTGTAACTTTCCTTAATCTCTTGGTTTTACTCTTAGTATTTTGATTTTACTTTATTATGTGTTTATGTTTAAAAAAAAACCTTCTCTAAGCTCTAGAAGACATGGGGACAATGTCTGATTTAGGTTGGGGGAGGAGAAAAAAAAATTTCTTCTGTTTTTCTTTTGTTATTCAGTAAAACCATTAGATGCATGGGGTGTGGAAAAAATGGCAGAGTAAGGAGTTATTCTTAACTCCTGAGACGCATTTCATTAATTGCATTTTATTGGTTGCAAATTTTTTTTTTATCTTTTTCAAAAAAAAAATCTTGTTCAAGTGCTTTGTAATGATATTAAGAAGTACACAAGTTTTAAGTATGGATCAATTGAATTTAGAGATTTTATAGCATGAATGAACAACTGATTTGTTGCAATTGGTGATAAATTTTGAGTTTGAATGAACTGAGTTTAAAAATTCCTAGCCGTGAGCTTCTGAGCCTATAATGATTATTTCTCTTGTGTATGATATTCACCTATTAATTTGTCACTCTAGAACTTGCTTTAAATCTGGTTGAAATTACATCTCACATGCACATTCAAAAATGATAAAGGCATTCATTTCCTTTAGTCAGAGCCAAATAGCCAACCTTGCAATTATACCGTTGATAAGCCCCTTTGAGCCTAATTGACTGTTTCTTTGTTCTCAACCCATTAACATGTACTTTAATGATATATCAAGTGCTTTTACCTTATTCGGAAGATTGGTAGAGCATTAGAAATTCTTGTGAAATGGGCTATTGACAAAGTGTGGGGGTATATATATCATCAATTTTATAGTTGTAATTCAAAATAAAAAAAAAGAAAAAAAAGAAAAAAAATATGTCAAGTATTTGAATTGTGGGTTGTTATGATGAGATAAATTTATAAGTAGCCCATTTTTCAATTGTTCTATTAAATTTCTTAAATATAGCCTTTCATATTATGTTTTACATTCCTTTTACCTTAACCCCATTACAACCCTTAATAAGTCCTTTTGATTTGAATTATGCATGTGAATTAGGTAGTGGAGATTGAGATTTTTAGCAAGCCTATGGTAGTGCAATTTTTTTGGTTGAATTTAAGCGAAACACTTACCCTTAAACACTTGAGAGATTGAGAAAATGAGTTACACTTACAAACTCGGTTTATTCATTTTCAAACAAAGTTACCAATTTATATTTTCGTTCATTCATGAATACTATGATCTCTTTACTTTTCAATTGTGTTCTTACTTATGACTTGACACTTCTGATTTTGTTGGAAGCACTTATTAGTCATTCCTTGTCCAAGGACGTCCAAGAGCTAAGTGTGGGGGAATTTGATAAGTAAAATATTTGCATATTTATTTTCCCTTATATGATGATTTTATGGACGATATTTGAGCTTAATATAATATTTTTTGGGTGTAAAATAAATAGTATTTAAAAAATAAAGAAAAATATAAAAAAATGTCAGTACTGTAGCGTCGGTCACTATTCATGACAGAATCACTGTAGCAAGACGTTACTGTAGCGGATGGAATCACTGTAGCACTATAGCAACACGGAAAAAACGCATAAACCAATCGACAAGATACTGTTCACTACTGTAGCAATGCGTGAAAAGAAGGCGAAATCACTATAGCACCGTGGAAAAAAGTGTCTCGAAGGTGTGGAGTTGGAGAATTTTCTGACAGTCAGAGATCCTTCTCTGACAGGGAGAGATATTTTCTCTGACAGTTCTAAATAAATTGTGTTATTTTTTATTTTTAATTTTATGTATTGTATTATTTTTTTTATGCCTCCTACATGGAAGGCTTAGTATTATATTATTTTCTGTATGCCTCCTACATGGAAGGCTTAGTATTGTATTACTTTTTGCATGTTGCCTATATGGAAGGTTTTACCTCCTAAATGGACGGCTAGATTTCTCCAGTTTTTTCATGTATATTTTTTGTTGTATATTTATGTTTGAGAATTTAATATTCAAGTTTATGCAGTAGTTATGAAGATTTCATTCTAGTTTTATATAATGTCAATTTATTTTGATTTTGTTTTTAATTTTATCATGAGCTAAATTTTCATTTTCCTAGGGTGATGACGTAGCTTATTAATGCCAGATTGAATCTTAACTTATTAAATCTAGTTTTAATTTCTCCTTCATGATTGAGTTTTAATTATTGTTTTTAATTCTTTCATTTGATTGGCCACCTTTTGAATGATTACAATATGCATGTTGAGACCGGAAGGAGATGCATGTGTGTAGATCCTATAATTAAAATCATGACTTGCATATGAAATAGGAATATATTCATATGAGTTGTGTAGTCTTATTGAGTTTCATAAATCTTAATGCATAATTAATTGCTTAAGTTCATATAGGAATATATTGGATTAGCAATTAATTATAGAATTGCTTAACCTTGGAAGAGGCTAGTAATTAAATTAAGGAAACTCGTCTATCAATCATGTGGAATAAATTGGGCTAGAATAGATAAGTGATTCAATCCGGAATTTGTTAAGTGAAATCTAATCCCTAGGACTTTTTCTCATATTTGTTTTCATATCATCTGCACTCATATTTAATTATTTTTCTTTTATTTGTACTCTCAATCACCAATTTATCGATCGACTAAATAGAATTAAAATTACCCATTTTGGTACTTAGTGATCAATCCTCGTGGGAACGATACTCTACTCACTTCTATATTACTTGATTACGACAGTGTACACTTGCACTATTTAATTGATCATCCAAACTCGTAACAGTGACTAACTTTTAGTTTTGTATATAGCCTTTTGTCCCCTCATGATTTTTGGAATTAAGGGTGAAATGCAGTGGTTAACGCATTATGTGAAGACTTTTGAAGATGTATTTTGTGTTGTAATTGTGTTATAAGTGATTTATTTCCTCTTGTCATTATAAATGTAAAAGTGTTATATATTAGCACGTTATGTTAGCCAAACTACGATTAAATATTATTGTAATTATAAATGTTAAATTTCATGTTGTCAACCTATTAATTCTCAACATCTTTTGATCATTTATGTTTTCACCTGGTACCATTGTCCATTTACGTAGCATGAAAGTAATGCTTCCAACACCATTGAAGAAATTCTGCACGTTGAGTAGCTAATTTGCACATATGGTCATATCTTGCACACATCAAAGAGTTGTTGCATGTAGGCTTGTTCTTGCATGTAGGGAGTGCACATGGTTATGTTACACTTACGAACATATAAAATGAACCCAAGTGGAAGATGTTTTGAACCCATGGGAGATGCTTTCCACTTTGGGTTAGATAATTGCACATAGGGAATAGTTTTTGCACATATGGAAGAGTTCTTGCATAGAAGGGAAGATGTGTTGAACGTGGGACAAGATCTTTAGCACATGGTTTAGTGGCACTTATGAGCACTAAATGAACCTAAGTGGAAGAGACATTGAACAAACGGAACATGTCTTGCACATAGGGAAGAGTTCTTATACATGACGGAAGATCCTTCGCACATGGTTCAATGACACTTGTAAGGACTAAATAAACCTAAGTGGAGAAGACATTAAACAAACGGAACATGTCTTGCACATGGGGAAGAGTGCTTGCACATGGGGAAGAGTTCTTGAACATAAGAGAAGAGTTCTTGCACATGAGGGAAAACTGATTGCACATACGGAAGAGTTCTTGCACATGACGGAAGATCCTTCACACATGGTTTAATGGCACTTGTGAGGACTAAATAAACCTAAGTGGAGAAGACATTGAACAAACGAAACATGTTTTACACATAAGAAAGAGTTCTTTCACATAGGGAAGAGTGCTTGCACATAGGGAAGCGTTCTTGCACATAGGGAAGAGTTCTTGAACATAAGGGAAGAGTTCTTGCACATGAGGGAAGAGTTCTTGCACATGAGGGAAGAGTTATTACACATGAGGAAGAGTTCTTGCACATGAAGGAAGATCGTTCGCACATGGTTCAGTGGCACTTATGAGCACTAAAGGAACCTAAGTGGAAGAGACATTGAACAAATGGAACATGTTTTGTACATAGGGAAGAGTTGTTGCACATAGGGAAGAGTTCTTGAACATAAGGGAAGAGTGCTTGCACATAAGGGAAGAGTTCTTGCACATGAGGAAGAGTTCTTGCACATGAGGAAGATCGTTTGCACATGGTTCAGCGGCACTTGTGAGCACTAAAGGAACCTAAGTGGAAGAGACATTGAACAAATGGAACATGTTTTATACACAGGGAAGAGTTGTTGCACATAGGGAAGAGTTCTTGAACATAAGGGAAGAGTGCTTGCACATGAGGGAAGAGTTCTTAAACATGAAGGAAGATCGTTCGCACATGGTTCAGTGGCACTTGTGAGCACTAAAGGAACCTAAATGGAGGAGACAAAGAACAAACGTAACATGTTTTGCACATAGGGAAGAGTTCTTGCACATGAGGGAAGAGTGATTGCACATAGGGAAGAGTTCTTGCACATGAAGGAAGATCTTTTGCACATGGTTCAGTGGCACTTGTGAGGACTAAATGAACCTAAGTGGAGGAGACAATGAACAAACGGAACATGTTTTGTACATAGGAAAGAGTTCTTGCACATGAGGGAAGAGTGATTGCACATAGGGAAGAGTTCTTGCACATAAGGGAAGAGTTCTTGCATATGAAGGAAGATCGTTCGCACATGGTTCAATGGCATTTATGAGCACTAAAGGAACCTAAGTGGAGGAGACAATGAACAAACAGAACATGTTTGGCACATAGGGAAGAGTTCTTGCACGTGAGGGAAGAGTGATTGCACATAGGGAAGAGTTATTGCACATAAGGGAAGAGTTATTGCACATGAAGGAAGATCTTTCACACATGGTTCGGTGGCACTTGTAAGGACTAAATGAACCTAAGTGGAGGAGACAATGAACAAATAAAACATGTTTTGCACATAGGGAAGAGTTCTTGCACATGAGGGAAGAGTGATTGCACATAGGGGAGAGTTCTTCCACATGAAGGAAGATCGTTCGCATATGGTTCAGTGGTACTTGTGAGCACTAAATTCGAATCTTGGGTGTTCTTCAAAGCACTATTACTTGGGGAGGCCACCGCTGCCGCCATTCCCAACACACTCTCGACGTCGGAAAGACTAACACACCTCCCAGCCACTGCAACAACCCTAAGACGTCGCCTCGCCGCTACAGCAGAGAGCAATCCTGCACCGTCACCTCCAACACCCACACTCCGCCACCCCACACTCGTCCAATCTCTCCATCGAGTCCGTCCTTCCCTCTTCAACTTCGCGCGCCTTCAAAATCAAAAATGTGAGACATTCGCTGGTTCTGTGTTTGATTTCCGTTAATTTGCCTCTCTTTTCTCAAGGGCATTTTAGTCTTTTAATCCAGCAAAGATAGTGACAGTTTAGGCCAGGTCCCATTCAGCAAATATTAGGCTAATGAGGTCTTTTATGACAATTTTCCCTTTTAAATTTAATTAATATTCTCCAGCCTTCGGATCGAACTTCCCTATTTGTTTCTGTTCGGCTGTCGCGAAGAACTTCGCAACCGCTGCCGGTCTGCTGCTCCGCCTGACGAAATTCAGCGACACGGGGTAATTGACGATCGGACCTGTATTTCCGCCGTTCCTTCCTCTTCTTTATTTTTTTGCTTACCAATTCCTGTGAGTCTCAAGTTTAGGTGTGTGCGTTTATACATACATCTCTAGTCGAGTTCCTTCTCCTTCTCTTTCTTAAATCTGTTTGATGAGTCTCTGTTAAAATTTCTGGTGGATGCTATTTTTTGGGTAACTAGATTGTAGTTTTCTTTTTAAAACCTGATAGTGATAGTTAATTATTCATTGTGATCACCATGCAAATACTTTCTTCACATGATATTGGGGTTTTTCTATCTATTTTTGAGTTTCTTCCCCTTGTTTTTGGGTGGATTTTACTGAAAATTGTGTTCTTTTTATATTGTTGTGTAGGGAGAAAGAGTGGTGAATCGATGCTCAGTTATTTACCCACATATAAAGCTGAAGAGTACCGGCGTCAATGTAGAAATAGAGAAGGTATCCGCATCGAGGCATGTCCTAGAGAAGGATGGTACCTATGTTAACGAAAGGGAAGCAATGAAAAATTGGAACGGGAAAAGTATTAGAAAGGTTTGGTCATTGATCACCAATGGCTAGGAAGATATCGTGCTTGCTTACGCATAGACGCTCCTTTTCCTCCAACCCTGAAATTCCATCTCTTTACTCCTTCCTTCAACCATCCATCTTTGCCCTTAAAAGGAACCCTTCAGTTTCTAAGGAACCCACCAAACTCCCAACTTCACCACCACTTGCCCTCACCCCTGAACAAGTAACCACCCTACAAAATACTCTTCATAAGTCTCTTATCAGCAGTGACACAGATGAAGCATGGAGGTCTTTTAAGACTCTAACAAACAACTCTGCCATCCCAAGTAAGTCAATCACCAATGCTCTGATCACCCACTTGTCCTCACATGGTGACATTCATAATATCAAGAGGTCTTTTGCATCTTTAGTGTACATGATTGAGAAGAACCCTAAAATTTTAGATTTTGAAACAGTTCATGCCTTGCTTGATTCTATGAAATGCGCCAATCTTGCTGCCCCTGCCTTTGCCCTTGTTAAATGCATGTTCAAGAACAGGTTTTTTATTCCATTTAGTATCTGGGGCAGTGTGCTTGTTGATATTAGTCGGAAGAATGGTAACCTTGCTGCATTTTTAAACGTTTTTGAAGAGAATTGTAGAATTGCTTTGGATGAGAAACTTGATTTCATGAGACCTGACCTGGCTGCTTGTAATGCAGCACTAGAGGGGTCTTGTTGTGACCTTGAATCTGTGAGTGATGCTGAAAAAGTTGTTGAAACAATGACACTTTTGGGTGTTAGACCAGATGAATCCAGTTTTGGATTTCTTGCTTATTTGTATTCATTGAAAGGGCTTGAACAAAAAATAGATGAGTTAAAATTTTTAATGGGTGGCTTTGGTTTCTCAAACAAGAAGGAATTCTATTGTAATTTAATACAAGGGTATGTTAAGTCAGGCAATTTAGCATCAGTTGAGTCAACAATTCTTCAAAGTTTGAATGATAGAGATGACAAAAGTTGGAATTTTGGGGAAGAAACTTACTGTGAGGTAGTCAAGGGATATCTCCAAAATGGGCATATCAAGGGATTAGCAAATTTAATTCTTGAAGCTCAGAAGTTAGAGCCTACAAATACTGTAGATAACTCTATAGGTTATGGTATTGTTAGTGCATGTGTTAACACTGGCTTATCAAACAAGGCACACAGCATTCTTGATGAAATGAATGCTCTAGGATGCTCTGTGGGTCTTGGGGTCTATGTGCCAATCTTAAAAGCTTACTGCAAAGAAAGTCGGACTGCTGAAGCTACTCAGTTGGTCATGGAGATAAGTAATTCAGGTCTAAAATTGGATGTGGAAACCTATGATGCTCTAATAGATTCATCCATGACCAGCCAAGATTTTCAGTCAGCCTTTACATTATTTAGGGATATGAGGGAGGCAAGACTTTCTGATTTGAAGGTTAGTTACCTAACTATAATGACAGGTTTGATGGAAAACCATCGACCTGAGTTGATGGCAGCTTTCTTAGATGAGGTGGCTGAGGACCCTCGAATTGAAGTTGGTGATCATGACTGGAATTCTATCATTCATGCTTTCTGTAAAGCTGGGAGACTGGAAGATGCCAGAAGAACATTTAGAAGGATGATATTCCTGCAATTTGAGCCAAATGATCAGACATATTTGTCCCTAATTAATGGGTATGTCTTGGCAGAGAAATATTTTAATGTTCTAATGCTGTGGAATGAGGTGAAGCGAAAGTTATCAGCTGATGGACAGAAGGGGATCAAATTTGACCACAGTCTTGTTGATGGTTTCTTATATGCTATGGTGAAGGGAGGTTTCTTTGATGCAGTTATGCAAGTTGTGGAGAAATCTAATGAGATGAAGGTTTTTGTTGATAAGTGGAGATACAAGCAAGCATTCATGGAGACTCATAAGAAGCTCAAAGTGTCCAAGTTAAGAAAAAGAAACTTCAGAAAAATGGAAGCACTCATTGCTTTTAAAAACTGGGCTGGCTTAAATGCTTGAATTTAAAGGGATGGCTACTATGCAACTAAAGCTTTGAAACTTTATGTCTGGTAGACGCAACTCAAAATGAGGGCTGAATATGACTTTAATGTCGCATGTTCTTTCAAGAGGCTTTGGATTGACGGATTTCATAAACTCTTGAGCAACCCAAGTCTATTTGCCTGTTGTGGTCATTTTGGGCTTAGAGGATTCTTCATTACAATTCAAGCTACACTAATTCTCTTCTGCAGTCGCATATTATGGTACTCATCATTTTGACTCTTTTCAATTAGTTTCTCAACTAATCATTACATTTTGAGCTAAATGTGGTTTCTCTTTTCTTCTTTCCCCATTTTTTGAAGTTGAGATTTGTCCTTGACCATTTGCTGGTTGACATCTACCAGATATAATTCTTAAAAGTTGATGTTGTACAAATGAAGCTTACCATGTTATACACTTGTGAACTCTGCAGATCACTAGATGTTTTTCTTTGTTCTGCAAATGAATTAAATAAGGTAATTTTGATGAACATCAGATTGATTAGCCCCTTCCTTGCAACTGCTCCCCAATGGATAAGGTGGCCTGTAACCCTAAGGCATGTCAAGTACTCCCTCTGGTCCTAATCATAGGACATAGTTATCTAATTTTCGAGAAATTAAGGATAATAGTTAAATAATTTAATCATATTTAATTTCCTAAAATACCTTTATTGATTTTTCTTGAAAAAAGGTACTATACTGCGGTTTGCGATTGACGATTCTCTTTGCTCAAAATTATTTTATTAAAAAAAATAAAAAAGAATAGTAGAATTGAGGTGTATGTGGCATTAATGAGTTGCAAGCATTACTCACTTTATAAAACACAGGTGTATTATTAAATTATTATTGTGTTTAATTATTATTGAAAAAATATCAATAGGGGGTAGTTTGGGAATAAATTGATAAAAATTAGAACTTTGTCCTATAATTAGGGCCAAAATCAACTCTCAAATATTGTCTTATAATTAGGACCGGAGGGAGTATTATCCATCAGACTCAGTAGAGTTTAAAAGGTTAATATAAATGCCAGATAATGCTCCGTCACCAAGAAATCCTTTACATTCTGTTGCAGGCCAGCTAATGGATTTTGCAATGTAGTTTTTTTTTTGGCCCCCCGGGACTCTTTACATGGTGTACTTAAACCATTGATTAAGCTTTTTGGTAGCAGACTTTTTTGAAAATAAATTTTGATTACTATGATTTAGCTTTTGCTTTCATGAAAACTAAGTCCTAAAATATGCCTACATCCCAAGTATGTGTTCCATATATATCATGTCAGACTGAATTATATGATATCTTCACAGGTTTCAGCATCATTTGGGCTTTGAAAGATGAGCAGGAAGTAGGCCACCAAAGTTCATCCTGAAAATCAAACTACTCTTTTTAATGGTTCGTCAGATTTTCTGGACACTGATCGCTCTGCAACATTTTGTGTTTTGAACTTTAGTGTGGAGCAAGCTCAACATAAGAAACTAAATAGCTGTCGTAATGGCTTTAGAAAGATCTATTGACCAATGTCTTACATAGTGGAATGTTGAACTTTTAGAATACACTGCAATGTACAAGAAAATTGTGTATTAATTATAAGTTTTTGCATTGTATTAATCTGTTTAAAAACCCTACTGATTTCTTCCATGTCCAAGGTGTATCTCCCAACATGAGTTTGCATTTATATCTCGTATAAATTGTGTAACCAAAATTTAGTTTTGATGATAGTTTGTTGGAGTCTGAAGCTTTGCGCCGCCTTTTCTTTAGAGGTGGTGAATGATGAAATTTTGGTTAGTTTCTGTCTTGTACATTTTCCTTAGTGGATGAGTTTTTCAGTTTCTACTCCAGGTAATTAAAATCTGCCTATGTTTATGGCCGAACCCAAGTCTCGATGGAGGAGGGAGATTGTATTAGGCCATCGACAACAAATCTATATCCCTATCAAATCTTATAACATGGATTAATGGAGAATTTGTATTAAAGCTAAGTCATTGTTTGGAAGTGACATGCTCGAGTGCAGTGAGAAATGGTTTAACTAAATATTTAGTTGTTGAGAGAACACAATGAAATCATGTGATCTAACAAATGACATCAAACTCCAACCTTTACTTGAAAACTGATTTGGGTAAGTTGTCCTAATCGAAAGATTAACAAACCAAGAAAGCTTTCTAGAGTAGTAACTCCATTAGCAGCAGTGAGAACATACTAATTCCATGTGCTACAATGGTGTATAGGAAAGGTTAAAAGTGCGAAAATACGTATGAATTTATATCCAATGTCCCCCAACACTAAAAACTTTCCTCAAATGTAAAAGTAACTATATATATTCAAAAAGAAGTGAAAAATAATGCAGTCCAAACATCTATTATTTTTTGGGAAAATCCCTTAAAAAGCAACTGGAAATCATGAAAAAACATATAGGTGCTCTGAATTTTTAAAATCCTACAAAGGTGCTAGAACTGAATTGGAATTTACAAATTCAAAGGAAAATGACCAATTTGCCCTTACTTATTGGTGTGGGGGTTCAAACCCCCCACCACTTTCATGAACGAAAAGTGTATGACCACTAGGCTAGCAAAGCCTTTCAATATATATACTGTAAAATATATATATATATATATATACATATATAGTAACCTTTGATTTTTAACTAAACCAACCAATAAGTTCAAATAAGGAATTGGCAAATTGATAAAATAAATTAACAAGTTCATATAAGGATTTCACAACTTTCGTTTTTTAAGCAAAAAATTCACCTACTTTCTCAGGTCATTCACTAATTTAGATTAGGAATTCCCGAGTTCATATGAGGAATTAATATTTTGAGATAAGGATTTTGCAACTTTTGTTTCAACCAAAAATTCACTTTCGCTTTCAGGCCATTCACAAGTTTAGATGAAAAATTCCCAACTTCAGATAAGAAATTGACAACTTGAGATAACGAATTCACAACTTTTGTTTAAATAAAAGATTCACTTGCGTTCGGAGACCATTCACAAGTTTAGTTACAAAATTAACAAGTTCAGATAAATAAATGACAAGTTGCGATAAGGAATTCACAAGCTCATATCAGGAATTTTTTATTGATTTACTTTGTGAAACTAACAAGGCCAGTTTGGAGTTTTCTCAAAAGTCAGACATTAAAAACTTCGAACACTTGCTGAAAGAGGAAAATCTCCATTTAATGACAGAGGTGATTAGAATTCATCAAATCTTTTATTTGAATCCTGAAAAAGCTCTAATTATATGGTGATATATATCGTTGTGATTGAACATATAGTAATGCATCGAATTCGGATTGTGCATTAGGAAGGAGAGTTAGGACTCTTGCTTGTAATGATTTTGAGCTCGATGGAAAGCACACATCAAACAAGGCCAGCCATTGTTTTTCTACTTAAAACAAACAAATTACTTACGGTGGCTATTTTTCTTATTCTTCTCTGGTTCCCTGGTTCTTATTCTTCTCCGATGTGCGGTGCTTCTATGTTTGAATACGATTGAGCCTCTTTTTTTTTTTTTTTTCTTTTTCTTTTTTGATTTTCCTTTCCAATTTTTTCAATGACAGAGGGAGATTGTGGAGATCACCACACTTGATCTAAAGCAACAATTGTTGATGGATTGTTGATAATGGATTTAGAGTAGCTGAAGCATAGGATAAGCAGAGCATGCTATTGAGAGGTTGTCAAAGGATTGATCAATTAGCAAAACAGAAATTGGTTGTAGATAATTGATAGTTTCATAAATGATCGATTCAGCACACAGCAGTAGTCAAAGGATAAGTATGAATGTGCCTTCCCTTCATCACAGTTTTCTTCGAAGATGCAAAATGTGCCCAAGCACATAGTTTTAGGCTACAATAGCTGCTCTTATCCCAAAAAGGGGGGGAAAACAAAAAAGAAGCAAAAACAAGGGAAAAAAAGGTCAATATCTTAATAAATGCCATGTGCCAAGACTTGGCACTATTGACCCAACAATAGCAGGAACCATTAAGTAGCATGTATACCGGAAACGAATTTGAAATCCTTTTGTTGAACTTTATGTTGTTTCCAGCGTTCATATTTGCAATGCAGTGCAAAATGATGTATTTTTAATTTGTATCAATAACAAGATTATTATAGAATGTCCTAATTAATCAAAACATTTTTCTTTTCTTTTTCCCCCAAGTATATATCTCATTTGGTGGAGCTGGTTACATTGATGATAAGACGAACAGAATAAGGGAATTATAGGCGACGGGGCTATCTGCTTTAATTAAAAAAAAAAAATTACAAGTCATTATATTGCAGAAAAGTTTCTGATCTTCAAAACCATATCATAGTAATAAGAGCATAAATAACATCATATTCTCGTCCATAAAAGAGCTTTCCCCTCTAAGCTTGCAGGCCTCTTAATTGGTTTCAACCAATCAGACCATCTCAATCCAACCAGAGCTGCCACTAGTCACCTCTTGGAAAATATTCAATGAATCGAATTTGAAGATGAACTAGTCTACTTTTTCCTCCAACGGACCATAGGTCCAGTTAGCCTTCCAAATAATAGATGGCGACAAAAGCCGTTCAGTTTTCCAACCTGATGACTTGAGCTGCACAATGAATGTGTACTTTAGTCTGCTAGTTAGTGATGATGTACATAAGCAAATGTAAATTCGACTTATCCAGAAACCTAAACAAGTACCTTCTGAGTAAAAATGTCATACTGGTTATCTATCCATAATTGACTGTCTGTATGCAATGATTTGCTTTTACCACTATGATTTGCCATAACAATAGCATGAATAAATGACTTCAAGACATCAGCAGCACCGGAGTCCTTATGAGTTATGACATGAATGATCCCCTTCCTTTCTACTAGCAAGTACTTTGCTATATATATATATATAAGCAACGGATGAAGAAGGGTTAAGAATTCTGTTTAGAATGTAAAAACTCGGTAACCAAACATAACATAAAGGAGCAGCTGAACTGACCTTTTGTGTAATGGGGTGCTGCAGAAAGCAGAGGCGCCAATCTGTTGCAAAAAACGTTTTTTTTTTTTTTTTGGTAAAAACAAAAATTGTCTCTTATAAGTAGGAAGAGGGGGAGCATAACGAACAGCAACCTGTTAGGTTTTGGGCTATTGAGAGGAAGAACACAACTCTGTTATCACCTTATATGGACTTTGGGTAATGGTAAAGGCTGGTAATTATGCAGAAAGACAAAATTTCTGACAACCCCAACACTGTTATGAGATGATAATGCACAAACCAAGTTGGCCCCAAGGCGATAGATGGAGTTCGAAAAACGAGCCACACTATTCATGACTTGCAAAGAGTGTGACTAGCTTTGAATTTTCTAATAACGGGAAAAGAAAAAAGGTTGGTCAACAGAAATACTCACGTTTCCATGTTTTTAAATAAAGAAACCCTTGTGCCCAAGCGTACGCGCAAATGCAGTAAATTAGCATTCTTGGAGCTCCATGAAGTAAGCTGTAAGGGTAAAATGTGTTCCAATGACGATACCTGTTCAGAGGTGAGAACTGGCAAGAAGTTCAGAAACGGGCATTATTAATACTCAAAAACAAAAGAAATGATATGAACCTAACTTTACAGGGTTGGAGATTTTTTTCTCCCGGCTGCTGAGGATGGTCAATTTTTCCTTATTTTTCAAGGTCCACTATCATGTCCTTTGGTGATGCAGATTTTATAACCCCACTTCTCCAATTTTTTAAAATTCAAGTCATGAAAGTTTTACCTCCCCTCCAAATCCCTCATACCAAACAGCCCCTTAATGTTGCAGATATTTAGACCACAAGGGAAACAATTGGAATAAAGAACAGACAATACCTTGGCCAGTCTTTATAAAATGCTGCAAAAGGATTGAGCTCCTTTCAGGGTTTAGTGAGGTTAATGCTAGGCATCGAACAGCTTGGTAATTTGCTGCATAAAAGAGACAACTGCAGAATCAGGATTGTATTATGCAGATTTAGGTCATGCATTCAAGGAAAAACTATACATAGAAAAGGGTAGAATTAACTTCAATAGATGAGGCTATCTTCAGATTAAAATTGTGCTAAAGTGACCAGTCAGTTTTCCCCAACATCAAGATGGTTTGAACTTTTAATTTGTCCTACCCACATCTCATCTTACCCTTACAACTGAACTAACCCTGGGTGGCTAACCAAATCGCAATTTTATTGTTGTGACAGCAATATACTACCTCCAGTCCTTAATATAAGACCCAACTGACTAATTTGGGAAGATTAAGAAAGCTAAATAAATTACTTTAAAATATTTATATTTATCATTTTTCTTGAAACTAGTTTGCCTGACTTATAAACTGATATATAATTTAATAATACACATAAGTATTACAGAGAGATCATATAACATATGATATAATTAAGTAATTTATTTAGCTTCCTTAATCTTTCCAAATTAGTCAACTAGGTCTTATATTAAAAACCGGAGGTAGCATTACTATAGCTGTTAACAGCTTAACTCATGAAGACTATTGAATAGTCAATCAAATAGATGTTTTAACAGGAACAAGTTTGTAAACAGCGCAGACAAGCAAATTTTGTCCAGCAGATATCCTAGAGCATGCCAATTGCCAATTTGCCCCAAAATTTGAAGCTACTAGGAAATGAAGCAATTGTCAATATCAGAACATTTATAACCTCTTCTCTTGATGAAAGTCCAGATGACAGATAGTTCCACTCTTGCTTTTGCATGTTGTTTATATGGCAAAGCAAGTTGGACTAATTTATGATACTACCTTTTTTTTCACAACTTTAAGATGCAAAACAGAATTGTGTAAAAAAAATTACAACCTAGAAACTTACCAAACATATGGAACAGGGTCAGAGACAAGAAACAAAACCAAATGGCTAGTGGCCGTTCCATTGTAATGTGAGCAAGAAGCATACCCAAAGCCATGCCAACCATGGTTGCCACAGTTTCTTGACTTCCTTCCTATACATAAAAGAAAATCAACAGTGTCAACCAGAGCAAAAGAACAGATTCAAAAAATAAGTTAGAATAAATGCAACTAATACCTTAGCCGATATATCGGCAGCATTATCCTGAAGGGCAAAATGCTGAGTCAAAGCTGCTCTTGTTGCGCCACTTGCAACACCAGCTAACCAAGAACATATTTTTAAGGAAAATATATTAAATACGCAATTAGGATCTAAGTAAAATTTTTAATCAGAAAATAATTCTGTCGAAGAGGTTCAAGGGTTAGTGTATATTAGATTAACTGATGTCGTTAAATATTACATCACATATCATATGGCTAATTTGATAGACACAAATCTTATAAAGAGAGGGGCGAAGAGATCATGGAGAAACTAACTTCCGTATCAGTGTCTATTTTTAACTTCTGGAAATGCATGAACTTACTGAATGATCTTGATATGCTTCCGAGGCAAACAATAACCACAAAAGCAGATGGAAACAGTGGGGAGACAAGGTCCATTAGCATTCCTGCAAACCCATGCAAAGAGCTTCACAAGTCAATGTTAGACATGAAGAAAGGATCAGGGAAATCAGATTAAACACAAACCAGCAAGATGAAAGCTGCACAATAGAGATGCTACTATTGACAAAAAAATATAAAAAGTAATTGTTTGAGCATAAAACCAAGATGATCATATTTTGAGTGCTATGTAGTACGTACAATATTTAGGCCCGTACAAATCCAAATATGTATTGGCAGTCATATCGGTTACTAATACAGTAAAAATTATTACCAGCACTTCACGACCAAACAATAAGTCATCTGTCTAAGCTTCACCAAAAAAAATTCTATAACAAAATGGGTTGTCAAATTAAAACAAATAATAAAGCTGAAAGCACAGGAATTTACCCAGATCATTCATAAGATCTGCAACCAAACGCCACCTTTTTGCATTGCTATCCAGGTTTGATCCCTGCATGTTATCAGGTTACTTAGCACTAGAGGGAACATGCATTTGACAGGAAAGAATCATCATATGATACCAGTCCATGGCAACTCATAGTGTAACATTCCACACAAGAAGGTACTACTATTCCAATGTTCAATCTCTTCTCACTATATGCTTACCAAGACTATGTTCAGAAGGAACTAATTTACTACCTCCGGTCCTTAATATAAGACCCAGTTGAATAATTTGGTAAGATTAAGGAAACTAAATAAATTACTTTAAAGTATTTATATTTATTATTTTTCTCCAAACTAATTTTCCTGACTTATAAACTGATATATAATCCAATGGAAAACATAAATATTTCAGAAAGATCATGTAATATATGCTATAATTAAATAACTTATTTAACTTTTTTAATCTCTCAAAATTAGTCAACTAGGTCTTATATTAAAAACCGGATATGGTAGTGCATTTTCCCTTCAATAATAAATAAGGAAGTGAGAAATACAGACCTGGTAGAATGTGAATAGGATACCTCCAAGCATGCCAGTTAGATCCCTCAAAAACCACTGGAAATAGTTATAACATTAAAAAAAAAACATGTCGACATGGCATAGTGTAAGAAACATAAAGGCTTCTCCCAAAGCTCCGTGGTGGGAATTCAGCCAATAATCATGAAATACAAAAAGAAATATTCTTGCATAAAATTTCTTAGGTGTTTGCCATCAAGTTCTCCAATGTTATACATGAAAATATTAACATATTGGCCATTTCCACCAACTCAACATCACATTTAACTTCTAAGAAAATTCAGGCATGTGCCACGCTTTCCTCTCAGATATTAACAGAAAACACGTAAGAATAACCTTAATAAGTTTTATCACACAGAATATAAATTACTTGATACCTGAAAAGTGGCACCAATAACTGTTGCTGATTTCTCCCCAACCCCAATTGCACTCAAGAGAGCCTAGATAATGGAATTAAAGAGACAACTTATATACCATTTTGATCCTTCAATGGCACAAATTACCATTAAAACAGAGTGAAAAAATCCCTTACCTGGGTAGAAAGCATGGTCCTTATATACGTTGAAAGACCCTGCAACAATCGATACACCACTAAAAATCAACAGTAAGAAAAAGCAAATTAAACATGGATTTTCTGTAAATTGAAATTATTGCCCCTGTTTCTTCACTATCTGTTTACCTGCAATGCATCCCATATTTGAAAAGGAACATAATCTGAAGTCACGCTACTTGGAAAACCCTGCAAGTTATTAATTAAGAGCGATCAAAGATGAGTGAGGAAAAGGGAAAAGATAAAACAAATTTCCGATAAAGCCGAAGAAGAATCATATCGTTATGGTAATTTATAAGAACAAAAGCTTGCCTCGGGCACAAATGCCTGAAGGAATCGTTTCCAAACATAACTGAAACGGGCACCGGATCTGTGAATAACAGGGCAAGAAGAATTTTATTGTTAAAAGAAAAAAGAGAGGGGGGAAGGTGCAAAAGAGATTAATTAATGGTTGCGAAGAAAAGGGAAGAAACCTTTGGATGGAGAGTGAAGAATGGGAAGCTTTAATGGTGAAAGTTTTAGAGAGCTTTGTGGGAGCGGAACCATTCCATTCTTCCAATGTTATGATCTTATTATTGGTCACAGTTGAAGATGATGACTCCACTTCCATCCCTACACACAGTGAGAGATGCGAACTAGGAAGCCTTCATGCCCAAAACAATATGCCCTCCGCCACTCCCTCCGTTCGGCTGCTTAGAGTCAACTTTTTGCATTTTTCCCCAAGTGCGTTTGGTTGGAGCGGGCGGGGAGAGGAGGGGACGGAAGGGGGATACAAAATGAGTCTTCCCCCTTTATTTGGTATGAAAAATTGGAGGAGATGGGTCCTAAAAAAGGGGTTACAAATTGCTCTCATCTCCTTATTTTTGTTCCCTCTAAATTGGGGGTTTTGGAGGGAATGAAAAATGAGCCCCTCCCCTCCCATATCTTCCCTTTGAACCAAACAGGCCTTAAGTTTGAGGAGAGGGTAGGGAAGGGAGGGGAAGAAAGGAGGGTTAAATTACCTTTTTTTAGGGTTAAAAGTATTTAAATTTTAGATGAGAATCCAAAATTTAAAAGAATGAGAGGGTAAATTTTGGGTTTCTCTTGTCTAAAATTATAATTTATCAATCATCCCCTCCCCGCTCTCCCCTAAAACCAAACACACCCTAAGGCCCTATTTGGTTGGAGGGGGTGGAAAATGAGCTCCTCTCTTATTTGGTATGAAAAATTGGAGGAGATGGACCTCAAAGAAGGGACTCATAATCTCTCTCATCCCCTCATTTTTGTTCCTTCTAAATTGGGAGGTTTTGGAGGGGATGGAAAATGAACCCTCCACTTCCGTCCCCTCCCTTTAAACCAAATAGACCTTAAGTGTGTGTTTGGATGGAACAAAAAAAAGTGCTTTTGGCACAAAATCATGGTTTCAAAATTTAACATCCAAACACTCAACAAAACTCCAAAATCCCTTTTTGACTTGAAACCATGGTTTTAGGCTTTGTTTGGTTGGAGGTTAGGTTAGGTTGGGGTAAGTTGGGGGTAACAAAGTGGTGTTTGGTTGGAAGGAGGTTAGGTTAGGTGTTGGATGTTTTTTTGTCTTCTAGTGGTAACCTAACCTAGATTCTGAAACCTCCAAAATTGGGGTTTTTCCTAGGTGAGAAAATATTTGTCTTCAATTGTGACTAAATTGCCCATGACAATTTTTTTAAATTCCAACACTGCCCTAACTTGACCTTCTAATTCAACGAACTTTCTAAATAATAATAATTTTATAAATAATTATTTATATGCTTACACGAATAATTATTTTATAAATAATAATTTTATATAAATAATTATTATTAATAAATACATTATAAAAGAAGAAGGAAAATATGTAGAAGGGCATTTTAACTTCCTCTAACCTAACTTAACTTAAATAAACCTCACTTAACCTAACCTTCGTTGAACCAAACAACATTATAACCTCTTCTAACCTAACTTAAGTAAACCTCACTTAACTTAACCTTCGTTGAACCAAACAAAGCCTTTGGGTCAAAACCATGGTTTCAATCCCCCCCTTTTCCATGTTATCGACCCCGCCCCCTTTTGCTTATTAGTTTTTTTCCAGGTTCTCTAACCCGGGCCGAACCGGCCCGGAAACCGACGACCCGGGCACTAAACCGGTCCGGTTCGGTGACCCGGTCTGGGTCAACTTTTTTATTTTTTTTTAAAATTTTATTTGTTTAAAACAAATTTTTTCCTTTAGAATTTCATACTATAAGCCTAAAATATTCTATTTCTCACCGGTTTGGTCCCGGTTTAGCTCTTATTTGACTCCGGTTTGACCCACTGACCCTTGACCCAGTACCCCGACCGGTTCACTGACCGGTCCGGGTTTAATTACCTTGGTTTTTTTCCATGTTGGTGGGACCCACACCACTCTCTCTCTCTCTCTCATTTGTATTTTATTTTGAATTTTGAAATTCTCTCTCTATCCCTGTTTTTCTTTCTTTCTTTCTTTCTTTTTAATTTCAAAATTTTAATGATTCCTCATATCCTTAATATAAGATATATTTATCTAATTTGATTATATTAAAAAATTAGTTAAGTTAATTAATATCACATATAAACAAATTTATTTTATTTTTCTATTTATTATGAAATGTAATGTTAAATAATGGGTTAAGATGCAAATTTAACAACCAAGTTTTTCTTAAGAGGCGTCTGGCACAAATAAGTTTTGTTAAATTTGCACCTTAATTCTTAAATAATACATAAAATATAATCTTATCATTCATATATAGTTATCACAAAAGCTAATGTCTTTTTTAATAATTTAACCATGAAAAAACTATTCTGATCATAATATCCAAACACTTTCATTTTATCAAAATCACTTTTTTCCTATAATCTATTCTTTAAAAATTATTTTTCACTTTTTCTTCAAAAACTAATCCAAACGCACTCTATAAGCTTTTGAGACCATGTTCTAGAAAAGCTATTTTTTTTTGGCTTTTTTCAACTTTTTTTAGAAAAGTTATTTAAAACCATCCAAACACTCTTATCAAAACTACTTTTTTCATAAAATTTATTCTATTCAGTGTTTGTTTGGAATAACAGTTGGGCCTTCAAAAGTAGCTTTTTAATCATAATTTACGGTATATGAGGTAAATTCATGAGAGAAGTTTTATCTCGAATTACGTGAATAAGCACTTTTTGGGGTCTCAAACATGATCCCAAACAAACACTCAATCTATTATCTAAAATCATTTTTATTACTTTTTTTTCAATGCCTATTCTTCAAAAGCTAATTCAAATAGGCTCTTAAAATGCAAATTTTGATACAGGTTTTCACTCAAAATTGGTCCCGCTGGCAAGAAATTAAGTTATAACCCATAAGTTCATGAGTTCAAATTTTTTAAGCTCAGAAGTATATATAGATATGGTAAGCTCTCGAGACCCAACACAAGACAACTTTTTCATAGGGATAGAAAAAAATGTTGCCCAAAAGTTTTTTTTGGGTTAATGTCAGCAAGAATTTTCAAAATGTAATAATGTTGCCCTATCTTATTAAAAATCAATATTGATATTTAATCATAAGGGACAACATTATCTATTTTAATACCTCTGGAGCAGCCTTGAACCAAAAAAATACTTCTAGGGCATTGTTTTTTAGGGAAAACTTTCGGAATGAATTTACACCTTAGCTCAAAGAATAATTAATTGATTTAAAATATTTGTAATATGAACTTGGAGATATATGTATACACGCACACACCTGAACTTAAGACTCATAGGAATT
Organism: Inga leiocalycina; assembly: GCA_963242795.1. Lineage (NCBI taxonomy): Eukaryota > Viridiplantae > Streptophyta > Magnoliopsida > Fabales > Fabaceae > Inga > Inga leiocalycina. The sequence goes on along the minus strand of OY725325.1, from coordinate 30,821,203 downwards.
GGTGAGTGATGATTTTAGGGTGTGTTTGGTTGGAGGGTAGGGGATGGTATATACTCCCCTCTCCTGATTTGATTTAAAAGTTTGGAGGGTAGGGGATTCCAAGCCATTTCTCCCCTCCCGTCCAAAACCCCCATTTTGGCTCCCTCAAAATTGGGGCTTTTGGAGGGGAGTCAAAATTTTAGATTATTTTATTCTTATAATTTAGGCTAAATTATATAAAACCCCCATAAACTTTAGGCCAGTTGCATATAACTCCCCAGATATTTCGACGTTTAAATTTAACCCCCCTGAATTATGGTTTTTTTATTTTATACCCCCTGCCATTAACGTGCAGTTATCTTTTTGATGGAATTTGCCACGTCAGATTAACGCAAGACAACTTATATCCTATGTGGCATCTTACAAGGCATCCGACATAAGCAAATAATTTAATAATTATTATATCAGTTTTATATAAGGGTGAAACTGTCATTGTATCTTTAAAAAATTTCCTTAGTCCCATTGCCTCTTATCTCATTGCCGCCGTCTGCTACACGCGTCTCTTGTTTCAATTATTAGAAAATCCTCAACTGCTACAACCACTATAGATGCACGGAGTGAAATTTCATTTTTGATCTCAGTTGGTCAAATCTACACACAGGCTAATTAGAATTTTTTGGGTGCTTGGCAAATTAGGTACTTAATAAAATACTATTCTTAACATTTTTATGTTGTTCTTGTCTTTTTCTTTTCACTTTAGTTTTGCACTCTCTTTCATGTTTGTCATTTTATGAGTCTTTTTCTTTGTTTGACTTTTACAATTCTTTTGTTTTATAAATAGGCTTTTATAATTCTACACATGTACATATGTTACCCTATATTTCTATGTTCCCTTCTCTCCTCACATGTTGAACTATTGCTATCACAGTCATTTTTTTCCAATGAAAATCAAGACATTACTAAATAAAAGAAGAAGAAATTTTATTGAAAATTCTGTCAAACTTCCTTGGTTAAGGGAAAAACTTAATCTCTTTCAAAGCATGAAGAATAAATAAATAAGAAAAGTTGTCATTTTAATTGCATTAGAGCTCTTGATGCATTGCAGAAAGAGAAGAGAATGTTAAGACCTATGGTAATCATTCATGAAAGGGATATTATGGAATTAATACTTGTTAGCATTTCATTATTTGAATAGTCTGCACTAGGCTTTGACTTCATTTGGCTGTTTTGGGGAGAAGGGAAGGAGTAGTTCATAAAGGAATAAGGGGAACATTTTTTTAATATAAGTAAATCCCCATGCTCTTGCTTACACCAATTTTTTGGCATAAGAAATTATTGTTATAGAGTAGGTAAGAAAGGATTTGGGTCCTGTTTGTTTGATTACTAAATTTATTCTTTCCTTTATTATAGTATGTCCAAATAATGGATAAGATCTTCCTTTGGTTACCATTTTTCCTTTCCCTTATTTATTCTTTCCTTTATTTGATGTTAGGTTATAGTAACATCAGTGACAAAAACTATGGCTAACTTACAAGGTGCTTCAATATATGAGGAGGAACAAAGAGTTGAAGAAGAGGAGTTAGACACCCAAATTGATTTGAATAAGTGTGAATTTTTTGATAGCAATAGTGAGCAGCTAGATTTATTTTTTGAAAATCTTGATGGAGGGATAGAGGTAGAAGTTAATCAATGGTTGAATGACAACCAATTGGGGGGTGGAGTCTAGCAGTAGAGATAAAAGAAATGTAGAGGCACAAAGTGGATTTGAATGGGATGAATAAGTGGAATTTGATAATGATAATGGTGAGGACTCAAAAAGTCTAATTGGATTAGATGATAAAGACCAAGAAATAGACAAGCAATCATCTAATGGGTTTAATAAGAAGATAGATTTTAAAAGACCTATCAATCTTCAAGTTGGTATGAAGTTTGCAAACTTTAAAATTTATAGACAAGCATTAAAGCAATATGCCATTGAGAATGGTATTGAGTTCAAGTATATAAAAAATGAAGCATCTCGAATTAGGGTAAAGTGCAAGTGCAATTTGTAATATCCCAATTTTTGATTAAGGGCTAATCATGATTATTGTGGATAATTGTAATTTAATTGGAATTATTATGTGCTTTATGGAAATATTAATTAATATGTCATAATTGTTGGAAAATTTAGAGAATGGATATATTGGTCATAAGTTGGTAATTAATGGAGAAATTAATTACTAGCTAAGAGGAAAAATGAGAAGTGTGATTAAATGTCTAATGGAGAGATTAGAATAGTTATTTGGTGACTCATATTGGGTGGGCCAATAGCAATATGACATGTGGCAAAAAGTGAGTGTGAGAGAGAGTGTATGTGTGAAAGTCAAATGGAATTTCTTTTATGTTTTCTCTCTCTCCTTCCCTCCATTCAGCTGACAAGAGGTATGGGGGAGGAATAATTCATCATCATTCCTCATCTCCTTCACACTCATCTCTCTCTCTCTCTCGTTTGCCATTTTTGGCCAAGGAAAAAGAAGAAAGCTTCAAAAGGTAAGGGCAAATGGCCTCTTTTGCTCAAACTCACTTCATTAATATTGATCCTTGGAGTGAGAGCTTCATTTTGATGTGTATAATGTGCCTATTGGTGTTGAATTGTGCCCACACGAAATTTTGGAGGTTGGTGAATCAAGAAGTGTTTTTGAGAAAGTTGATAAGGTAAGTGAAACCAATCCTTCTATCTATATTTTATGCCAAATCAATAAGATTTGAATTTCTGGGATTTTTGGCCCATTTTTGTTGGAATAGGGTCATTGGTAGTTTGGCATGTTATTGGTATAAAAATGGGTGTTTTTGTATGAGTTTTGGATAGATAGATTGATTGGGGATAGGAATGGTATGTTTGGATGATTTTGGAATTTGGATGATTATATTGCCCAAAAATAAAGCATGAGAATGGAGTAGGATTTGGATAATTCTGATGATTCCATTGGATTCCTTGGGTGTTTTTGTGTGGGAGTAGCTTTGGTAGAAGTTTTGGGTCCATTAGAAGTGTTAGGAAATGTGGTCAGTTTTGCTGCATTTTCTGGTTTCTGATAAAATCACTCGAGTGAGAGTGAGTTCACTCGAGTGAGGGTAAGTTCACTCGAGTGAGGGTAAGTTCACTCGAGTGCTGTGTGTAAATTCATTTTTCTACTTCAGTTTTCATGATGCACTTACAGGTGAGAGGCAAAAGTGTTGCCTCACTTGCATGTGCTATGGGTTCTCACTCGAGTAAGCCTCCTCTCACTCGAGTAAAAGTGTATTTGACACCATTAACTCTCATCTCGAGTTGTCACTCGCGTTCAAAATTCAAGAGTGTGCTTTAACACTTGCGAGTGTTAAGTTCTCACTCGAGTGAGGTCTTCTTCACTCGAGTGATCTTCTTCTTTGAAAGTTCTTGTGCTCTCGAGCAAACACTTTCTAGCACTTGAGGTGCAGTCTGTACCATCACTCGAGTGAAGCCTTCTTCACTGAAGTATCCATACCAACACTCGAGTGAGGCCATCTTCACTCGAGTACAGCAGTGAAAAATCAGTTTTTGTGCTTCCAAAAGGGGATCTTTGGGGATAGTCTTCTAACCCTTTAGGAGTTTTGTTAGGGGTATTTAATGACTCTAAAAGAGCAATATTGATAACCAAATTAAGTGTTATGAAGTCATTAAGAATTGGAATACAGAATTGACTCTTCATCCCTAATTAGGAATTTAGAATTTGACATTTGCCCTACTCGGGAGAAACCGGTGCCAGGACACGTCCGAAAGGATCAAGGTAGTGACTCTTCTCTCATGTTGTGTATGATACTTGGTATGCATGTTTATCATTGTGAATGTGTTATCGATCATAGGGCATTACAGCGTGAGCCGTCGTAAGGGGCAATGCTCATGATACCTACCCTGGCCGTTGTATCTGTCGCTATAAGTGCCGAGGCTGTGTTATGGAATCGTGGATTCCTGTTTGAGTATCTAGCCTGTGGGGCTGCGTGTTGTGAAATATTTTATATGGATCCTAGCTATGGTGATATATTCATGTGGATGTGCAATACAGCAAGCAGTTCAATGTGAGCCGTCGTAGGGGGCGATGCCCATGATACCTACCCCGGTTGTTGCAACTGTTGTTGTGATTGCTGTGTGTTGTATGGATGATTTACTTTTATGCCTTGATGTTGTGCATATTATGAATGATTTGTTATTACGGGGATTGTTTAGAATCTCACTCTCCTAAAAACACAACTTTTAGACAGGGTCGAAGGATCCAAAGGAAAGCGAGCGACGAAGAGCAGTTAGAGCTCCAGTTTAGGAGTTTATTTTGGTTAATGGTTATCAATGTAAAATTCATTAGATATTTTGTGGTAAATAGTTGTATATTTTGGAAGTATAGTGTAGTTTTGTGTAATCCCCAAGATAAGGGAAAATAATTATTGGCTTTGTGCCTTTGTATAATCCCTTTTACTAATTATGGAACCCGAGTGTGTCGAAAATTTGGATTATACTCTGATATGTATGAATGAAATCAACCTATACAGGTCATTTATGTGTTGAAATGTGAGTAAGAGACCACTATGGAACAGATGTTGTAAAAAATTTTTGTAAACCCTGATTTTGGGAAGTTTATTTTGAATAAGTCCCAAATCACCATACATGGTCTCTAATTCAAATTTAATTATGTTTTTATGAACTAATCCCGGCCTTATAAAGAGCACAATTGTGGATGGGAAAGAGAGAATAAGTGGGTGACTTCAGGTTAGTTTTCAAATAGGTACATTGAACACATTAAAGACCAACCAAATTGGACCACAACAACATTTGCAAATCAAGTGAGAAGGGATCATAACATTGAAATTTCAAAGTTCGCTACATATAGAGCAAAAAAATGGCATTAGAGGTGCTTGAGGGTCGTGAGTCAAAGCAATTTGCCAAAATATATGTTTATTGTTGGGCAATAATGAAGTTTAACCCTCAAAATACATTGATGGTCAAGGCACAAGGCTCTCAATTCAAGCAACTATATGTGTGTTTTGGTGCATGTAAACAAGGGTTTGTATCAGCATATAGGCCAATTATATGTGTATATGGTTGTTTCATGAAAGGTAGTTTTGGAGGCCATCTTCTATCTACAGTTGGAAAATTTGCGAATGATAATATATATCCTATAGCATATGCTATTGTGGAATCTAAGTGCAAGGATAGTTGGAATTGGTTCATGACATTGCTATTTGAGGATATTGGCTCATGCAAAGATGAAGGCTGGGTTGTGATGTCGGACAAGCTAAAGGTATAGTGTTATATTTATTGTATTTCTATTTTTTACTAGTATATCAGTTGATTATTAAATTTTTATAATATATTTAATTAAATTGCAGGGTTGCAAGAGGTGCTCAACGCGATGGAATGTGAGTATAGGTTTGTGTTAGGCATTTATATGATAATTTCAAGCTCAGATATAAGGGGAAGAATTTGAAAGATGAGCTTTTGAATGCATGCAGGGCAACAACAAAACAAGAATTCAACAAACATATGAAATGACTAAAGGAGCTTGACCTTAACTTTGCTAATTGGTTAGATAAGTATGACCCTAGACTTTGGAGTAAGCATGCATTCTCAACAAATGCTAAATGCGACATTGTACAAAACAACATTGTAGAGACATTCAACCCTTTTATATTGGTTGCAAGGGATAAGCCAATTATCACAATGTGTGAAATAATTAGAAGGATGATAATGAAGAGGATAGTTGCAAAGGGAGAGGGCATAGAGAAATTTCAAAATGTAATATGCCCTAGAATCATCGATAATCTTCAAAGAGCAAAGAATGACCCCAAGAATTATATATGCTACATGACAGGTGATGGGAGGTTTGAGCTGAGTCCATGGAAGAGGGAGGTGGTAGATCTTAAGATGATGACTCGTACATGTAAGGCTTGGGATTTGACTTGTATTCCTTGTGGACATGCTGTCGTTGCAATTTATCAAATCAAAGGGGTAACTGAAAACTATGTTTTTGCATATTATAGTAAAGATTCACTCATAATAGCTTATGCCTTAGTAATAGGTGCAGTGCTGAGTGAAGAACATTGGCCACCATCTACAATGATTCCCTTGCAACCACCAGAGTATAACAGGAAACCTATTAGGCCCAAAAAGGCCAGGAAGAAGGCTCTGGATGAGCAACAAAACCCATAAAAAATAAGTAAAAAGGGGGCTACCATGAAGTGTGGTAATTGTGGGAAAATGGGTCACAATGCGCAGGGTTGTAAGGCTCCTCCTAATCCAAACAAAAAAGTGTATAAGAAGAAGAAAGAGGAGGAGAACATTGCATTAGGCCAAACAGAACAGGCACTTGTATATTCCTTAATTATAAAACTTAATTTACTCTACACATATGCCAAGTAGAATAATAACTCTTCTTTTATTATTAATGCAGGACAGTCAACCTCCTAATACTCAAGGCTCTAGCTTATCCATGCCATGAAGAAGAATGAAGTCCCTTGTTATGTAGAATAACCGGCCTCATATTATCAATGCAACCATTTAAATATTACTTTTACATTTAAACACTTAAACATTTAGGTTTATCTTTTATTAGCAATTCTTTTTTTTTTGGTTGAATTAGAAGTTGAATTTCATTCTATCCTTATGTTTCTTGTTAATGCAAACTTTGAAATATTATTTTTCTATTTTTCTCCATGCAACAAATACTATTTTAATTAGCAAATGATATACAGCAAACAAAAATTAATGCATTTATTAATATTATAAATTAAGACAATAAAATTATAAAAATGCTATTTAAATATATGAAGAAGCCAATAGAATCATTTGAAAGTAATGAGCTAGCTTTGAAAAGAATTAGATAAAAAAGTAAAGGCAACATTAAAAAAATAAAACTTCAAGAGGGTTAAGTTTAAAGTTTAAAACATCAAGGGGGTTATATGCAACTAAACTAAAGTTCAGGGGGGTTTTATACTACTATTAACTTAATAGGATGCCACGTAAGATGTGATGAGGTGTCTTCTATTTTTGACATGACAAATTCCATCAAAAAGATTACGGCATGTTAACGACACGAGGTCTAAAATAAAAAAAACAAAAGTTCAGGGGGGTTGCATTTAAACATCAAAATATCGGGGGGGGGGGGGGATGCAACTACCCCAAAGTTCTAGGAGTTTGTATAATTTAGCCTATAATTTATGTAATATTCCAATAAGATCCAAGATGAAAAATATTGCCATAAATAAAATTATTATTATTATTACTATAGAATATATTTAAAAAAAGAATGTATTACACAAAAATCATTACAATTAAACATATATTATTAAAAAATTAATTTAATATAAAAATACATTTTCATAATTAAAAATATTATTATAACATAAAAATATATTTTTATTGATAAAAAGTAATTATAATTTAATATAAAATAAATTTTTATAATTGAAAATATTATTATGAAACAAACTTTAAGAAAATTATATTTTTAGGAATTAAAGATATTATGAGGTACAGCGAGCTGGAGAGAACTCTCTCTAAACTCTAAAGTTCTTTGGACAGTTCCTTGCTCTAGCTTTTCGACCTTGCTATTTTGTTCATGCACCTCGCCCTCATCATTTGTTTGTGGATGTGCTTTGGTTCTCTCATATGTCTCATTGTTTTCTTCTTCAGATCTCATCTTGTCCTCATGGTGAAGCTATCGTCTTGCAGCAAGTCACAACTAGACTTTTGTTGCCGGCACTATCTTTTTCTTCTGGTCATTCACAATGGCGTTATCCAGGCTTCTAAGATCCAGTTGTAATGCCCAATTTTCGATTAAGGCCTAATGATAATTATTGAGGATAATTATCGAATTAAAGTGAAATAATTATGGGTTTGGTGGCTATATTAATTAATATGCCATAATTAGTGGAGATTGAAAGAATGAAATAGTTGGGCAATTAGTTAGTGATTAATAGAGAAAATTAATTACTAGCTAAGAGAGAAATGAGAAGTGTGATTAAATGGCCAATGGAGGGATTAAAGTAGCTAATTGGTGGTTTACCTTTATGGGAGCCAATGAAGAATTGACATGTGTCAAGATGAGAGTATGAGAGAGGTAGAGAAAAGTCAAAACTCCCCAATTGTTTAATGTTTTTTCTCTCTCTCCCTCTCTCCTTTTCGTTGGATGAAGCATGGGCTTGAAGAAGGAATCATCATTGCTTCTTCCTCACAAACTCATCTCATCTCTCTCTTCACTCTATTTCTGCGCCATTTTTGAAGAAGCTAGGGGAAGGGAAAAGCTTGAAAAAGAGGTAAGCAAATGACCTCCATTGCTCAAACTTCCTTCTCTAATATTGATCCTTGAATGAAGAGCTTCATTTTGATGGTTGTAATGTGTTCATTGGTGTTAGTTTGTGACCTTAAGAGATTATGAAAGTTAGAGAATTGAAAAGTCACTTTGAGAAAGTTAAAGAGGTAAGTGAAACCTATCTACCCATCTAAGTTTTGTGCCATTTAAGGTAGCTTTGAATTTCTGGGATTTGTATGGTGATTTCCAGTATTGGTTCATATTTTTCCTATGAAGAGGACTAAAATATCTTTCAATGGGCTTTGGGATCACCTTATTTCAATTTTTCTATAATTAGTTATGAATTTCTGAAGTTGCCTTGGCTGCAGCAGAAAATCTTGGCAGCAGCGCAAAAGTTTCTGTGAGCGTTTTGGCCGCAGCCAGAAATTCTTGGCTGTAGCCAGAAACCTTCTGTGCGTGTTTTGGCCACAGCCATAGGTTTCTTGGCTGCAGCCAACCCCCTGTTTTCAGCATTTTGGGATTTTAAAAAGTGGTTCCCAACCCGGTGTTTCCTAATCCTTTAGGGCCTTTATTAGAGCCAATTGTAGCTACTTAAGGAACTTTAATGATAACCAAAACTAAGTATTTTGAAGTCATTTGAGTATTGGAATAAGTAATAACCTATCATCCTTAATGATTATAGGATTTGATATTTGCCCGGATCATAGAAGGCATACGTCTGAACAAGAACGGAAAGACAAAGGTAATAACACTTTATCTTATATCATGTGTATTACATTGCTTGTTTGCATTAGTCATTGATTACAGTGAAAGTGAAAGGGACGTGGCGAAAGCCCGGACTCGATTACAGTGAAAGTGAAGGGGACGTGGCGAAAGCCCGGATTCGATTACAGTGAAAGTGAAGGGGACGTGGCGAAAGCCCGAACTCGAATATAGATAAAGTGAAAGGGGCGTGGCGTAAGCCCGACCTCGTATATAGTGAAGGGAATGTGGCGAAAGCCCGGTCTCGAATATTGATTGCTGCATTGTGATATATGTGACTTGCTTTGTATATATGCATCATATAAATAAACTATTGCTACTGGGATTCTCTAGAATCTCATTCTTTCCAAATAACATTTTTAGACAGGGCAAGTGGATCGAAAAGCAAGCAAGTAGATAAGGGCGATTAGGACTGCCAGCGGTAGTCTTAATTAGATATTTTGGTTGTATATCGAATTGGTTATCATTTTGGATCAATGTAAACATATTGAATAGAATTGTAGTGCTATAGTTTTATGTAATCCTCGGTATGGATACTGAGATGGGCGATGATGCCCTGAACAATATTTTGGATTAAATGTTATTATCCCGGGTGAACGTCGGAAATTGTGCTTACTCTGATATTGTATATGTAACAGACCAAATAGGCAATTTGTTTTAATGAATGAAATGAATGGAGATTCATTTGTACAGGTGTTTTAAAAAGTTTTTAATTGTCCCGGATTTCTTATTCGATAATTAAATGTGCTTAAACGCTAATCCCGGCCTGATTATCGAAGGGGGTTACACCAATCATTAATATCTCTTCACTAGCAACTTCACAATCTTGTCTCAGTGGTTCAACAGCACCTTAATCACTTCGTCCTTTTCTTTCATAGTGAACTTGAACGAGCTTTTGTTCTTAACCATGGTATTTGGCGTTTTCAAGGCTTTCTATGTGTCTTTTCAGCATGGGTTCTCGATCTTCCAATTTCTGATGTCCATATAATCCGTGCTGCCATATGGATTTCCATTCATGGTCTTCCTTTAAATTGCTACGATGCCGACAAGGCCAAATTCTTTGTCCGCTGGTTCGGCGACTTCATCATCTATGATCGTAATAGCCTTGTTTCCTCTGACGGTTTTCGCATTCGAGTCTCGATGTCCTTAATGGGTTGTTTACATCAACTTCTGATTTTCACGCTGCCAATTGGAAGGTTGGTGTCTTTGTTCTTTTTTTAACAACTTCGACGCGTCTGTCATAAATGCAGGAAAAGTCACACAAGTCTACATTGTTCACACTCACTGGCTTCTTCTCCCAGCTTCACTTCCGCCAATAAACGTGTCATGGGTCCCCTCTCATCCCACGTCACCTTCCGTTCTGGCACCTATTCAATTCGCACACCTCGTGGGCTATTTCTTGAGGCCTCCCTTCTACGTTAATGGGCGTTGATATATCTCTATTTTAATATATCTTTTCATATCTTTTTATAGGATTTTATCTTTATTATTAAGCTTACATATGATTATTATGATTATTTAAGATTAAAAGGTATTTTGTCTGATTTTTTTTATAAGCAACTTGTTTTTTAGATTTGATGTTTTTTATAAGCAACTTTCTTTTTACATCTCAAAATTTAAACTATTTGTTCTTTTTCTACCCCTATTAAATACACATCTTTATATATATATATATATATATATATTTTTTGCTTGCACACATCTTTATATTAATTACCTCACTCACTACTAATTCTCTTCCATTTACTCATTTATTACACATTCTCTCTCATATTTTATACTTATACTCTCTCATATTTATCACCTATTTTCTCCCCTATACTTTTTTCATAAATAGGGGCATATTTGGAAGAAATATGACATTTTTGACACAGTTAGAGTTTTTAACTAATCTTAACTGCTAGTTCATTTTACGCAATAAGAATAAAAGTTACTTATAAAAAGGATATGAGAGAATATTGCATAAAAATATGTCATAAAAAGGGCTTATTTTTCAAAATGATTTTATGATTCCTCTATATTGGATGAAAAGGTATATTTGTTTTAATTTCATCATAGTACAGAGAAGTTTGTAGGCGAAGGCTAAAAATATTGACAAAAGCCGTGTAACACCTTATTCTCCAACCCAATTGGGTGAGCTTTTTCACAATGAGTCCGAACCACCTTAGTAAAATAGTTCCAAATCTCATCTTCAAGACAATATTCGAACCTATAGTTGAGTAGGTTTTTCTGAAACTTTTAAAACTTTTGGAAACATTTTTTAGCGATTCACAACTTTGTTATTATTCATTGATTCTTATCTTTTATTATCTATTCAATCAGAGCGATTCTCTGCTCTATTCATTTCTATCAGAGTTCTTAATATGCTCTTATTCGCTGAAGGTTTGTTAATTAATGGGCTCGCACCATACGATTATCCATTCTTAGTTCAATTATTGCACTTAGGAGATTATTCCATTCATCATGCACGTTATACTATTAATCACTTCAAACATTAATTTACACATATTGGATTTAGCGCATATTAATCTTCAACTCTTCACTACAACTTCTTTATCCTGTACATCGTCCTGCAGTCCTCTTCTGTGCTTGTAGCGCCTAAAATTTGAAAAATATGGAGCCGCCACTAAAATTTTGAAAAAGGAAAATTTTGGAAACCTTTTTCAGAAATGGAAAATGGTCTACAAAAATCATTTAGGGTTCGGGAGTCGATTGTATATGGGGAAGGTGTTAGGCACCCCACAACACTCATTCATAAAAATGGTTACCCTAAGTTAATTATTTAAAAATAAATATGGCCTTTAATCTTATGATAATTACCCAAATAAAAAGAGAATATTTACAAAAATAAATGAAATGAAAACTAAAGAAAAAAAATAAACATTTATTCACAAAAAAGAAAATAAGAAAAAATATATTTATTTACAAAGTTGGACTTGACCTAGGAAGAGAGTTTAGGGCCTATGTACCCTTTAGAGGAATCAAAACCTACATAATTCGGGGGTAGAAATGCGTGTCACTTTGTTGATATTTTTTAGAAAAAAATGTTTATTTGAGAAAACATTTTTTTTGTTTGGTTTGTGTTTTTTATTATTTTTTAAAGCATTTTATTTAGTTTCTCATGCAAGAGAGTTTTTCCATTTTATTTTCATTTATAAAAATGTGTTAAAATATTTTTTCTTCTTTTTTGAAAGAGAACCTAAGAAAGGGATAAAGAAGAACAAGAAGAAAAACACCATGAGTGAAAAGAATAGGAAGCCAAAGATGAGGAGATTTATGCATACCTTTTATCCTTACAAGCATTCATCTTGGCATTATTTGTAAGTCACTTGCCTTCTTTCTCTCAGGAATTCTTCTCAAATTCTTGTCTTTGCTCTCCTAATTTTTTTTTTGTGTCTTTTGCTTTAACCCTTGCACTCCTATTTATAGTCTCAAGGTAGGGTTTTCTTCATAAATGCTCATTCTTTTAAGAATTTTCATTTTTGAATTTTTTTTCATTTTATGTTAAAAACTACCTAACTTGACCTAATCATCATCAATAAGAATTTTTTTTTTAAATTTTCGTTTTTTATTTCTTTTTTGTATTTTCTATTAATAAAACTTCTTAACTTGACCTAATCACAATCAATAAGAGACTTTTTTTTTATTTTCGTTTTTATTTTTTTTCCACAAGTAATTTCCTAATTTAAACTTATCAACATAAATAGGAGATTTTTTTTATTTTCGTTATTTATTTATTTTCTTATATTTTCCCCATAAGTAATTTTTAATTTAAACCTATCAATATAAATTATATATTTTTTATTTATTTTTTATTATTTTCCCTTAATGAATGACAATGCCCATCATCATCAATGAGGGGATTTATTTTATTTATTTTTATTTTTTCCCTACAAGCAATTTCCTAATTTAAACCTATGAATGAGAGATATTTTTTGTATTTTTTTCCTTAATGAATGACAATTCAAAGTTGTACTCCAATAATCATCAATAAGAGGACTTTTCTTTCTTTTTTTTTATTTTCGTTTTTATTTTATTTTATTTTTATTTTCCCTTAATGAATAACGATGCCAATTTGGACTACAATCATCATCTATAAGAGGATTTTTTTATTTTCTTTTTTCTTTTATTTTTTTTTCTTAATGATAATTGTCAATTTGGACACCAATCATCATCAATGAGAGATTTTTCTTATTTTCTTATTTTTTTTTTATTTTTTTTCTTTAATGATGATTGCCAATTTAAGCATCTATCATCATTAATGAGAGAATTTTCTTTTATTTTTGTTTTTTTATTATTTGCTAATTTTTTTGAGTGGGGCCTGGACAAAATAGGGTGTTCATAGTGCTCACTTGCCTATATGGTTGGTTAAGGGAAGGTGAGATTTGGGGGAATTTTAGTAGGAAACAGTATCACTATGCATGCAAGATATATGCGTAATGCATGACATGTTTGCCTTACCTAAATGCATGCTAACATAATGACATTTCTACGTGCTCAATGCTTCACATAACATACTCATGGCCATAGCATAAACAAAAATAGAGGTTTAATCATTCAAATATGCTCAACATAATTAAGCAAAGCAATCACATAAATCAATGCACAAGCATAAATATCAAATACATGTAAGTTAGGTAAGTTTACTACCTTTGCACTTATGCCCTTTTTTTATCCCCTTTTCTTCCAACCATTGATGTTGCTTGGAGATTCTTCCATTCTTCTTCTTTGTCATCTCACCACTCTAGATAAATAACCATATTATTAGGGCTATAACAGTTGAATGTCTAATGTCGCTACCTTGGCCTTTAGGGCATGCCTCTTATCTTTATACTCATACTTGTCCCAAATTATCTTAAGTGCCACAAATTCGTAGGTCCACCTAAATTGTCAGATTTATTACCTCACTTTGAAAATTCATAATTAAATCTAGAAACTTTCAAATGGAATGTTTCCAAAATCCATGCAAAGCTATTTAAGTCATCTTTACATGAAAAATACCACCGAATGCCAATTATAGGCATAAAAAGCTAAAAACCTCAAACAGACCTTACTACCACAGAAATCATTCTAGATTTAATGTCTAACTTCAAAAAATCATATCTCTTAATAAACTGAACCAAATGGCACATACTATGTATCAAATTAAAGCCTATCATGTCTACTATTATTTTGGAAAGTTTCATGGCCATTGGATAAGATTTAGCCCATTAAAATCAGGTCACAAACAACCTCACTCTCAGAAAACACAATCTGGCAGCACTATGCTTAAGTTCCAATTTTAAGATTTTCTATCAATTCATCCAAGGTCCTTGCCATAGGCTATTCTCACATAGTTTTTGGTGTAGAAAACATTGGTGAACTCAAAAACATCAAAATCATCTTCCTTCCCTATTTTCCAAATGTGGCCGAAATTAGGGCAACATAAATGCTTAACAAAACCTTAAGATATTAGGCTCAAATTGAAGCTTATACGTACCTCTACTCGATTCTATAAACGGTTCTTGATTTTGGCAGTACTCCTATAACCCCTACCTTAATAGCCTAATTATAGTTCAAAAAAGCATCATTATGTTAAATTAGAGACTAACGAATAATTCAAAACTTATTGAAAGTCCCAACTCCAAGACAGGGTTTAGCCCTATAATAAAGTGAGTTTTCAAAAACTTTTCCAAAACATGTTTAATACGGTCTCACATTCACTTCTCAAGTCTATAAACCTATGCAATTCGGTTTCATTCAAAAAAATATCAGTGTATAGTAAAATTCCCGACGACTCTCAGGCTTCATCTATTTACCACAAGGGTTTACAGGGCATATTCGCCCATTTCAGTTTCCTGTATCGGGGATTACATCACACTATCTGAATATACAACATTTATAATATGTACAATGATCCCAGAAATATGATAACCAACTAATAAAATGAAAAATCCTAGTTGGGAGCACTAGCCTCCCTTGATCGTTTGTTTCTCCTTTGACTCGCTTGCCCTGGCTGTAGGTTAGTCAATGGAAATAGTGAGATTTGAATTAATCTCAGTGGTAACAATTCACTCATATAATATATAATTACATAACATGTAAGCAAATCACAAAGCAGCAACAATCACAGTGATGCATGACTTTTGTCATAAACGATAGCTTTCACGGTTGTATCCACATGTTGTGTGACTTATGTCACAAACGACAACTCTCACGGTTGTATCCATATGATACGTGACTTATGTCACAAACGATAGCTCTCCCTGCTGTATCCACATGATGCATGACTTGCGTCACAAAATGACAGCTCTCACGACTGTATACACAAAGCTTTCATAGCAACATACATCGCAACATTTGCAATCAACACAATTCAATAATAAGACATACATACAATACATTATACATAATATAAGAGAAAAAGTCACTAACTTGGTCTTTCCGGTCTTATTCTTGCACAGATTTCTTGTACTCAGGGCAGATATCGAATCCTATAAATTAGAATTTAAGGACGACGAGTTATTACCTATTCCAATTCTTTAATAACTTGTAATGCTTGGGTTGGTTATCACTATAGTCATTTAATCAAGTCAACTAAGGAGCTAAAGTGGTCAATTAGCCTAAAAGACCAATTTTCTAACCATAGAGTTCATAGTTATTACCATATGCCATTACCTTTGAATTTTCTCACACTTGAACCAAATCTGCCAGAATTTTTCATCAATTTTGAAAAATCATATCTTTATGTACAAAAATCAAATTACAGTGATTCTAAAGGCTATCCAACCATTATTTAGTCTATTTTCAAGGAAAAATATCACCCACAGCAAGTTGGATGCACCATATTCCCAGCATTGTCATTTATTGCATACTACCAGAATTCAACCTAGTTTTTATGACCTAACTTCAAAAATTCATAAATCCCAGTGTACAAATTGAAATGATGCAAATGACCTATCAAATTAAAGCTTGATATGTCTAATTGTATTCTAGAAAGTTTCATATTTTTTGGCATTATTTGGTTATCCAAAAAACACCACACAATCAAGGTACCTCGCTGGAATCCTGTTCAGGTAGAAAATTCAGTTTTGAATTTTGAGTTTCGATGACCCAAAATTCATAATCCGAGGCTATACCCACACAATTTTTCATGTAGAACACAATGGTAACTTCAAAATGAACAAATTCCTATTTCTTAATGGTTCCCTGTTTAGGTCAAAATTTTAGGGTATTTCATAACGAACAACCACTTCAATTTTTAATCACTAAACTTAGCTCATTTGCCTCCAAACCAACATATAAGCATTCTTGTGTTGATTGGATTTGGATGCTATGGCTTAAGCTTGGGAGCTTCAATTAGGGGAGTATATTTTCTTTCCAATTAATTTTCTCTTGAACTATAATAAATTTTCTTCGTTAGGAATTATTTTTATTTGGATTTGAGACTGAGATTATGCGTTATAATCTTTGTTAGTTGGATTATTTTATTATCCCAAATTTTGCGATTAGAGACTTGATAATAAGCTTGAATCAAGTGGACTGCTAAGCCCCAGCTTAGTATGAGTCCCAAGAATGAGGATTTGTTGCCAATGTATTTTTCTAGCATGACAGTCTTCTTGTAGCATATTTTTAAATAGGCAAATAATGCTCAAAAATTATGAAATTTTACAGGATGAAATTGGACTTCCTAAAATTTAATTTGATAGGTCATAAAGGTTATTTGGAGCTGTATACAAAGAATTATAAATTTTTGAATTTTACCTAGTGAAACTAGCCAATCTCTAGGACAGTGTCCAAAAATTTAAATTCTAGGAATGTTGAGCTTCTAGTTGGCTAAAGTCTATATTTTTTTTGAAACTAGACTCAATAAGGGTTTTATAGCCAATTTGATCACTCCAATTCAACGTCTACAAATAAAGTTATGTTATGGTTTTTAAAAGTTTGGTCAGAAAATTTGCCAGAATTGCTAATTATTGCGAATTTGGGGGAAAAAATTTAATGGCAATTATGTGAATTGTGGAATAAAGTAAAACCCCACATTTTTCCTTATTGGTGGATATTTGCTTGGGTATTAATCATGCTAAGTGGAATCATCTTAAGGCAAGGGATTAAATTATAATTGTTAAAATTTGGGCACAAGATGAATTAAGAATAAAATACTATAAACTTGTGCATTTGGTTAGCTTAAGGAGATGAAGCCCAATTTGGTGATTGAAGGGGACCCTTGGGCATCATTATGGGCCATAGAAAGGGAAGGGAATTAGTTCTCATGTAAAGGGATTTTATGACATCATTTAACAAAGGATAAGGGCAAGTACATATGCTTATGTCATAAATCCAATAGGCTATCATTTATTAATTAAGGGTTATGTAGGATATTTTTCAAACACTTGGTTCATCCTTTGTCCTCCTCATTTCCATCCCAAGCCACCAAATAGAGAGAGAGAGAGAGAGCGCGCGCTTAAGAAATCTAGAGAGAAGGAGAAGCTTGAGGATGAAAAATCTAAGCAAGCAAAATCTCAAGGTTGAGAGAGAGGGGGAGGACAGTTTTAGAGAGAGAAAGTGAAGAAATCTAAGGATATACCGATAGCTCGAGCCGGATACAGTATTGGAATGATAGTCAGTCAAAGGAAGGGTGATCCAGCTAGGGGACTTACATTATTTGCATGTATTTGATATCTCTGCTTATGTAGTGATGTATGTGATTTCTTTACTTGTTTGTGTAGAGAATATTTGAATAAATGAAGCTCTGTTTCTGTTTATACAGTGGCAATAGTTATGTTGTATGAAACATTGAGCATACAAAAATGTTATTATGGGGTATTCATCTAATTAAAGCTAATATGTCAAGCACATAACATCTATCATGCATGCATTATGGTAATTGTTTCCTACTAAGATTCTCTCAAATCTCACCCTCCTCCAACCAACAATTTAGACAAGTGATCACAAGAGGCGTGCTGATAACAAAAAAGAGGACTACACGCAGGGAAATTATAATATCCTAAATTTTGGAATTGGAGGCTTGGGAATAAGCCTAAATTAAGTGGACTGCTAAGCCCCGGTTTAGCAGGTGTCCCAAATCTATTCCCTAATGTTTCTTATATCTTTGAGGCAATAAAGGGAATAAAATGGTGAATTTTGGAGAATGTGATTATGCTTTCAGTGAAATTTCCTATGAGGTGGTAAGTTTGTAATGTGGTTTTGAATGACCAAATGATGTGTAAATATTTTGAAATTTTATAGGGTGAAAGTAGATGTCTTAAGATTTAATTTGATATGTTATATAACTCAATTAGAGCTATATGCAAAAAGTTATGAACTTTTGAAGTTAACCTAGAAAATTGAAAACTTTCTAGAATAGCAGTCAAAGAAATTAAATCTGGAAATGATGTGCTTCCAACTGGCTAAATTCCATATTTTTTCTTGAAACTAGACTCAATAAGGGTTTAAGAGCCTTTGGAATCACTATGAAACTATGTCTACAAATTTAGTTATGAATTTTCAAAGATGAGATAGAAAATCTTCCAAAAAATCTGAAAATGGGAATTATGACATAAACATGAGATTGGATGACAAAAGCCAAATATTAATCATCTTCCTCCTGCCATTTCTATCATTTTCGTATAGCATAGAGGGAGAGAAAGTTTGTTGAGTTAGAGAGAGAAGGAGGAGAAAATTTGCCAGGTAAGCTTAATTTCCTTGGTGAATTAACTTGTAACTTGTATATTCCTTCTTCTAAGTCTCTCTTCCATATGATTCGAGGTAATTTGAAAGCAAAATGTAGGGTTTCAAAGGTTAGGGTTTCAGCTTAAAAGGAGAAGATCTAGCGGAAGAAAAAGGTAACTTCTAAACCTTCGAATATTGACTGTTCTGGCTGCTGTGAGTTGTTTAATCGGCAAAATTTTGCCGGATTGTCTTTGTTTGTAAATTTGGAAAATGTGTTGTTGGGAAAGTTATGCTGACAAAATTGGGACTAAATGGTAGTTATAACATAATTAAATAGTTAATAAAGTGATTAGGAGTAGAAAGGAACACGTCTGTAAAGTTAGAAGTGAAAACCCTAATTTTTCCCAAAGAATTGAGAATTTAAGTCAGTGTAGGTTTAGGGGGTTAGAGTTGCATTTTTGATGTTTTGATGATTCCATTAATTTCAAGAGGGAAAATTAGGTGGGGTTACAGTTGGCCACTTTTTCGGAAAAGCCTAAAAAAGCATAATTATGAAAGTGCCCCTGAAACCCTGAAATAAGGGCTGTCAAGGGTATTTTTGTAATTTAACAATGAATTTGATAATCCCGAGTCTGGAAATGGATTCCTTGGGTGAAAATATGTAAGAGCAGCTCATGTCAAAATTTCAGAAAAAGTACAGTCAGACTGAGTATGGCGCGGCCGAGCCTGACCCCGGGGTATTTTAGTAAATTTTTACCATAGACTCGTATAACCACCAGAAACACTATGGAAGTGTCTAAACTAGTACATTTGACGTTGTAGGACCAAGTTGAAAGCTGAGGGATTGGCACGTGAATTGAACCACAAGATTTAAGGTGGAAAAGGTCTAATGTAGGGAACTTACCTCTCCTGCATGTATTTAATATTTGTCCTGGTGTATTGATGCATGTTATTTCTTTTCTTGATTATGTCAAATATATATGAATGATTAAAGCTCTGTTTCTGTTTATACGGTGGTCAAGTTTTGTTGCACGAAACATTGAGCACGCAATTATGTCATTATGTTAGCATGAGTTTATGTAAAGCAAGCATGCCATGTATTAAGAACTTATCTTGCATGCATATTGGTACTGTTTTTCTACTGAGATTCTCTCAAATCTCATCCTCCCCTACCAACAATTTAGACAGGAGGAGATAGAAGATACGCTGAGAACAAAGAAAAGAACCATACGAAGGGATTGTGGTGGTGGAACGAAGATGGGAAGATATCTCCATTTCACTCGGATGGGTTTAGACACCCTAGTAGCCATATGCAGCTATATTGATGGTAATTATTATGTACGAAACCCTATGGAAAATTTCTATAATAGAACACTTTTTATCTATATATTTATGCTATTCTTGTGTTGCCCACCAAATTGTAATTAAGGATTAATAACTTTAAAGTGATATAATTAATGTTAATTAAGCACTTTTGAAGTATGTGATGTGGATTGTGGGGTAAAATATGTTTGTTGATGGTTTAGTAAGCATTGTGTCAATCAGGGGCAAAACGATAAATTTACCGATCGATTGGTCAGTTACTGGAGAGGAAACTCCTTGGTGATTGAGATCAATGGCTAGGATTGAAAGAGGGAGAGGTGGAATCCTACTCATGCAAGTCCATGTGAATCCATAGTACGGAGAATGAGACCTTACCAAGTGTCATTATGATGGCCCTATGATTAGTCAAAATTTCAAACTCATTTTTCTCTTCCCTCTCTTCCTCCAAGTCGGTTTGCATGGGAAAAGGGAACGAATGGGATTATCGTATTTTCATTTAATTTCTCTCTCATCATTCTCCATTTTTGCTGAAATAAGGAAAGAAAGAGAAAGTGTTAAGGTGAGTTTTGGCTAGTTAGATGACTCTTAATGCTCAAATGTCCTTTATTAATGTTGTGCAAGAGGTTGAGAGCTTTAAACCTATGGTTTCAGAATTTTGAAAGAAGGTGTTTTGAAGTTTGCACAAGTTTGGAAACTAGAGAATCAAGAAGTTAATCATCGGAAGTTGAAGGGGTGAGTATTTATAGTATTTTGATATAATTGTTTTGATCATTAGTTGAGTTTTGAGAACTTTGGAATTTGCCCTAATTTTAGCGTAATTATGAAATGTATGAATTAGCTAGTGTTTTGTGATGAAATAGATGCCAAATAGTGTCTTGGTGTCAATGGTTGTGGTTTGGATTTGAAAAGAGTAAGTTTGGTCATTAGGTGATTTTGGTTGCAATGTGGTTAGAAGTGATGAATGTGTCATTGTGGTAAGATTTTGGTTGTTTTAAGTTTACTAATAAGTTCCTTGTGGAATTTCATAGGGGAATGAGTTTTGGTATAAATGTTGGGACCATTGGAACTAGTTTTGGTAAATCTTGAAAATCATATCAGTTGCTGCGATCTGGCTTCTGATAAGCTTCACTCGAGTGAGGAGGGGTCTCACTTGAGTGTAGTATGAAATTCTGGGTGTTTTGGTTAAGTCTTTAGGCAGAAATCAGGAGTGCACTTTTGTTTCCACAAGTGATATAGGTCATCACTTGAGTGAAGCTCCCTGTGCTCGAGTGAGGGAGTAAGTTTAAGACTTTGGAATTTATGATTGCTCTCGGGTAGTCACTTGCGGTGCCTCACTTTTCGGTGCTCGAGTGCATTTGAAGTCATCACTCGAGTGCAGCTCCCTATGCTCGAGTGAGGGTGTAAGACATATTAAGGTTTGCTCTCGGGCAAGCACTTCCTGTGTGACACTTTTAGGTGCTCGAGTGAAGTTGAAGGTCATCACTCAAGTGAGGTCATCTCCACTCGAGTGAGACAACCAAAACTCAGTGTTTTGCTTCCTAAAAAGAGATCTTTGTGGGTGGTTATCCCAACCCTTTAGGCATATGTTTAGGCATTTAATAGCCACATAAAGAGTTCATATGAATACTAACTTAAAGTATTATGGAATTAAGAACTTGGAAAAGAGATTGATCTATTGTCCCTATCTTGGTTTATAGGATTTGACATCTGCCGTCCTCGTGGGCCCACTATGCCAGTGAATGTCAGAATGGAACAAGGTAGTGACTTTTTTTTATACCATATGTGATGTATTGTATGTGTGTTATATCATTGATTTGTGATAAATTCGTATGCTGCGATATTTGTGGATATGTGTAAGCACTGCCATGCCAATAGTCCTTGAGTCGCTAACAATGGTTCGGGTTAGGACGGTGTGCCTTCCCGACGGTAAAAGGGGATGAGGGTGGAGTGTGATTTGTGCTGCTGTTGTATGATGATTTGCTTACATACTGTGTGCTTATGTGTGGTATAAATGTTTTGTTACCATTGGCATTCTCTTGAATCTCATTCTTTTCTTTGACTAACCTTTTAGACAGGGCAAGTGGCTCTAAGGAGAAGTGAACAACCTAGAGCGGTTAGAATCCTATAGGGACATTTGGTTCGGGCCATGTTGGTTATTCATTTTGGATAGGGATTACTGTACGACATTTTGAGTTGTAAATAATTTTGAACATATGGCGGTGTAATCCCCTAATTGGGAACTGGAACCCTATAGATATATATATATATATATATGAAACCCGGGGGTTGCCGGGGATTAAGTTATAAAACTCTAATATGTTTAAATGTGATATAAATGCTCATGTAATTATATTAGATATTTAAACATTAAGACCAGGATAGAGAAGTTTTGAAAATTTTGTGAAGTCCCTACTATAAAAAAAGGAGTTTTAATTTAAATGAGTTTTGAATTATCCAATGGTCTCTAATCTATTTTATTATGCATTATCGAATCTTAATTACGCTAATTAAGGCAGGGGGTTACATGCATGTTTGCATGGGGCGGTGTCCCTGGGCTGTAACACTTGTGTACTCTGCATTATGGTTGTTATCAGTGCGATGACATTGGACTAGTGTGTCCAGGGTATGTCTCAACGCTGGCAAAGCATTCAGACTGTACTAGGTTGTAGCAGAGGCAGTGAAACCAGTGTAACCAAACGCTTTGGTGTAGCTCGGGCAGTGAGGTTCAGTGCTTGATATGATCATTGCCTGGGTAGTGAAGTCCAGTGCATGTTATAAATGCTTGGTGAGTTAGGTCCAGTGGTTGATGTAATTGTGAGATCTGATCGAAGTTTCGAAGAGGCTGTGAGGCCTACGGAACCAATCACTGTGGGAATGGATCAGTGGGTCATGTGTTTGATTGCATGCTACATACTGTGTACGGAATGGATGATGAATGCTAAATACTAGCTAAGATTAGTGATGGGAATATGACTATGGTGTTGCATGGCGCTTAAGCCTGCACTTGATAATAGAATGAAACACATTATAAGACTAAGTATATTGGGGCAGTGTTCTAACAAGGCAATGCAGCCTAGGATAATATACTAAGCGTCCTGATGGACAATCAGTACAATAATGGGTTGGGTGACCCATAAGTACAGAACGTGCTGATTATGTAAGAGTTGATATGTAGTTCAACCACACATATGAAGTAAATTGTGGTGCACGCTTTATAAGCATATATAACCTACGGATGAGTTACACAGTGAAATAGGTTAATCCCCAAGTTGTAGACGTTCAAATTTCAAGGACAAAATTTATTAAACGGGGGGAGAAATGTAATATCCCGAATTTTGGGATTTGATACTTAGGAATAAGCTTAAATTAAGTGGATTGCTAAGCCCTGGTTTTGCAGATATACCAAACTATTCTCTAATGTTTATTATATCTTTGAAACAATAAAGGGAATAAAATGGTGAATTGTGGAGAATGTGATTTTGCTTTGATAAGTAAAATATTTGTATATTTATTTTCCATTATATGATGATTTTATGGATGATATTTGATCTCAATTTAATAAATTTGGGTGTAATTAATAAATAAATATTGATTTTGGCATAAAATAGAATTTCTCTAAAAATACTAAATTAGACCCTCTTTCACTTTTCAAGCAATATCTGGAGTTCTAGATGTCATATTGGGACGTTCTTTATATGGATAAAAAGCTGAGAAAGAGCTCTACAATTTTTATATTAAGACCAAAATCCAGTTTTATCTCCAAGGGTTTCGAATTTTTCTTGGAAGTTGAGAGCGGGAATCATCTATCATTCCACCAACCATTTCATCTTCCTTTTCACCTACTAGTTCATTTACCACATTCTATCTACTACTTCGTCTATCACATTTCATCTACCACTTCATCTACTATACTCTATTCTTCCCTATATATAGCCACCCTCTCCTTCACATTTTACACACCAATTCATATCCATTACTCTCCTCTCTTCTTCACTTACACCAATTCATATCCATTACTCTCCTCTCTTCTTCAAATACAACTGTTTCATATCCATTACTTTCCTCTCGTCACCACATACACCATCTTAGAGTTAATTTTATGCATTGTATTTAATTCTTGCATGCTTCCTACATAGAAGTCTTAAGTAGTCCTCCTTTATGGATGGTATAGGTTGCCACCTACATGGAAGGTTTTACCTCTTAAAGGGATAGCTAGATTTTCTTTATTTTCATGCATCTTTTGGTTGTATATTTATGTTTATAATTTAATATTCAAGTTTTATGCAATGTTTACGAAGTTTGCAATTTATTTTATTTTTGTTTTTAATTTCATCATAAGCTAAATTTCCATTTTACTAGGGTGATAACCTAGCTTACTAATGACGGATTGAATATTAACTTATTAAATCTAGTTTGAATTTCTCCTTCATGATTGAGTTTTTATTATTATTCTTAATGCTTTTGATTGACTGGCGATCTTTTGAATGATTTCAATATGTATGTTGAGACCGGGAGGAGAAGCACATGTATAGATCACATAATTAAAACCATGACTTGCATATGAAATAGGAATATATTTATGAGTTGTGTAGTCTTACTGAGTTCCATGAATCTTAATGCATAATTAATTGCTTAAATTCATATAGGAATATATTGGATTAGCAATTAATTATAGAATTGTTTGACCTTGGAAGAGGCTAGTAATTAAATTAGGCAAACTCAACTATCAATCATGTGGAATAAATTGGGCTACAATAGATAAGTGATTCAATCTGAATTTATTAAGTGAAATCTAACCCTTAGGGCTTTTTCTCATAGTTGTTTCATATCATTTGCATTTATATTTACTCAATTTTTATTTCGTACTCTCAATCACCAACTAATTGATAAACTAAATAGAGTTAAAATTACTCATTTTGGTACTTAGTGATCAATCCTCGAGGAAACGATACTCTACTTACTTCTATATTACTTATTTACGACAGTATACACTTGCAATTTTTAATAGACCATTTATACTCATAACAACTTTTTGGTGCCGTTGCCGGGGATTGTTATCATTAATATCAATACCAAGTAATTTTAATACTAATTTGGTCTTTATATTATATTTATTTTTCTTTTTGGTGTTTTGTGTTTCTTTTTAGGCTTTTGCTCAATGTATGACCAGATCGAAGGAGACTGAACTACAACCTCTTGATTCTGAGATTGAAAGAACTTGTCGAATAAATCAAAAAGTTCAAAAGCAGTTTACATCAATCCTAAGCAATCTGATAGCAAATTTGGCGGGAGAAACAACATATAACAAAACACTCCGTGACTATGCAACACCAACAATCATGGGAACAAATTCTAGAATCAGAAGACCACCAGTAGCAATTAACAACTTTGAAATCAAGCCTGCAATTGTCCAGATGATGCAAGCAAATCAGTTATACAAAATTCATGAAGGATATTCTTTCAAATAAGCATAAGCTTGATGAATTTAAAACAATTGCACTTACTGAGGAGTGCAGTGCTATTCTCCAAAAGAAATTACCACCAAAGCTGAAAGATCTAGGAAGCTTTTGCATACCTTGCAACATAGGTCAATATCACTTTGAAAGAGCACTTTGTGACCTTGGAGCAAGTGTAAATCTCATGCCTCTAATTTTCTACAACAAACTTGGTCTTGGAGAGGTGAAGCCGACTACAGTTTCGTTACTTTTGGCTGACCGATCAATAAAACATCTTAGAGGTGTCTTAGAAGATGTTCTGGTGAAGGTAGAAAAACTTATATTCCTAACTGATTTCATAATACTTGACATAGAAGAAGACCAAGAAATTCCTATAATTCTTGGGAGGCTATTTCTTGCAATTGGGAGAACGTTGATAGATGTGCAATAGGGGAAGTAAACTTTACGAGTTCAAGATAATCAAGTATCTTTCAACATTTTCAAGGCTTTGTCCTTTCCAGATGAAGGTGACACCTGTTACAGAGTTGATACATTTACCAACTACACAAAAGACATGGTGAATGAAATCTGTATGGATCAACCATTAGTAATGGGAATGGTAGATGTACCAAAATCTACTAATCCAGATATTTCGGAGCAGATTAGGTAGCTTGAAGCAAATTTCCCAATTTTTATCAAGAAACCATTTAAAGATTTAGGGGAAAGGCTGAGTAAGCCGATGCCATCAACAAAGAAACCATAGTACTGGAGTTGAAAGTATTGCCATCCCACTTGAAGTATGTTTATCGGGGAGGAAATTCAACACTACCAATAATTATCTCAGCAGCTCTTACTCCTGATGAAGAAGAAAAGATATTAAGAATTATTAGGGAGTATAAAACAGTATTTGGATGGTTAATAGCTAATATAAGAGGGATTAGTCTTTCAATTTGTATGCATAAGATCTTAATGGAGGACAATGACAAGCCATCAATCAAGCACCAGAGAAGACTCAATCTGAACATGAAGGAAGTGGTGAGAAAGGAAACAATAAAGTGGCTGGATGCTGGCATAATCTACCTAATCTCAGACAGTCAATGGGTAAGTCCAGTTCAAGTTGTATCGAAGAAAGGTGGAATGACAGTAGTGCCCAACGAGAAAAATGAACTGATTCCACAATGAACAGTGATTGGATGGAAAGTGTGCATCGACTACAGAAAGTTCAATAAAGCCATTAGAAAAAATTACTTTCCTCTACCATTTATAGATTAAATTCTTAACATACTTGCTAGAAAAGCCTATTATTGTTTCCTGGACAAGTACACATGATATAATCAAATTGCAATTGCACCAGAGGATCAAGAGAAAATAACTTTTACATGTCTATATGGTACCTTTGCCTTCAGAAAGATGCCATTTGGTCTACGTAATGCACTAGCAACATTTCAAAGGAGTATGATGGTGATCTTCTCAGACATGGTGGAAAGGTTCATTGAGGTGTTTATGGATGATTTTTCAGTTTTTGGAGAATCATTTGATCATTGTCTTTCAAATCTCGTAAAAGTTTTGCAATGTTGTGTGGAGACAAATTTGGTTCTAAATTAGGCGAAATGCCATCTCACAGTGAAAGAAGGAATCGTGTTGGGCCAAAAGGTGATTGATCAAGGCATTGAAGTAGACCGAGCTAAGATTGAAATAATTGAAAAGCTACCACCTCCTTCCTTAATCTAGGGTATTCAGAGTTTTTTGGGACATACTGGCTTTTATAGAAGATTCATTAAGGACATCTCAAAACTCACAAAGCCACTTTGCATGCTATTAAAGCAAAACACTCCTTTTGTGTTTAATGAGGAGTGCTTATCAGTATTCCAAACTTTGAAAAGTGCCTTGACTTCTGCACCAGTCATCATAGCTCTAGATTGGAACCTTCCATTCAAAATGATGTGTGATGCAAGTGATTATGTAGTTGGAGCTGTTTTAGGCCAAAGAAAAGACAGTCTTTCATGCCATTTACTATACTGGCAGGATACTTTCAGATGCACATCTAAATTATGCAATAATAGAAAAGGAGTAATTAGCAGTTGTGTTTGCATTCAACAAATTTAGAGCCTACTTAATCAGATCAAAGGTCATTGTCTGGATAGACCACTCAGCAATCAAATACTTAATTAAGAAAAAAGACGCTAAGCCTAGAATAATCAGATTGGTGTTTTTGCTACAAGAATTTTAATTGGAGATCAAAGACAAAAAGGGGACCGAGAATCTTATTGCATATCATCTTTCTTGGTTAAAACCACTTGAACGAAAGAGAGAATCACCAATCTAAGAGAATTTCCCAGATAAGCAACTTTTCATCATGCAGTCACAACCTACCCCATAGTATGCTGATTTTGTGAATTATTTGGCAAGCGGAGTAATGCCTTATGAACTTTCTAAAGTACAAAAGAAGAAGTTTCTGACTGATATAAAGCATTACTTTTGGGAGGATCCATTCTTATACAAACAATGCCAAGATCAAATTATCAGGCGATGTGTTCCTAAAGAAGAAATGGACAACATCTTAAATCATTGCCATTCATCCCTATATAGTGGTCATTTTGGAGTAAATAGAACAGCTACTAAAGTCCTTCAATCAGGATTTTACTGGCCTATACTCTTCAAGGACGCTCATAGAATTGTGGCAACTTGTGAGAGATGTCAAAGAACGGGAAATATCTCAAGGAGACACGAAGCCCCTTTAACTAACATCTTAGAAGTTGAGCTCTTTGATGTATGGGGGATTGATTTTATGGGGCATTTTCCATCCTTATTTACCAACCAGTTCATTTTAGTAGCTGTTGACTGTGTCTCCAAGTGGGTTGAAGCGGCTGCCTTTCCTACAAATGATTCTCGAGTGGTTTGAAGTTCTTGAGGAAGAATATTTTTACAAGATTTAGAGTGCCTAGAGCTATTATCAGTGATGGAGGAAGGCACTTTTGCAATCAACAGCTTTAGTCGATATGAGCTAAATATGGAGTAACTTATAAGGTTACAACTCCATATCATCCACAAACTAGTAGGCAGGTGGAAATCTCAAATAGAGAACTGAAGTGGATCTTAGAAAAGATGATGAATTCCAATTGGAAAGACTGGGCACAGAAATTAGAAGATGCACTTTAGCCTTATAGAAGTGCCTTTAAGAAACCAATTGGTACATCCCCATATCAATTGGTCTACGGAAAAGCATGTCATCTTCCAGTAGAAATAGAGCACAAAGCATATTGGGTAGTAAAAGCCTTATATTTTGACTTAAAGGCAACTGGTGAGAAAAGACTTCTCCAACTCAATGAGCTTGAAGAATTCAGACAACAAGCTTATAAAAATGCCAAGTTATACAAGGAAAAGACAAAAATGTGGCATGACAGAAGAATTTTGAGGAGGGAGTTCACACCGAGACAAAAGGTGCTTTTATACTACTCAAGGATAAAGCTCTTTCTAGAAAAGCTGAGATCAAGGTGGTCAAGTCCTTTTATTGTGATTCAAGTATGGCTATATAGAATTGTGGAGATTCAAAATGGTGATCAAAAATTCAAAGTGAATGGGCAAAGGCTCAAAGAATACAATGAAGGTGTACTCAATACTTTGAAATCTGTCATCATGTTTGAGGAACCAACAGGTAAGTCCTCAATCTAGTAATTTCTTTTAAAAAAATAAATAATAATAATAATCAAAAAAAAAAAAATTGGTTTAATCTTTGTCTAGCTAAAGATATTAAAGAAGGAGGCTATTGGGAGGCAACCCAAAACTTCTTTCTTACTTTCTCAAACTTCTTTCCTACTCTCTCCTTTTTCTTTCCTACTCACGGAAACATACTGCACTGGGTTGAGAATTTTAGTTTTTCTCAGTTTTATTTGAAGTTACCATGGAAGAATCTCTTGTAAAGCTTAAGAACAGGTTCCCCACTCTTCCTAAAGATGTGCTCAAGAAGATCTATAACTGTCGACTTGAAAGGATAAAGATATTCAAGTGTTTGGGCTTTCCTGTGGATATTCACTGGATCATTGAAGCTTAGGTACATTTAGCAAGTGATATTGATAAATCATTTGTTAAACCTTTACTAGGAATGGGAAGAAGTTCTTACTCCAAAAAGAGAAGAGCTAAAAGAATGAATGTCTGCGATAAATGTGCAAGGTGGAATTGTGATCAGTGCTGTAGGAGTAAAGATATGATTTCTATAAATCAAGAAGATAAAATTAAATTTATAAAGGATGGACTGAGTAAGGAGTCACTGGATGATATCATTCAAACTCTTGAGACGCATCCAAGTAGTGATGTTCATCGTATTCTTCTTGATTTAGCGGACATATTCAACAGAGAAAAAGAGCGCTATTGCCTTGGGAATTTGACGTTAAAAGACCTTGTTTGCAGTTTATAAGAAAATTGGATGGGAAGTAAATCCTCGATTCATAGAAAGCATTTAAGCTGTTACTGAACACAAAACCAGAGGAAGATGTGAGCCAAAATCACAACTTCTGTACATAATCATGCTTTTATATAACTGTCTTATCTTTTCAGTAGCTTTTGTCTAATATATCTTATCTTTTCAGCAGCTTTTGTCTAATATATTTTATCTTCTCAGTAACTTTTGACTTTCTTTCCCATTTTTCTTCACGTAAATTACACTGGTTATTCGTGTCAGAAGTTTTTCATAATCTTTTTTGAAAAATGTGTTATTTGTATGATTTTGTTGTTCTTGTTTTAGTGTTATATATACATACTCTTTCACTTGTAAATATGCATTCTTCTACTTGAAAACACAAATGGTCCGAGAGAAAGAAAGAGAAAATGGGTATCACACAAAAATGTAGATTTACATCTATTTGCATTTTTTTTAAACTTATTCTGGCAAGAATGGAGAGTTTTTCAGAGTAGCAAACGAACTTGGAATTGCATTAGCTGCCAGAAAGATTAACTTTGTATACGGGGGAGGCATCCAGGGCTTAAGGGGAAGTGTGACCAATTTTGCATCCATGAATGGAAGCAAGGGTTTAAGTATAAGGGTGAAGGAGTTAGAAGATCACACTTTTTCTTAGGATAAGAGTTATAGGTTTTGAGCTTACCTGAACGAATGGGATGAATGCTCTACCATGCTCAAGCTTTCATCGCTCTACCTGGTGGTTTGGAAACGTTGGATGGGATTTCCAGCATCGCATATTGGGCTAAGTTAAACTTTCACAAAAAGCCATTAAGATTGTTAAATGTTAACGGTTTTTATGATGATCTATTGTGTTTTTTTGATCATGCTGTGGAAATAGGATTCATACCCCAAACGACTCGCCATTCCATAATTTCTGCCCTAACTGCTGATCAGCTGCTCGATCAATTGCAAACCTATGAACCTAAACCAAATATACTAATCAAGGAAATAGGTAGGCAATCTTCAGATAGCAGTCAAAAGCAGGATCCATATATCACTCTTCGGTTGTAACTTTCCTTAATCTCTTGGTTTTACTCTTAGCATTTTGGTTTTGCTTTATTGTGTGTTTATGTAAAAAAAAAAACTTTCTCTAAGCTCTAGAAGATATTGGGAACAATGTTTGATTTAGGTTGTGGGGGAGAAAAGAAAAGAAAATTTCTTTAGTTAGTTAGTAAAACCATTAGATGCATGGGGTGTGGAAAAAAATGGCAGAGTAAGGAGTTATTCTTAACTCCTGAGAAGCATTTTATTAGTTGCATATTTTTATTTAAAAAAAAGAGTAAAAGTAAAAAAGAAAAAATCATCCTGTTTAAGTGCTTTGTAATGATCTTAAGAAGTATATAAGTTTTAAGTATGGATTAATTGAATTTAGAGATTTCATAGCATGAATGAACAACTATTGTTGTAATTGGTGATGAATTTTGAAATTGAATGAACTGAGTGCTAAGCCTATGATGATTATTTCTCTTGTATGTGGTATTCACCTATTAAGTTGTCACTCTAGAACTTGCTTTAAATTTGGTTGAGATTACATTTCAAAAGCACATTCAAAGATGAAAAAGGCATTCATTTTGTTTAGCCAGAGCTAAATAGCCAACCTTGCAATTATACCGTTGATAAGCCCCTTTGAGCCTAATTGACTGTTTCTTTGTTCTCAACCCATTAACATATGCTTTAATAATATTTCAAATGCTTTTACCTAATTCGGTAGATTAGCGGAGCATTTGAAATTTTTGTGAAATGGGCTTTTGACAAGTGTGGGGGTGTATATATCATCAACTTTAGAGTTGCAAAAAAAAAAGATGAAAAAAAATTTGAGTATTCAAATTGTGGGTTGTTGTGATGAAATAGATTTATTCAGAAGCCGGCCATTTTTCAATTATTCTATTAATTTTTATATTTAGCCCTTTATATCACGTTTTACATTCATTTTACCTTAACCCCATTACAACCCTTAATAAGTCCTTTTGATTTGAATTATGCATGTGAATTAGGTAGTGAAGATTGATATTTTTAGCAAGCCTATGGTAGTGCAATTTTTTTAGTTGAATTCGAGTGAAACACTTACCCTTAAACACTTGAGAGATTGGGAGAATAAGTCACAATTACTAACTTAGTTTATTCATTTTCAAATAAAATTACCAGTTTTTATTTTCGTTGATTCATGAATATTATGATCTCTTTATTTTTCAATTGTATTCTTGCTTATGACTTGACACTTCTAATTTTGTTAGCACTAATTAGTCACTCTTTGTCCGGGGACGTCCAAGAGCTAAATGTGGAGGAATTTGATAAGTAAAATATTTGTATATTTATTTTCCCTTATATTATGATTTTGTGGATGATATTTGAGCTCAATTTAATAAATTTGGGTGTAATTAATAAAAAAAATAATGATTTTGGCATAAAATATAATTTCTTAAAAAATACTAAATTAGACCCTCTTTCAGTTTTTAGGCAATATTTGGAGCTCTAGATGTCAGATTGAGACGTTCTTTATATGAATAAAAAACTAAGAAAGAGCTCTACAACTTTTATGTTGAGACCAAAATCTAGTTCTATATCCAAGAGTTTTGAATTTTTCTTGGAAGTTGAGAGCGGGAATCATCTACCATTCCACCAACTATTTCATCTACCACCTTATCTTCCTTTTCACCTACTACTTCATCTACTATATTCTATATACTACTTCATCTACCCTACTTCATTCTTCCCTATATATAACCACCCTCTCCTTCACATTTTACACACCAATTCATATCCATTACTCTCCTCTCTTCTTCACTTATACCAATTCATATACATTACTCTCATCTCTTCTTCACTTACAACTATTTCATATCCATTACTTTCCTCTCCTCTCCACATACACCATCTTTGAGTTAATTTTATGCATTGTATTTAATTTTTCCATGCCTCATTCGTGGAAGGCTTAAGTAGTTCTCCTTTATAGATGGTATAGGTTGCCACCTACATGGAATATTTTACCTCCTAAACGAACGGCTAGATTTTCTCTATTTTCATGCATCTTTTGCAATTTATTTTATTTTTTTTCTAATTTGATCATGAGCTAAATTTCCATTTTCCTAGGGTGATAACATAGCTTACTAATGACAGATTGAATCTTAACTTATTAAATCTAGTTTGAATTTCTCCTTCATGATTGAGTTTTAATTATTATTCTTAATGCTTTTGATTGACTGGCCATCTTTTGAATGATTTCAATATGTATGTTGAGACCGGAAGGAGATGCACGTGTATAGATCATATAATTAAAACCATAACTTGCATATGAAATAGAAATATATTCATATGAGTTGTATAGTCTTACTAAGTTTCATGAATCTTAATGCATAATTAATTGCTTAAATTCATATAGGAATATATTGGATTATCAATTAGTTATAGAATTGCTTGACCTTGGAAGAGGCTAGTAATTAAATTAAGAAAACTTGACTATCAATTATGTGAAATAAATTGGGCTAGAATAGATAAGTGATTCAATCTGAAATTTGTTAAGGGAAATCTGACCCCTAGGGCTTTTTCTCATAGTTTTTTCATATCATTTGAATTCATATTTACTCAATTTTTATTTTGTACTCTCAATCACCAACTAATCGATCAACTAAATAGGGTTAAAATTACTCATTTTAGTACTTAATGATCATTCCTTGAGGGAACGATACTCTACTCACTTCTATATTACTTGTTTTCGACAATGTACACTTGCACTTTTTAATAGACCATTTATACTCATAACATGCTTCTAATGAAATTTCATATGAGGCAGTGAGTTTGCATGTGGTTTTGAATAATCAAATGATGCATAAAAATTATGAAATTTTACAGAGTGAAAGTAGACATCTTAAGATTTGATTTGATGGTCATATAACTCAATTAGAACTATATAAAAAAAGTTTTGAGTTTTGAAGTTAGCCCAAAAAAATTAGAAAGTTTCTGGAGCAGCAGTCAAAGAAATTAAATCTGGGAATGATGTGCTTCTAACCGGCTAAAGTCCATATTTTTCCTTCAAACTAGACTCAATAAGGGTTCCATAGCCTTTGGAATTGCTCCGAAACAATATCTACAAATTTAGTTATGAATTTTCAAAGATGAAACAAAAAATATGCCAAAAAATTCGAAAATGGGAATTATGACATAAGCATGAGATTGGATGACATAAGCCAAGTATTAAAAAGTTCATCTTCCTCCTCTCATTTTCGTTATTTTCGTGCAGCATAGAGTGAGAGAGAGTTTGTTAAGTTAGAGAGAGAAGGAGGAGAAAATTCGTTAGGTAAGTTTGATTTCTTCGATAAATTAGCTCCTAACTTGTATAATCCTTCCTCTAAGCCTTTCTTCTACATGGTTCAAGTTAATTTGAAAGTAAAATCTAGGGTTTGAAAGGTTAGGGTTTCGGCCTAAAAAGGGAAGAGCTAGAGGAAGCGAAAGGTAACTTCTAAACCTTCGTATATTGACTGTTCTGACCGCTGTGAGCTGTTTAATTGGAGAAATTTTGCCAAATTGTCTTTGTTTGTAAATTTGAAAAATGTGTTGTTGGGAAGGTTATGCTACTAAAATTGGGACTAAATGGTAGTTATAACATAATTAAATAGTTAATAACGTGATTAGGAGTAGAAAAGAACACGTCTGCGAAAATAGAAGTGAAAAACCCTAATTTTTTTTGGAGAATTGGGAATTTCAGCCATGCTGGTTTAGGGGGTTAGAGTTGGATTTTCGATGTTCTGATGATTCCATTAAGTTCAGGAGGGAAAATTAGGTGGGGTTACAGTGGATCACTTTTTTGGAAAAGCCCGAAAAAGCATAATTACGAAAAACACTCTTGAAACCCTGAAACAAGGGCTATCAAGGGTATTTTTGTAATTTGACAATGAATTTTATAATTCCGAGTCCTGAAATGGATTCTTTGGGTGAAAATATGTAAGAATAGCCCATGTCAAAATTTCAGGAAAAGCACAGTCGGACAGAGTACGGCAGGGCTGGGCCGATTTCCCGAAGATATTTTGGTAAATTTTTACGATAGACTTGTATAACCACCAAAACACTATGGAAGTGTCTAAACTGGTACATTTGACATTTCAGGACCAAGTTAAAAGCCTAAGGGATTGGCACGGGAATCGAAGCACACGGTTTGAGGTGGAAAAGGTCTAATATAGGGAACTTACCTCTCCTACATGTATTTGATATTTGTGTTGGTGTATTGATGCATTTTATTGCTTTGTTTGATTATGTGAAACATATATGAATGATTGAAGCTTTGTTTTTGTTTATACTGTGGCCATAGTTTTATTGCACGAAACATTGAGCACGCAGATATGTCATTTTGTTAGCATGAGTTCATGTAATGCAAGCATGTCATGCATTAAGCACTTATCTTACATGCATATTGGTACTATTTTGCTCTTGAGATTCTATTGAATCTCACCCTCTCCTACCAACAATTTAGACAGGAGGAGATAGAAGATACATTGAGAACAAAGAAAAGAACCGTATGAGGGGATCACGGTGGTGGAATGGAGACGGAAAGATGTCTCTATTTCACTTGGATGGGTTTAGACACCTTGGTAGCCCTGTGCGGCTACATTGATGGTAATTATTATGCATGAACCCCTATGGGGAATTTCTGTCATCGAGCACTTGTTATCAATATATTTATCCTATTCATGTATTGCCCACCGAACCGTATATCATTTTTCGTGAATACTCTGGTAAAGGTGAAATTAAAATAAGGGCATGACAGAAATGCTGTAGTGAAACAAGACGGAAGGATGCCCGAGTTTCACTGGAATGAGTTTAGACAGCCTAGTAGCCCTGTGCAGCTTCGTTATTCATAATTATTATGTACGAACCCATATGGGAAATTTCTATAATCATGTACATATTATCAGTATATTCATATTATTCTTGTGTGCCCACCAAACTGCGCCTTCCTACTCTGGTTAATATCGGTGTTAAGTGGTTTGTAAGGCGATGCCTTACAATTGTTGTGGTGTGAATTGAATTGTACGAATTGAGTTTTGATTTTATATATGTTTTCCATTTGCATTCATTGAAATTGTCTTATCTAGCACATTGTTAGGTATTGTAATTGATTTGTTTTGCTATTGAGTGTCTCTGTGAGCATTCCTCTATAGAAAAATAAGTTTTATTAACTCATTTTAAATTGCACACTAGGTGGTTTTTTAAAGTGCCTTAATAAATTGTTGTTATCTTGCGTTTAGAACAATTATTTGTAAAAAATCACTTGACTCAAGCCGTGTTTGGAATTTTTAATTAGACTTGGTGAATTAACTAACTCCTATATCATTAGGAAAGCTAGGATAACCATAGGTTCACTTCCAAGAAGCATTCCATCATATCATTCCTTAAATTTAATTTCATACTTCCATTCATTATTTTATTAAAAATTAAAAAAAATAGTAGTTCAGGTTATTTTGCATTATTAAAGGAAAAAAATAAATTCCAAAACCCCTTTCAATGTTTTTGTCACATAGCTTAGCCTAGGATTTAAATTAAAAAACTCCTTAAGAGAATAAAACATAAGTTGTGCCATTCACTACATAATTTAGTTTATTTTGATTTAACCCGATGTGACTAAATATTTTAAATTAGGCCTCGTCCAACAGCTCCCCTTGTTTTACCTTACAAGAGACAAAGCCCATGCATTGAGCTTTCATCTTCCCATGCCTAAGCGCCTTAAAACTTCCATCTAAGACCCTTCTTCTCCTTACACGTATTGCAACACATGTCCTCCACCAGTTTTTCACTCTACCACTCTTTGCAGTAAAAAAACTCCCACATTCCACTTTTTACCCATCCGCCGTCAAAACGCTCCCTATTAGATGGTTGGAATATTGATGTGTCCCCATAATGTAATGCCACAATCTCCTTCGTATCTTTCTGCGATGATCCTCTTATGTTCTCTAGGGTTTGGCAAGCCACCTTTCATAAGGGCTTGCCACCAATCACCATGACTCTCATCAGCTCTGCCCATTACATATTGAGCAGCTATGTAATGGGGCGCATGCTTACTATGCTGCTTGCTTTTGTGTTTTGCTCTGTTTTTCCATGTTCATACCCAAGTCCTCTTCTATCTTTTAGCTAGATTGTTATTCCTGAATCCTGACTATCTCAGCCAGTACAGTTTTAAATATTACTGAAAGTATAGACTTCTTGAAGAACCAAGCTATGATGGCTCTTCGTTATGGCGTTTTGTCGCGGTGCTTATGTTTGAATCTCCTTGCTTGGACCCAATGCTTCTGGACAACACTCCTAGTCGCCGTAGCTATCCGCACGTCCTCCACTCCCTGTAGCTCATGCATGGAGCTCCGTTTTCCTGTTGTTCTTATGGACTTGCAACTGTAGCCTTTTACTTTGCTTTGGGCCCGAACGCAATTGCTTTAGTTTGCTCTTTCAGGTGTATTCTTTCGTACTAGGCTCTCTTTTGTTCTAGGGCCCAATATGACTATAGACTATGTGTAATCTGTCATTTTATCTGATATATATTGTCTTTTACTAAAAAAGGAATTAAAAATATTATTATAATTAAAAATACGGAAAATGACAGAAAATTATTATCAAAATTGATAAAAGACAAAAGGGTGTTGAATTTAAATAATTTCAAATGGACTTATTTGAAATTTTGAAATCTTGCGAAATGTGGAAAATTACCTAACTACCTTTAATTTTTTATTTTTCAACAAGTACCCTATTTATCCTTTTAATTTCACTATTAACAACTCAAGTATTCAAATCAATACTTTTGTTTTGATATTAGTTATTTTCGTTAGCTGCTTTAGTTAAAGAAACAAAAATAGTCAATGTTGAAACTAAAATAGTCAATATGTATGTATACTTGACTCGTTCATAGTGAAACACAAGTAGTTGATAGGAAATATTCAACAAGCACCTTGTTTACTGCTTTAGTATTCATACTAACAACTTAAGTATACATATTGCTGACTTTTGCTTGAGAAGATAAAAAAAATTATTAGGCAATCGAAGCAGTTGCCCGCAAGATTATATGAGCTCCGATGATAGGCCACCACCGGTGCCAGAGCTCCAGCAGCCAATAAGGGGTTAGAGGATTTTTAAAAAAATAAAGAAAGCAAAGATAGTTAGGTAATTTCTCATATTTGAAAACATTTCAAAATTTCAAATCAATCTATTTGAAATTATTGATTCAACACCCTTATTTGTCTTTTATCAATTTTGACAGTATTTGTTTGTCTTTTTCCCTAAAAAATTATATTATTGTAAATTAATTTAAAATGAAAAATATATTTTCATAAATAAAAAAATATTAGAATAAATACTCTGACCGCTTCCCTATTTTTCCTTAATTACATATATCTCTTCTATATGTTAAAAACCCATAAAGACCTCCCTTAAAATTAAAATGTATGTTACATATGTTAGTGCAAGCGTTTTATCCAAGAGGGAGGGGTGAATTGTGTGATACCAGAAATTTCGTTGCAAATATATAAATTGATTGTAAATTTAAAACGATTAAGAGCTAGGAGAAATATCACCGAAATATACACCGGGAGTTAAACTAGTTTGGCCAGAACCACTTTGACCTACGTCCAGTCCTCAGAACGTCTCTGAGAGTTTCACTATATCTTCCAAGATTCAGTGGGTTCTTGGCACCTTAATACACAGCAAGTTCCTTCACCGGACACTCGCTCCTCCTTACACGTTGTAATCAAATCCCCAACTTAAGGTTCCACAACTTTAAGTTGTCTCAATAACAAATATTGAGTTTGTAATGAAAAACTCTATCATAGAGTAAATACATAATCACTGAAGTACAAAGAGTGAGTATAAGAAAAAAGAGCACAAAGAATATATTAATTGATGTAAGTTTGCGTGTTCTCAGTTGTTATGTTATGTTCTTTGAATGCTCTATATATATAGATGATTTGTGGTGTTCGTTAGAAGCATTTCAAACATGTCCGTTAGAGTCACGTAGCTTCATTTAATCGTTCTTCAAATTTGAAAACTAGCCGTTTGCGGTAGGTAGGAGTTTTGAACGTTACGAACGATATGTTTGACTTCTCTCTTAGTAAATGATCTCTTCATTGTTTTTCTATAAGTATACTCAGAAAACTAATACAATGAAGGGTTAATCATATAGATAACAAATCAATGAGCGTTGAATTAAATCATGCTTTCTGTACTTCATTACTCGAGTGGCTACTCGAGTGATCATACTCATTACTCGAGTAGTCCCTCGAGTAACTTCATAAAAAAAAGCTAGAGAGTAAGTCAACGTGGTCTGACCATAATATACCTTGCTTACTAGGGTAATCCATAGAGTAAGTGCCTCTTTTTCTTCTGATTACTCGAGTGATTCCTCATGTAATGGTTCTAATGACTTTGGAGATTATTCGAGTGAACCTTTCGAGTAATGTCCTCCAATTCTTGGCCGAGAGTTACTACATGTTTTCTGCTCTGATTATTCAAGTGGTCACTCGAGTAATGTCTCCAATAATTCTGTAGATTACTCGAGTGATACCTTCGAATAATCCTACTCAAATCATGACAGAGAGTTTACTGGAACAAATTCTCACACATTACCCGAGTGGTCCCTCGAGTAATGAGGTCATTACTCGAGTGGTCACTCGAGTAAGTTCTCAAAAATGTCACAGTGTTCCAATTTCCTGTGCTCTGTCTTTCACCTCATCTTAATTACTTGAGTGGCTACTCGAGTAATGCTTTTCCCTATCACCAAGAACTTAGTTACTTTGTTCAAATCATTTTGTTTAATTATCAAAACTTTGTATATGATTAATCCAATCTTTGTTATCATTAAAACATATGTGATCTAAAAACATAAACCTCTCCTATATTTTAAAATTGTATTTCCATCCTTCCGAACAATTAGTTGATAATTAAGTTTCACTCTTGAACTTTTGTTTTACTAAAATGCCCCTTTTTAACATTAAAAATATATATCAAACACATTTTTCAATCAGATATAGCAAACTATATAGATTTGAGATATTTTACAAATCATTTAAAGTTATAATTTCATATTTTTTCCTACAAATATTTAAAAGTTACTCAAATTTTAAAAGGGTTAAACTAGGAGCAAAAATGTCATGGCTATCAAATATAACCTAACACTATTGCTTTTTGCAGTGGGGCCCATGCTAATTTTGCATATGCATACATAATAATGTTAGGTTATATTTAATGGCTGCTGCATTTGTGCTCATATTTTAAATGTTCATGGATATTTTTATACCTTTAAAAATTAAAGTATATGGTGCTAGATGCACTTTTGATAAAAACTAATGAGAATTTTTTCACCTTAACCCATTTTTAAAAGTATGCGATTTTTACAAGCTATCAATTAAAATTTGGGAATTAGTATTGAGGATTAATTATTAAATAAATTGTATTTTTTTATATAAGTTTTAATTAAAAATAAATTTTTAGAATATTCTTAATGAAGTTAATAGTTTGGACTTAAGTTTATATTTTCAAAATAGAGGGGATGTCTGTATAATTAAAGAAAAATAGAAAGGTGATTAGAGTATTTTACTCAAATTATTATAATTATGAAATATGTTAGTAAAATTTTAAATAAAAATATATTGTAATAAATAAAAATATTATCTTAACATATTATTTTTATTAAATTCTAATAAAAAATATTTTTATAATTAAAAATATGTTATGATAAAATTTATTTAAAAAATTTTATCAAATATAAAAGAAATATTATTCCATATTTAAAATATATTATTATATTAATTTTAATTAAAAATATTATTATATGATTTAGCTAAGTTGTAAATTAAATTATATAACATATAAATAAAAAATATAACCAAATATATTAGGATAAAATGGTAAATTGCTATCTTTCCTTCCTTTCTCCTCTTAAACCAAAAAGGGATTATTAAAAAAGCCCTCACCTCCTCTCCCCACCAACAAAACTAAATAAGGTAACCCCTTCCATTCCTGTGCCCCTCCCTTAGAACCAAACATGCCCTTAGAGAATGACCGAGTTACAAGTCCGATCGTTCCCTCTATTTCTTCACTCTCACCCTTAATACTGCCCATAGTGTTGGTGTTGGCTAGGTTTTTTTTTTTTTCAGTTTAGGACATAAGCTTTTTTTTTTTTTTACGTTTTTATTAAATACACATGAGTGAGTTGGAGCCTTGGAGGACATCATTGCAATTTTTAATGATGTCAAGTAATTTTTTTGCATGTAGGATAACTATTTGATGACTCAAGTTATATATTATAAGATTAAATTATTAAATGTGAAAAGATTAGGAATAAAGTTATTAGCAAGTCAAAAGTTTGAGGATTAATGCTCTATTTGGATGGGGAGAAAAAGGGGAGGAAAGAAAAGCATGGAGGACAATGGGGAGAGAAAGGCTTTTTCCCTTATTTGAATGGGAGAGAAAATAAGCAAGGAAATAAAACTTGGAGAGAAAATTGGGTGGGCCAAAAGATTATTTTTTTTCCTTTCAACAAATACAAAATCTCCGAGGCTCTGTTTGGTTTGAGGGGAGGAGAAGGGAATGGGAGGGAGGGGAGGGATTTTGATTCCTTCCTCTTGATTGACAGGGAAAAAAATTAGGAGGGGAGGGGAAATTTTTTGAAATATTCCCCTCCCTCCCCTCAAATCCCCTCACCCCTCAAATTGGAGGGATTTGGAGGGGAGCTAAAAATGTTGAAGTAGATAGATTAAAATGCCTATAAGATTCCTGTGATAACCCAATCTTACCCTTCATTCCTATATTTTGTTCAGGGGCATAAGTTCGCAAGTTCATCACATCATTCCAATGGTTAATTCCTAATCTGTAGGTAGAGTCAGGAATACGGGCCGGCCCTTCACGGGCTCGGGCCTAAACGGGCCGGCCCGTTTAGGCCAATTTGCTAAAAAGTATAATATTTTGTAGGCCCTCGGCCCTACAGGGCTGGTCCTTCACGGGCTCGGGCCTAAACGGGTTTGAACTCATTTTAATTCAAAAAAATTTCTTTTTCAAGTTTTACAATTTATTTATTATTTTGCTTTAAATTGATATACATTATTTTTAAAAATCATAAATTTTTAGTTAAAATAATCATCTAATGTCCAAATTAGCCTATTTTTTAAAGTTTAAATTAATAAATCATTGTAGAAAATTAAATAAATCAAACCAATTAATAAGTGTTTGCCTGTTATTACTACTCTATTAGGTACTTAGTTGTCTCTTATATTGATAATTTGATATAATGATATTATATTTATTAATTTATTTTAAAAAAATATTAAACGGGCCTAAAAGGGCAGGCCCTTAGGGCTGCAGGGCTGCAGGGCTGCCCTACATGGCCGGCCCTTTTAGGCCCGCTTCTCTTTTTAACCTCTAAATCATAAGCCCGGCCCTTAAAGGGCTTGGGCCTAAACGGGCTCGGCCCAAATTCCCGGCTCTATCTGTAGGTAACTCAAATCCTTGACACAAACCACTCCTCTCTCTCTCTAGCTCTGGGAAAGAACCACCATGAAAATATCTTGGCAATCCAAAGATCAAGAAAGACCTTGCAATCAACTTAGATCACAAACTCGGAACCAAAATCGGTGGCTCAACGTTTGATCCTGCCGGAAAATGACATAGTGCGGCGGACCTATTAACCCTAGACAGAGCAAGCAATATCAGAGTAGCTATATATGCGAATGTAGAGAGAATCCTTCTTGCTCCATAAACTTCAATCAAAACAAAACGCGGTTGGGGTTGTTTATTGTGATCAATTGGAATTCACCATTATTCACTGTTACATGAACATGGAGAAGTAATTCTCAGTGTAGTTGCCATTGATAAAGTTTGGAAAAAAATTAAACAAATGTTATTTA
The DNA here is from genome assembly GCA_963242795.1 of Inga leiocalycina. Taxonomy (NCBI): domain Eukaryota; kingdom Viridiplantae; phylum Streptophyta; class Magnoliopsida; order Fabales; family Fabaceae; genus Inga; species Inga leiocalycina. The sequence goes on along the minus strand of OY725325.1, from coordinate 30,778,428 downwards.
TTATTAAACTTTATCATACATTTAATAAAATTTTGAAAAAATCACTTATCACACAAGGATAAAGTTATCCATATGAAAATAATTTTCCTCCCCTCCCCTCTTCTCTTAAATTAAACAAGGTAATATTAAAATCCCTCCCCTCCCATTCCTTTTGATCACTCCAAACAAGGTGATATTAAAATCCCTCTTATCCCCTCCCTTCCCCTCCCCTCCGTTGAACCAAAAAGACTCTAAAAGAATGTTGACTAATAAGAAGTCACAACTAACTTATATTATTTTTGAAATTAAATTAAATGCATGTATTATGTCTTTCTAGATGCCTAAACCTTTTTAATAACTACATTTTAGCATCAATCAAAATAAAATTCCAGTTAAGAAATGAACCTAAATAGACTAATCAACTTTTTGCAATAAAAAAATTACTCCTTCCTTTTCTTTTTATAAGATATCAATAATCGAATTATGTAGATAGAAAAAGTTAGTTAAAATTGACTAAATACAACAAATATATAAAACTAAAACTCATTTTCCAAAAACACCCTTAAAAAGAAGATTAGTGGAAAGAGTGATGTGAGCAAATGAGTGGAAAAAAGTACAGAGAAAAGTATACAATTAATTGAGGGTAAAAAGGAAAAAAATGCATTAAATATTTAGACATCTTTAAAGGACATTTTATAAAAAGGAACCAATTCAAACAATGCTATCTTATAAAAAGGATGGGATGGAGCAATATTATGGTTATTTTTCTAATTAAAAAAGCTCGTATTCTGCCTTTCTAGATGCCCTACCCTTTTATATAATGACACATTATTAAATTTACTAGGAATTGATAATGCAATAATAAGAGCACTAAAAAAAAGAATGCAAATAGATTATTCCATTTTTTAGATTTAAACATAGTGTACATGACATCCTAGGATGGAGTGATCAATGTTGGCCATATATGTAACATCCTCAATTTCGGTCACTAAAATCTCTTATATTTAAGGGAATAAAATGATGAACATTATTAAAATAGCACATGATCAAAATACAATAAAAAATAATAATAGATTTGTGGAGGTGGAAATGGCTTATTCAAGAAGCCAATTTTGCTCTTCCATAAGAGCTATATTTCGTATGTCATGGAGAAAAATAAGAGGGAATAAACACTTGGTGATAAATAAGCCAAAAGATGAAGCATTTGTGACCAAGAAAAAGAAAGTTCAAAAGTCAAAAATTGTAGGTAAGTTTAAATGGCCATTACACATTAAATTCAAGGAGATATTATAAGAGGTTATCATCTCTTTTCTCATATTCCATTTTTGTATATCATGAGGTAAGAAAGAGAAACAATTAGATGACCAAGTAAACATGAAGAATTGATAAAAAATATCATGCTAAATCTTTTATCACTCTTCCTCTTCTTCATTTCGGTCAAGAAAATGCTAAGAGAGAGAGAGGGGGTAAGCATTTAATCAATATACTCTCTCACCTTTTCCTCATTTGGTATGTTGGGACAAAGAAAGAAGAAGGAAGTTGGTCAAATGTTCAACTTCAATTAATTCTTCACCTTTTATACAAAAAGCAATTAGGGGCACACATTAATTAATTTTCTTTCTCCCTCCTTTTCCTTGGCAACTCTCAGTCAAGAGAGTTAAGGGGCTGAAGATATCAATTAAAACACATATATATCTCTCTCTCTCTCTCTCTCTCTCTCTTCAAGCTCAAAGTCGGCTACTAGCAAGATTAAAGAGAAAACCAAGTTCTCTTGAAGACAAGTTGGAGGTAATAGCTTCTTCTTAGATTTTCACTTGGTAAATCACATTTTTAGCTCAAAAGCCCTTTATGAATCTTGTTATCCTCTTCAAGAGCTTCATTTCTATGGTTTTTGTTTTTGAAGAGGAGGTGTTTTGAGGCATCTAGCAAGAGCTAAAATTAGATAATCAAAGAAGGAGTTCAAGAAAGAGCAAGAGGTGAGTATGAGCATTATTTTGACATATATGTTGCTTGATTTGGTTGAGTTTTGGGTGGGATTTTTGGGAGCCCTAAATTGGGTCTTTTAGGGATTATTAGGGTCCATGATGCTTTCATTTCATACATAAGATTATATGTTGATTTGGAAGCAAATGAACTAAGTTTGATTATTTAGTTGTGAATTGTTGTTTTGAAACCTTAATTTTGGTCAGAATAGGGCACATATAAGGACTAGGATTTTTTTAAATTTGACGTTTCCAATGGATTCCTTAGACAAAATTGTGTGGGAATATGGGTGTTCATGATTTTTGAAAGTTTGTTTGCAAATATGGAAATTTATGAAGTTAAGGGGAGGTGTTGTTTAATTTGATTCCAGGAGGTAGGTACAAAATTTTTGGGCTTGTATACTATTTTTTCCCAGGCATTTGCCGCAATTTAAAAGAAGAGAAAATTTCATAAAAGGATCATTGTAGCAAATTAATTCCCATTGAAGCCTAAAAAAATATAAAATTTCACTGAAGTCCAGTGAGCTACAGTAAAATTAATTTGTGAAGTAAAAAGTAAAAATAACCCTTCAAAAATTAAAGGAGAAATAACATGATTTATAAGTGGTGAATACATCATGAACAAGTGAAATAGTTCTATAAACAAGTGGAATTAATTCTTAACAAGAATACATTGGAGCATGATCAAGTCAAATTTTATTTGCAAGTAGCGTATACATCATGAATAAGTGGAGTAATCCTATGAACAAGTAAAATTAATTTCTTAACAAGAACACATAGGAGCATGGTAAAGTCAAGTTTCATTTATAAGTAGCAAACACATTATGAACAAGTGAAATATTCCCGTAAATAAATATAATAGTCCTATGAACAACTTCACGATGGTTTTTTGTCAAAAAAGAGGAATTCCACTACTTTATAGGCCTTTTTCATTTGTTTATTATGTATTTGCAACTTGGAAATAGAATTTGACTTGATCATGCTCTAATGTGTTTTTGTTAAGAAATTAATTACACTTGTTTATAGAACTATTCCACTTGTTCCTGATATGTTTGCCACTTGCAAATCAAATCATTTCTTTTTTGATTTTGAAAGGATTATTTTTATTTGTTTACTTCTTCACAAATTAATTTCACTATAACCCCACGAGATTGCAGTGAAATTTCATATTTCTTTGAGAACTAATGAAAACTAATTTGCTACATTGATCTTTATCTAAAACTTTCCCTTAAGCCAACAATTAATTTGCTACAGTGGGCCATATCTTTCTCAAGCATTATTAGCATTATCAACAATTAAGATATACTTTTTTGAGTTATGTTTGTTGCAGGGGTGATGTTTCAAATTGTTTGAAAAATTTTAATTCAACAAAAATTAATTTTTTATTTTATCAAAATAATGAAAAATAATATTTTATCCGCGTGTATCTGGTTCAAATTATTTCAATTTTTTTATTTTAAAAATAAATTTTTATTTATCAAAGAAAAAATAATATTTTATCCGTGTCCACCTATACAGTTCTAATTGTCTCAAAAAATTTTATTCCAATAAATATTAATTTTTTTTATCCAAGAAAAAAAAATATTTTATCAACGTGCATCCCATTCAAATTGTTTCAAAAATTTTTATTCCAATAAAAATTAATTTTTTGTTTTATCGAAGAAAAAAAAATATTTTCTCCATGTGCATCCCGTTGAAGAAAAAATAATATCACGTGTATCCAGTAGAATTGTGTCAAAAATATTTATTTCAATAAAAATTAATTTTTCATATCATCAAGAAGAAAAATAATATTTTATCCACGTGCATCCACATGTATCCAGTTCAAATTGTTTCAAAAGGATTTATTTCAATAAAAAATAATTTTTTATTTTATAAAAAAAATAATATTTTTTCCACATTTTCAAGATCAAATTGCATAAAAAAAATAATATTTTTTATTTATAATGCGGGTTGTCAAACATCATATTTCACTGGGAAAATTTAATGCAGCCTCTGTATATGTAAGAGATTTAATTTCTGTAAAAAAGATTATGAAACTTCACTACACTTTATTGAGTCAAAATAAAATAAAATTTTGTGGGTGAAAAGATAATGATGCCCTTATTTTATTTTTTCATAAGAATATTTATAGGATAAATAAGGAATTTACAAGACAAATAAAGAGGTTCGAAAGTGACTTGTTAATAAGGACATTTTTGCCATTTTCAAGACAAATGAGGGGATTCAAAAGAAAGTTAAGGAAATTCATAAGATAAATAAAGGCATTTACAAGATAAATAAAAGGATTCAAAAAAAGATTGAGAGTTAAAGATATTTTGACTATTGACATGACAAATATGAAAATTCACAAAATAAATAATAAATGCATTCACAAGACAAATAATTAAAGGGATCCAAAAAATAAAGTAAGGCATTATTGCCTTTTCACCTACAAAACTTAATTTTATTTTAACTTAGGGGTGCAATAAAGTTTTAGAATCTTTTAAGGGTTGACTGAAATGAAGTCTCTTCCATGGGGTTGAATGAAATTTTCCCTAAAGAAATATGAAATTTCATTGAAGTCTGATGGGCCTGCAGTGAATTAATTTTTGAAGTAAAAGACAAAAATAAACCTTTCAAAAATTAATTGAGAAACAACCAGATTTTCAAATGGTGAACACATCAGTACACAAGTAAAGTAGTATATGAACAAGTGGAATTAATTTCTTAACAAAAATACATTAGAGCATGGTCAAATCAAGTTCCATTTCCAAGTAGTGAACACATCATAAACTAGTGGAATATTTATGTGAAAAAATGTGATAGTCTTATGAACAATTTCAAGATGGTACTTGGTGAAAAAAGAGAAATTCCACTACTTCATAGCAAGTGCTATTTCATTTGTTTATGGTGTATTCGTTACTTACAAATGAAATTTAACTTAATCATATTTTAATGTGTTCTTATTAAAAAATTAATTTCACTTATTCATGATATGTTCGCAACTTACAAATTAGGTTTTCTTCTTTGATTTTGAAAGGATTATTTTTGTCTTCCTATTTCACAAATTAATTTCAATGAAACCCCACAAGATTGCAGTGAAGAAATTTCAAATTTCTTAGGGAGCTAATGAAAATTAATGTGCTACGGCAATCCTTATCTAAAATTTTCCCTTAAGCCAACAATTAATTTGCTACAGTGGTCCATATCCTTCTCAAGCATTATTAGCATTATCAACAATTTAAGGTATCCTTTTTTTGAGCTATGTTTGTTGCATGTTGGTGATGTTACACTTGTGTCCGCCTGTATCCCTTTCAAATTGTTTCAAAAATTTTTATTTCAATAAAAAATAATTTTTAATTTTATCAAAGAAATGAAAAATAATATTTTATCCACGTGTATCCGGTTCAGATTATTTCAAAAAAATTTTATTTCAATAAAAATTAATTTTTTTATTTATTGAAGAAAAAAATAATATTTGATCCGTATCCACGTGTATCTGGTTCAGATTGTCTCACAATTATGTATTCCAATAAAAATTAATTTTTTGTTTTATCGGAGAAAAAATAATATTTTAGTCACGTGCATCCTGCTCAAATTGTTTCAAAAAAAATTTTTCTAATAAAAATTATTATTTTTGTTTTATCGAAGAATAAATAATATCTTCTCCATGTGCATCCCGTTGAAGAAAAAAATAATTTCACGTGTATCCGATTGAATTGTTTCAAAAATATTTATTTCAATAAAAATTACTTTTTTATATCATCGAGGAGAAAAATAATATTGTATGCACGTGTATCCACATGTATCGAGTTCGAGTTGTTTCAAAAATATTTATTTCAATAAAAATTATTTTTTTATTGTATCGAAGAAAAAAATAATATTTTATCCACATGTTTCCAGATCAAATTGCTTCAAAAAATAATATTTTTTATTTATAATGCGGGTTGTGGTCACTGCAAACGTTATTATGTCACATGGAAAATTTCATTCAGCCTTAATGGAATGGACTTAATTTTAGTCAAACCTAAAAGATATTCTGAAACTTTACTGTATCGTCTTGTGTCAAAACGAAATTAAATTTTGTTGGTGAAAAGACAATGATGTCTTTACTATATTTTTTCATAATATCTTAAGTAGATGTCACTCGAATAATTTGGGATTTGGGAAAGCAAGGGGTTATATATCACTTGAGTCAAACCTAAATTTGCATTGATTTGGGAAAGCACTCGAGTAATCTCAAAGTGCTCAAATATCTTAAGTAAAGATCACTCGAATAATCACTTAGGCACTCGAGTGATTGTTCATCAAAAGTTCTTCAATCACCGTCTTAGATTTTTTGATATTTTTTCAAACTCATTTAAATCTTAATTATCTTTTTAACCATTCCTAATAATCACTAATCAAGTTTAAATGAGGATTATAGGTGATTAAACTGGGATTAGAGTTCAACAGCTAAAATGTAACTATGTCAGAAGCTGTAACGGTTACTTCTAACGATCATATTCTAAGAAGTCTAACGGGAAGAAGAAAAAGCTCAACAGTCATATTCTAAGAAACCTAGGAGGAGGAAGAAAAAGCTCATCAATAGTCTTGTACCCATTAACTATAAATAGAAGAGCACTTAAAGCCGAAAAGATAGAGCTTGCGCTGACTCCAACATTCCACTTGATATACTCTCTATTTCTTAGTGTTTACATAATCTACTTTAGAGAGAGACATTATTTGTATTGTGCTTCATTGTTCATCTTAATTCATTTTTGAGAGTGAAGATCATTGAAATCCTTCATCATCAAGGTTGTATCTTTACAGGGGTAAGGGGAAGTAACTCAGTGTGAGAATTGTAAGAGGTTTAACAAGTGCCCAACTCTAAACTTGTGGAATTATGGAGGCTGCACAAGTGCCTAACTTAACTTGTGGGATTATAGAGGCTTCTCTTGTGCCCGGATTAAATAAGACGATAGTGGATTTAAAATTTCAAGTAGAGCTTGAGGACTGGACGTAGGTCATCAAGAATTGGGCCAAATCAGTATAAATCACAGTTTGCATATTCTCTTCCTTAAGCTCCTATATTTCTAGCATATATTATTTGAATAACTGACTATGGATTTATGATTTATCACTTTCATACTTATTTATTTCACTAAGATGCGAAAAGATTTTCAAAGTTATTAAGTTTTATCTTACATCCAATTCACCCCCTCTTGGGTGTCAGTTGGTTAGCAATATCGCCCGTGATGGTCTCTTTGACTGAGACCTGAGTGATAGCATGAAACACACCTTGTTCCCCATAGATATCTTGTTCAAAGGGGACTTGTATGTAATAGTCGTCTCGCTCAAGGTTTATCTTGGTGACAATTATATCATGTGCCTCATGATCCATCTAGAATTTGTTGGAAACTGGCACAACTAGCGAAACTAGCGGCTAAGACACAAGCACAGGCATAGGCTCATCCGTTTTCTTTGATCTCCTAGATTTCTCTTCCTCCTCTTTGGCTAAACATATTGAGAAGTTAGGAAACTAGTTAGAAACAACTTCATTAGCAAACTCAAAATATGATGGTATACCTTTTCTGTCTTCGATTGTATGACAATAAAGTGGTCTGGCCATACAACTAAGCTAAGTACAACTCCTTCCATTGTATCTACATCTGGGATGGGAATCGAAAGGGCATACTTAGGATCGATGGTCATCTTCAGTTATACCCTAATATGATTCTGAGGGAGAGGCTAACTGTGATCGTGTTCTCCCTTGGCATGTGGTACATGTGGCCCATAGCATTTGTATATACACATTTTTGCTCTCATATCTTGCCTCGCAAAGTCTCCCGCACGCAATATTCCTCTCTCCTTCTGTGATAGCCCATGTTTGTGTAAACATAATCATAGGAAATAATAATAATTGGTAAATCTCATCATATCCAAGATATTTTGTAAATTATTAGGAAATCTCATCGTATCTAGAGACAATTAGTAAATAATATTATATCACAAAGATAATTATTAAATATCATTAGACCTCACTATACTGAAAATTAGCCCATGAAATTTTTAGAAATTTATTTTTAGTCGGGTATAATCTTTGATGATGATAATAATAATACGATTTTGTTTTTTCAAAAATCTAAATTTCTACATGATTCTCTCTTCCAAACCTTATGTGCATTGTACAACGCTCAATTTTCCTCATTCACACCGCCGAAGAGCCACTATAAGCGACTACAAAAACAATTTTTATTTTTTCCTACGCTCGGTTCCTTCCTTCAAACATTACAAAAAACAGTGTATTATCCACGGAAATTATCCACAGAATTCCGTCTTTGAAATCAAATTACAGACGAATTAGAGACGAAAACAAAATTACCGACGGAACTTTTTTCGTCTTTAAAAAGTACGTGCCAAATTGACTTACCAATGGAATTTTTATTCCGTCGGAAATTACCGATGGATTACCCACGAAAAAAATTCCGTTGGTAAAAATTTACCCACGGAAAAATTACATTGGAAATTACCGACGGATTTTCGACGGAAAAATTCCGTCGGTAATTACCCACAGAATTTTTCCGTGGGTAATCTATCGGTAATTTAATATTATTTTTTTAAAAAATCCACATTGCGACATTAAAAGAGGCCACGTGGACATCACCGAAGGGCCCCCACCACCCGCCCCCAGAGGCCCTCGAGCAGGGGCCACATGTCCCTCTAACCTTGTGCCACGTGTCTCTGTGAGGTAATTGTTGCTTTTTGTGACAAATGTGGGATTTGAACCTTGGACCTTTGGTACGTGTTCTGATGTCTTTACTAGTTGAGCTGCTTTAATCTTGCGTTATTTATTCACGTAATAATATATATAATGTAATAATTAAAAAAATATAATATTAAGATGAATATATATATATATATAATTAAATATATATTTATATATAATTAAATATTTCATTTTTTATAATATAAAATATAAAATTTTTTAATTTCTAATTTCTTTTAAATATTTAATATTAATATAAATATATATAATATTACATATATATTTATATATAATTACATATTTCGTTTTTATAATATAAATTTAAAATTTTTTAATTTCTTATTTCATTTAAATATTTAATATTAATAAAAATATATATAATATTAAATATATAATTATATATTTTTTTATGATATAAAGTTTAAAATTTTAATTTTTTATTTCATTTAAAATTTTATTATTAATATTATATATTTTTAATATATTATATTAAATATTAATTTTATGATATTTAAATTTTTATTTGTTATAGATTATTTTTATTTTTATTATTTTATATAAATTATTAAAAGATAATAAAAAAATTATTACTTTTACCTACGGAATTCTGTCAGTAATTTCTCGTTAAAATTATCCATGGAATTCTGTGGATAATTCATCGATAATTACCGATAGAAAAAATAATGTGGGTAATCCGTCTGTATTTACCGACAGAATTTTTTCCATCTTTAATCCATTGGTAATTACCGATGCATTACCCACGGAATTCCGTTGGTAATTTCTTATTCAAATTATCCACAGAATTCCATGGGTAATTCGTCGATAATTACCGACAGAAAAAATTACATGGGTAATCCCGTCAGTATTTACCGACGGAATTTTTTCCATCTTTAATCCGTCGGTAATTAGAAACAGAATTTTTTTCCATTGGTAATTCCATCGGTAATTTTTCCGACGGAAAATCCATCAGTAAGGCGTCGGAAATTACCGACGGAAATAGCTCTGTCGGTAATAGCTTGTTTTTTTGTAGTGAAATACTACTAACCTATCACGTCTTCTCATGTCCTTTGCTAGCCTCATCGATCACACCATCTAATAGTGTGTATATTTATCCAAAAATGCCAGTTAAGAAAACCATGCCTCGTCTTTATTCTTCTGCCTCGCATTTTGGTTTTAACAAATCCCCATCTATCTCTACTCCTTAATTCCCAATATTATGTTTTACAATGTCTTTCCTAAACTATTGAACAGAAATACATAGTTCGTAACATTTTTTACATATTTTTAAACATGCCCGTCCTTATTGCTCCTTCTTTATTCCTATAAACTCTTGGCCATTCATTTTAAACAAAAAGAGAGTCTTAACTTAGTAATTGGCTTCCTACACACACATGTACCTAGATGTGTGTGTGTGTCATGGTTCAAAGATAAAATTTTAAAAATCTCTATTAAAATATGTTAATATAGGCGTTACTCTTGGGGACTCCTTTGAAGGTGCTTAACATTAGTGGGGCTAAGGAGGGATCTCTGCGATTGATCCCAGCATGTGAGTGTATAAGTAGCAAGGTGGCAATATTTTTTGCACCTCTCTGAGTTTCTTTTATTTCTCAAATGTTTTTATTTATAGCCTGCCATATGGGAAGCAAATCCAAAATTTTGCTTATACTATGTCGTTTTTATAGATCAAATAATTTACTTGAGTCAACTTTAGTTTTAATTCAGATGTTTGATTGAGTTAGGTCTTGCAAACTCTTTTTTTTTTTATAGTACATGATATTCTACAAACACATTAGAAGCTATCCTCCTGAGTCAACATGCAATCTCATCCAGTTTACATCAATAATTAAAGAGGTGGTAATAGCATCAGGAGGCGAATCAGTGATATGGAGATCAATTGTCATCTTCCAAGCTACTTTTGCCATAGCGTCTGCAACTATGTTAACATCTCGAGTGCAATGTGAAAATTCCACTTCCCAGTCTCTGTCCATCATCATTTAAACCTCCATAAAAAGTTGAAAAGTAGGGTGTTCCACCTTACCTTGAATTAGATCCATAACTTCACTACAATCAGATTCAATCAGGATTTTTCTGTATCCTCTATCCCCTGCAATTTTAAGTCCCCACAAAACACCCCATGCTTCTGCAGGTACTATCGTTCCTTGCCCTATCTTGTACATAAACCCCATCAAAAACTCACCATTGTGATCTCACAAAACACCTCTATAAGTGTAAGTCCCTAAGTTGTCATTCCTGAATCCATCAGTATTAATCTTCACCCACCAAGCGGTGGTGGCATCCAATGGGGCTGGTTCCTGTCTTCACTTTGATTTTGAAATAGTCTTGTATTACCCCATGTTAAACAGACACGAGCACGGGCTAATATGGCTTGTATACTCCAAGTATTGTTGTTAAAGCATCGGTCATTATGAGCCAACCAGATATATCGGCATAGTACTGTAAACCAAAGATGAAACTCGAATCCCTATATTATGTCTTTTCTCCCTACACACCATATAAGCCAGTCATTTCTATCCAGCATGCCAAAAAATAGATCCCGCCAATCCGGCGGTAAAAACCCATTCCATAATTCAGAAGTGAGTGGACAATCTCGCAAAAAGTGAAGTACTGACTCTCATGAAATATGGAAAATATCACAAGTACCCGTAGGATGACTACCACGATGATAACACACCATGTTTGTCATTAGTTGACCATGAAAGCATAACCACAATAAAATATGGTACCTTTGAGGGACTTTCAACTTCCAAACACATCTCCACCAGTACTTAGTGTGATGTTGTTGGGTGCCCACCAGGTATTTGTAAGTGGATCTGATGGAGAAAATTCCATCTGAAGACCATCTCCAAACTAGAAAATCCTCCCCATTTAATTGACTGATATTAATGTGTGCAATAGCTGTGCATACTTGTCCTGGCAATAGGTGATTAAACTTGCTCATATCCCACTGTACGGAATAAGTGATACAATCAGCTACTCCCCATTCAGTAGCATCTTTAGGTAGTTCTTGGATTGCCAAACTCTGAAGCTTGTCCAAATGCGGTACCCATATGTCATTCCAGAAAGAAGTGTTATGGCCATGGTAACTCTACATGTTAAACTATCTTTGATCATGTCCTAACAGTTACAAATACCCCTTCACATACTAGACTTTGACCGACGCTTCTCAACTTTAGGAATAATATCATTCCTCACTTTATATTTTTCTCACAAAAACCTAACCCAGAGCGAGTCTCTTCTATTAATCATACTCCATCCAAGCTTCATCATGAAAGCCTGGTTCTGGTAACGAGCCAATCTAAGACCTAGGCCTCCATCCTCCTTACGTGCACACATGAGGTCCCAAGAGACTAGATGAGGTTTTCTGCTGGCTAAGCTACTACCCCACAGGAAGTTACGACATCACTGGTCAATTTCATTGCAAATCCCCAAAGGAAGAGGCACTGTCTGCATAGCATAAGATGGCATAGCTGACATTATAGATGACACAAGAGTATGCCTGGCAGCCATCGATAACATGTTAGACTTCCAATTAGCCAAGCGAGCATCTATCTTATTTAGGAGAAAACTATACATTGCCTTTGAACTCTGTTCATGAAATATAGGCATTCCCAGGTATTTCCCCAGATTCGACGTCGGAGTAAAATTCAAAAAATTGCTCATTTCTTTGCATTTGATATGATTCACATTATTTGAAAAATAAATTCTTGACTTTCTAGCATTAACTTTCTGGCCTGAAATGTCACAGAAGTCATCCAGGATAGCCTTAATAACCCTTGCGTGATCTAGATCTGCTTCTACAAACAAAATGAGATCATCAACAAAAAAAAGGAGAGATAGGAGCACCTCATTTGGAGAGCCTAAATGGTTGCCAAACACCCTCTTCTACTGTCATTTGGATAAGATGCCCCAATCTTTCCATCATGATAACAAAAAGATACGGCGATATTGGGTAACCTTGTTTAACCCCTCTAGAAGGGCAAAACATATTAGTAGCCTCTCCATTCCAAAGCAATTGCAAATGAGACGTTGGCATACAAGCTTGAATAACGTTAAGAAGATATTCATGAATCTTGAGTCCTCTTAGACATTCGTAGACAAAATTCCATCTAACACGATCATAAGCCTTCTCCAAATCAATCTTAATGGCCATGTAACCCTTTTTACTTTTTAAGGACTTCATAGAGTGAATGATCTCCTACACTAGGATAACATTATCGGAACTCTGACGTCCTTTAACAAAACTGCATTGATTCGGGGCTATCGCCAAAGGCATTACTGCCTTGAGTTTGTTTGATATAACCTTTATAACAATCTTGTACACAACATTGCAAAGACTTATGGGACGAAAATCGCGAAATGTCTCAGGATGGTCCACCTTCGGCATGAGTACAATTTGAGTCTCGTTGATTTTTCGTATCCATATCAAATCATTGAAAACTCTTGTAACTAATTCAATCAATGACAGTCCCACGGTTTCCCATTGGCTTTGGCAAAATAACAGATTGAATCCGTCTGGCCCTGGCGCTTTCAACGGCCCCATATCAAACAAAGCTCTTTTAATCTCTTGATCTTCAACCAATCTCCCCAGCATATGCAGATTTACATCGTCAATTTTAGGATAAGTACATCCGAATACAAAGATCCATTATAATTATGGGTTTTCGTATACAAATTTTCAAAGAATTGGCTTCCCGATCTCATAATTTCCGCCGCATTATATGTCCATTCCCTAGATTCAAGCTTCAAAGCTTCAATTTTATTCCTTCTTCGTCTACCATTAGCCACTGAGTAGAAGTATTTAGTATTACGATCTCCATCCACATACCAATTAGCCCTAGAGTATTGAAGCCTTATGACTTCTTCCCGTGCTAATAGCGTCACAAGCTCGCCCCATAGCTCCCCTCGTAACTTTTCAAGGTGCTCCAAGATACCTACCAAAGCCATCTTTGCATTAATCCCATCTAATCTTCGATATAATCTGTCTTTTATATAGGATATATTGCCAAAAACCTCTTTATTCCATAACCTCAAGTCCTCGGTAAATTGTTTAATGGATCCATACCAGTTATCATCCAGCCCCCAGTGTGAATGAACAAAATTTTTGAATTCATCATGCATAACCCAGGGGGCGAAAAATCTAAACGGCCTTCGATTCTTTGCCATAAGAACATAAGATTTAGTATCAACCAACACTGGATAATGATTGGATTTATATTTTGGCAAATGTGTCACTGTGGCATTAGGATTATTTAAAAACCAGCAGTTTTGTACCAAGGCTCTATCTATTCTGCTTTGGCTAGTCAAATTGACCCATGTAAATTGAGGTCCATTAAAACCAATATCAAGTAACTCGCTACTCAAAAGCCAATTTTGGAAGGACCTATCAATACTATTATTCCTCCTGTGATTCTTACTCCAGCATTCCTTAAGACTTGAAACAACATTGAAATCTTCAATCACAACCCAGCCTCCAACAGTCAATTACTGAATACCCTTAAGAGTATGCCACAACTGGCGTCTAATAACCATTTTTGGTTGCCCATACACCACAGTAAGAGACCACTCATCACTGGTGGCTTTATTAACCACCCCATGAATAAATTGATCACTTGAACAAGTAACAGAGAAATTTAAAGTAGAATCCCAGAACAACCAGATACCTCTACTAAAGCCACAAGCTTCAACCACATGCATATTCTTCTATCCCAACTTCCTAACAATGAGCTTAGCTTTTATCCCTAGCTGTCTAGGTTCTAATAGCGCAAATAAAATAACTCCATGTCTGGCAACAACATCACTAAGTAACCTTCGAAAGAAGGCACCACCGGCACCCTGAATATTCCAAGTCATAATAATCATTAAAAAATTAATAAAAGAGAAGAAGAACACAAACAAACCAGCCATTATTGAGACATATGTCCCTCCCGCACTCCTCAATACCATGCATCACCACGTCATCAACACCTCTAAGTGGATTAAGTCGAGTTGCAAAAGTTTCTCCTCCTTCTGCACCTGGGTCAAGAGGGTTGGAGGCTTCTAGGGTAATAGCGGGGGAACTGGAATCTATTTTCATAACATTATTTTTTATTCCTGACCCCACTTTCCCACTTAAATTACAAGACATTCTAGCTTCTCGTGTTTTTCTTGTACTCAAGATTCCTTGGGGAACTCCCTCCTCAAATCCTTTCTTCTTAGCTACTTGGATCCCACGTGTTTTATTCAACTTATTTAATTGCCCAACACTATTCACAACATCACAATTTCTCTCCTTTTTCCTTATATTTGAAATAGTTGATCCATTATTGCCCTTGCTCCCTTTATTTAAATCAGGTAGATGACCAGCTTTCCCTTTAGTTTCACGCGAACTATCTTCTGGCTTTGAACTAACACGAAGCTTTCCTTGATATGTGTTATCACCAGAACCTCCATCAATAATTCTCATGTCTTCAGCATTTAGAGCCTCAAAGCGAGATCCTCCTCCCATATTCTGAGAATGTAAATCACGCCTAGGCTCACGACCATAATTGCCATTCCTTGCATTCAAGATCCGTTGCCCCCTTCTCCGATGCGGCACCACCATCCACTTCCCATACATTCCAGTAGTTATTTCGGAGGATGTGGGTGATGGTGTTGTAGTTATAGAAGCCGACGTGTTAGCCATGCACGACAACTTTGCCGTATTTGTTTCTTGATTATTTGGACAATGTTCAGTATCATGGCCATACTGCCTACATGAGAAGCAAATCAAATGCAAACCCTCATAAACAATCTTCTTTTCTTTCCCATTAATCATCAAGGATGGAAGCAAAGGTGAACTCAAATCAACCTCAACACATATTCGGGCAAAACGCTCTTTGGTTTGCCTAAGGGTATTAGTGTCCACTTTTAGAACCCTTCCAATTTGGTTACCTACCACATATAAAATACCCTTATCATAGAAATCAACTAGGAATTTAGGAATTCTTACCCATGCTGCAATTTTGGAAACCTCACCAGAATTAGGATCAAATTCTTACTTCCATGGTTGAACTGCTAGGTAATGATCCATGTATAATCAAGGGCCTCCTGTTAATGTAAAATCATAGTCCTCCTCATTGCTCATACGAACCAAAAAATATCCAGAACATATCTCAATAGTTTCAACCTGCCCTCTATGTCCCCATAATTGTTGCAGTCTGTGACCCAGTTGATCCTCTCGCACCATCCTGTTAAGTAGTCTAACGAACAACGATGTTGACCATTTCCGTGCTAGCTTTTTTCTAAACTCTGGAGACACAATGATATTCGGACCCTTCTTTGTTATCTCCACTTCAATTATGGACTTCTATCCGTCCCCTCTCCACCATTCTTCTTCTTCATCTAAACATTCCTCCCTTGTCTGATCTTCAACACATGCATCCTTGTACGACCTTTTAGGTGCTTCAGGTATAATGGTTTCCTCTCCAATATCCTTGTCACCCATCCAGTCCTCTACCCGTAGGGCTAAGGATTGCTTACATGTGAACTCTTCAATATCATCACAAATTTTCTTTTATTACGCTCCAAGGCATCACTCTTCTTTAGCATCGGCGCCGAAATTGTTCTCTTAGGACTACGTTCTCTCTCACGTTCAATCATGTCTAGCAGCTCCAAAGCTGTCCAGATGATGAAAAAGTTCAAGCCTGCACAGACTTTAAAAAAAGTATTTTTTTCCCTCCTTCCTCTTCTTCTCAAATCTCCTTCACCGACAGTCCAGCAACCACCAGAGAATAATTTATAGTTAGTTTTGAGTATATTATAAATTCCCTATATGCATATATTTATAGTTTGGTAATATCATAAATTCTCTATAAGCATATCTTTATTTACCTCCTTGATGATACTTCATTATTTTCCTCTTTTTTAACAAAAAAAAAAATCAATTGTCATGTGTTCTTTTCTACAAAATTAAATCTTTTTTCCCTTTTCCCTTTTAAACAAAATAATAATAATTGGTAAGTATTGGTAAATCTCATTATATCCAAGATATATTGTAAATTATTAGGAAATCTCACCGTATCTAGAGATGGTTAGTAAATAATATTATATCACAAAGATAATTATTAAATATTGTTAGGCCTCATTGTACTGAAAATTAGCCTATGGAATTTTTAGAAATTTATTTTTTGATCGGGTAGAATCTTTGATAATAATAATAATAGGATTTTTATAAAAAAATATAAATTTCTACAAGATCCTCTCTTCCAAACCCTATGTGTATCGTACAACCATCAATCTTCCTCATTCACGCCGCCAAAGAGCCACTATAGGTGGCTACAAAAAAAATTTCATTCTTCCCTACGCTCGATTCCTTACTTCAAATACTTCTAATCTCTGGCATCTTCTTCTGTCCTTTGCCGGTCTCATCAGTCACACCATCTAATAGGGAGTATATTTATCCAAAAACGCCAGGTGAGAAAACTTTGCCTCGTCTCTATTCTTCTGCCTCGCATTTTGGTTTTTACAAATTCCCATCTCTACTCCTAAGTTTCCAATTTTATGTTTTACAATGTCTTTACTAAACTATTGAATAGAAATACGTAGTTCCTAACATTTTCTACCATATTTTTAAACAACCTGTCCTTATTGCTTCTTCTTTATGCCTACAAACTCTTGGCTATTCAATTCAAACAAAAAGAGAGAGTCTTAACTTAGGAATTGGTTTCCTACACACACAGGTAGCTATAAGTGTGTGTGTATACATCTTGGATTGTAGATACATTCTTAACAATCTCTATACAAATATGTTAATATAGGTTCTACTCGTGGTGAATCCTTAGAAGGTGCTTAACATTAGTGTGGTTAAGGAGGGATCTCTGTGATTGATCCCAGCAGATGAGTGTATAAGGAGTAAGGTGGCAATTTTGTTCCAACCTCTCTGATTTTCTTTTATGTCCAAATGTTTTTGTTTCTTGCATGCTATATGGGAAGCAAATCCAAAATTTTGCTTATATTATATTGCTTTTAGATCAAATAATTTATTTGAGTCACATTTAGTTTTAATTCGGATGTTTGATTGAGTTAGGTCTTGGAACTCTATTATAGTTAGTTTTGAGAATATTATAAATTCCTTGTAAGCATATCCTTATAGTTTGGGAATATCATAAATTCTCTACAGGCATATCTTTATTTACCTCCTTCTTTATGATACTTTATTATTTTCCTCCTTTTTTAAAAAAAATAATTTTAACTGTCATTTTTTTTCTTTTCTATGAAATTAAATCTTTTTTCCTTTTCCCATGATACTACGAAGTTCTAAGTAAGCGTCACAAGTGTACGGGCTATGAAAATAGCATAATTGCAAATCAAGATTGTCCAATAGAGGCTCAATTAAATTAGTAATTAGACATTAAATTTTCTATTTTCATTTAAGTTGAACAAATCAAATAGAGATGGTTAAAGAGGATTTTAAAATACAATAAAAGAACTAAATCTAGTGTTTCAAAGATTTCAATTGATAAAAACAACCTAGAGTAGTTAATCCCTTTTTCAAATCTTCGAGCATGTAATTACCTAAAATAAATGCACTTAATGTTAATTTTTTAATCTAGAGCTTAAATGAATATAAGTATCTCCCGAGTATTCATGCCCCTCTCTTAAGTTAAAATTGTTATTCCTAGTTAATTTACTTAAGAGGCAATAAATGTCCAAATTCACTCTAATATGATTATATGGGTCCAATAGGTATATTCTTATTCTATTGGCAAATTAGAATAAATTCCAATATCACAATATTTAATCATATGGTCAAATTAAGATATCTCTCCCAAGGCTAATTTAAAATTTTCAATTTCATATTTAGTGATGATCATTGCCGGGAAAACGGGCCGAGCCCGTCGGGCCGGCCCTTTTAGGCCCTGGCCCTTCAAGGGCCGGGCTTGTAAATTGTAGCATCAAAAGGAAGTCGGGCCTAAAAGGGCCGGCCCTGTAGGGCCTCGGGCTTAAAAGGGCCGGCCCTGTAGGGCCTCGGGCTTAAAAGGGCCGGCCCTGGAGGGCCTCGGCCCGGCCCTTTAGGCCCGTTTATTTTTTTATTTATTTTTACTTAGAAAAGAACCATGTTACATTTTTGAATTACCTTATTGAATCTATATGTCACTCTGTCCTCATATTGTATAGAGTATGATTTTTGAGTATATTGTTTTGTCTAATTGAATTATATTGTGATTTTTGAGTATATTGTTCTGCTTATTTAGACTAAAATCATATTATATACTATTCTGACTGATAGAGTATGATTTGTTATGGAGGTTGTGATTATTTGACTATTTGAACCTACTGCTCAAAGTGAAACACAATCAATTATCCTTGAAATTGATGATAGTGGAGAAGAAGGTGAAAATGATAGTCGTCATACTTATGTTGTTTAGAGGTTAGAGTATTTAGTTTATTGCCTTCTTATACTTTGGCCTTTGTGTGAGTTATTTATGGACATGATTTTACCTTTGATTATATATTAGTAACTGTGTTTGTTTGTTGCAAGAGACATGTTATTTAAACTCTAATGTTGACAACATTTATGTATTAAATTAGAACTTTAATCGTTGTTATTTACTAATTATATCTCTATGGGGAAAATATGTAGGAAAAATAGTTAAATATTGTGAAAAAGATTTCTAGGCCCTACGGGCCGGCCCTGGCCCTGATGCTCTCGGGCCGGGCCTTGAAAAACTGTAATTTTCCTAACCCCGAGCCCTTTAGGGCCGGCCCTGTTAGGCCCTGGCCCGTCAAAGGCCGGCCCTGTAGGGCCGGGCCAACCCTGATTCCCAGCTCTAATGATCAAGCACTAAGTAGGCAAAATAAAATAAACTTAAGTAAACGAAAATAATTTTAAGCACAATTAAATGGTTCATATATGCTCAAATTCTCAAATCAGTTCATCATAACTACTCTAGATTCAAGAACAATTAGCCACACATGGCTTTACACGCAATTAGCTCAGCAACAACAATGAATTTAGAAATAAAATCCATAAAGAAGACAAAACCAATAGAACACAATGGCTTAATGATCCTTGCCGAGATAGTCACGAACTAAATAAGAAATAGTGTGCTTCCCTTGTTCTCTATCTGATTCAGTCATTCAAACTCCTCCCGCTGCCTTATGGTTCAGTAATCGCCAAAGAAGAAGAAGCAATGAAACTCGACTCTCCTTTTCTGGCTCCGTGAAGCTTGAAGTTGTGGCTCCTTCTCTCTCATTCCCTTTGGCGATAGTGCCACTGGAGTTACACAGTGATGCTTGCTCCGTCCTCATTGGTTCAGACGACGTCAGTGAAGAGAAGAGACAAAGTCTTAGCGAGCGCGATGAGTCCCATCCTCCATTGTGGCTGCTCATTCCCTCCTCCGATCCGGCGATGAAGGATGGTGGCCTCTGTTTCTTCTCCAACCTTGGCTCTCCAAAGGAAAAAGATGAATAGTGGTAATCGTGACTCCCTCTCGTTTAGTTTTTGTTTTTTTTTGGCCAACACTCCCTCTCGTTTAGTTGATCAAGAAGGAAGATGATGAACAGTGCTCCTTCCCCAAACTAGCGGCTACCTGTAATATCATAAATTGCAGTCACCAAAATTCTTTATATCTTTGAGGTATTTAATAGAATAAAATGGTGAATATTAACATACTTTGAACAACCTCTGGCTATAAAGTCTAGATCATAGGAATTAACACTAAAAATTGGAATGTAAACAGTGCTGCTAGTATAATTTCCTGCGAGGTAGCAAGATTATCATGTGGTTTTGGATGATCAAATGATATCCAATAAATGTGAATTTTTCAGAATGAAAGTATACATTCCAATTTTTAATTTGATAGGTCATATGAATTATCTAGACCTGTACACTAAGAGTTATGTATGTTTGAAGTTACCCCAGTGAAACTGGCTAGTTTCTGTAACAGCGTCTAAAAATAGAAATTATGGAAATGATGTGTGAACAGTTGGCTAGGTAACATATTTTTCCTTAATACTAGACTTAATAAGATTCAAATAGCCTTAGGAAACACCTCAATTGGACATCTATGAATAAATATATGAATTTTCAAATTTTGATGAAACTTTTGTCAGCTTGTGCGAAAATCACAAAATGTAAGGGCAAGATGGTAATTTTTTTATATAAAGTAAACGGCAAATATTTTCTCCAGATTATTCACTCATTTTCATCCAAAAAGAGATAAAAGAAGGGAAAAATAATTTATTGGGATTTATAGGTGTATTTGGGACAATTTTTGGCAAGTGGTCAAAAGAGGAAAAAAGATGATGGCATATGATAAACATTTGCAACTCAAAATAAAATAAGTGAAGGAGGTAATTTGTGGTAATTGAAGGGCATATTTTTGGTCAATTGAGGAGTGCATTTCGGCCAAGGAAATGAGGGAAGAGAAAGATGATGATCAAAGGAAAATATGCATGTGTTACAATGGCAATATAATAACATAAACAAAAAGGGATAAAGAGGGTATTTTAAAAGAGCATTTCTCTTTCTCTTTGCTTTATTTTCGTTCAGCTGAATTAACATAGAGAGAGAGAGAGAGAGTTGGACAAAGTTGAGAGCTCAAGAACAAGAGGAGCTAGGGTTCAAGCTAAAAATCCAAGGTGAGAGGCTTGATTTCAAGTGCTTTTACTTTCTAAATCATTTGGGAACCTCTTCTAACCTTTTCTTCTTCTTGAAAATCATGATCAGCAAGCAAAATCAAGAGAGAAAAGAGAGAGGACAGCGGCATCCTAAAGAGATAAAGTTGAGCAATCAAGAGGTAATCTCTAAAACTTGATCCTCTTGAATAGTATGATGTTGTTGCGGTGGTGGTGGTTGTTGTTGTTGTTGTTGTATTTGGCTTGGATTTGGTTGTTTTGCGGAAATGGAAAGATGAAACCCTAAGGGGTTATGTTGCCAAAATTTCCATGAATCATGTGTATTTAGTGTTTAGATGATTAAACATGTGATTAGAGGTGTAAAGAAGGTGGTTTAGGGATTAAAATCAAGAAACTCCAATTTTCCCTTTTTATAGTGAAATTCGTCCAGCTACTGTTTACTCAGGGTTAGAGTTGGAATCTGATGTTTTTGATGTTCCCATAGTGTTTAGAAGGAAAAATTGTGTAGGAATATATGTGTTCATGATTTTTGGAAATTTGTATGCAAATCTAGAATTTTTTGAAGTTAAGGGGAAATGCTGTTTGATTTAATCCTGAAGGCAGTGTTGTTGTGAAATGAATTTCGTGGGTCAAACCTAGTCCAAATGTCATGAAACTTTCCAGGATTAAAGTAGAGATGTAGAGTTTTAATTTCATAGGTGGATCATAATTTTCGGACTAATAGATTAAAAGATATGGATTTTTGAAGTTGAGTCCTGTTTCTGGAATGCAATCTGGAATAGTGGAAGATTGGCGAATTTTTGGGAAAAATGTGATAACAGTGATCAGCCTTGGATATTTTGCTTTTGTAAAAATACACTTAAAAAACTTCACTTAGACTTTGGAACCAGTCAATTTGGAATTTTTTAGAATCAATTATGATTTTCCAAAGTTGACTGAAAATCTGACAATTTTCTGAAAAATTGTGAAACTGCACTGTGCAGAAATTGATGAAACTGTGATGGATCACTAGTAGAATATGATTAAACGTAGTAACAGTTCAAGTAATAACCAATTACTTGTAACTTTAATTTATAGGAATTTACAATAGCCCGAGCCAGAACCAAGATTGTGGACAGTCAATTGCACTAAAAAAGGACTTAGGTAGTGACTCAATTTTCATAAATTATGTGAATGTTTATATGCATTGTGTATGTCATCTTCTATAATATGAACACTGTATTGCCAAGTAGGGTATTGTGCAAGTAGGCACATTTATAAAAGTTTACGGATAGTGGGGAAGTAGCCTCGACTCATGTGCACATGCCGTGTTATTTGTGTTATGTTGCATTACGTGGTGTATGACATATTTATTTATCATATTTTATATGACTAATTTCATGTTACTATTAAGATTTATTTGAATCTCACCCTTTTTCAATATTAAAAATATTCTAGCAGAAGCTAGCAGCTCCAAGGGCAAAATGGTAAATATTGGTGGTTGAGGAATCAGGTGTGAGTGAAAGCTGCCATTGGGATCATTTCTATATATTTTCCAAACCCTATGGAATAGTCTGTAATGTAATGCAAGCACTTAACATTAGTATTTTTATGATATTTCTGTTTGTCCACTGAATTCTTACATATTTTCTCTGTCAATATCAAAATGTTAAAGGGGTTTGATGCTACCTCCCTTCGAAGAAGAAGATGAAACTCCAAAGAATGAAGGAGATTGCAGTGTAATGTCGGCTCTTTACCCAATCGCCTCCCCCAGCTCAAACCCATAGCTTTTAGGTCTCAACTCTCCAGTCCCCAAAACATTGCACTGCGGCTGCTGAAAGAAAAAGAAAGACAAATAAAATAAAATAAAAATACAACATTAATCCTAATAACACTAATAAAGCTAATATTAATACCAACTACCGAAGCTTTCTCTTTCTTTTTTTTCAAAAAATTAAAAACTATTATTATTCTTTTGAACTAAACTATTTCTATCTTAAAAATATCCTTTAAATGTATAAAATATGGAGAGTTTCATCCCTTTTAAACAAAATATATACTTGTACTTTATTTTGAAAATTTCTCTCTTTTTAACTTAGTTGCACCTCTCTCTTCTTGTATTTTTATACTGCTATTATGTGAATATATATACTAATAGGTGAGATGACTATTCCTCACCACCCTATATAAAATAATATACAATATATGTATTGATTGAATGGGATGGTTATTCGCCATTATTATATGTACACGGAGATGCGTGGTGCGTGCATGTGTATAGTGTGTAATATAGTAGGGGGTTACAGTTATTCCTCATCAAACGATAGGAGTTGCTAGATGAAATTAAAATTGTAATTAAATGCCTTTGAAAATATTAGATGCAATTGCCAATTGTTTTTTTCTCTTTCCATGGTTAATTGTGTCTTCTTGAAAATATGTTTTTAAAAAGCTCGTGCGCTTTGCTTCCGTTCTGTGCACCTGGTTACTTGTCCTTAGTGAGTCGGTGGACTCACCCTTTTATTATATCATCTTTTTCAGATTAGTTTGCAACTAAGTAAAGCCTCCGCATCCAACTCTGTCGAAATACTTTAGGTAAGTGACAAACCCATAATTTTATTATATATTTTTACATTTTATTTGGAGATTTCATCTTATTAATTGAGTTTAAAATGTTTTAATTATAATAAATGGATATTAAGAGTAAATACATTAAATTAGGATTAAAAATGACAAAATTGTTAAAATAATTATAATTACTCTTAATCATTGATTCTTGAGAGAATTTGATATTGGTTTAATTGTTTTCAATTGAAAGTATTTGAAAATTTGGATTAAATCTGAAAATCACAATTTGGGGTTTTGAAGTTTAGAAATGACAGTTTGGTATCACGAAATTTCAAAATGCCAATTTAGTCTACCCAAAACTCAGCGTTTTGGTAGCCCTTAGGTTATCACTTTAATCAGTTTCAGATTCATTGCAGAGGAGTAACAGGGGAGCAGCCGAGAGCTTTGTCCTCTCAACACCTTCACCTTCTTCTTTCTCTCTCGCCGGCAACACCTTCCACTACCACAGCCGCTGGTGAGCTGCATCATTCCAGATCAGGAGCTGAAGCAGAGAGCAACCGTGAGGATTGGAGGTTCATTAAACACCACTACCACCGTCCTTCACCTCTCGGTCACACTTCCACCATTGTTTCCTGCAACCTTCAGCTTCTTTCACCTTGAGTTGCTTCTTCATCGACAACTTCCCTTCTCCCATGCTGTGACTTTCTCTGAGCTGTTTATGTTGAAAATTCAGCCATCAATGCTTTTATTGATTTAGTGGTGTGCATATTGGTTAATTTATTTAGTATTTTACATGGCTAGAATTGTGAAATTGTTTGGTGAAATTGTGATGACAAATTGCAGTGGTTAATTTCTTTTTCTTCTATAGCAATGGTTTGAGTTTTGATCTTGGAGCTTAATAGGGGAGTATTTTACCATTTAATTTCTATATTTAATCTTTTGTACTAGTTAAATTCTAGGTTTAGTTTAATGAGTATATTGAACTGAATGTTTTGCATTGGGGTTTCATGCATTTCTTGTGATTAGATGTATATTTAGATTTTAATGTATGTATTTGACACTTGTGCTTCATTAGTAGAAATTTCATGCAATTGACTTTGTATAGCTTTTGCTTGAATTTGCTATGAATATATAATTGAAATTGTAATGCAAGGGTTCTTGATTACTTGTATCTTGCATATTGTTAAGTTCAATTGCTAGGGTTTAAATTGGGTTTCGGCTAGAGGGATTAATTTTTATCCGGTGTGGAGGAATTAATTCACCTAACTCAAGCAAACTTAAAGGTCTTTTGAGCAAATTCATCAAACTAGCACACTCCCATTATCTTGTGAAGCAAGGATTGATGAAATTCATTGTTTTTGGGAGGCATAATCATATTTTTCAAAAACCAATTTCAATTCCTTTCCACTTTTATTCCAAAAAAATCTAAAAATATTAGTTTTTAAAGCATTTTAGTTTTTAGATAAAAAGCTCCAAAATCATTTTTATCTTGTTTCATGCCAATCATCACACTTAGTTTCAAGGTAATTAATAAAAGACTCCTCAATAGACAATCCGGGATTACACTCTATATTGCAATCCTTTATTTAATTTTTGAAAAGGTTGCCAAGGCACAAAGCACACGCCTTCTTAGGTGGGACAAGTTAGAATAAAGGCAAATCCCATGATGTTGTAACTCCTATGAAGAAGTCAGGATCAAGTCTATTTGAACTTTTTTTGTGTTGGACACTTGTGGATTTTATATTGGTCATTTTTTTATTTTTTTTTCTTGTTGAGTTGGAACTTATGTGACAAATTTTTATTATCGATGAATATTATTTTATTTAGATAATGTATGATGGTATCGTGTGGGAATGTTTTTAAGTGAAGTTAGCTAGACAGGTATGTTTGGGATCACGATTTCTTAAAAAATAAGTCCTTATTACGCAAGCCGAGATAAAACTCCTCTCACATACTTACCTCGTATACTGTGAATCACGATTTATAAGTACTTATTACCCAAAAATAAGCTATTCCAAACGAGCACCATTCACTATACGTCGGTCATGTCCCAAGTTTTGGGCCGTGTGATTATGTCTCCTCCAATTGCCATGATCTCTCTCTCTCTCTCTCTCTCATTGGGGATGGCTTGGTATTCTTTTCTGTGGGGTTGTCCTTCTCTGTTGTCACTATCATGTGCTCTCAAGTTTGACTAAAATCATTGGCTTTCACAAACCCTCGCTAGCCTTCTTCTACAAGTGTTCTCTTTTGTTGTCTTTACTTGTATGAACATTTTAGTCAATTGATTAAATGCTTACTCATTTTCTTTCTTGTCGAAAACATTGATGGTTACTCATTTTTGTTCTTTGTTGAAATCATGATTAAAAATTCAGATTTTTTTTTTCTGCTGGCTCTAATTTTTTGTGGTTATTGCAGTTGTTTTATGCAAATTTCTATTCATCTTTGTGTAAGAAATATTTTGATATGCCCTAATGATTTCATAATGTACAGAAAAGAGTATGAAGATCTTGAAAAGTGTCCAATATGTGTTATATGTGGTGGTGTTGGTAGGCCATGGTTAATTAATTTGATGCTTGCTCCAAATGCAACGTAGCTTGTGTACATATATATGAAATACATTAGATATGCAGTAATTCTATTATATACTACACATGTTCACAAGCTTCCTTGCATCGCATTCATCGCAATTAATTCTGACCAACCAACATCTCCACGTATATTATAAGGTTTGACCTGCAATAAGAATGAACACAATACATGCATACATATCATAGAAGCTATGAAGAGTGTCAGGTTGAGTAGGTTTTTGTAGCTGTCAGTTATATGCTTTTCTGCTTTCTTTACAATCCATATTATTGCATTCATTACATATTCCTTTGAGTTACAAAAAGACATGTGAAGAGCATTATATAATTTGATCAAATATGCAACTCTATGTAATTTAAAATAGGGAATAAATAGAGTTGGAGGTTGTAGATGCTGACAAGCCATTCCTTTAGGACTTGGAGGGATATTAGAGACATTGATTCTAACTTTGGCCTCAAGAAAGCCTTACTTCCATAGATATAGATATAGATATTATACACTATGGACAAAAATCTGAACTTATCATTATGAGAATCATACAATTTCATCTAACATGAACATATCTTGGTGCTTCTCATGATATAACACAACATTGATATCAGATTGTTATATCATTTGAAGCATCAAGTCCATGGTCTTTTGATATTTTCATGTTTAATGAAATTGTATCATTCTTATCATCGTCATAATATTTATGTGTTTATGTGATTGTTTAATTGCATCTTGGTTGTCATGCCTTCGCTCTTTTCCTCGGCCTCTTGGGTTTGGGCTAATTTAACTAATCTGAGGCATTTTGATTATTTTGAGACTTCATATAATATATGGCTCTTCCCTATCTTGGTTTCAAATGAGAAAGGAGAATTATCATTTTTATTGAAGCTAAGTCTAATTAACATAGTTGATATACAAACTTGAGAATTCTATTTTGTATATGGTTGATTATGGTTGTGTCAAGAGGCCTTGGTTGAGAGGGAGAACGTACTGAAGAACAATACTAAGGAGCCACCTGACTAGTATTTCCAACTACTTAGTTACTTCCTTATTATTAGCCTTCATCTTGTTGTCCATCTCATCCAAAACCTCCTCACGATATCATATTCACGTTTTAGTTGTAATTATTTTTTATATAGATTGCATTTGTATTTTTAGATCTGTCTGTTTAATTAATATTGCATAATGTATATATATAGCTTTTAAATATAATAATCCAACAGGGGTTTGTGAAGTAAAATAAAACATATATTTAAAAAAAAATTGCTCAATTTTTGGACTAGGCATGAAATTACTTGGTCTAAAAAGTGGGCATTTTTTATTACAAATTTATACTTTTTAAGACGAGCGATAGAGAAACTGATATGAAAAACTAATTTTTCAAACTAGTTATAGGACCGGTCTTAATAAGGACCAATTTTTAAAACTAGTAGATATAAGACCGAACCTAAACTTAGTCTAAAAAGCCATATAGCTAGAAAAAGACCTTTTAGGCCGGTCAAAAAAGGCTTTTTAGACCAAATGTAGGTTCATTCTTATATTGAGTAGTTTTAAAAGTTTGACACGTTGAAGACCGGATAATAGACAATTAGTCTAACAAATAAAATTAAAAATTAAAATAAAACTAAAAATTCAGATTCCAAAACCGTGGCAAAGAAGTGATTTTGAGATCTGGATTTTTCTAATTTTTTAATTTTATTGTTTATAACGGCGTTTTCTACGAAGATTTTGATATATGGATAAGATATTATAAAATTGCAGTAAGAGAAGCTATGATTTTACAAGATCTCATAATAAAATCCATATCTCAATAAAATAGAAGAAGATGAATTTAAAAAAATTAAGAAAAAAGCATATATAATTAAATGGCAACAAATCATCCAACAATAAAAATAACATAAGAGTAGAAAATATTAGATCAAAATATACATTCAAATTTGCCAAATTGAAATAAAAATAATACATTCGATAAAATTAAAGCAAAGAGAAAAAGGAATTTGGTATTATCCTGAAAAAATCTTGCAGCGACGCAGACAAGCGTAGACCTGGGTGACAACTTGATAAGAGCTTGAGCTTGCGTGATCTAGATATGAAGAGCATAGATTTGAACTCCATGAGCACGGGTTTGGACATGAAGAGCGTAGATTTGGAAGCCAACAAGTATGGAAAAGAAAATTAGTGTCGGAGAAGATATCAAATGAAGCAAGAGAACTTGTTGCTCTTAAAGTAGTTGGGGAGGAGATCATGAGTGATGAGATAAGTAAGGGGAGATTTTCAGAAAAATGGCGAATGAAGATGAAAAGACGCAAAAAATTGTGAAATTTGATTTCAAAGAGGCGGCTAAGTAAATTCTATATAATTATTTGTAGGGTTTAGTTTACTTTATAGACTAGTAGTATAAACACCTGGTTTAAAAAGTATATTCTAGATCTTTGGTATGCAAAACAATTCTAAAAGTCAATAAACATTATTTTTATAAAAAAATATTTTAATGCCTTTCATACCAGTTGTAAAAGCAATTGGTTTTAAAACTATATTTTAGATTTGTTATATGCCGAATAGGTCAAAAATTTTACATATTTCACACCCTCCCTTGATTGACTAGTGCCATCAAGACACCGGCATACCGAGTGCCCAGGCAAGTGGACTCAAAGGAATATCTGCCCACTGAAGGCTTAGGCATTTCTTTTGCCTTCCCATGGATTGAAGACCGCCGAGTACGAGCCTTATATGATCCATGGTACCATTGAGCTATTTGACTCAATGATACCACAGATCACATAAGGCTCGTACTTGGCCCTCAGGGCGAGTCTTCGATCCATGGGGAGGTGAAAGAAATGCCTAAGTCTTCGATGGGCGGAGTGGGGTAGATATTCCTTCGAGTCCATCCCTAGGCGCTCGATGTGCTGCAAGTGCACCCCCTGTGCGGTTACATTGATTATAATTATCATGTACGAACCCCTATGGGAAATCACTCGGTGTGCCGGTGCTTGGTGCACCAGTTGATCAAGGGGGTGTGACAATAAAATGGTGCCTTTTTATTGTGACACCCCCTCGATCGACTGGTGCACCGAGCACCGGCATATCGAGTGATTTCCCATAGGGGTTCGTACATGATAATTACCATCAATGTAGCCACACAGGGCTACTAGGGTGTCTAAACCCATCCCAGTGAAATGGAGGCATCTTCCCATCTTCGTTCCACTATGGCAATCCTCTCATGTAGTTCTCTTCTTTGATCTTTGCATACCTTCCATATACACCTGTCTAAATTGTTGGTAGAAAAGGGTGAGATTCGAGAGAATCTCAATAGGAAAATAATACCAATATTCATCTAGCATAAGTGCTTAATGCGTGATATGTTTGCATTACATAAACTCATACTAGCACAATGACATATCTGCGTGCTCAATGTTTCATATAACAGAACTATGGCCACAGTATGACCAGAAACAGAGCTTCAATCATTCATATATATTTCATATAATCAAGTAAAGCAATAACATGCATCCATACACCAGGACAAATATCAAATACACATAGGAGAGGTAAGTTCCCTACCTTTACCCCTTTTTTATCCTTAATAGGTTCCTCGAACTTCGTGCCGCAGGTTGGGCTATCAATCGGGTCCTACAATTCCAAATGTATAATTTAGACACTTTCATAGTGTTTCTGGTGGGAATATGGGTCTATTATTAAAATTTACCAAAATGCCCATGGGACCTGGCCTGGCCCACCATACCTGGTTCGGTTGTACTTTTCCCGAAATTTTGACCTAGGCTATACTAACATATTTTCGCCCAAGGAATTCATTTTTGAACTCAGAATTACCAAATTAATTTCCAAATGACAAAATTTCCTTTCGCAAACCCTATTTCAGGGTTTCAGGAGCGTTTTCGTAATTATGCTTTTTTGGGCTTTTCAAAAAAGTGGCCAATTGTCCCCACCTAAATTTTCCTCCTGAACTCAATGGAATCATTAAATAATTGAAAATTCAATTCTAAGGCCCCTTTCTTGCTCTAGCCAAAATACTCATCACATTCCCTGGGAAAAATTGGGGTTTTTCGATTCCGACTTCGATCCGCAAATGTGTTCCTTTCTACTCCTAACCACTTTATTAACTATTTAATTAGGTTATAACTACCATTTAAACCCAATTTTGGCAGCATAACCCCCTAGGCAATGTCAATTCCAAAATTTCAAATCAAAGACAATCCAGGGAAATTTCATCGATTAAATTATCCACAACAGCCAGAATAATCAATATACAAAGGTTTGGAAGCTACCTTTAGCTTCTTCTGGCTTTTCTCAAAGTGGTTGAACGATAACTCTCTTCAATACAAGAAATTAAGCTTCCAAACCTTAAATTACATAGAAGAGTAGCTTGGGAATAGAGTTATACGCGTTAGGAACTAAATCTTCTACGAAATCGGCTTACCTTGCGAGATCTCTTCTCCTTCTCTCTCTAAAATGCTCTCAACTCTTCTCTCTCCTTTTTGGCTACTGCAAAGTCAGTTTGGAGGAGGGAAGAAGATGAAATGTTGCTTTATAATATTTTACTATTATCTCATAATTATTCCATTTCCAAAATTCCAATAATGCCAACTTTGTGTACATAAAGTTATCTCCATGTAATGTTATCCTAAAGTCCAAGCAACATGCAACTAATATTTCCCTTCTCTTGGCCCATCAAAATGCCGTCCAAAGGTCATTCTTTTGGGCCAAAATGACTTTTCCATTCATCTCAAAATTTTAAAAATTGCCATCACATTTTTATTCAATTTTCGGATTTAATGATAATTCTGGCAGATTTTCTGCCAAAATTTTGAAAAATCATAATTAAATTTGTAGATATTGAATTGGAGCGATTCCAAAGGCTATGAAACCCTCATTGAGTCTAGTTTCAAGAAAAAATATATTCTTTAGCCAATTGGAAGCACATCAATCCCATATTTTAATCTTTGAAAGCTGTTCCAGAAATTAATCAATTTCACTGGAAAAACTTCAAAAATTCATAACTTTTTGTATATAGCTCTAATTGATTCATATACCTATTAAATTAAAGTTTAGGATATATACTTTTACCCTGTAAAATTTCATAATTTTTGCTCATTATTTAGTCTTCCAAAACCTCATGACAAGCACACTGCATCGCAGAAAATTTCACTGGAAGCATAATCACTTTCTTCAAAATTCACCCTTTTATTTTCTTTAATATCCCAAAGATATAAAAATATTAGGGAATAGATTTGGGATACCTGCTAAATCAGGGTTTGGCAGTTCACTTAATTCAGCCTTATTCTCTAGCCTCCGATCCCAAAATTTAGGATATTACAACATATATTTATAATAATACCACCGGTCATAGTTTTTAAACCGTCTTTGCATATGAGAAGTCTAGATGGTTTTAAAGGCCTTTTTTTTCTAATAATAACAAATTCAACTAGTGTAAAAGACCTTTTTTGCAATGTGTAAGCTTGAACATAAAGCCTATTGGGCCACATAATAAAACTGAACTTTGACATGAAAGACTGTGGGAGAAGTGGCTCATATATATATGCAACTTAATGAACTCACCGAATTTTGGTTGCATGCCTGCAAGATATTAAGATATATAAAGAGAAAGTGAAACGTTGGCATATCAACAAAATTCAGTAGAAAAACATGGAATATGGGCAAAAAGTGTTACTGTATCAAATTTTTCATTAGGGTTTTAAAAGATATAACTACTAAAACACTTATATTAAAGAATTGAAATTAATCATGATTTGTCATGATTTAATTGGTTAGTCATCGTTTTAAATTCAATGAGTCAACATTTTTCATTAGGAAAGTTGACTGTGTTAAGTTTAAGGGACTTAAAATACACTTTTTAAATACAAGGGACTGAATGCAAATTTGATGTAATATAAAGGACTAAATGTATAGTTTACACTAATCAATATATCATTTAGCAAAGACCTCATGAAAATAAATGTAAAACTAGCTGAAAGTATTAAATACAATCTTTAAAAACTTTTGTTGACTGTTTGCTTCCTTGACTTTTTGTTTTTAATTTTATCATTTAAGTACCGTCGTTACTCTATCTAGAAAAGTAGAAATAATTAAATATTATTTTATTTCAATCTGTAACTCAATATTACTTGATGACACAAAAAAAAAAACTCAATATTACTTTTCTTACTCATGGCAGATTAAAATTGACTTAAACATCCAATAGGATTTTTTTTTCTTGCCACATTCATTGTGCAAGTTTTTATGCCGAGTTCCTAAACTCTCGACCGTTTTATTTATTGAGTGTTTTATATTTTGTGATTTTCTTAATTATCCTGTTCACCCTAAAATTATACCGTTAGCCCTTGCACCTATAATTACAAATATAACTATGTTCATTTAAGTAATTTTGAGTATTTGCCACATACATATATTTTTTTCCCCTAATTCTTTGCAATACAACATGTAGTCGATTATTTTACAGCACAATAATAATGCAATGGATGCGGCAAGCGGAATAATTAAAGAAAATATCTAAAAGAAAACATGAAAGGAAGGGAGAAAAGTTTACAATGAGATTAAAGTATTATGTATTCATATAAATAGTGCTTGTCTTGAATGGCTTTCCTTTTTGTATGCAGAGCTAGCACTATTAAATTCAACAGGCTTAAAGCTGCGGGCAGATCCTTTTTTTGTACATACCAACAACTATGACATCAAATGCAGGGAGTGCCAAGTTTATCCCAATTTTATGGTCTTCTTTTCTTTTTCTTTCTTTTTTTATTTATTATTTATTATTTATTTTTTCTGTGGCTCTAGACACAATCTTCTAGCTAGTTGCCGTTTAACTTTAGTATTGCTTCAATTATTATAATGCTTCAAATTGAGGATTTTCAATTCATTAGTTCTTGCCTTTTGTCTATGTTTGCTCTGCTTTTTGCCGTTAAGCCTCCTTTTTTTTTTCCCCCCAGTATAGAGCCTCCTAATGTGTTAGAGAGAAAAATAATATACTCTTTCCAATCCTTAATTAATACAAGACCTTATTGACTTTTTTTAGGAAGATCAAGGAGGATAAATAAGTAACTTAATCATAGCATATATTTTATGTTATTATATTATATATTAGTTTATAAGTCAAGTAAATTTATTTGATATAAGAATGATCAATATAAATACTTCAAAAATAATTTATTCAGCTTCCTTATTCTCTCAAAAAAATTAGATTTTATATTAAGAAATGTAGGTAGTATTCTTTTTGTAAGTGGCAAGAGTCACACTCAGATTCAGACACTTGTGAGTGAGGGACAAAGGAAAGTGAAGCAAAAAAAAAAAAAGGAACGTATCAGTTATCACCCATCCATGTTGCTTATTCGGCCATAAGAAAATTAATGATCTTGATCTGATAAGTTTCATTCTTCAGGTTCTTTGATAAATTCCAAATTTAATATATTTTATCTCACCTTATTCATTTATTTTAGGGATTATTTTAAGCTAATTTAGATTGTTAGCCTATTCTAGGAAATAATATAAATTTGAATTGAGTATGTTATTATTGAGCTAAAATTGTTAATAATTTGATTACTATATTGTGATTGGATAATATTTATAAATTTATTATAGATCACTATTTTATTTGATTCTTGCAGAGCAAGGAAAAACATATTAGAAGATCCTACAGTGCATAATTTTTCTTAGAAGTTAAAAGATAATTTAATGATGGAATTTTATTGGGCTTCTTAAATTTTAATGGGCTCAAATTGGTATCCAAAACCCTCCCCTCCTCTCTTAAAAATTTAACCTTGCAGCCACCAAGAGGAAGGAGGCCGAGACGCAGACTGAAAGTCAAGCACGCACGAACTTACGCACAGAAAGAATTGGAGTTGCTACATACTACTCCACTGTATCTCTCATCCCGTTTCTCTCGCCATGGACCCACCTCCACTACCCCATTAAATACTTCGTGCCTATTTGAGTTAGTAGTGGAGAAGGAGTTTTTTTCGCATATGGGTTTTGAAAAAAGTTAGATAGAAAAAAAGTCAGATTATAGATGTGATTTGTATTTAGATTGGTGATGGCAGAAGTGACTTTTTTTTAACTTTAAACCTGTTTGGATTAGTGTTTGAAAAGCCCATTTAGATGGAAAATAACTCAAAAGAGCATAAATTTTATTGAATACTACACACACATACATATATATTGTCACACCCTTTAAATCATTTAACATAAATGATCATTAGTTATGAAGAAACCTTAAGGCAATCACTGTGTCTCAAGTTTTCATGACCTTATCAACTCACTTCCCAGGGGATCACCCATCCTAGGATTTCCCTTGGTTGAGCACGCTTAACTTTTATCTACCCGTGCTAAAATGTAGATACCGGCTATATCTGTTCCCATTCACCGGTACCCTGAAACTGCCCTTATCTCGAGAGTCACACCAACTGTCGTTGGTCAACTAAACACTGTTTGTGGACTTCATATCCGGTCAGTACAAGTACCTAAATACCACTACAAAAAAAACGTGATTTGGTAGCGGTTAAAAATGGGTATTCGTAGCGGTTCTAACCGCTACAAAATAGGTTAGTAGCGGTTACTCAAACCGTTACTAAATCGTACGTTGCAAGCGGTTTTGTAGCGGTTTTATAAAACCGCTACTCAATAAAAAATAACCGCTACAAACTTTGTAGCGGTTTATATTAACCGCTACAACACCCAGAGATATTTGTAGCGGTTATATAACCGCTACAAATATAAAAAATTATATTGAGAGCTTAAAAAAAGAATTTTTTTTTGTAGCGGTTAATAAACCGCTACAAATATAAAAAATTGAAAATTTGTTGGCGAAAAAAAAAAGACATTTTTTCTTTATAGCGGTTAAGGAACCGCTACTAATTTTGAATTTCATGAAATTAGTAGCGGTTTTAAAAACCGCTACTAATTTCATGAAATTCAAAAATGGCGCAAAAAAATTTAAATTGAGTCGTAAAAAGACGCGTTATTTAGTAGCGGTTTAATAACCGCTACAAATATTTAAAATTTTTTAAAAAAATATACGATGATTTTTTTTCTGTTTTTTCAATATTATATTAAATATTTTATTTTGTTATTATTTTATCTATTTCAATTAGTTTATTATTCAATAGTTTAACTTATTAATAAATAAAAAGAAAAAATGTAATTGAATAGGATTAGTATAAAATTTATATTAATAATATTATTAAGGATAGCTAGGTAATAAGGAATTATTATGTTTTCTAATATAATGTAATTGTGTATGAAAAATAGATGAAAATGAGATAGAGTTATGATATATCTAGAAAAAAAAATGGTTAGAATAAATTTTATAGAAAGGAAAGAAGTATTCTAAAATAAATTGAAAATCTTGTTACCATATTTGATCGTATTATTCAGCTCCTCTACTCATACAAAAGAAGTTGCAAATGAAAGGAAATGAAAGAAAGGTAAGGTGAAAAGAAATTGGGGAGTGTTTGAAATGAGTTGTGGTAAGGGTATTTATAGGGATCCAGGTATTATTTGTAACGGTTAATGTAGCGGTTATTAATTAGTAGCGGCTATTTATATTTTTGTAGCGGTTTAATATTCATCGTGCTATTTGTAGCGGTTATTAATTAGTAGCGGTTATTTATATTTTTGTAGCGGTTTAATAACCGCTACAAATATTATTTTAATTTTTTTTTAACAAATTTTTTGCATTTTTTGTAAAGACAAATTTTTTACACTTGAATTTGATCACTCATCGTCGCCATCCCTACAGAAATTTTGTAGAAAAAGTATTATTATTGATGTATTGTTAAATTTAAAAAATTTAATTCAAATGACGTGGACTTAAAAAAACTCACCGCAGTAGAGGTAAATTGGCATCGCCTTCAGGGAAGTAGTTTTCAAAACCAGTTGGCTGAAATGGCTCACTCTCGTAGGCGATGTTATCGCCTTCACCCATGTCGTAAAGGTCTCTTGGCTTTAAATGAACGACCATGTGCCAATCCCTATGCCTCTCGTCCTCGACATAATAAACCTGATGTGCCTCTGAAGCTAGAATATACGGCTCATCATCTTGAGAAATACCAGTATGAATCGGCTGTGAGAAATTGACTGATGTGATCCCTAGGTCGTTAGTTGTCAGTCCCGAGAAGTAGTGGTATTTGTCCACAAACACTTGAACAGCGTCACGGTGAAACGGCCTTGATAATTAAGCTCGACCACATCAAGAAGTTTGCCATAGTAAGGGACGCCTCCGAACTGCATGTTGGCGTCACTGCTGCTCGCATAACTCCTTGTCCTAAATGTGCCATAAACACCTGAATTCTATGTTTGCAATCCTTGATCCTGTGAAACCGTGAAAAACCTAAAACCATTGACATTGTATGCTGTAAACCGTTTTGCATGATCAAGAGGGCCGATTGCGAGAGCTCTGAAATCTGGTGAGTATGGGTTGTG
This sequence comes from Inga leiocalycina, assembly GCA_963242795.1. Taxonomy (NCBI): domain Eukaryota; kingdom Viridiplantae; phylum Streptophyta; class Magnoliopsida; order Fabales; family Fabaceae; genus Inga; species Inga leiocalycina. The sequence goes on along the minus strand of OY725325.1, from coordinate 30,741,546 downwards.
GTCATTTAGTATTCTGCGCGCAAACCAACTCGGGAATTCTCTGTGGACCCTCTTATCAACTTCCGAGGATGTCTGTGTACGGATCCTGAGGTGACGCTTGACATGACTTCTGAATTCCCTGTAATTAATAATGGAAAGGCGTTAGTGAAATGAAAGTGAGAAATGTTACGAAAGATATAGATCGAATAACATGTAAGTGTACAATTCTTACCGTATGAAAGGTTCAACTTGAGTGCAATTAATCAAGACATGTTTATGTGCTTAGAACTTCTCAGTTGCCGTTAGTTTGAAGTTCTCAGTTGCTCCAACTGGTTTACCAACACGAGGGATAAATTCTCCTGATGTCGGCGCAGGTTCCGGACAATCGTCAACACGAGGCAGGCGGTTGAAAGCCGCTCAAGATCATCAAAATACCTTGAGCAAAAATATAGCACCTCATCCCCTATATAGCCTTCAGCTATAGAACCTTCTGGCCACGCCTTATTCCTCACATAAGATTTTAATTTCCCAAGGAACCTACGATTTACAAAAGAGAAAATTGATATAAAATGATGAAAAGGACAACTAGCAAACATTAAATACGGACAATAAATTAAAGCACATATTTAAAATGAATACCTCTTAATCAGATACATCCAACGATATTGTACTGGTCCAGCGAGCTTTGTTTCATGAACAAGGTGGACTGTGAGGTGAACCATCACAGTAAAAAAGGACGGAGGAAAGATCATCTCCAAATGACAAAGCGTAAGAATGATTTTCGACTGCAGCTGATTGAGCTCTTCAACGATCAAAACCTTAGAACACAACTTTCGAAAGAAAGAACAAAGTTCCACCAAAACGATGGAAACATCGGGAGGAAGTGTATTCTTTATAGCCAGAGGGAGTAACTGCTGTATAAGAACATGTTAGTTGTGACTCTTCAGGTCAGCAACCTTTCGAGCCTGCAAGTCAACACATCGAGAAATGTTGCTTGAATACCCATAAGGAACTTTTAATTTCTTCAACGTCGCGAGGAACACATCCTTGTTCGGTTTTGTGAGGGTAAACTTTTCCGGTGTAAATCTATCATGCTCATCTGGCCAAGCGTCTTAACGAACTTCCATGTCGCGAAAATCTTTCCTCGCTTGAAGGTGATCTTTTGTCTTGCCGGGTTCGTTAAGCAGCGTATACAGCACATTGTCGCAAACATTCTTTTCAATGTGCATTACATCAAGACTGTGGCGAAGTAAATTAGATCTCCAATATGGAAGCGTGAAGAAAATACTTATCTTCTTCCACTGCTGAGGCGCCGAAGTCCTGCGCGTCTTTTGGCGAGTTTGTGCTGAATCGTCGCTTTTTCCAAACTCGAAGTCAACATGCTCAAGCTGCTGTAAGATATCTGTACCGGACAAAGTCTGAGGTGGTCCTCTTTTCTCTGGTTTCCCATTGAAGCGATTCCGTTGCAATATGAACTTATGCGTTCCATCGAGAAACCTCCGATGCCCCATAAAGCACCACTTTCGGCTGTGGGGAAGGCGCAATGCGTCAGAGTCAAAATTACAAGTTGGACACGCCGACCCAGTATGCACATTCCAACCAGATAATGTGCCAAGGCCAGGAAAGTCACTAATCGTCCACATCAAGGCTGCACGCATGTTGAACAAAGTCTTGCTGTAAGCGTCGTACGTCTCCAAGCCGACATTCCACAGGTCAAGCAATTCCGCAATAAGCAGTTGGAGATACACATCGATGTCATTGCCCGGTGCCTTTTTTCCTGGAATGATCATAGACATAATGAAAGAGCTTTGTTTCATACACATCCAGGGGGTAAGTTGTAGGGAACTAAGACTACCGGCCAAATACTGTAACTTGTGCTAAGATTCCCGAAAGGATTGAAACCGTCGGTCGCCAACGCAAGCCGAACATTTTTGGGGTTAGTCGCAAAATCTGGAAAGTCATTATCAAACGTTTTCCAAGCAGCTGCATCCCGCGGATGTCTTAATTTACCGTCTTCGTTTTTATCAACGGCATGCCACCTCATGTGCTCAGCAGTTTTAGACGACATAAATAATCTTTGTAGACGAGGTTTCAAAGGGAAGTACCTGAGAATCTTTGTAGGTTTCTTCTTCTGCTTTTTCCCCTTTCGAATTGTCTTGTACCTCGATGTGTGACATCTCTTACACGTCTCCCTGCTGGAATCGTCTCCCCAATACAGCATACAATCATTTGGGCACGCATCAATCTTTTGATAATTCAACCCCAACCTGTTGATAATCTTCTTGGCCTCGTAGAAGGTTGTGGGAATCTCGGCGTCGGGGAATGCATCTTGTAATAAGTCGAGCAACATCGACATTCCCTTATCTGTGATCCCACACAAGCACTTGATATGATACAATTTGATCAAGAAAGATAATTTAGAATATTTGCGACAACCTTGATATAAAGGATGATCTGCCTCATCCATCAAGCTGAAAAAATCCCGAGCTGCTTCATTCCCCATAAAAACCGGCTCAGAGCCGTGCACTTCTTCGTTGAAGTTGTCGCCTTGAAATCCCAACGCATCACGCACAGCATCATTCACAGGATCATCTTCATCTACTTGAACGCCTACTTGAGAACTTCGAGGAAGAGCATCGTCATATCTAATGCCGGCCTTCTCACTATGAACTGCCCAGAACGTATAGTCCTCAGGGAAAGGCTTCACAAGCAAATGTTCCTTCACAACATTTCGTGCATGCCACTTCTTGAACTTGTATTTCCGACACGGACAGACGATCTTGCCATTATAGTTGGCGTGAGTGAATGCAAAATCTAAGAAACTGTTTAATCCGTACAAATATTCAGGAGAATTGCACGGCAACCTTATCCATGATTTATCCATAGCTACAAGTGAGAGAGAAGAAAGTATAGAGAAGAAGATGAGTGAGAAGATAATAACGAATGCCTAGAACCTTATATTCTGAAATTCCAAAGTTTATAATTTTGTAGCGGTTATTAAACCGCTACACCAACCGCTACAGTTATAAAATATTAGTAGCGGTTATATATATAAAACCGCTACTAATATTCAAGCCGTTACACATTGGTGGGAAATTCAAAATGTATTTGTTGAGTATTAGTAGCGGTTATATATATAAAACCGCTACTAATGTTCAAGCCGTTACACATTGGTGGGAAATTCAAAATTTACTTGTTGCGTATTAGTAGCGGGTATATATATAAAACCGCTACAAATATATATATACTTTATTTTTTTTAAAATTTAGATATAAATCATTCATAAATTATTTCAACGCGATCTAATAATATAAATATAATTATATAAAACACAATAAGAAAGTTCTGAAATAAAAACTCATAAATGTTTACAAATGTTTTCACAAAAGAAAATGTCCTAACTAAGGAGCTGGGGGCTGATCCTCTGGTGCTCCCTCAGGTGGGGCTCCCCCAGATGCCGCTGGATCGGGCCGCTGCGCAGAGTGAATCGCACCATCGTCATCAGCAGGAGGAGGAGCAGTAGCAGGAGGAGTAGTACTCGGGACGATGTAGCGAGGGATAGGGGGAACCGTTGGATGCTGCTCGTTCGGGAACAGGCGACTCCATGCTCCCTCGAGCATGGTGTTCGCGATCTCACGCCACTGCGTCTGCTGAGCGTACAGCATATCTGCGTGCATCTGCAGGTGCTGCTGCTGGTGCACCTGCATCTCCTGCATCTGTTGCGCCATCTGCCAGCCTCAGAGGTGGCGCTCCTGCCATAGACCATGCTGGGTCTGGCACCTATCCCCATCCCCCGCACGCGTCTGGGGTGCTCAGGCTGAGCCAGACCCGCCTTCAAAGGAGCCGTCAGGTCCATTGACCCCTGTGACTCCTCAGGCTGGGTCTGTCGCAGCTCAGCCTGTGACTGCTGCATCATCTCCTGCCATTTTATGAAACAATTACTAATTAGCATTTTTCATTATTAACTTGGTTTTATAAAAAATATAATAATAAAATTACTTACAATGGCCGCCTCTGCCTGCTGAGAGGTCGCAGTCCCGTCACGGTGTCTATGTGTGATGGCGTACAGCTCCGTATAGTCCGTCTGACGGTTCTCCTGCTGTGCCTTCGTCTCCTGAAACAATTACAAAACAATTAGTATTATGAAATAATCAGCTAAAAGTAAGTGATATTTTGAAAAGTTACCAGCTCGCTGTAGGTCACAGCAAAGGTCTTCGATCCTGCTGTGTGGTGGATCGTCTGCTGCGCCCGGATCTCAGTGTTCCTCTGAGAAAGCTCCTGGAAAAAAAAATAATTAAATGTATTATAATTTAAAATTAAATACAAATTAAATTGAAATTATAATTTAATATTTAACAATTGCAAAATTATATATAAAAAATATAATAAATACATTACCTGCGCCTGAGGGCTCCTCCTAAACTGGATGAAACACGCCCAGTTGTTCTGCGGCACGCCGTCTGGAACGCTCTCGATCAGCTGCTCCAGAGGCATCATCCCGTCTTTATCCACCCTATGGAAGAGACGGTTCCTCCTGTTCCTCCAGGCGTCGCCCATCTTCACGAGGGCGTACCTCTTCCGGTTGGCCCGGACAGCAAACCGCAGCTGAAAAAAATTTATTTAAATATCAATAATTATAAAAACCATAATTTAAAAAAAATAATTAAATAGAATTAATTACAAAAAATATTAATTAAATATTTTTAATTACCAGAACTACCTCCTCCCAAGCCTGGTCCTTCGGCCCCCTCGGAATGTGCCTCCACGTCGGGAAGTGAAGGGGGAACCGCATCCAATTCGCTCCCAGGTCGTTCAGGAAGCGGTTGAGCAGGTGACCCCCATTGTGGATCGGTTGGTCAGTGCCCTCATTCCACGGCTCTATAACTCACAGGGACCGATCTATACTGTTCAGACTGGCCACATCCAGCCTCCTCGTCGACACGTTCCCCTGCTCATCTGCACAGTTGACCGCACGTTAGATAAATTATAATTCAAAGTTAACATTTCTAATTTAAATAAATAATTTACTAAATTAAAAAATTAATTTACCTTCGACCTGCACCTCAAACCCAGTGGACCGCGAAGACAACCCTCGTAGGTTGTTCTGCTCCCGAGCGTCCTCCTCATCGAGGAACTGCTCCATCTCCCTGAACCCGATCGGGATCTCGAACTCCTCCTCGTTAAGGAAGTCCTCAACGCTAATCTCTGGCCTCTCCACCTCAGGCACCTCTGGTGCGGTCATCGCCTATGGGATTGTCTGCGGTGCCTGTGGGGGGATGGGCTGAGATGCCGCGGTAGCCCTGCCTGCGCGCTGCCCCCTCCCCCTGCCCCTTGCCCCCTGCCCGGCTGCTGCCACCCTGTAAAATCGGTCTGGGGACCTCAGGGGCCTTCCCCTTATCCTGTCCTGAAGCCATATCAACTGTAAAAATTAAAAAAAAAATTAGTCACATTATTATGCAAAAATATAATAAAAATACAAATATAAATAAAAATACGTGTTATATACGTAACTCAAGTGCGAATACTGCGGAATACTAAGCAAAAACTCCTATAGAGACGTCTGAACGCTCAAATCTCAAAGAAATCACTCAGAGAAACCTCAGGAAACAAAATGAGCAAAAGGAGAAATGAAGGAAGTGGGGGTTTAAATAGGCCAGATATTAGTAGCGGTTATTCAAATAACCGCTACTGTAACCGCTACAAATAATTAAATTTGTAGCGGTTCTACAATAACCGCTACAAAAGTTCACAACGTTTGAAATTTTGTAGCGGTTATTGCCCAAAACGGCTACAAATGTCGAGACTCTTGAAATTCTGTAGTGGTTATCGCCCAAAACCGCTACAAAATTATGACCTTTGGTATTTTGTAGCGGTTTATGTGCATTAACCGCTACAAGTTTTGGCGGGAATTTTGCGCCAAATTTGTAGCGGTTTTTTGTAGGAAATCGCTACGAAAAATCTTGCCGCTACAAATTTGTAGCGGTTTAGGTGAAAACCGTTACAAATACTATAATTTGTAGCGGTTTAATATAACCGCTACAATTGCACCGCTACAAAAAACCTTTTTTTTGTAGTGTACGTACCCTGATATGTTCCCTGATGTCTACAAAGTTGTCTATTTGACTTCACTCTACAATCTTACTCTTCTTCTAGGCCAAAACACTATATCTGGAAAGAAGTGCCGTGTTGTGTCGACCTCTATGTCATTCAGAATCTCCAAATTAACTTATCCCTGACCACCGGCCACTGGGGTTAGTTTTTCCGTGTAGACTGTATACTGGGCCACTGGGGTGTCATACTTACAAACATCCCGTAGGTAATTGCTTTGGACATCCTCCCATAATCCTCAATCCAGTTGTAAATGATGTATCAAGTATACAGCTCCAACTCTAGGATAGGTAACGAAACACGAATTTGTCTCTATCTTGTCTGTTTGTGGCTTATCTACCTGTCACTTTACTACCCGCAACTGTGGTTGGTCGCTATTCAGCCAATTGGTGACTCTATTTTAGGATGAGGCTCCACACTTTGCCCTTACTTGAACCTACTCCCTTGGTGTCCGTGTCATCCTTGTACCATCCTCTTTTTGGTATGATAACATGTACTGCCTTCCGGGTATTCCATTATTTCCCCGAGGTGTGTCTGTTCTTTTCATGGCTTGAGAACTAGCTGAAGCAATTCACTTCGTTGTTCCTATCACTGTGTAATCAAGCATATCAATATACTATCCTGTTGCCAGAACCACCACTCCACCGGAACCGCTTTGGGCTCCTCTAGAACCGCTTTTAGCTCTGATACCAAAATGTCATGCCCTTATGTTAATTTCACCTTTACCAGAGTATTCAGGGAAAATGATATGCGGTTCGGTGGACAGCACAGGAATAGTAGAAATATACCGATATTATGAGCATGATTATAGAAAATCCCTATAAGGGTTCGTACATGATACTTACGATTAAGGTAGCTGCACAAGGCTACTAGAGTGTCTAAACCCATCACAGTGAAATATAGACATCTTCTCATCTTCGTTCTACCACTGTGATCCCCTCGCATGGTTCTCTTCGTTGTTTTCAGCATATCTTCTATCTCTTCATGTCTAAATTGTTGGTAGGGGAGGGTGAGATTCAAGAGAATCTTAGTAGGAAACAGATACCATAATGCATGCATGATAGATGTAATGTGTATGACATGTTAGCTTTATTTAGATGCATGCCCCATAATGACATTCTACATGCTCAATGTTTCATGTAACAAAACTATTGCCACAACAAAACAGAAACAGAGCTTCATTTATTCAAATTTGCTTTACACAATCAAGTAAAGCAATCACATACATCACTACACAAGCAAAGATATCAAATACATGCAAGTAAGGTAAGTCCCCTACTTTAACCCTTTTCTGCCTCAAAACTTGTGCCTAGTAAAGCGTGCCATAGCTTGGGCTCCATATTCAATCCTACAATTCCAAATGCACCATTTTGACACTTCCATGGTGTTTCTGGGAGTTATATGAGTCTATATTGAAAAATTACTAAAATAGCCCCGAGGACCCGGGTTGGCCTCGCCATACCCATCCGACTGTACTTTTTCCGAAATTCTAACCTGGGCTATCTTGACATATTTCCGCCCAAGGAATTCATTTCTAGATTTAGAATTACCAAATTCACTACCAAAAGATGAAATTGCCCTTGGCAGCCCTTATTTCAGTGTTTTAGGGGCGTTTTCATAATTATGCTATCTCGGCCTTTTCCGAAAATGTGCCCAACTATAATCCCACCTAATTTTCGTTCTTGAACTCAATGAAACTATCAAATCATTGAAAATCCAACTCTAAGGCCCATTTATAGTCCTGGCTGAAATATATGGGTTTTCCGGAGCGATTTCGGAACTCATTGAAAATCGGGGTTTTGCAATTTCGGCTCCATAAACGCATTCCTTTCTACTCCTAACCACTTTATTGACTATTCCATTATGTTACAACTATCATTTAATATCATTTTGGGCAGAATAACCTCTAAGGAAACCCATTTCCAAAATTTAAAACTAACAATAATCCGGCAAAATTTCACCAATTAAATTGCCCACAGCAACTAGAATAGTCAATATACGAAGGTTTGGAAGTTACCTCAAGCTCCCACTAGCTCTCCCTTGATATGGCTGAAATCCCTAGGTGCCAAACATCCAAATTTGAGCCTCCAAACCTTAAATCATATGCAAAGAAGCTTAGGAACGGAGTTATACGCATTAGAAACCGATTTACCGAAGAAGTCACTGACCTTTGTAAGTTTTTCCTCCTCCTTTTCTCTCTGTACAATTTTTCTCTTCCTCTCTCTTCACATCTGAAATGGCGTCAGTTTTGGGGAGCATGAAGGAGATGATGACCTTTTATTATGATATCTTATAACATTATAATAATTTATTTTTTTGTTTTCCAAAAATCGCAACAATTGGCAATTTGGCAGATTTTCTGCCCAAACTTTGAAAAATCATAACTAATTCTAGAAAATTTGAATTGGAGTGATTACAAAGGCTATAGAACCCATATTGAGTCTAGTTTCAAGGAAAAATATAGCATTTTACTAGCTAGAAGCACACAATCCACAAAATTTCAATCTTTGCATACTGTTCCAAAAACTTCATTGTTTTTCTGTGTTGACTTCAAAAATTCATATATTTTTGTATATAGCTCTAATTGAGTCATATAGCTTATCAAATTAAAACTTAGGATGTCTACTTTCACCATGTAAAATTTTATAATTTTTGCTCATCATTCGGTCATACAAAATTATATGACAAACTCACTGCTTCATAGGCGATTTCACCGTAAGCATAATCACTTTCTTCAAAATTAACCATTCTATTTTCTTTAATGCCCCAAAGATATAAGAAACATTAGAGAATAGATTTGGGACATCTACTAAATTAGGGCTTAGCAGTCCACTTAATTTAGGCTTATTCCCAAGCCTCAAATCTCAAAATTGGAATATTACATATATATATATATATATATGTTAGTTGTATATAATGTGATAATTGAAGTAAAAAATATTTAAATAATTTGATAAAATGAAAAAGGTGAAATTATTATTGAAAAAAAATACACGAAGATGTAGCTTTAAAGAAAAAGAATTTGCTTTTAATGCTTCCAACGGTGGCAGAGGATTGATGCAGCTTTATTTTTTTTTTCCTTCATGGTCTCTTCACTATGACGTGCGGGAAAAGCTCTCTTGGCTAGCTTCTAATATAAATAACTTTTTGAATATAAGCTTATCACGTTAGACCGGTGTCCCAAACACTTCCTCCTCACCCCAACTGAACTTTTGAGTCTAAAATGGGTTTTTTTTAAGTTGCAGCCGTGCTCCCAAACAGACCCTTCATCTCACTCATAATTCTCCATTGCAAGTGTGTAGAGACCAACGCAATTAAAGCCATCAATTCTTCTCAATCTTTGCTCATGGCTGTGACGAATTGCTTGGTTCTTGGAGGGGAGATTATTTTCATGGTAGCTTAAACCTTTTGAGAGGCAACTTGGCAGAAGCATGGAGGAGGTTAGAGCCTATGAGCTTACACTTGAAGACCACAAGGGAGTATCTTGCCTTTTATCTTTTTAATTCAAGATTTGAGACTGTTTAGTTTTAAATGATTTTGAGTTGTAATAATTGAGAACAATTTAGTTTTAGATTGTAGATATATCTCTTTTGAATTGGATTGATATTTTGGATTAATTTATGCTAAGACAATTGCTGGAATTTTTGCTTGCAAACCTTTAAACTGTCAATTGAATTATTAATTGAGTTTTTATTATTAATTTAATTGTTAATTTGGTTTATCCTCCTGATTGTTTACTTGGGTTGGTTAATTGTCAAGTTGTTCAATTGGACAATTGTAAACAAAATTTCCAAAATTATTTTGAAATTAATCATGATTGGTTTTTAATGAATTTAATTAACCGCCGCTTATTTCATTATGAGGTTTCAAGTGAATTAGGTGTTATTGAGCTTGAGGGTTTTCCATGTCTCAATTAGGTGATTAAATTTATTAATTCCAATTTTTCATCAACATCCATTTGCTCTAATTAATTAATTTGGCCTAAGAAAGCTAAATCCATGTGAATCCTAAGTTATCTCCTTCATCATCATAATTAAATCCAATCATTATTATTTGTCTTGTTTTTAATCAATCTTTTGCTTAGGATTTTAATTCTCCTTTCATGAAACCCCCCAAAAGTCCATTCCATTGTATTTTTCATCACTTAAATTCAATTATAAAGAAAACCCATAAATTGCTTGTTAGGAGAATAACTTAGGTTACCATTATATTACATTAATAGGTTGTCATAGTTATTAATTGATTGCTTTATTCACGTAAGCACACATCACTCTTCTTGTACAGTAGTGACTTAATAATTAATGTTGGAGTAGTGCTATTGTATGTTAAAAATTATAACTTTATTACCAAAAGATGTTGCGGTCAATTGACTATAATAGTAGCTAGGTCTATGTGTTAATATGTTATATGTTAAAGAGATTTTGGTGTGGAACAATGTGTAGCAGATCATTTTGAAAAAAAAAAAAAAAAAAGCAGCGTGGTTGAATGCTATAAAAGTTTTGAACAAATTATAAAAAGCACGTTGATTATATATGACTCGTTAATTTTGAATGGTTATAATTTACTAAAGTAGCTAGCCATATTACTTAATTATTACATATAATTTTTTTTTCTGAATCCATATATATATATATATATATATAGTTGTTGCTAGTCAGGTTTAATTACCAGATTAAGACTAATTTTAAGTCCAAAATCTATCTTTTAAACACATTTGCGACTATTTTAATTATTTTCTTGATTTATGAATATTTTCCTATGATTTTGTTATTTTTTATTTATTCAGGAGACCTGTTTGGATCAGCTATTCTTAAATAATTATTACGGTCTTTTTTCCAGGCATCATTTCATAAGATTAGCAGAATTGTTTTATCAACTTGAGTTTATATATGTTTCTGCTTTAAAAACTTATTTCATTTCACAATAGTTCACTATATATATCAGATACTAATAAAAAAGGCCCTACCTTGTGAATTTAACCTAAGCACCAGAAAATCGGATCCAAGCAATATCATATAAATTAAAAGGCAAGGCTTAATTAACTCCTTTTATGCTTATATAAAGGAAAAAAGAAAAAGATTTATAGATTTTGTTGCTCATTCTTAGACTGTTCACCGCATAGCTTCCCTAAAAGAAAAGACTATTTTAACTTGTAATATGCATGTGGAAGTTTATCACAACTAGACTGGATAACAATATAATGCTAACTTTTAAGAGAGAGAGAGAGAGAGATATATATATATATATATATATATATGCGCGCGCGCGCTCATGTCATTATATATTTCTGTCATAATGATAAAGACTGAACAGGAACCATTTTTTCTTTGATTAATTATGTAAATTGTAACGACCAATTCTATAATTACAACTATCTTCATCTCCTAAATTACTTGTCGATTTGAGATTTTCCAATATGGTCACATTAATTTTAAAAAAAAAATTGAAAGAGAAGTACCATCAATATTCATAACCTACTTTTTTTCCTCTTCCCATACAAAATATATACAAAAATAAAAGTAAAATTATGTTTCTTATTTCAAAAATTGCCGTGTGATGTACCATAATGTAATTACCTTCAATCTCTCCCTCAGACATCACCCTTCACTGTCTCCTCTCTCTCTCTCTCTCTCTCTCTCTCTCTCTCTCTCTCTCTCTCTCTCTCTCTCTCTCTCTCTCAGTTGTCACATGGCCCCCTTTCCCATCTCTTTCTCTCTCCCACAATCACTGAAAGCTTTTGACTTATTCACTGTAATAAGCTAGAAATTGTGGGTTAAAGAAAAAATGACCTTTTTCCCCTAAAAGCTCAGTTGGCAAAAGCCTAAACCAAACACACCCTTATATTTTAAAACTACTCAATCGAATTTTTGGGGCCAGAATCATGTGTTTGGGGGATGTAAAAACTATCCCATACACACTCACTGACTGCAAGTAGCCTAGGGTCTTCCAACCAAGGCTTCATGTGTCTCACAATTATCTCTTGTGTATATGAAGCAACCACCTTGTTCATCTCCAAAGCAGCCTTACCAAGCCCTTCTTGGTCTTTAGTAGTCCCCCGGCATTCATGATCACAGTCCCGTCTTCTAGTGCGTTTCCAAAATAATTATGAGGCAACGGCGGATTCATCCTCGGCCAGAAATATATCACCATCAAGAACTTGACCTCTTCATTTGGGTCAATATATGTTGAAATTTGAAGGATTATATTGATACAGAGGGAAAATAAGATCTTCTAAAATATTGTTATTGTTGTTGTTGTTATTATTATTCCTTGAACAAACCTAAAGCTAACCCCCAAATCTAACATAATCTAATTAAATCAAAGAATCTAAGATATAATCAAGAGATACAATATCTATATCTATCCTAAATTTATATAATACATATTAAATAATAAAATCAAACCTGCTGATAATATAATAATTAATTAAATATCTTGAAGCATTACTCAACAATACACCTTGGTGGAAAACTATAGACCTCCAAAGATGTGCCATAAGTGCTTGCAGAGAAGATATTTTATAATTCGAACATTCCATTGCGTTAACTTTTACTTTTAGTTACGCTATTTGTTTCTTTGAGAAATGAAACACCCTCTCTTGCAGATGCAGCTGCGAAACTAAATTGCAAAGTTTTTCAAAGCATCATAAGCATAATCCTGAAGAAGTGATAAATCTAATAAAAATTAGCATGTCATTCAAGAAATAAAAAATTAACATATCCACCACCACATAGACCATCTTGGCATCATCACATAAGAAAACAAATTTGGTGAAAATATAGAGGCTTCATACCCAACCACAAATACCAAATCTCGATATCACCTTCTTCAACACTAAGAAATATTGTTTCTCATTTATTGTGAATTCATTCTCTGTATCTTTTTTTCTTCCCGCCTTCAGTTCATTCTCTGTATCTGTACATATATACAACTGCACAATAAAGTGGATCCTTTTTTACAGCGTAACAGTACATATGTTTCCTATGTAGTATTTAAAAATGATAATAGTAGACAATTTTTTAATAGTAGAGTAAGTGAAATAAAAAAGGGAGATGATGACAGATAAGAGATAAACTGCAAAAGAAAAAGAAAGCTATATCTGATTTGGAATCATGGGGGAAAGACAACAAAGGAAGACCCTTTTGTTCATGTCAAGATTTGAACAAGTCTTATGTATCTTGTGTAGAATAATTTCTGGCTTTGCTTTGTACTGGAATTACGAAACACTAAAAATAAAAGAAATAAATAAAACAGAGTTTTATTGTGGCAGCCATGGAAGTTTCAGTTCAAACAAGCTAGAAAAACAAACTAGGAACTTTGGGTTCAAACATGAAAGTTTCAGAAAAAGAATGAAAGATTTTGACTTACCTGATTGAGGCGGTGACGACGGCGGCTTGAGGAACAGGTGGAGTAGCCGGTTGTAGCTTCGGTTGATTTAGTCAATTGAAGCAGAGAGTCGAAGTGAAGAACTAAGTGATCCATAGAGTGAAGAATCGGCGGAGAAAATAAGGGGTTTTTAGTTAGAGGGCAGCTATGGAATATCAAAAAATTATCATAGGCAATTTGATCAGAATGAGATACAAATTTTCTCTCCCTTTATAAAAACTCCAAATTTAGAGATTTGAGAAAGAAGGGGAGGTGAGCACCACAGGAAAAAAAAAATTTTCACCCATCACCTCACCTCCTTCCATAATTTTTTTTATCTCTAACCCTCACCTAACCTAAAAAAACCCAACCAAATACACCCTTAATGATGGAAAAGCGCGACTAAATCCTTATTCCATTTGATTAAAGCAAACGTACAGACAGTGCAATACTTGACTTACTGAAACAGAATATATTTAAATTAACACCTACAGCACCAGTTGTAAAAACTCGTGCAGTAAATGATTTTACAAACTTGATCTAACAGTAGTTATCATTCTTTTAACAGCACCGGCTGTAAAAAATCCTACCGCAGGCGTGACAGCATCCATAAACTCAGAGTCTTTTCCCATGGCCTCCAATGTCTCGTAAGGAAGGTTGACTTCCGCATAAATGTCACCTTCCTCTTGTCCTGCAAACACAATGATTGTCCCAAGCGATTTGTCCCCGGGCCCGGCCCGGACCGCCACCGGCTTTCCCCATCCAAAGTCAATCCCAAACGCATTAAACGTTGGCGAACCACCCATATCCACTAAATCCGAAAACATCTCACTCACTGTAAGTAGCTTAGGGTCTTCCAACCAAGACTTCATGTGGCTCACGATCTTCTCATGTGTATATGAAGCAACCGCCTTGTTCATCTCCAAAGCAGCCTTACCAAGCCCCTCTTGGTTTAGCAGTTCCCCGGCTTTCATGATCATGATACCATCTTCCAGTGCGTTTCCAAAATAATCATGAGGCAACGGCGGATTCATCCTCGCCCTGAAATCTATCACCATCACGAACTTGACCTCTTCTTTAGGACCTATATCTGTTCAAATTTGAACGATTATGTTGACAAAGAGCGAAAATAAGATCATCTCAATTATTATTACTATTATTACTATCATTCCTTCAACAAAAGAGAGTTAAAGTATGCCTTTATCCAGACAAACCTAAAGCATTTTTTTTAATTGCAAAAGGTACAGGTCGAACCCGTGAGAAAGGGGGGCAAGGGGAGTGACCTAAGTGAATTGGTTTCCATGCTTAGCAAATTTGATGAGTATGGAGAGTTAGGAGATTCTGGATCGTCGGATCAGATCTGGATGGTCAAGATCTGTTTTATTAAAAACTCTATATTTTTTAATATTTTTTTATTAAACAGATCTAGGCCGTCCAGATCCAACGACCCAGAATCTCCTATCTCTCAATGCTCATCAAATCTGCTGAGCATTGAAACCAGGTCCTAACCTAAGGGCCACCTAATGACCATCGCGTCCCCTGGTGTTGGTCAGACAAACCTAAAGCTAACCCTAACATATAATATAATCTAATTAAATCAAAATATTTAAGATATAATCCTAACATATAATGTCCATATATAATCCTAAGATATAATACATGTTAAATGATAAAATCAAAACGTAATAATAAAATAATAATTAATTAAATATCTTGAAGCATTACTCAACAATACCTTGGTTCCGAATCATAGACCTCCATAGATGTGCCATAAGTGCTTGCAGGGAAGATATTTTATAATTCGAAGATACCATTGCGTTAGCTTTTACTTTTAGTTCTGCTATTTTTTCCTTTGAGAAATGAAACACCCTCTCTTGCAGAAGGGGCTGTGAGTTGTTGACCTTCTCCTTCTTCTTCTCCTTCGGGAAACGAATGCGTATAGGGCGATCAATACCATCAAGAAACCAGCGTTCGAGCGCGGGAGGCTTGGACAACATGCCCACACCGCGTGAGATTTCAGACCAGGAAGTGATGAAATGACTAATGGACTTGCCGTCCGCAACGGCATGGTTGACGGAGCACCCAATGAAGATGCCATCTACGAGCTCCGTGACTTGCACAGCTAGCAGTGGCTTGTGCGTGCCTTCGTAGCTTTTAGCATCGGTAAGCGGATAAAAGGACCTGACAATGGGAGGAAGATATACGGGTAGAAGGATGTCTGAGATCGTCAAGCCTTCTGCTACGGCATGGATAAATAGTGCTCCGGCGTTGTTGCAGTGAATGAAAACGGAGGAGGTGCCATCGTCGTGTTCAAGGACGGTGAGACGGCCTGCGAGTAGTGGGAAGAAATCTAGAGTGGAAGAAAGAGAGGCTTTCAGGTGTTGGATCACTGCGTCTTTGTTTTCTTTGGGGTTTTGGAAAAGAAAGCCTACCTGGATGAAATCCAATAGGAGGGCTTCAAGATCCCATGGACTTAACTCTATCTTTTGAGGTGATGAATGGCAGTTTTGAGCCGCTAATTGTATATTACTCGTAGAGATGACTCGGATCAAGTTTCCCATGGCAACAATGTTATGCCTAGAGATTGGAATGCACCAAATATAATAAAGGGAATGAGCGATGATGATTGCTCAACCCTATTTTCCTTTATATACCAAAAGAATTGTAGAGAGCGTGGGATCCTAGAGCATACTACATATCCTGCATGGTACAAGGGACCCATGTCATATGAGGGGACCACATTTATTCATTCTTTTTTAATCAAAACACACTTATTCATTACTAATCACACACTAATCTCTATTTTCTAACATCAATAATGCTGTACCTTCGCACACATGATTGGGACGAAGGACGATGGCTATATACAGACATCCTCCCTCCCTTCAGTATTTCATATAAAATATATTTATTAAATTTGATTAGATTAAAGAAATTAATTAATTAAGTTAATTAATATGATATGTATTTTTTAAAACACCTTAGTCATCTTCCTTAATTCCCTCATTCCCTCTCATCCTTGATTATTATTGAGGAAGCATCAATATAAATAAATTAGAAAACGATTCACAAATATGATAAATCTGTCTTATAAGTAGTACCAAAATCTACTTCACAAATTTTTTGTATGTTAAGGGCCATGGAGTATAAGCCTTCTTAATATAATGTATGTTATATTTACATGATAAATAAAGGCATTCAGAAGACAAATAACGTAACTGGTTAAGAAGAACATTTTGGCCACTCTCAAGACAAATGAGGGAATTCGTAAGAAAAATAAGGATATTTACAAGATAAATAAATGTTTTTGCAAGACAAATAAAAAGATTCAAAATAACTTAGGTAGTTAAAAAATATATTGGCCATTCACAAGATAAATAAGAGAATCCACAAAATAAATAAGTGCATTCATAAGACAAATAATTAAGGGGATTCGAAAAATAAAGAAAGGATATCATTGTTTTTTCACTAACAAAACTTAGTTTCATTTTGACTTAAGGGGTTACAGTGATGTTTTAGAATTTTTTTGAGGGTTGACTGAAATTAAGTCTCTTCCATAGAGCTGAATGAAATTCCACAGAAGCCCGGAGGGCTTGTAGTGATATTAATTTGTGAAATAAAAGACAAACATAACCCTTTCAAAAATTAAAAGAGAAACAACCCAATTTGCAAGTGGTAAATATATCATGAATAAGTGGAGTAGCCCTGTACACAAGTAGAATTAATTTTTTAACAAGAACACATTGGAGCATGATCAAGTCAAGTTCCATTTACAAGCAGCGAACATATCATAAACACGTGGAATATTCTTGTGAGAAAATAGGATAGTCCTATGAACAAGTTCGGGATGGTAAATGGTGAAAAAAGAGGAATTCCACCAGTTCATAGGGCTATTTCATTTATTTATGTTGTATTCGCTGCTTGCAAATGGAATTTGACTTGATTGTGTTCAATTGTATTCTTGTTAAGAAATTCATTTCTCTTGTTCATAGGAATATCTCATTTGTTCATGATGTGTTTGCTACTTATCAATCAAATTGTTTCTTCTTTAATTTTGAAGGGATTATTTTTATCTTTTTACTTCACAAATTAATTTTAATGCACCCCCACGAGATTGCGGTGAATTTTCAGATTTCTTTGGAAACTAAGGAAAATTAATTTTTTTGCAGTGATCCTCATCTAAAATTTTCGCTTAAGCCAACAGTTAATTTACTACAGTGGTCCATATCCTTCACAAGCATTATTAGCATTATCAACAATTAAGATATCCTTTTTTGAGATATGCTTGTTGCAAGTTGGTGATGTTACAGAAAAAATTAATATTTTATCCATGTGCCTCGCGTTGAAGTAAAAAAAAAATATATAACGTGTATCTCGGGGAACTGTTTCCAAAATATTTATTTGAATAAAAATTAATTTTTTATATCATCGAGGAGAAAAAAAATAGGGGCAATTACAATGAAATCCCATACAAGAGGAAAAATCAAAAAATGGTCTCTGAATTTGTCAGTGTAAGCTCCTCAACTTGTTAATGGACGCTCCTCGACTTATCATTAACAACTTTAGGGATCATTTTTTCTCTTGTGTGGGACTTCATTGTAATTGTCCCAAAAAAATATTTTGTCCACCTATCCCCCAGTTCAAATTGTATCAAAAATATTTATTTCAATAAAAATCAATTTTTTATTTCAGCGAAGAAACAAATAATATTTTATCCACATGTTTCCAGGTCAAATTGCTTCAAAAATTTATATTTATAATGCGGGTTGTGGTCACTGCAAATGTCATATTTTTCCGGGAAAATTTCATTCAACCTCCATGGAAGGGACTTAATTTCAGTCAACTTCAAAAGATTTTGAAATTTTACTACACTCTCTTGAGTCAAAATAAAATTAAATTTTATGGGTAAAAAGACAATAATACCTTTACTATATTTTTTTATAAGAACATTCATAAGATAAATAAATGAATTTATGAGATAAACAAAGGAGTTCAAAAGTAACTAATTAAGAAAAATATTTTGGCCATTTTCAAGACAAATGAGGGAATTCACAAGAAAAATCAGAATATTTACAAGATAAATAAAAACATTTACAAATAAATAAAGGGATTCAAAAAAACCCAGGTAGTTAAAAATATTTTGGTTATTTACAAGACAAATAAAAGAGTTTACAAAACAAATTAGTGTATTTACAAGACAAATAATTAAGGGGAATCAAAAAATAAATTAAGGACATTATTGTCTTTTCATTCACAAAACTTAATTTTATTTTAACCTAAGAGGGTACAGTAAAGTTTCAAGATCTTTTGGGAGTTGACTAAAATTAAATCTCTTCCACGGGACTAAATGAAATTCTCCATATTTTTTAAGTTACACAAAATATCAAAAATTCTATAATTGTTATAAGTTTCATAGTTCTACAATTAATTTAACAACTTCGACCAACAAACAATTTAACAAAAATATACTAAAACATTTATATCTTAGTGTTTTTCATAACTATACAATTTGAAGTTTAAATAATTAATAAAATTATGTTTCTATATACAATTCATATTATTTCTGTAAGACTTTTATATTAATGATAGGCACCCACTTAGTATATAATATATTCACATAAATTTTATAAATACTCATTTTATTGAATCAATATATTAGTGTCCATTAAGCTCGTTACAAATTTATTTCATATTCTTTGAAGTTGTAGTTTATCCCTTTTCCCTACATAAAGACAATTGAACAAAATAAATATTTTTAGATAAAAATTAGTATGAGACAGTAATTATTTATTATTATTCCGGAAAAAAAGTAATTATTTATTATTAATTACAATTTATTGAACATAAACATTTTTTTGGGGGGCCAAATATTGAACATAAACATTGAAAACGGCATTTACCACGTACATCACGCCAGAGCAACACCAAAGAAAAGGATCTGACCAAAATGTGACACGTACCCATGTCACCCTCTTTTCACGTGAGTGTCTAGGGTGTGTTTTGGTTTGAAGGGAGGGTAGGGGATGGAGGGGAGGGGAGGGGAGGGTGAAGAAATTACCATTTTGGACAAACGAAACTTAAAATTTACCCTCCTATTTTTTTAAATTTTGGTTTTCCATCCAAAATTTACTTTCTCATTCTTTTTAAATTTTGGGTTCCCCCCAAAATTTAAATTCTTTCAACCTAAAAAGATAATTTAACCACCCTCTCATTCCCTCTCTTCCCTTCCCTCCCCTCCCCTCAAACCAAACACACCCTTAGGCCTTATTTGGTACGAGGCACTCGAGGGTAGGGATTGAGATTGGGTCAGGGATTGGGCTAATTACATTGTTTGGTATGAGGGATTGAAAATAACCTGGGATTGCGAATACCACGAAAGTGGAATTGTTGCAAAACCACCTCCCCCTAGGTATTGCGTTTTTAATCCTGGGATTGTAAATTTAAGAGACAAAAATATCCCTATTTATAATATTTTCTAGACAAAAATACCCTCTTTCAATTTTAACCTAAATTAATATAATTTCGCACATCACCTTCCATCTTTGTCGTTTGACACAGGGTTTGTGAATAGGTATTCAAAAACTCGATTTCCCAGAACTGATGCGACCGTGGCTTTTTCTTCATCATTCCACAACACACCTCTTTAAGAAATATTTAATTCCTTCCCATTCATTGTTTCCTAAAAAATCATTCAAACCCCAATAAACCTAAACCCCACAAAACTCAAAAACGTGCCCTTTATAAAAAAGACGCTGGCAAATTCGTATACGCTTCGGAGGCAATGCAAATCAAAGAAAGCCTTGAGCTTTCTTCATTATGTCCATTGCTTGATTTTTGATTTGGTTTGGTACTTATTGGATGAGTTGTGTAATTATATTATTCTTTTGTTCATCTTCCTTCCTAATTACTTGATTCTGCAATTTGATGTTTCTTTCAGACATGATGATAATTCGGTACTGAAATCTGTGTTGAGGAAGCCCTGTTTTTTATGAATGTATATGTACTTCAAAGTGTTAAAATAAATAAATTATGGGTAATTGCGATTGGGATGGAGAGGAAGATTGGAGAGGTATGGTGGCTACGGAGGGAGTTTTGTACTATATTTTTTTTATTTATAAGGATAGTATAGTCTTTTTATAATTTATAACTAATTATGAAATAAAATTAATTTATACGGTACCTCCAAATATTACCTTATACCAAACATAATTTAATGCCTTAATCACAATCCTAGTCCCAATCCCAGTCCCAATCCCAATCCCTATCCATCAAAATTTAGTACTTCATACCAAACAGGGCCTTAGGGAATACTAAAATCATAGTTCTAGAAATCCGTTTTTGTAAGCGCAAACAAAATTTCTATTACATGCTCATCTCATAAATTTAAAAATTATTATCTAAAAACTAATTCCATAGTAGCAATCGCTATATTCTCTCAAAAGTCAAAGTTCATTCTTTTAATTTTGGCCAACCAAGTCAAAGTTCATTCTTTTAATTTTGGCCAACCAGCACGTAATTTGCGGGGCATTCCCCACAATTTCTTTTGCCAGGCATTTCCCGCAGTGTAAAACAAGAGAAAATTTCACATAAGAATCACTGTAGCAAATTAATTCCTATTAAAGGCCAGAGATATATGAAATTTCACTGAAGCCCGATGGGCTTGTAGTGAAGTTAATTTATGAAGTAATAGACAAAAATAAGCATTTCAAAAATTAAAGGAGAAACAACCCGATTTGTAAGTGTTGAACATATTATGAATAAGTAGAGTAGCTCTATGAACAAGTGGAATTAATTTCTTAACAAGAATATATTGGAGTATGATCAAGTCAAATTCTATTTATAAATAAAAAATATATCATGAACTAGTAGAATATTCCTGTGAAAAAAAAGAATAGCCCTATAAACAATGTCAGGATTGTACTTGGTGAAAAAAGAGGGATTCCACTAATTCATAAGCATTGTTGTCAAACTTACGAGTTAACTCTTAGAGTTTACTGTTTTTACGTTTCTAGCTTACAAAATTAATTAGAGTTACCGGTAAACTTGTGACCATTGTAAACTCGATGAAACTTGCGAATTTATATACCGAGTTTACCATTTTTATATTTCTAACTTATAAAACCTATTAACTCACATTTAAACTTATGTTAACTTCTTTGTTTTGATCATGTTCAGTGGTTTTATATATAAATTTTATAGAAATTTCTTTGTTAAATATAATAAATTATGAATGTTGATGGATTTAATTTCAATATTTGGATTTAAAATATATTTAAATCAAATTGCTGTCATTTTTTATATTTTAATTATTTAATTATACACCATTGATACCTATTTAGTGGTAAAAATAAAATCTTATGAGTTTACGATTTGATTTCACGATATGAGTTTAAATCACTCTTACAAATTTACTTAAATTCGTGAGTTTGACAACCTTGTTCATAAGGCTATTTTATTTGTTTATAATATATTTGCTAATTGCAAATAGAATTTGACTTAATCATACTCGAATGTGTTATTGTTAAAAAAATAATTTCACTTATTTATGATGTATTGGCCACTTACAAATTAGCTTGTGTATTCTTTTATCTTGAAAAGATTATTTTTATCTTTTTACTTCACAAATTAATTTCACTGCAGCCTCACAAGATTGCAATGAAATTTTATATTTCTTTAGGAGCTAATGAAAATTAATATACTACTGTGATTCTTATAAAAAAAATTTCCCTTAAGCCAACAACTAATTTGCTACTCCATTCGGTTCTAAAGATAAGACAAAATTGATTTTTTTTGGAAAGATTAAGGAAGCTAAATAAGTTACTTAATCATATTATATGTTATGTATCCTTAGATTATATATTAGTTTATTAGTGAAACTAATTAGTTTGGAGAAAAAATTAAAAATAAAAATACTCTATAGTAATTTAATTTGTTTCCTTAATCTCTCTAAAAAAATCAAATTTATCTTATAATTAACACCGGAGGGAGTACAATATAGTCCATATTCTTCTCAAGCATTATTAGCATTATCAACGATTGAGATATCCTTTTATGAGCTATGTTTGTTGCAAGTTGATGTTTCACTTGCATCCACGTATATCCCGTTCAAATTGTTTCAAAACCTTTTATTCCAATAAAAATTAATTTTTTATTTTATCAAAGAAATTAAAAATAATATTTTATCCACTTGTATCTGGTTCAAATTATTTGAAATTTTTTTTATTTCAATAAAAATTAATTTTTTATATATCAAAGAAAAAAAATTATATTTTATCTGTATCAACGTGTATCCGGTTCAAATTGTTTCAAAAAATTTTATTCCAAAAAAAATTTATTTTTTTTATCAAAGAAAAAATAATATTTTATCCACGTGCATCCCGTTCAAATTGTTTCAAAAATTTTTATTCCAATAAAAAAGTAAGTTTTATTTTATCAAATAAAAAAATAACATTTTATCCACGGGCAACCCGATGAAGGAAAAAATAATATCACGTGTATCCAGTTGAAATTGTTCAAAAAATATTTATTTCAATAAAAATTAATTTTTTATATCATCGAAGAGAAAAATAATATTTTATTCACGTGTATCCACATGTAAATGATTCAAAAATATTTATTTTAGTAAAAATTAACCTTTTGTTTTATGGAAGAAATAAACTATATTTTATCCACATGTTTCCAGTTCAAATTGCTTCAAAAACTTTTATGTCAATAAACAAACTTTTGATGTTATTGAAGGAACAAAATAATATTTTATTCACTTTTTGACTTTATTGAAGAAAAAAATAATATTTTATCCAAGTGTATCCTGTTCAAATTGTTTCAAAAAATTTTATTTCAATAAAATCACTTTTATACATAATAATTTTTATGGAAGAAAAAATAAATTATAAGATGTAAATTATAAACTGTAAATTGCTAGAACTTGTTAATATATATTTTTTTAACAGGATACCATCCTGTATAAATAAAATAAACTTAAAATATAAGAACACACTCTACATTATAAGAAATGGTTCTTTTTTTTTCCAGTAAGATACCATTCTATATTAAAAAAAAATTAAAAGAGTAATAAATTTTTATGGATTATCATAAATTTAAAAAAGCGAATATTTATTAAAATAAAAAATTTTAAAACCCGTTTGGACCATCAGATTTTGTCTGATGGTCCAAGTGCCAATACTGGAGAACCTCCAGTAACCAGGTTCACCTATGCTCAATAATGCATGCATCCGAAAATGCAGAAAAAGTTAAGGCGTCAAACAAGTCGTGATAGTTGACCGGAAAACAAAAAAAAAAAAAAAACAGGTGAGACATGTTGCTTAAGGCAGGCACGTATTTCTGTATGAGCTATTTTTTAAACGAAGAAAGATAAGGAAATTAATACCACTTAAATTTCAAAATATCAAATTAGTGACATTTCATTTTAGTTGAACTAATTTTAGATTTTGAAGTTCAAATTCTTTTTTTTTGGTCCTTTTTTCCTTTTTAAGACAATATTTTGAAATTTTTCAAAATATATTTTTAGGTAAAATTATGTTTTCATAATCTTTTAACTTTACCTCGAATTTTATTTTTGTCCTTTAATTTTTTTTTAATTCATTTTTATTCCTTAATATAAAATATTGCTACCCGTATGTGTAGGGAAAGTTCATATATAGCATTTTGAGCTTTTGAAACTTCTGCAAGCATAATTTAGTTTTTATGATTTTAAAAGCATTGGTTTATGTGGTATGTAATAATTATTACATAATTTAGTTTTTATGGACGAGAAATTTTTTTATTATATGCACAATAAGAAATATTTATTTATAATTATGATAAATCATGTGTCTATTTTATAATCATCTATTTTGAATCACTCGTATATTTTTAAACTAAAAGTCCTAAATGTGTTGTTTGTCCGTAAATATTAATATGACTAATATTGAAGACTCTATCATTAGACACTAAAAAAAATTGTGATTTAGTAGCGGTTAAAAGTGTATATTTATAGTGGTTTTAACCGTTACAAACATAATTAGTAGCGGTTCAAGAAACCGCTACTAAATATACTGTTGTAAGTGTATTTGTAGCAGTTAGTTTTAACCGCTACTCATGGAAAAAAACTGCTACTATCTTTGTAGCGGTTAATTAGCACCGTTACAACATTTCAATTGAGGAACATTTTCTTGGTAATTTGTAGCGGTTATATAACAACTATAAATTGCAAACAATGAATATTGGATGGCGGGAAATGACAATGAAAATTTATTATAATATTTGTAACAGTTATAAAACTGCTATAAAAGTGAATTTAAAAAGGGCAGGAAATATTAGTAGCGGTTACATAACCGCTACTAATTCCAATAAAATTCAAATTTTGCGTCAAAAATTTAGTCTGGTTTTTAAAAATATATTTTCAGAAAAATAAAAAAAATACAATTATATATTTTTGTTTTGTTAATATTAAATTAAATATTTTATTATTTTAATAGTTTACTAATTAAATTAGCTTATTATTCATGAGTTTAGGTTATTTATAATTTTAAAGGAATGATTTAATTAAATTAGATAAGTTTAAAAATTGTATTGATAATATTATTGGGGATATGTAGGTAATAAGGAACTATTATGTTGTCCGCTATAATATGGTTATGATTATGTAAATAAATACCTAAAAAAATAGTGAGAATAAATATTATACGAAAAAAATATTGAAATAAATAATTTAAAAATTTATTACCATATTTGATCACCTTTTTAAGCTTCTCGACTCAGAAAAAAAAGTGAAAATGAGATAGATGAAAGAGAGATAAGATGGAAAGAAATTGGGGAGTATTTGAAATGAGATACGTAGGTAATAAGCTCCTCATAAAGGTCTCGAGGCTTTAAATGAACAACCATGTACCAATCCCTATGTCTTTCGTTCTCAACATATTAAACCTGGTGTGCCTCTGAGGCAAGAATATATGGCTCATCATTTTGAGAATGACCAGTGTGAATTGGCCGCGAGAAATTTATCGATGTAATGCCTAGGTCGTCAGTTGTGAGTCCCCAGGAAGTAGTGCTATTTGCCCACAAACACTTGAATAGCGTAATGGTGAAACGGCCTTGATAATTAAGTTCCACGACATTAAGAAGTTTTCCATAGTAAGGGACGCCTCCGAACTACATGTTGGCGTCACTACTACTCGCATAGCTCCTTATCCCAAAGGTGCCATAAACTCCCGAACTTTGAGTTTGCAATCCTTGATCACATGAAACCATGCAAAACTTGAAACCATTGACATTGTAAGTTGTAAACCTTTTTGCATGGTCAAGAGAGCCGATTGCGAGAGCTCTGAAATCTGGTGAGTGTGAGTTGTGGTCATTCAATATTCTGCGTGCAAACCAGCTTGGGAATTTTCTGTGGACCTTTTTGTCGACTTCGAAGGATGTTGTGTACGGATTCTAAGTTGACGCTTCACATGACTTCTGAATTTCCTGCAATTAATCATGGGAATGTAATAGTGAAATGAAAGTGAAAAATGTTATGAAAGATATAGAATAAGATGTGAGTGTACAATTCTTACTATATGAAAGGTTCAACTTGAGTGCAATTAATCAAGAAATATCTATATGCTTGCAACTTCTCCGTTGCTGTTAGTTTGAAGTTCTCAGTTCCTCCAATTTGTTTATCAACAAGAGAGATAAATTCTCCTGATATTGGTGTGGGTTCAGGACAAGCGTCTACAAGAGGCAGTTGGTTGAAGGTGCTCTTAATGTCATCAAAGTACCTTGAACAGAAATACAGGATCTCATCCCCTATAGAACCTTTTAGCTAAGCCTTATTCCTTACGTAAGATTTCAATTTCTCAAGAAACCTACAAAGTGAAGAAGGGAAAAATGATACAAAATGCTAAAAAAGGCGACTAATAAACATAAGAACTATTAATGATGCACATATATAAAATGAGTACCTCTCGATAAGATACATCCATCAATATTGAACTGGGCCAGCGAGCTTTGTTTCATGAACAAGGTGGACTGTAAGGTGAACCATCACAGTGAAAAAGGACAAAGGAAAGAGCATCTCCAAATGACAAAGTGTAAGAATAATTTTGGATTGCAGCTGATTGAGCTCCTCAATGATCAAGACCTTAGAACACAACTTCCAAAAGAAAGAACATAGCTCAACCAAAACGATTGACACATCAGGAGGAAGTTTATTCTTTATAGCCAACGGAAGTAACTGTTGCATAAGCACATGTGAGTCATGACTGTTGAAGCTAGCAACCTTTCGAGCCTGCATGTCAATACATCATGAAATGTTCCTTGAATACACATCTAAAACTTTTATTTTCTTCAATGTCGCAAGGAAGACTTCCTTGTTCGGTTTTGTGTGGGTGAACTTTGCTAGCTAAAACTTGTTATGCTCATCTGGCTACATGTCTTCATGAACTCTCATGGCACGTAAATCTTTCCTCGCTTGAAGATGATCTTTTGACTTTCCCGGTTCATTAAGTAGTATATATAGCACATTGTCGCATACATTTTTTTTCAATGTGCATGACATTAAGACTATGGTGAAGTAAATTAGAATTCTAATATAGAAGAGTGAAGGAAATACTTATCTTCCTCCATTGTTGAGGTGCAGAAGTCTTGCCCCTCTTTCAGCCTGCTTGTACTACATCGTCACTTTTTCCGAACTCAAATTCAACATCCTCAAGCTGCTGTAAGATGTCTGTTCCGGATAAAGTTTGAGGTGACCCTCTTGTTTCTTATTTCCCATTGAAATGATTCCTTTGCAATCTAAATATGTGCCTTCAATTAAGAAACCTCTGATGCCCTATAAAGCAGTACTTCTGACTGTGGGAAAGGCGCACCACGTCAGAGTCAAAATTGCAAGCTGGGCAAGCCAAGCTAGTATGCACATTCTACCTGGATAATGTTCCAAGGCTAGGAAAGTCACTAATAATCCACATAAAGGTTGCACACAAGTTGAATAATGCCTTCCTGAAGGCGTCATATGTCTCGGTGCCAACATTCCACAGGTTAAGCAATTCTGTAATAAGCGGTTGGAGATACACATCAATGTTATTACCCGGTGCCTTTTTGTTTGGAATGATCATAGACAAAATGAAGGAGCTTTGTTTCATACACATATAGGGGGTAAATTGTAGGGAACTAAGACTACCGGCTAAATACTGTAACTTATGCTAAGATTCTCAAATGGATTGAAACTGTTAGTTGCCAAAGCAAGTTTAATATTTTGGGGGTCGGCAGCAAAAGATGGTAAGTCTTTGTCGAATGTTTTTCGGGCGTCTGCATCTCGAGGATGTCGTAATTTACCATCTTCATTCTTATTAACCTCATGCCACCTTATGTGCTCTGCCATTTTAGACAAAATAAACAATCTTTGTAAGCGAGGCTTCAAAGGGAAGTATTTGAGAATTTTTGCAGGTTTCTTTTTATGCTTTTTTCCCTTCTGAATTTCTTGTACCTCGATGTGTGACATCACTTACAATTCTCCCTGCTGTCATCATCTCCCTAACACAGCATACAATCATTGCAGCATGCATCAATTTTTTGGCAATTCAAGCCCAATCTGTAAATAATCTTCTTGGCCTCGTATAATGTTGTGAAAATCTCTATGTTAGGGAATGCATCTTGTAATAATTTCAGCAACATCAACATTCCCTTATCTATGATTCCACATAAGCACTTGATATGATACAACTTGATCAAAAAAGATAATTTAGAGTATTTTCGACAACCTTGATATAAAGGATGATCTGCTTTATCCATCAAGCTGAAAAAATCCCAAGCGGCTTCATTCCGCATAAACATCGGCTCTAAGCCCTGTACTTCTTCGTTGAAGTTATCATCATGAACACCAAATGCATCACGCACAACATCATTAACATAATCATCTTCATCTAGTTGAACTCCTACTTGTGAACTTTGAGGAAGAGCATCATCATATCTCATATCGGCCTTCTTACTATGAACTACCTAGAATGTATAGTTTTCCAGGAAAGGCTTGAAAAGTAAATGTTCCTTAACAACATGTTGTTCATGCCACTTCTTGAATTTGCATCTCCAACATAGACAGAAGATCTTGCCGTTATAACTGGCATGAGTGAATGCGAAATCCAAGAAATTGTTTAATTCGTACAAATATTCTGGAGAATTGCATGGCAACCTGATCCATGACTTATCCATAGCTACTAGTAAGAGAGAAGAAAGTATAGTGAAGAAGATGAGTGAATAGAGAATGACGAATGCTTGAAACTTTATATTCAGAATTTCCAACGTTTAATATTTTGTAGTGGTTCAGAAACCTCTACAATAACTGCTATCATATTACAAATTTGTAGCAGTTATATGAGTAAAACAGCTACAATACCCGCTGCCAATTTTCGAGCTGTCGGATCAAATCGATCAAGAATATGTTTTAACATTGTAGTGGTTCTATTAAAAAACCGCTACTAATATATATTTGTAGCAGTTATAATTTCTAAACCACTACAAATGTCAGGAATTGAATAATGTTAAATTTCAAATACTTTAACTTTGTAGCGGTTATAAGAAAAAACAAGCTACAAATATTAGTGACCATTGGACAATTTTAAAACAAACATTTGTTTTCAATTTGTAGTAGTTATTGGCGTAAACCGCTACAAATTGGAACAAAGTGGGGAGAATTACAAAAGTCAAATCTTGAATATTTGTAGCGGTTATAAGTTATAACCGCTACAAATATTCAATATTTGAATTTTGAAATTTCCTCCCACGGTTCTTTACATTTATAGCAGTTTTTATTCATAACCGCTACAAATATTCAACTGACTTTGTAGCGGTTTTTTACCTTAACTGCTACAAATATTGTTCAAAACATTTTTTTAATATTTGTAGTTGTTTTATTATAAAACTGCTACAAATATATATATAATTAATATATTTTTGTGGTTAGTTTTAGAAATATAAATAAGACTGTCGTAAATGCAACATAAATTTAACAAGACGGTCTAAAAATATAAATATAACTACAATAAATGCAATAAAAATTGAAGTTTTGAAAATAAAATATCTAGACTTATTTACAAATGTTTTAAAAAGAAAAATATAAATATGTCATAAACTAAGTAGCAGGAGGTTGATCATCTGGTCCTCCCTCAGGTACTAGTGGATCGGGGCACTGGGCAGAGTTAACAGCACCATCATCATCAGCAGGAGGAGGAGGAGGAGCCTGGAAGATGAACCGAGGGACAGGGGGAACCTGTAGATGCTGCTTGTTCTGGAACAGGCAACTCCACGATCGCTCGAGCATGAAGTTCATGATACCACGCCACTGCGTATGCTGAGCGTAGTAGAAATCTGGTTGTTGCTGCTACATCTGTTGCTGCTGCTGAGCCACTGCAGCCTGTGTCTGGCCAAATCTGAGGGCAGCTCCTTAACAAACTTGTCCCTCAGATGTCTGACCTTGGACGTCTATGCTCTAGAGCTGCCAGCCTTAGAGGTGACGCCCTTGCTATAGACTATACTAGGTCTGCCGCCTATCCCTATCCCCCGCACGCGTTGGGGTACTCAGCCTGACCCAGACCCGTCTTTAAAGGAGCCGTGGGGTCCACATACCCTTATGACTCCTCGGCCTGGGTCTCTCACAACTCAGCCTGTGACTATTGCATCCGCTTCTGCCATTTTATGAAATAATTACTTATTAGCATTTTTCATAATAAAGTTGGTTTATAAATAATATAATAATGAAATCACTTACAATGGCCACCTCTACCTACTGAGAGGTTAGAGTCCCGTCATGGTATCTGTGTGTGATAGCGAACAACTCCCCATAGTCCATCTAATGGTCTCCTGCTGTGCCTTCCTCTCCTAAAACAATTACAAAATTAAATTAATATTATCAAAACAGATACATTCTTTATAATATGAAATAACTAGCTAAAAGTAATTGATATTGTGAAAAGTTACCAGCTTGCTGTAAGTGACAACAAAGGTCTTCGATCCTACTGTGTGATGGATCGTCTGTTGCCCACGGCACCTCGTGTTCCTCTGAGAAAGCGCTTGGAAAAAAACAATATTAAATGTATTAAAACAATATAAAAAATTTATAATTAATAAAATCATAAATTTAATTATATTTAAATTATAATTTAATAATTATAAATTACAAAATTATATATAATTAATCTAATAAATATATTACCTGCCCCTCAGTGCTCCTCCTGAATTCAATGAAACTCGCCTAGTCATTCAGCGGGACGTTATCCGGGACGTTCTCGATCAGCTGCTCCAGAGGCATTGTCCCATCCTTATCCACACTATGGAAGAGATGATTCCTCCCGTTCTTCCAGCCGTCATCCATCTTCATAAGCATGTACCTCTTCCGGTTGGCCAAGACAGCAAACGTCAGCTGTAAAAAAAAATTTAAATATGACTAATTATAAATAAGACAATTAAAAAAATATTAATTAAATATAATTAATTAAAAAAAATATAGTATAATTAAATACTATTAATTACCTGCACCACCTCTTCCCATGCCAGGTCCTTCAGCCCCTTGGGAACGTTCCTCCATGTCCTGAAGTGAAGGGGGAACTGCATCTAATTCGAGCCCAGCTCATTCAGGAAGTGGTTGAACAGGTGACCCCCATTGTCGACGGGCTGGTCCTTACCCTCATTCCAAGGCATTACAACTTGTATTGTCCGCTCTATGCTGTTTAGATTGTCCCCTACTCATCTGCACAATTTAACGCATATTAGATAAATTGTAATTCAAATTTAACATTTTGAATTTAAATATATAATTTATTAAATAAAAAAAATATTTACCTTGGACCTGCACCTTAAACCCAGTAAACTGCGAAGACAACCCTCGTAGGTGTTTATGCTCTTGCGCCTCCTCCTCATTGAGGAACTGCTCCATCTCTCTGATCTCAATCGGGATCTCAAAGTCCTCATTCATGTCATATTCATCGGTGCTGATATCTCCCTCTCCCAGATCAGGCACCTCTGGTGCAGTTGTCTCCTGTAGGACCATCTGTGGTGGCTGTGGTAGGACCAACTCTTGTGGCTGCTGTGGGGAGATGGGCTAAAATGGTGCGGTCGCCCTCCCTCCACGCTGCCCACCACTGCCCCTTCCTCTACTGCTGTTACCCTGTAGAATCAGTTTGGGAACCTCAGGCTCCTTCCCTTGTCTATGCCTAAAGCCATATCAACACAAAAATTCAAAAAAAACTTATTTATTCATATTTATATGTAAAATTATAATGAAAATGAAAATGAAAATAAGTATTGTCCGTACCTCAAGTGATAATGAGAAATGTTAGAGAGAAAACTCTTTAACAGACGTCAGAATGCTCAGATTTGAAGGAAAACTCTCAGATAAACTCCAGAAAATAAAATGGCTAAATGGGAAAAAAGAGAGGTTGCGTGTAACACCCTGCTTTTAAACACGTGATTATAACTCGATATTAGGTAATTAAATTAGATTAGAGACCGTCGTATGGTTTAAAACTCATTTAAACTTCCCTCTAGTAGTAGGGACTTTACGAAATTTTCAAAACTTCATTCCTCTTCCAGTCTCAAGTTCAATTTATCGAATATAATCACCTGCGCAGTTTATATACATTTATGAATAACAGAGTGTATAACCAAACTCCCGGCAACCCCCGGGTTCAACTACATACCTAGAATTCCAAATCCTGTTTAGGGACTACAACCAAGTATTTCAAACTATATACATCTCCAAAACATAATACAGAAATCCCTATCCAAAATGAATAAACCAACAAAACTATACTAATGTCCCTAAGAAACTCTAACCACTTCGGGTCACGCGCTTCTCCTTGGAGCCAGTCGCCCTGTCTGAAAGGTTAGTTTAAAGGAAAGAATGAGATTCTAAAGAATCCCAGTAGTAACTAAGCATTTATACCACACATAAGTACATAGCATGTAAGTAAATCATCATACAGCAGCAACACATATCACACTCCAGCCTCCTCCCCTTTCTCCGCCGGGAAGGCACACTGCCTAACCCGAACCGTTGTTAGCTACTCAGGGACTATTGGCGTGGCAGTGCATACATATAGCCTTATAGCACATAGCTATCCGGCTTCACAAACGGCTCGTCAGCCTCACAAATAGCCTTTCGGCACATAACCGACCTTTCGGCCCACAATCAGCCTCTCGGCTTTCATGTCACATAATCACACCTCATCCTCATCCCCTTTCTCCGCCGGAAAGACACACAGTCTTTATCCGAACCGTTGTTAGCTACTCAGGGACTATTGGACTGACGGTGCTCACATATATCCACATAAGTCGCAGCATACGAACTTATCGCAAAGCAATGAAAATACACACATACGATGCATCACAAATGGTACGAAAGAAAAGTCACTACCTGATCCTTTCCTGATGTCTCTGGGCACAGTAGGCTCACGAGGATAGCAGATATCAAATCCTATAATCAAAATAGGGACATTTGGTTAATTTCCTTTTCCAAGTTCTTACTTCAATAACACTCTAAGTTGGTATTCATTTGGACTCTTTAGATAGCCATAATATGCCTAAACATATGCCTAAAGGGTTGGGATAACTATCCCCAAAGATCCCTCTTTAGAAAGCTAAGATCTGATTTTTGGACCCCTCACTCGCACCCCTCACTCGAGCACAGAAGGCCGTGCTCGAGCACAACTCCCCCTCACTCGCGAGTGAGACGCAGGAAGTGCTTGCCCGAGAGCAACTCCCGCGACCAACCTACACTCTCACTCGAGCACACATGCGAGTGACCTCCCGCGAGTGCTTGCCCGAGAGCAACCTCCTCTACAAATCCACTCTCTCACTCGAGCACAAGAGGCTGTGCTCGAGCAGAGACCCCGAGCACACTCGAGCATCACAAGAGTGAGGCCTGCGAGTGACAACCCGAGAGCACCTCTCAACCTCTTCTTTCACCTTCACTCGAGCACAAACACTTGTGCTCGAGCACTGACCCTTAGTGCTCGCGAGCACAAGGCAGCGAGTGCCTACCCGAGAGCACCCCAACTCCCAGGCAACAGACTCACTCGAGCACAACCCCAGTGCTCGCGAGTGATCCCTCAATGCTCGCGAGTGCCAGGCGCACTCTTGGCAATCACTCACGAGTGATATCCTGAGACACTCACCCGCAGCACCAAAAAGGCACCCTCACTCGAGCACAAACATGCTCACTCGAGCACGTTCATCCTGTGCTCGAGTGAGTTCTTCTCTCACTCGAGAATTCACACCAGATACCCAAAATGCGGAAACTGACATGGTTTACCAGAATTCACCAAATGAATTCCAATGGTTCCCTAACTCATACCATTACTCATTCTCTCATATATCATCACAAGGAACCCATTGACAACCATAAACAACCCAAATTTCCACTCAACAACAAGATCTCATCTCTAAACCATAAATCCACCAAAACCACAACTTAACACATTTCCCTTATTCAACTTCAAATCAATTTCTAATCACTCCCAAGTGTCAAAACTGACCAAATGAACAGTGACACTCTCATCAAAGACTACCCTTCATTTAACATCATAATTAGGTCTAATTTCCAGATTTCTCATTGGTTAAGCAAACATCTTGACATATATATCAAAATGCATTACAAACCTACCTCTTCAACTTGCTGAATTCAGAACTTGGATTCCTCAACTTTCAAAATCCCTCAATTTGCCACACACCACC
This sequence comes from Inga leiocalycina, assembly GCA_963242795.1. Taxonomy (NCBI): domain Eukaryota; kingdom Viridiplantae; phylum Streptophyta; class Magnoliopsida; order Fabales; family Fabaceae; genus Inga; species Inga leiocalycina. Next base: position 30,707,391 of record OY725325.1, on the reverse strand, counting down.
AATCACAAGTCTGAAAACATGGAAGTAGAGCTCTTAACCTTTTGAACAATATCAATAAATAGTGTTTGAGCTTATAAGGTCATTTACCTATCTTAATTTCAGACTCTTCCTTTCTCTTTCTTGCCAAGCTCGCCGGAAATGGAGGAAAATGGAGAGAGAAATGAGTTGGTGAGATATGATCATTTGCTTCTCATTTCCCCATGCATACCAACGAGTTGAAGGAAGAGAGGGAGGAGAGGAATATTTGACTTAATCCAATGGTCCTTCTCTTGCCACTTGTCACCATCTTACTCTTCCCACAATGCTTTCACCTAAGCTTGCTTGCATCAAATTCCACCCCTTGGTCTTTCAATCTCAACCATTGATCTTGATTACTAAGGGGTTTTTCTCATCATTAGCTAACCAGACAGTTGGTAAATTTACCGTTTTACCCCTGATTGGTTCTTGACTCATGAAATCATCACTAATCATCCTTATATCATAACACACAACATATACTCAAATATGCTTAATTAACATTAATTACATCATTTGAAGCTACTAATCCTTGATTACAAATCAGGATATTACAATTCTCCCCCCGAAAATTTAATTTCGTCCTCGAAATTGTTACATTACTCGAGTCATAAACTCCGGATATCTTCTCTGCAGATCTTCCTCCGCTTCCCAAGTTGCCTCGCTCGGAGTCATTCCCTTCCAGACCACCTTCACATATGGAATGCTTCGGTGTCTGAGCCGTCGCTCCTCCCGGTCAATGATCTGCTCTGGCTCCACCGCATATGTGAAGTTGTCTTGAAGCTCAACATTCTCATACTCAACTATGTGGGATGGGTCTGGTTGGTACTTCTTCAGTTGGGAAACGTGAAACACGTCATGAAGTTTGCTCAAACTTGGGGGTAGCGCTACTCGGTATGCGACAGGCCCAATCCTCTCAAGGATCTCAAAAGGACCTATATACCTTGGGCTTAGCTTCTTCCTCTTGATAGCTCGCCCAACGCCCGTAACTGGTGATACTCTCAAGAACACATGATCCCCAGCCTCAAACTCTAGAGGTCGTCTCCTTTTGTCGGCATAGCTTTTCTGTCGACTCTGCGCTGCAAGTAACCTCCTTCGAATAATCTGAATCTGTGCTGAGGTCTGATCAACCAAATCTGGTCCGTATAACTTCCTTTCGGATAGCTCGTTCCAACACAAAGGCGATTGACACCGTCTTCCATACAATGCTTCATACGGAGCCATCTGAATGCTCGCATGATAGCTATTGTTGTAGGCAAATTCCGCTAGTGGAAGAAAACGATCCCAACTTCCTTTAAAGTCGAGAACACAGGCTCGCAACATGTCTTCCAGCGTCTGGATTGTCCTCTCTGACTGTCCATCCGTCTGTGGATGATAAGCCGTACTGAATCTCAATTGAGTTCCCAAGGCTTTATGCAACGCTTTCCAGAATCTTGAAGTAAATCGAGGATCTCGATCAGAAATGATATTCTTAGGAACACCATGGAGTTTCACGATCTCACGAACATAAATCTCTGCTAGTTTGTCAGGAGAATAACCAGCATTGATTGGTATGAAGTGCGCCGACTTCGTTAACCGATCCACAATTACCCAGATCGCATCGTAATTTCTGATCTTGGGCAATCCCGTCACAAGGTCCATAGTCACACTTTCCCATTTCCATTCGGGAATCTCAGGACTCTGGAGCAAACCAGGTGGTCTTTGGTGCTCGATCTTCACTTTCTGACAAGTGAGGCATCTCGCCACATACTTGGTCACATCACTCTTCAAACCCGGCCACCAATACACAGATTTCAGATTATGGTACATCTTGGTCATACCAGGATGAAGAGTGTACTGGCTCTTATGCGCCTCATCTAGAATCTTTTGTCGCAACTCCGCCTTGAGTGGAACGCAGACTCTATTCTGATAGCGAATCAATCCTCTAGGCGACAAATCATAACCTGGGACTTCTCCCCGTTCAATCCGAATCAGATTTCGCTGTATCCAGTCATCTTGCCTCTGAGCTTCTTCAATCTCAGCTTTTAGATCACTTTCCTCCTGGGAAACAGTGTAATTGGCACAGATGATTTGGTTCGTCAAATTCAAATCACGAAAATCTTCAATCAATTTCTCCTCTCGTATCATCATAGCTGCAACGAGCACAGTCTTTCGACTCAGAGCATCAGCAACTACATTGGCTTTACCCGGATGATATTTAATCTCCAGATCGTAGTCCTTAAGCAATTCCATCCAACGGCGCTGTCTCATATTCAGTTCTTTCTGATCATAAAGATACTTGAGACTCTTGTGGTCGCAGTACAGTTCCACAGTCACACCATACAGGTAATGACGCCAGATTTTCAAAGCAAACACAATGGCCGCAAGCTCCAGATCATGAGTGGGATAATTCAATTCATGAGGTCTGAGCTGTCGAGAGGCGTAGGCCACCACACGTCCCTGCTGCATAAGGACACACCCTAATCCCTGCCCACTGGCATCAGAGTACACAACATATGTCACACTGGGATCGGGCAAAATCAACACAGGTGCCGACGTCAACCTCTCCTTCAGCTCCACAAAACAATTTTCGCATTTATCGTCCCACACAAACGGCTGATCCTTTCTCGTGAGCTTGGTCATCGGCAACGCAATACGGGAGAAATTCTGAATGAATCTCCGATAGTACCCGGCAAGACCCAGAAAACTGCGTATTTCTGCCACAGATTCTGGCCTCTTCCAATCTAGTACTGCTTCCACTTTACTGGGATCCACAGAAACCCCTTCTTGCGAGATAACATGGCCTAAAAATTTCACTTCTGATAGCCAGAACTCGCACTTGCTCAATTTAGCGTATAATTGCTTCTCACACAGGATATTCAATACGATTCTCAAATGATGCTCATGCTCTTCCATACTCTTGGAATATATCAGAATGTCATCGATAAACACAACAACAAACTGATCCAGATACTGCCTAAAGATACGGTTCATGTAATCCATGAAAACCGCAGGCGCATTGGTTAGCCCAAATGGCATTACCAAAAACTCGTAATGACCATACCGGGTCCTGAAAGCAGTTTTCGGAACATCTTCCGCTTTTACTCGCAGCTGATGATACCCTGACCTTAGATCAATCTTTGAGAATACACACGATCCAGAGAGTTGATCTAACAGGTCATCGATTCGAGGAAGTGGGTACTTGTTCTTGATAGTAACCTTATTCAACTCTCTATAATCGATACACAACCGGAGGCTTCCATCTTTCTTTTTTACGAATAACACTGGAGCTCCCCACGGCGACACACTGGGTCTAATGAACCCTTTCTCAAGCAGATCTTCTATTTGTTTCTTTAGTTCCGCCATCTCATTTGGGGCCATACGGTATGGGGCCTTTGAAATAGAACCTGCTCCAGGCACAATGTCAATCGGGAATTGAACTTCCCTCTCAGGAGGCAATCCGCTAAGGTCGTCCGGAAACACCTCAGGGAATTCATTCACCACGGGTATATTATTCAACATTTCACCGGTTTCCCCTTGCACAGAGAAAAACACCATATACCCTTGGCAACCCTTTTCAATATATCTCTCAGCTTTCGCCGTAGAAAGGAAATTCAGACTAGCACCTACAGCTTCAACCCTCTGAGAAACAGGATATACTATCCTCTTGTTCCCGCAATCAAGCAATACGTTATTTGCCGTTAACCAATTAAGACCCAAAATGACTTCCAATTGATAAAGCGGCAGACAAATCAGGTCTATAACAGACTGATGCCCTTCCACAGTTATGACACAATTCAGACAAACTTCTGTGGTCAAGGCTTTTATACCCATTGGAGTGGACACTACTAATTCAAATGGTAACTCATGCACATGCAATCCTAGGCGCTTCACGCAATCATAAGCAATGAAGGAATGACTGGCACCCGAGTCGAACAATGCTTGTAATAAATGGCCGTTTAGAGAAATTTTACCTTGTATCAACTCAGGAGATCTACGAGCTTCTTCGTGGGTCATAGCAAACACTCGACCCGGTGCCTGTGGCCTCGGTTCCGCTCTCGGTTGTCGACAATCTTTAGCAAGATGTCCTGGCCGTTTGCAATTGAAACATACCATCTCTCCCTGACAATTCTGGCCATAATGTGATTTGTTGCAACGACGACATTTCCACTCGGTCACAAATCTCTGAGACTCACGACCTTTAGACTGATAGGGCTTCTTATCACCGCCCTGATACGAAGAAGATCCTTGGCCTTTCCGCTTTTGAGAAACATTACCCTTACCGGGTTCACTGCGGTGGCCAGTAGCTTTGGTAGGATGCACTTCTCTTAGATTATTCTCCGTGATTCGACATTGCTCCACCGCCTTATTGAACTTCTTGAATCGGTGTGTAACCAGCCGCTTCCGCAACTCTCGCCTCAAACCTCGTATGAGCATATCCGAGCTCCATTCTCCGTCATCCTTATATCGAAGGTAGGAGGAATACCGGGACAAGCGAATGAATCGGGATAAATAATCATCGAAGCTCTCCGTGTCCCCTTGCCTGATGTTAAGGAATTCCGTCTCCTTTTCAAGCCGGACTGATTTCGGAAAGTACTTCTCATTGAACTCTTGTAGGAAAAATTCCCAAGTTAGTGGCGCATTTCTGCTCTTCAGTGTTAGGGCGATATTCCGCCACCAACGATCCGCATCACCTTCGAGCTTATAGACCGCCAACCGTGGCTTTATCTCCTCTGGACAACAAAGCACCTCAAATATCTTCTCCAGACGATTCAGCCAATCTTCTGCCACTTGAGGATCAAACCTCCCTCTGAACGCCGGAGGCAAATGCTTACAGAATCGGGTGACCCAATACTGAAGGTCTTTTTCCTCCCTGGGTGGCATCCCATATGATTCCGGATTCAAGGTAGCACGAGGTGGGGATTCTAGAGGTCGTGCTGATCCTTCTGCAGTGTCCTCATAACGGGTCTCCTCTTGAGTTTCTTCCGGAATAGACTGAACCGGAACTTCCTTATTCTTTGCCTTCTCTGCTCTGAGCTCGTCCCTTAACTCAGTGATCATGTCCCGCTGATCCTTGATTAGACTCATCAACTCATGCATAGGATCTGGTGGGTTTTCATTATCAACCTCCACCACGGGGTCTACACGCGGAATTTTGGGGCGTCCTCTGGTTTTCTTCATTCTACAAGCAACTTACCCCATTAATTCAGCAGAGACAGTATGCACATATGGTCACAAAACTTATATATATCCAAATCATTTAAACATATATGTGCACACATAACAATCATTCACAAACAATCTTTTATCCCTGAACCAACTAAGGGATCTATCCTAGCAAACTCTACCCTTGCCAGGAACTACAGCTCTGATACCAAAATGTAACACCCTGCTTTTAAACACGTGATTATAACTCGATATTAGGTAATTAAATTAGATTAGAGACCGTCGTATGGTTTAAAACTCATTTAAACTTCCCTCTAGTAGTAGGGACTTTACGAAATTTTCAAAACTTCATTCCTCTTCCAGTCTCAAGTTCAATTTATCGAATATAATCACCTGCGCAGTTTATATACATTTATGAATAACAGAGTGTATAACCAAACTCCCGGCAACCCCCGGGTTCAACTACATACCTAGAATTCCAAATCCTGTTTAGGGACTACAACCAAGTATTTCAAACTATATACATCTCCAAAACATAATACAGAAATCCCTATCCAAAATGAATAAACCAACAAAACTATACTAATGTCCCTAAGAAACTCTAACCACTTCGGGTCACGCGCTTCTCCTTGGAGCCAGTCGCCCTGTCTGAAAGGTTAGTTTAAAGGAAAGAATGAGATTCTAAAGAATCCCAGTAGTAACTAAGCATTTATACCACACATAAGTACATAGCATGTAAGTAAATCATCATACAGCAGCAACACATATCACACTCCAGCCTCCTCCCCTTTCTCCGCCGGGAAGGCACACTGCCTAACCCGAACCGTTGTTAGCTACTCAGGGACTATTGGCGTGGCAGTGCATACATATAGCCTTATAGCACATAGCTATCCGGCTTCACAAACGGCTCGTCAGCCTCACAAATAGCCTTTCGGCACATAACCGACCTTTCGGCCCACAATCAGCCTCTCGGCTTTCATGTCACATAATCACACCTCATCCTCATCCCCTTTCTCCGCCGGAAAGACACACAGTCTTTATCCGAACCGTTGTTAGCTACTCAGGGACTATTGGACTGACGGTGCTCACATATATCCACATAAGTCGCAGCATACGAACTTATCGCAAAGCAATGAAAATACACACATACGATGCATCACAAATGGTACGAAAGAAAAGTCACTACCTGATCCTTTCCTGATGTCTCTGGGCACAGTAGGCTCACGAGGATAGCAGATATCAAATCCTATAATCAAAATAGGGACATTTGGTTAATTTCCTTTTCCAAGTTCTTACTTCAATAACACTCTAAGTTGGTATTCATTTGGACTCTTTAGATAGCCATAATATGCCTAAACATATGCCTAAAGGGTTGGGATAACTATCCCCAAAGATCCCTCTTTAGAAAGCTAAGATCTGATTTTTGGACCCCTCACTCGCACCCCTCACTCGAGCACAGAAGGCCGTGCTCGAGCACAACTCCCCCTCACTCGCGAGTGAGACGCAGGAAGTGCTTGCCCGAGAGCAACTCCCGCGACCAACCTACACTCTCACTCGAGCACACATGCGAGTGACCTCCCGCGAGTGCTTGCCCGAGAGCAACCTCCTCTACAAATCCACTCTCTCACTCGAGCACAAGAGGCTGTGCTCGAGCAGAGACCCCGAGCACACTCGAGCATCACAAGAGTGAGGCCTGCGAGTGACAACCCGAGAGCACCTCTCAACCTCTTCTTTCACCTTCACTCGAGCACAAACACTTGTGCTCGAGCACTGACCCTTAGTGCTCGCGAGCACAAGGCAGCGAGTGCCTACCCGAGAGCACCCCAACTCCCAGGCAACAGACTCACTCGAGCACAACCCCAGTGCTCGCGAGTGATCCCTCAATGCTCGCGAGTGCCAGGCGCACTCTTGGCAATCACTCACGAGTGATATCCTGAGACACTCACCCGCAGCACCAAAAAGGCACCCTCACTCGAGCACAAACATGCTCACTCGAGCACGTTCATCCTGTGCTCGAGTGAGTTCTTCTCTCACTCGAGAATTCACACCAGATACCCAAAATGCGGAAACTGACATGGTTTACCAGAATTCACCAAATGAATTCCAATGGTTCCCTAACTCATACCATTACTCATTCTCTCATATATCATCACAAGGAACCCATTGACAACCATAAACAACCCAAATTTCCACTCAACAACAAGATCTCATCTCTAAACCATAAATCCACCAAAACCACAACTTAACACATTTCCCTTATTCAACTTCAAATCAATTTCTAATCACTCCCAAGTGTCAAAACTGACCAAATGAACAGTGACACTCTCATCAAAGACTACCCTTCATTTAACATCATAATTAGGTCTAATTTCCAGATTTCTCATTGGTTAAGCAAACATCTTGACATATATATCAAAATGCATTACAAACCTACCTCTTCAACTTGCTGAATTCAGAACTTGGATTCCTCAACTTTCAAAATCCCTCAATTTGCCACACACCACCAATCACAAGTCTGAAAACATGGAAGTAGAGCTCTTAACCTTTTGAACAATATCAATAAATAGTGTTTGAGCTTATAAGGTCATTTACCTATCTTAATTTCAGACTCTTCCTTTCTCTTTCTTGCCAAGCTCGCCGGAAATGGAGGAAAATGGAGAGAGAAATGAGTTGGTGAGATATGATCATTTGCTTCTCATTTCCCCATGCATACCAACGAGTTGAAGGAAGAGAGGGAGGAGAGGAATATTTGACTTAATCCAATGGTCCTTCTCTTGCCACTTGTCACCATCTTACTCTTCCCACAATGCTTTCACCTAAGCTTGCTTGCATCAAATTCCACCCCTTGGTCTTTCAATCTCAACCATTGATCTTGATTACTAAGGGGTTTTTCTCATCATTAGCTAACCAGACAGTTGGTAAATTTACCGTTTTACCCCTGATTGGTTCTTGACTCATGAAATCATCACTAATCATCCTTATATCATAACACACAACATATACTCAAATATGCTTAATTAACATTAATTACATCATTTGAAGCTACTAATCCTTGATTACAAATCAGGATATTACATTGCGCCCCTTTTATAGTTGTGGATTTTGTAGCTGTTATTGGAAAAACTGCTACATAAACCGCTACAAAAAAGCTAGGGTGGCAAAAATTTATAACGGTTATGAAAAAACCGCTACAAATGTGATGACTTTTGAAGTTTTGTAGCGGTTTTGGAAACATAATCGCTACAAATAGGTGACCTTTGGTATTTTGTAGCAGTTTAATTCTTAGTAATTGCTACAAAAAACCGATACACTATTGGCGCGGCTTGGTGGCGTCAAGTGGCACAAACTTTGTAGCGGTTTCTTTGTTGTAACCGCTACAAACTAACAACGATAAAGTTTAATGGGAAACTCACGCCATATTTGTAGCGGTTTTTTCCTATTAACCACTACAAATAACGTTGTTAATCTATCATGCCACTTGGCGCATAGGTTGCGTCTACAATATTGTAGTGGTTTATGTTAAAACTGCTACAAATATCAACATTTGTAGTGGTTAACATTCACTGCTACAAAATACCATTTTTTTGTAGTGAGTGAAATGTTTCTTTGTCTAACCAGTATCTTATTGATGACCAACCAAGCTCCTGAATCCATGTAGAAAACCTATAACATTTGCATGATTGTTTTGCTTATGTAAGACGTAGGGGTGAGAAAACTAGAATTGAACTTGAAAATCGAACCGAACCAAACTCAACTTGGTATTTTGGTTTTGTTAATTTGATTTTCGGTTGAAGATTTAGTTTTTATTTTTTAAAAAAATTAGTTTTTGGTTTCGGTTTAGTTTTTTTAAAAACTAATTCAGATAAAACTGGAAAACCGAAATATATATAATATACTTATTTTTAATAGACACTATTTGATAAGTGCATATTGTTATAATTAAATAGGTGTAACACCCCAAATTTTATATTCATCAAATATATTATAATTATTTGAGAAATTCAATAAAATGGTGAATATTCATGAGAAAATAAGTTCAAGGCTAATAGAAACCTAATGACAGAATTGGAAGAAGATAAGACCCATGACATCTTGAAAATCAAGTGATTAAAGGAAATGGAGATATTTTATAAAACACTTCTCCTTCCTCTTCCCCTTTATATTCTCAACCAACACAAGAGAAATAAGAGAGAGAGAGAGAGAGAGAGAGAGAGAGAGAGAGAGAGTTTAAGAGACCAAGGGGATCTAGAAAGAAGGAAGAAGAAGCTTAAGGTAAGAGTTGATCTCTTAAGCATTTTTCTTGAAATCTTGCATGAAAACCTTCTCTAAACTCTTTTTCTCTATGGAATCATGGTGTAGAAAACACATCTTGAGCTCAAGGAGAGAGAGAGGAGGATGCCTAGAAAGAGAGAACTCAAGAGGTAATTCACAAACCTTAGATATATACTAGTATGATGTTGTTGTTAAGGTTTGTGGTTAGATTTGGTGATTTTTGGTTAAGTTTGTAAATTGGGAAAGTCCTAATCCTACGTGGTTATACTACCTAAATTTCTTTAAATCATGGTTATCATGTATTTAAATGATTTAATAAGGGATTATAAGTAAAAAGGCACAAGCTTTGGAAAATAAATCACAAAACTCCAAATTTTCCCTTTTCGTAGAGGAAGTTTTAGCCAAGCACAGATCTGGGGGAAGGATTTGTATTTTTAATGATTTGATGGTTCCATTTGATTCAAGAGACAAAAATATGTGGTGTTATAGTTGGTCACTTTTTCGGAAAAGCCTGAAAAAGCATAATTACGAAAACGCTCCTAAAACCCTAAAATGCGGCTGTCAAGGGCAATTTCATAATTTGACACTAAATTTTGTAATTTTGAACTTGGAAATGGATTCCTTGGGCAAAATTACGTCAGGATAGCCTTAGTCAAAATTTTGGAAAAATGTGCTATTGGGACGGATACTGCAAGGCCGTGCTGGGGTTCCGTGGGCATTTTGGTAAATTTACACTATAGACTAATATAACCACAAGAAACACTATGGAAGTGTCTAAAATGATACTTGGATAGGTTATGACCTATTTCTTATACATTTAATATTTTAGGACCGAGTCGGAAGCTAGAAGCGACACGTTTTACGAGGCACACTAAAAAGGGGTTGAAAGAACTTTAAGGAAGAGACATTATCCTTCATACATCATGCCATAGTTATATGATTGTGTTGTTGCCATTGTTTGTAAATGTGCTTTATTAATCAACATGTTTTGCCTAGAGAGGGGCAATTAGTGTCAGAAGTGCACTTATACTGGGAGTTGGTAAGAATACAACTGGTGTAGATTAGTAGGGCTGAGCCCTACTCATGTATACATGATAATGATGTATTTATATTGTTCATTAATGGGTGTATACATGACACATATCATATCTACTTTTCACATTTTATATGAATGATAGCATGTTTCTACTGGGATTCCTTCGAATCTCACCCCTTTTACTAAACAAATATCTCAGCAGGTGCCAGTGGATCTAAAGGAAAAGGTGTAGATGTCGAGAAGTGATTGGCATGTGTCTCAAGGCAAGGCTAAAGACGGTGGTTATAATTAGTTTATGCTTAAGATATTTTGAGAAATCCTCTAATTATTGGAAATACTAAGTATTATGTATTTTGTTGTGGACAACTTTGGATTGTAAATGAATACTATTATCAGTATATATTTACTTTTCTGTATGCCCATGGAATCTAGTCTTTATTACTTTTCGAATATCGATATGGAAATGGGTGTTGACATTTTTGGTATCAGAGTTAATAAGCAGTTCTGGCATTATCAGAATGGTATACTGATATGGTTTTGTTTGTATTACGACAGGACTACTCATGGATATTCTGAGTGAGCCTATGATCGTGATCAACGCTGCTAGTGAATTGTTTGGGAGCAAGACAATGATGAACCAGCATGTTCCTCTCATACAAATGATGATAGACTATTTCAGGCAAGGTGGTATGCCCATGAGATACACATCACGGAAGAGCATACCAGGGCTGCCTGTGTACGGTCCAAAGCCGAGGCCGGCATCCTCAAGAGTGACATAGGTTGGAGAGATCGGAGATGTGCCAGACGAGTACCCAGAGTAGGATTCTGACTACGATTCAGAGATGTTAGAGGACGAGCTGAGCGACAGTGAGTCTTTGGCGGAGCTGGTACATGTGCTGTATGATTTATAGCTAAACATGGAACTGTCATATCTTCTTAAGGCTAAGTACTACAGGGCACTGCAGGAGCACGATATCTCGAGGGGCCGGTACTTCACATTCCTTGACAGTGTAGAGACGATGTATCAACTGCAAATACCACTAGGGGTTACGGTGTCCAACGAGTGCTGGGTTTGTTCTATGATGTACTTTTTCCCAGACTCAGCATTTTGGAACAGATAGAAGAACCTCATCGTTGAGCGGGGACCGAAGGAGAACTTCTGGGTTTTTGTGAGGCACATTAGAGGGTTAGTGTGGGATTTTTGTATACCGAGGTGTGATGTGGGACCTATGCGAGCTATTTTGGTGACCGGAGCTGACCGGCATGTATTACGAGTTAAGGCTAGTCAGTCGAAACCAAAAACTAGAGAAAGAATTAGCTAAAGTCGGTATTTGGAGAAGGTACAGAGATAGTTAGGCATGCTCGACTTAGGGTAGTAAAGTATGAGTGATCCCTAGGAAGTTGCATAAACTTACTATTTTGGTTATGCAAAGGATAATATGTCATGTATAGTATTATTTAGGATATGTGATGTTTCTATTTCTCGGTAACTACTGTAAATAGTTGTGATGTGCTATGTATGACATATTTGTACCCTGACTATTATGAAATGATAAAAATGACCTTGCTCTTATATAAAATGTAATTCTTCTCTATCTTCATATAGTTTGAAACATAGAGATGGTTTAACCTAGTATACCTCATGGCAGGCCATGTGCAGGGAATCATCTTGGCACACTTGAGCCACAACCTGATCCAGTACAGCAGCAAATACTGGATATGCTAGAATAATAGCAACAAACACTAAATGAAATAACAGTTGACCTTCAGGGAGTACAGCAAAGGCAGGATCATCTAGAGAATCGTCTGGATGAATTTATGAGGGGGAATGAAGAAGAGATATATGAGGAACCTCCACCAGAGGGTGATATACCTCAGCCTGAGGTGGATATTCAAACTTGGCTGAGCATATTCAGTAAACAATAGCCGCCTATGTTCAAGGGGAAGTTTGATCCTTAACTCACAGAGGACTGGTTAGCTTGTTTGGATAAGATATTCGATGTGCTGTAATGCCTAGACAAAGTGAAAGCTCGATTAGTTATATACAAGCTGGAAGGTGATGTTGATCATTGGTGGAAGGGCATAGATCTTATCCTGAAGGGGAAGAATATTCCTATTACATGGGAATCATTCCAGAAAAAGTTCAACGAAAAATATTTTCCCCCGACTGTCAAAAGAGAAAAGGAGAAATAATTCCTTTGTATCAAACAACAAGATTGGGAGAGCTTTAATGATTATTTGGTCCAGTATATCCTATTGTCACGATACTCATCATATCACAAGCTGAATGATAATGAAGAGTGATATACAAACATGATGATTGAAGGGTTAAGACCCAAGTTCAAAGAGAGACTGATTTCTCTACAATTCACTGAATTCAGTAAAGTGGTAGAAGAATGCTGATATATTGAGAAAAGTATGTCGAGCTGGGCAACACAGATTGGGAACAAAGGTACTTTTGCAAGCAGTAGCTTAGCACAGAAACAAAAGGAATATATTTGATTTTTCAAAGGGGATCCTAAGAGAACGAATCAATCTGGGGGCCGTAGAGGCCAGAGTTCATCTAGAAGTAAGAGTTGTTGGCATTGTCGAAAGCCACTTCACCCTGGTAGATCTTATAGTGAGATTCTGTTTAGGCCAGACCCGAGTAAACCACTTGTCTGTTTTCTTTGCAACAAGATGGGACATTTGGCAAGGGATTATCCACAAAAGTAGTTACAGGAGGAGACTAGACCTAGAGTTTCAAGCAGGGTCTATACACTGACACAGGAAGAAGCTAGAAAGTCTCTGGAGCTAATTCAAGGTATGATTTCTTTAAACGGCAGTTTAGTGCATGTTATGTATGATTCTGGTATAAGACATTCATTCATTGTATATGACTACGTGAGAAGGTTACGTTTACTTGTGTATAAATCCCCATATGATTTGATTGTCTCTACACCTATGGGCACAAGATTTGTGATGGCCGATGTTTGTCTAAATTACATGGTAAATACTGAAGGGCACGAATCAACCATACATCTGATTTATTTGCCACTGCAAGGGTTGGAAGTAATTTTAGGGATTGACTGGTTGACAGCGAACAATGTGTTGTTGGATTGTAAATAGAAGAGAGTCATATATCTGAATCCATAACCACAATCTGACACAGAAATGACTCTTAACTTTCTTTTAGCAGCTTAGGTTGAGAGATATCTATAGAAAGATTGTCAGGGGTATATGGTATTCTGCTCTATGCAATTAGAGCCCGGTGTAGCCTTAGAAAGTATGCCTGGAGTAAGTGAGTTTCTTGATGTTTTTCTAGAGGATGTCGATGGACTACCTCCAGATAGGGAAGTAGAGTTCTTAATTGATTTGAGGCCTGAAGCGGGTCCAATTTTCAAAACCCCATATCGTATGGCTCTAAGTGAAATGGAAGAGCTAAAGAAGTAGATCGAGGAACTACTTGAGAAAGGGTTCATACGACCCAGCGTATTATAATACCCTGAATTTTGAGACTTGAGCTTAGAGAATAAGCCTGAGATTAGTGGACTGCTAAGCCCTGGTTTAGCAGGATCTCAAATTGGATTAAGAAACATGAAAATGAGTTTGATGGTGATTCCAAGGGAATTACCATAATAAAGGGAAAAATGCTAAAGTTACCGACCAATTGATTGGTTACTGAAGAGGAAACTCATTGGTATCTTCAAGATCAATGGTTAGGATTGAATTGTGTAATAGATAAAGGGGTAGAATCCCATGTATATGTGTGTATGTGATCTCATAGGAGTTTGGTCAAGATGGTGACACTTGGCAAATTGTGAACCATAGGATCTTGGTCAATGTTTCAACTCATTCCTCTCTCCTCTCTTCTCCAAGTCAATCGTGGGTGTGTGTGTGTAGGAGCCAAAATCTGTTTTCTTCATCTCTTTCTTTCTCTCTTCCTCCATTTTTGTTGAGCTTGAGGGAGGAAAGAGAAAGTGAAAATACAAGTTTCAGCCTTGTTCTTGTCCCCTTTAACTCAAATACCTTTCTTTAAAGTAGTTCATAGTAATGAGAGCTTCATTGCTATGGTTTTAGATTTGGGAAAGAAGGTGTTTTGGGAGCTTGAGGAATCTTGGAAGATAAAGAATCAAGGATTAGCTTTGAGAAAGAGGAATAGGTGAGTGATATCTCCCTTTTGATATATATATTGTGTTGTTTGGTTGAGTTTTGTGATTTGTGGTTTTTGCCCTAATTTGGTATAATTGTGGAATAGTGGTGTATTGTGGTTAAAATGATGCCATTGTGTATTCTGGTGTCATTGGAATTGATTTATAACATTGGGAGTAAAAGTTGTAGAATTTGGGTATTGTGTGTGATAAATGTAATCAATGGGGAAAATGTCATTGTGATATGACTTTGGTTATTTTGAGGTTTCCAATGGGCTCCTTGAGTGAAATTATGTGGGAATAGCCTTGTGTAAGAATTTTAGGACCATTGGAGATATATTGGTTGAGTGGGGAGAATTTTGGTATCTGCTGCGTTCTAGGTTCTGATAGAGCCTCACTCGAGTGATGGAGGTCTCACTCGAGTGATGCAACATATTTTCCCTTTTCCTTTTTGTTTTGGTCCCACATGTATATGGAAGTTGTGAGAGTGTATTGGTTCACCCGCGAGTGATGAGGGTTATCACCCGAGTGCACCTTGTGTCACTTGAGTGAGCATGCATTACTCGAGTGAGGTCATCCTCACTCGAGTGCTACAGTCAAATAGGAGATTTTGAGGATTCAGAAGATGGTCTTTCGTCAAGTATTTCCCAACCCTTTAGGCTTGTGTTTAGGCTTTGAGCAGCCATCTAAAGGTTGTGAATGATAACCAACTTAAGTGTCTAAAAGTTAAGGAATTGGAAAAGAGGTTAACTGTATGCCCTTGTTGGGTTATAGGGTTTGATGATCGCCCTGATTGTGAGCAGCTGGAGTAGGAGCTTACGTGGAAAGAGGGTAGGGAACTTACCTCTTTTGCATGCCTTGATATTTGTGTTTGTGTATTGATGCAGTTATTGCTTTGCTTGATTACGTGAAACCTATATGAATGATTGTAGCTCTGTTTCTAATTATGCTATGGCTATGAGTATGTCATTGAAACATTAAGCATGCAGATATGTCATTATGTGAGCATGTGTTATTGTGATGCAAGCATGTCATGCATTAAACACTTATCTCGCATGCATATTGGTATATGTTTCCCTATGAGATTCTCTAGAATCTCACCTTCCCTACCAACATTTTAGACAGGGTAGGTGGAATCTAGGATGGAGTAAGCAGCCAAGGGCAGTGAGGATTCCTTCAGGTTGTCATTCTGATAGTTGGTTATCATAATTGGGATGTATATTTGGATGTGTATATGCGGATGATATATTTTGATGAGATTTGTGTAATCCCCGTTTGAGGAATTGTAAAGGGTGAATGTGCCCTATGAATTCTATGTAAAGGCATAAACCCGGGAGTTGCCGGGATGATATTGTTGGACATTCTGATATTTGTATAAATGTGATATTCCGCATGATGTAATTGTATTCAAAATTGAATATGAGACCAGGTTAAATAGATTTCGAAAGTTATTTGGGAAAACCCTATGTGAAGATGGGATTTTAAATAAGTTTTTGTTTCATATTGATCTCTATTTCATTTTAATCGCGTATTTCTGATATAATTACAGATGGGGGTTACACGTATCACCTTGGGTGCTCTAGTGCTCTTCATAAAGAAGAAAGATGGAAGCCTGCACCTCTAATTGATTACTGAGAGCTGAACAAGGTGACCGTTAAGAACAAGTTTCAGCTCCCTAGAATTGATGATTTGGTCAATCAATTGTCTAGTTCTTGTGTATTCTCAAAGATCGATTTGCAATTGGGATGCCACCAGTTAAGGGTAAAAGTAGAAGATGTATCAAAGACTACTTTTGGAACCAGATATAGGCATTACAAGTTCCTAGTGATGCCATTTGGGTTGACCAAGTCACCTGCAATGTTCATAGACTACATGCATCGAATTTTCCATCCGTCCTTGTACCAGTTTGTAGTAGTATTTATTAATGATATACTTGTATATTCTCAGAGTAAAGATGAACACGAACAGCATCTGAGAATAATGTTAAACATATTATGGGATAGGCAACTCTATGCCAAGCTGAGCAAGTGTGGATTCTGGCTTTTAGAGCTAAAGTTTTTGGGCCACGTTGTCTCACAGCAAGGGGTCTCTGTTGATCTTAGTAAGGTGGAAGCAGTATTGAACTGGAAGAGACCAGAGACTGTATTTGAAGTATGCATTTTTCTGGGTATAGCTGGTTATTATCAAAGATTTATACAGAATTTCTCCAAAATTGCATTACCGTTGACAAAATTGACGCGGAAAGCTCAACATTTTGTGTAGGATGAGAATTGTGAGAAGAGCTTCATGGAGTTGAAGCAAAGGTTAACTACATCACTAGTGTTAATGATCCCAAATCCGTAGTTTTCGTATGTTGTTTATACAGATGCCAGTGGGTATGGATTGGGATGCGTATTAGTACATCATGGCTGAGTAGTGGCATATGCATCATGTTAGCTGAAACATCTTGAATTGAACTATCCTACCCATGATCTTGAATTAGCAGCAATTGTGTTTGCTTTGAAGATCTGGAGACATTATCTCTATGGTGAGACTGTAGAGTTGTACTACAACCCCAAAAGCTTGAAGTACTTGTATGATCAGAAAGAGCTCAACATGAGATAGCACAGATGGATGGAGTTGCTAAAAGACTACAATTTAGAAATCAAGTATCATCTCGGTAACGCTAATGTTGTCGTTGATGCATTAAGACGGAAATCAGTGCAAGTGGCAGCCATGATGATCTATAAGCAGAAATTGATTGAGGATTTCAGAGACCTAAATCTTTCTAGTCAGATTCTGTTAGGCAATGGAGTTAGTGAAGTATACAATGATTTGAGGGCAATGATTGAAGAAGCCCAACTGCATGATGATGAAGCATTATCTATCAGAGGTATGATTGATAGTGGCGAAACCTAAGAATACGACTTGTCACCCAATGGATTAGTCAGGTACAAGAAGCGGATTTATATACCACCGCAACCAGAATTGAAACAGTAAATCCTGGAGGAAGCATATAAGAATAAGTATACTCTACATCCAGGGGCTACAAAGATGTACCATGATATGAAGGCTCAATATTATTGGCCAGGGATAAAAAAGAGGTGACTGAGTTCGTTACTTGTTGCTTGACATGTCAGAAAGTAAAAGGTGAACATCAACAACCATCGGGGCTTTTGAAAAACCTTGAGATTCTTGAGTGGAAGTGGGAAAGCGTTACTATAGATTTTGTGACAGGGTTTCCTAAGGTCAGAAACCATGACACTATATGGGTCATAGTTGACATATTCACAAAAATAGCTTACTTCCTATTGATTAGTATTCACTATTCTCCTGACAAACTAACGGAAATCTACATTAAGGAGATTATGAGATTACATGGTACTTTAAAGAACATTATCTCCAATCGAGATCCACGGTTTACTTCTAAGTTTTAGAAGGCGGTACATGAAGCTTTGGGTACCAAGATCCAATTTAGGACAACATATCATCCTCAAACTGATGGGCTAATATAATGAACAATTCAAACCCTTGAGGACATGCTAAAGGTGTGTGTACTTGATTATAAAGGTAGTTGGGACAAATTCCTTCCGTTGGTAGAGTTTGCCTACAACAACAATTACCATTCGAGTATCCAGATGTCTCCATATGAGGCACTCAATGGGAGGAAGTGTCAATTGCCCTTATGTTGGAATGAGTTGTCTGAGAGGGAATTGTTGGGGCCAGATCTTGTTGATCAGACAACATAGTAGATAAAATTGATTAAGTAAAGGTTGCTAGCTGCTCAGAATCGACAGAAAAGTTATGCAGATAAGAGGCAAAAACCTCTGGAATTTGAATTCGGTAACCACATGTTCATGAAAGTATCACCTATTACGGGTATTAGTAGAGCAATGAAAGTAAAGAAGCTGCAACCAAGGTATATTGGTCCTTTCGAGATCTTGGAGAAGATTGGGCTTGTAGCGTACCATATCTATTTGCCACCAAATCTGAGCAGGCTTCATGATGTTTTATATGTTTCTCAGATGAAAAAGTATCAACCTGATCTAGAACATGTAATAGAGTATGAAGATGCGGAAATGCGTGAAGATTTGACCTATGAAGTCATGCCTGACTAAATCATTGATCAGCAGGAAAAGAAACTTAAAAACAAGACCATTTTGTTCTTCAAGATCATCTGGAAAGGGTTATCACCCAGAGAGGTTACGTGGGAAACAGAAGAAGGTATGAAGAAGCGTCACCTGGAATTTATGAATATATAAGTGTAGCAAATTTCCTAGATAAAATTTAATTAAGTGGGAATAAAATGGTGAATATTCATGTGAAAATGACCAAATTGGCTGAAGAAAGGAAATTAGATTTCAAAGGTAATGGCAAAATCGAAACTTTGCCAATTTAGCACAAGATTAATTGTTTTCCAATTAATTGAAGTTGATTTCAATTAATCAAGGAAAATAGAGGAGAATATTTATATTGAATATTCTTGGTGGAATAAATCAAGAATTGTGAAATTGGAAGGACTTGTACATAATTCAATTAAAGACATTATGGAAATATTTAAACAATTCTTATTTCCCTTTTTCTTGTAAATTTTTGCCTAACACAAGAAAAATGGGAGGGAAAAATGATTAATGGGATTAAATATGCCAAGTGTCATTATCCTATGGTGAGGGATTAGTTTATAATTGATGAAGATAAGCACATGTCTAATTAAGTTAAAGTAATGTTACTTTTACAAAGTAATCATGATTATGGTACAACAATTGAGTGCATGGTTGGATGAGTTGGAAGAAGTAATTTAGTTAGTGGAGACATAAGGGGGGATGGTTTTTGAAGCTAACCAAAGGGAGAGGAAATTAGTTTAAGGCTAATGGAAGCCTAATGACGCAATTGAAATAAGATAAGACCCATGGCAAGTGTCACTATAAGATGACATCTTGGAAATCAAGTGATTAAAGGAAATGGAGATATTTTATAAAACACTTCTCCTTCCTCTTCCCCCTTCATATTTTCGGCCAACACAAGAGAAAGAAGAGAGAGAGAGAGTTCAAGAGACCAAGGGGATCTAGAGAGAATGAAGAAGAAGCTTAAGGTAAGAGTGGATCTCTTAAGCATTTTTCTTGAAATCTTGCATGAAAAACTTCTCTAAACTCTTCTCTATGGAATCATGGTTTAGAAAACATATCTTGAGCTCAAGGAGAGAGATAGAGGAGGACACCTAGAGAGAGAGAACTCAAGAACTCAAGAGGTAGCTTCACAAACCTTAGATCTATACTAGTATGATGTTGTTGTTGGGGTTGGTGGTTAGATTTAGTGATTTTTGGTTAAGTTTGTAAATTTAGAAAATCCTAATCCTAAGCGGTTATGTGCCAAAATTTCTTTAAATTATGGTTAGTATGTATTTAAGTGATTTAATAAGGAATTAGAAGTGAAAAGGTACAAGCTTTAGAAGCTAAATTACAAAATTCCAAATTTTCCCTTTTCTTAGAGGAGGTTTCGACCAAGCACAAATCTAGGGGAACGAGTTATATTTTCAATGATTTCATGGTTCCATTGGATTTAGGAGGCAAAAATAAGTGAGGTTACAGAGTTTCACTTTTTCAGAAAATGGGGTTGTCAAGGGCAATTTTATAATTTGACACTGAATTTGATAATTTCGAGCCCAGAAATGGATTTCTTAGGCAAAAATACATCAGGATAGCCCTAGTCAAATTTTTGAGAAAACATGCTATCAGGCCTAGTACGCGGGGCCGGGTAAGGTCCTAGGGGCATTTTGGTAAATTTTTATCATGGACTAATATAACCATAAGAAACACTGTGAAAGTGTCTAAAATGATATTTGAATAGGTTATGACCTATTTCTTGTACATTTAATATTTTAGGACCGAGTCGAAAGCCGGAAGCAACATGTTTTACGAGGCACACTAAAAAGGGGTTGAAAGAACTTTAAGGTAGTGACATTATCCTTCATACATCATGCCATAATTATATGATTGTGTGGATGTTATTGTTTGTAAATGCGCTTCATTAATCAACATGTTTTGCCTAGAAATGGGCAATTAGTGTCAGAAGTGCACTTACACTGAGAGTTGGTAAGAATCCAACCGGTGTATATTAGTGGGGCTGGGCCCTACTCATGTATACATGATGATGATGTGTTTATATTGTTCATTAATGGGTCCATACATGGCGCATATCATATTTACTTTTCATATTTTATATGAACAATAGCATGTTTCTACTGGGATTCCTTGGAATCTCACCTCTTTTTCTAAACAAATATCTCAGCGGGTGCCATTGGATCTAAAGGAAAAGGTGTAGACGCCGAAAAGTGATTGGCACGTGTCTTGAGGCAAGGCTAAAGATGGTAGTTATAATTAGTTTATGCTTAAGATATTTTGGGAAATCCTGTAATTATTGGAAATACTGTAGTTTTCTGTATTTTGTCGCAGATGACTTTGGATTGTAAACGAATACTATTATCAGTATATATGTACTTTTCTGTATGCCTATGGTGTAACCCCCTTCCACCATAGGCTGAGATTAAGTTCTTCAATACATAATCATGTGATGTTAGAGATCATAATGCGATTTGAGACTTAGTAAAACTTCCTTTTGCCCAAAGCATGGTTTTCAAAAACTTTTCTAAACCTGTCAACAATGGTCTCATATTCACATTTCAATACACAAATGGCCTGAAAAATTTGATTCCATTTATAAATATCAGAGTACACAGTAAATTCCTGACATGCTCGGTTCCATTAATCAATAAAGGGTTCTACAAGGCACAATTGCCCAAAGAGTTTCCCATAACAAGGGGATTACACAAATACTATCCAATATGTACATGTAATTCCCAACAAAATATATCCAATTGATTTACAAAATGATAACCAAATATTCCAAAATGAAACTCCTAATTCGAAGCTCTACTCGCTCTTCGTCACCCGCTTCCCTTTTGATCCTTTGACCCTATCTAAAAATTGTGTTTTTGGGAGAGTGGGATTCTAAGGAATCCCTGTAGTAACAAATCACTCATAGTATGCACAATAACAAAGCACGAAAGAAAATCATCACACACACATTGCAACTACAACGGCAGTTGCAGTGGTAAGGGCAGGTATGACGCATGTCACCCTTACGTTTGCTCACATTGTATTGCACAATCACATTATCATATCACATATATCACCACAACTGGGATCTATATAAAATATTTCACAAAAACACACAGCCACATTGGCCGGATACACAATAAGGAATCTACGATTCCACAATGCAACCCTGGCAATTACAATGACAGATACAATGGCAGGGGTAGGTGTGGTCAACATCACCCCCTATGACTACTCACGCTAAACTGCTCACGCTGTAATGCACTATGGGAGATAACGCGATAGCCTCATGCCAAAGATTTACAAAACAAACAATGATAATTCATACATACCAAGCATCATACACAACATGAGAGAAAAGTCACTATTTGGTTCGCTCCATGCGTGCTCTGTCGCAGGTCTCTCCCAAGTAGGGTAAATATCATATCCTATAATTCATAATTAGGGGCGAAGAGTCAATTCTCTACTCTAATACTTAAATGACTTCATATCACTTAAATTGGTTATCATTATTGTCCCTTAAGTACCCATAAATGTCTCTAACAAGATACCATTTTCATGCCAATGACATACCAAAAACACCATGATCCTCATTTTCAAAAATCGGGTCAAAAATCTCTGAAATTCTAAACCAAACCATTTGGCACAAAACATAGATAGAAGGATTGGTGTTACTTACCTTATCAACTTTCTCAAAGATACTTCTTGATTCTCCAACCTCCATAATTCCTTGTGGCCACAAATCAACACCAATGGAGAAACTAGAACCATGAAAATAAAGCTCTCAACTTAAGGAACAACTTTAGAGAAGAGAGTTTGAGCATTTGAGATCATCTACTCACCTTGAATTAAGCTTTTCTTCTTCCTTTCTTCTTCTACAATGGCGAGAGAGAGAGAGAGAGCAAGAGAGATGGGAGAGTGAGAGGAAGGAGAAATCATCATTTTCCTTTACCCATGTTGCACCAGCCGAAAAGGAGGAGGGAAGAGAGAGAAAAAGTATTAAACAATGGGATTTGACTTTTCCCTAGCCTCTCTCTTCTTCTTCCCTTGACATATGTTACAATCTCATTGGCTCTCCATAAAGTAAAAACCCCCTTAGTCACTTTTATCCTTCCATTAGCCATTTTAATTACACTTCTCATTTTTCCCTTAGTTAGTAATTAATTTCTTCCTTAATCACTAACTTATGGTCAATAATTCCATTCTTTTAATTTCTCCACCAATTATGGCATATTAATTGAAATTGCCTCAAAATACATAATAATTCCAACTTAAATTCACAATTATTCACAATAATCCTCATTAGCCCTTAATCAAAAATTGAGATATTACACATGGAATCTAGTCTTTATTGCTCTTCGAATATCAAAATGGAAACGAGTGTTGATAATAGGTGTAGATTTTGAATTATATTCCCTCCAATCCTTATTATAAGGAAAAATCACTTAAATCGTGCGGTTCAAAATGTTAGTTAAGAATAATAAATATGTCAAATATGTATCGCTCTTTCCAATTTTATCCTTATTTATAAAGAGAGTACATGAGAGATAATAAGTGAAAATTTATTGTAGAGAGATAAAGAGTGGCATATATTTAATGGGGCAAAAATGAAAAAAAAAACTAGTTTAAAATTTCAGGCAAAAGGGATTTGTTTCTTATATTAAGGATTACCCATATGAGAGAGAATGTTCTTTATAAAAAGGATGGGAGGGAGTATTAGATAAAATCTATAGACATTTTAAATCTATTTAATTTATTTTAGGGAAAATTCCAAAAAATGCATTGGAAATTGTAAAAGGATGATTTAGTACACCGAAATTCGAAAAGTATAGATCGGCACAGTGTCAAATGGGATGAGGAATATTGAATTTTGAAATCTTGGCCAAATGACGAAAATGCCCTTCAGCTCTTCCTCCCTCTACTTCGGAATAACAACATAATCCTTGTAATTTATAACTCCGGATTCGATATTAACAACTTCAATTTCTTCTCTTACAATTAATAAGTTTCAGGGCCAATAACAACACCTATCTCTTAATTAACAATTCCGGATTTGACATTAACAACTCCAATTTCTTCTTTTACAATTAACAAGTTTCAGGGCCAATAACAACTCCCTTTTCTTTATTAACAACACCGTATTCTATATTAACAACTCCACTTTCTTCCTCCACTTCGAAATAACAACACGATCCTCTTAATTAACAACTCCGGATTCGACATTAACAACTCCAATTTCTTCTTTCACAATTAACAAGTTTCAGAGCCAATAACAATACTTATCTCTTAATTAACAAGTCCAAATTTGACATTAACAACTCCAATTTCTTCTTTCACACTTAACAAGTTTCAAGGCCACCTATCTCTTAATTAACAACTTCGGATTTGATATTAACAACTCCAATTTCTTCTTTCACAATTGACAAGTACGGACTCTTTAGGGGATTTTGGTGTTGTTAATGTCGAAGATGGAGTTGTTAATCAAGAGGCCCATGTTGTTATTTTGACTAAGGGCTTAAGGGCATTTTCATCATTTGGCCGAGATTTTGAAATCCCAGATTCCTCATCCCGTCTGACACTACAATGATCTATCCTTTTCGAATTTCGGTGTACTGAATCGTACTTTTGTAATTTTCAATATATTTTTTTGGAATTTTCCCTTTATTTTATATATTTCCCTAAATCTAATATTGAGCAAAAAAAGTAATTTTTTGTTTATATATCTTTTATTTTGTAGATAATAAATAAAAAATTCGGCTAATTCGGTTATTAGTCGAACCAAACCGAAATATTTTGTTTAATTTAGTTTTGGTTACTTTGGTTAATTGGTTTCTATTCAATGCTTAAAATTAGTTCTATTCGGTTTTTTAGTTATTTCAATTTTCACAAAAACGAAATCGAAAAACCTTCTAGCTAGTTGCCCTTTAACTTTAGTATTGCTTCAATTATTATAATATTTAAAATTGAGGATTTTCAATTCATTAGTTCTCGTCTTTTGTCTATTTTAGCTCTACTTTTTGTGGTCAAGCCTCCTTTGTTTTTTTGGGAATAGAGCCCCCTAATGTGTTAGAGAGAAAAATAATATACTCCCTCCAATTATTAATACAATATCTGATTGACTTTTTTTTAGATAGATCAAGGAAGATAAATAAGTAGCTTAATCATGTCATATAATGTATGTTATTAGATTATATATTAGTTTATAAGTCAAAAAAATTTGTTTGATATAAAAATGATCAATATAAATATTTCAAAAATAATTTATTCAATATTTTTAATCTCTTTCAAAAAGTTAATTAGATCTTATTTTAAAAATGGAAGGTAGTATTCTTTTTGTAAATGGCAAGAGTCAACCTTAGATTCTGCCATAAGAAAATTAATGATCTTGATCTGACAAGTTTCATTCTTGGGAAAATCCCTATAAAATACCATTGAAATAGGGAAATCCCTAATCAGTACATTGAAATAAAAAAATCCGGATTAGTCACGTGTCAGTAATGATGAACAGTGCGGGTGGCGCCAAAAGACGATTTTGCCCTTCAGCCCTTATTTTCGCCACTTCAAAAATAACAACACACGGTTCTTAATTAACAACTCTAGATTCTTGATTAACAACTCCAGTTTGATCTTTTTATTTTCACAATAACAACACCGGTCTTGTTATTAGCAACTTCTAATTCTTGATTAACAACTCCATTTTATTCTTCCACATATTCGCATATTAAAAATATAGTGTTGTTAATATAAAATACGGTGTTGTTAATAAAGAAAGAGGTATTGTTATTGGCCCTGAAACTTAAATTATAAAGTTGTGAAACAAGAAATAGGAGTTGTTAATGTAGAATATGGTATTGTTAATAACAACACCGGTGTTGTTATTGTGAAAGTAAAAACATGAAATGGAGTTGTTAATCAAGAATACAGAGTTGTTAATAAACTGTATCTGTATTTGAGATCGGGCTTACACCACGTTCCCTTCATTGTATCGGTATTCAAGGCCAGGCTTTCACCACGTCCCCTCACTGTATTCAATGACTAATTCAAACAAGCAATGCAATATACATGATATAGGATAAAGTGTCACTACCTTTGTCTTTCCGTTCTTGAGCAGGCATAGGCCTTCTACGCTCTAGGAAAATATCAAATCCTAAAGTCATAATTAAGGACGATTTATTACCACTTATTCCAATACTTAATAACTTCACAATATTTAATTTGGTTATCATTACTGTCTCTTTAACACTCATATATGCCTTTAACAAAAGCCCTAAAGGGTTGGAAGAACTACCCCAGGGATCCCCTTTTGGAAGCATAAACACTGACATTTTTCACTGATTCACTAGAGTGAAGATGGCCTTACTCGAGTGATGGTACGGTCTGTGCTCGATTACCAGGGTGTGAAGGGTATCGAGTGATAACCCGAGAGCACGAGAACTTTTCAGAGACAGGAGCACTCAAGTAGACTGAACTTCACTCAAGTGAAAGCCAAATGCTTCACTTGAGTACTAGCGAGTGGAGTCTAAGAAGTGAGAACTTGAGAGCAAACAGAAATTTCAAAGGAAAGGGGTCACTCGAGCACTAGCCTTTGTACTCGAGTGAGACGAAATGCTCGCGAGTGTAAAGGCACACTCTTGAACTTTTGCAGAAGTTAATCACCAAAATTGAAGGGAAAATGAAGAATTACACTGACTTACTCAAGTGGGATCCAACCTCACCCGAGTGATATTCATCCTTCACTCGAGTGAGCCCCAGATCACTCGAGTGACCATATCAAAACCCAGAAAACACAAACAAAATGACATTTTTCCAGAATTTATTCCAAAGGCTACCAATGAACCCAAAACCTCAACCAAAGCCACTCCCACATAAAAACACCCAAGGAATCCAATGGACATGTCAAAACCATCAAAATCCTATTCCATTATCATGCTTTGGTCTTTGGCAACAATAAACACTAAATTCCCAAATACACCATTTCCATACCAATAACATGCCAAATGTCCAATGATAATCATTTTTTGAAAATAGCCAATAAATTCTAGAAATTCGAAACTAATCCAAATGGTACAAAACTTAGATAGATAGGTTCATTGAACTTACCTCAACAACTTCCTCAAAGAGACTTTTTGATTCTCCAACTTTCACAATTCCTTGAGATCACAAATCAATATCAATGGACAAACTACAACCATAGAAATGTAGCTCATCACTCAAGGAACAATTTTAGAGAAGGAAGTTTGAGCAATGGAGATCATTTTCTTACCTTAAAGTGAAGCTTTTCCTTTCTCTTACTTCAACAGTGGTGGACGAATTTGGAGAGAGAAGAAAGGAGTATGGAGGAAGAAGAAGATGATGATGATGCTACTCCCTCCCTTATTAGCCAAACTTAAGGGAAGAGGAAAGGGAAAATAGAATTTTAAAATCCCCCATTGACTTTTCTCCTTATCCCTATACATCTGAGCTTGCCAAGTGTCCTTCTCTCATTGGGTCACATACAATAAGCACCCAATTAGCTTATCTAATCCATTCATTAGTCATTTAAATTACACATCTCATTTCCTCTTAGTTAGTAATTAATTTTCCCATTAATCACCAACATAAGACCAATATTTCCATTCTATCAATTTTTCATCAATTATGACATATTAGATAATATTATCACAAATACACATTAATTCAACATTAATCCACAATTACATTCTCATTAATCCCCATTAGCCTTTGATCAAAATTTGGGGTGTTATAGGATACATGTAAGGCCTTAAACAATGGGTTGCAGTTGTTTAGAATTGAGTTTTTTAAGAAATTTTAAACCACAGAAATCTGACAAATGTGTTGTGCACAATGATAAGGTCCGAAAAGCATGGAGAGCATTGAGTAACCAATAGAGGAAGGAATATTGTGAGAAGTCTAAATACACTGAGAAACCTAAGAATGAAAGACAAGAGAAGAAGAGTGCAAAGAGGAAAGTAGCTTTTATCACTCGTAGCTCAATTTGGCAATTCAAGCAATTAGTTGACTTCATAAATGAAGATGAAAGTTTAAAGGAAAGGGTGAAGAGATTAGGATTCATCAAGCTGCTAGAGGTTGGAGGTTGCAAGAAACTGCCAAAAGATCTGATTGTGTCAATGCTCCACTTATATGATCCAACAACACGCCAATTCCAAATCAGGGGCAAGACACGTGAAATTTCTTCATTAGATGTGAAGTAGTTACTTGGGCTTCCCTACTGTGGGGATGTGGTAAGGACTAAGGTGGATAACGATAACCCGATTTATACAAAGTATAGAGTAAATATTCAAAACGCCTATACAGTAACATTGTAGAGGCTATTGTAAACGGCAGTGAGAATGAACATTTCAAGTTCCTTTTTATGTTGTACACACTTGGAACCTTTCTAGCTCCTAGTGCAAGCCCAAAGGTTAGTGAGCGGTTACTGAAGGTGATGAGGTTGACAATGAAGGGATTTCAGAAATTTGATTAGGCGACCTTTATCATTAAGGACTTGTGGAAAGAGATGGAAGATTATGTAAGGGATGTGAGAAACAGCAAGAGGGGCAACTCCAATGTTGGTGGATGCATGTACTTATTGTTGGTATGTACTTAAATTTACTTATGTTATGGTACGCTTTAAGTGGCAAGTATTTAAGTTATTGTTATGCTATTTGTTTGGTATATATATTTTGGTGAGCACTTTGTAATGATGCCAACTAAGAAATATGAGTATGTTGATACTGTTAACTATTAGACTGAGGATCGATTAAAAACCATAGTTAAGTTAGAGAGGGACAGCAACATGGGCATCATATTTGGAGCAAGAGCATCTAAAGTGAATGTTGCTGTAGAGGGAAACGTTGGAATTGATCGTTTGGACCAGGTATTTGTTGATTTGTAAATGTTTATATGCATTAGTACAACTGTATGTGTAACAAGTTTTTATTTAATTTTTTGCTTCAGGACATGAAGGATATGAATAGACGGTTGACGAGTGAATTGCAAAGGAGTTGATAAAGGTTCAAGTGATGAGAGGGGAATATAAAAAGGTTTGAAGAGAAGGAGTCGACCAACAAGAGGACTTTGTCAATGTTGAAGAAGAAGAGAATGATGGAAAAAATGAGCGGCACTCACATGAAAGTTCTAAGGAGTCAGATAGTAAAGGACAAGGAGCAAACATTATGGAGGAGGAAGAGGTTACCAAGGATAATGTGTTACGAAGATCAACTAGGGTTAGAAGAGAAAAGAAAATTGAGTCCCCCTTTGTTATGCCTAAGGCCATATCGTGAAAGAAGATGGTAGTTGATGACAAGGAAATATTTTTCACAATAATTTCTCAATATCCTTGACCCATTGATGGCCAAAAGTGAGTGATTTATGTATGTTTAATGATGTACTTGTAAGGAAGAGGACGTGCAAAATTTTTCTTGCAACGTTGTTGTATTGACTATTTATATAAAAAACTATTACAGGGAATTGGTTACATTGCAAGATGAATATGTCACTCAGGAAGAGCTATATTCTTTGGGTGGAATCCACAAGGTTAACAATCAGGTCAGTATTTCCATGGCTTCAGGACTTTGTATTTTAAGTTTATAGGGATGACTTCATTATGTACTTGTGCATTTCAGGTGGTATCCCTTGTTTGCAAGGAATTGATGGCAGATTTGAAACTACATGGACCAGCAAAGAGGCACATTTTTATACTAACTTTATGGTAAGCTGTAAATAAATTATGGGTATTCATGTTAGGTTATTGGGTACTGATATAAATTTTGTTGTAGATGCAAATCATTGCTAAAGGAAAGAATTAGAGACCTTCAGATTACAATGGACAGTTATTGCCTGATCGATTAGGGTACAATCTTGCAGATTATGATTTACTGCTAGGGCCTGTACTTGTCTGAGAACACTGGTTTTGTGTAGGCCTGGAACCAAAAATAATGAATTTCTATATTCTAGACTCAATGAAACCCATTGTTGACACCATAAAGAAAAGCTAGAAAAATAGTGCCTTAGAAGATCCGCAATCATTGGCAGCAGAGATATGTGTAATGAACTTTATGCTTTAACATCATCATGAACATTAGCAATTCAATTTCCTCGACTGAACCCAAGTATATGTGTTTTTTGTAGAGGGACAAATTTATTGATATAGTGGATTTTGTCAGTAACAATCGATATGGGAAGAAGCAACAGATAGACATCATTCATGCTCAAGTACCTCAACAAAATAATCTGTAAGAATTGACTGTTGTATCTATTTCCTTATTTTTTTTGCGTATATGACTGTTGTATGAATTTCGTAGCCTTGACTGCAGTGTTCATGTCTTGATTTAGTTGTTCCAATGGAGTCTCTATGCGATACTTGATTACACAGAGGTATCCACAATAGTTCATATGTATGTCAACTTTTGTCTAGTTTTGAAAGTACAATAAACTGAACTATTGCTGTTTGGGTTGTGTATAGGCTCAAGTCAAACAATACAGGAGGGACATTATATGGTGGCTGATGAATCACCATCAAAATTCATCAAGACTCAATGCTCTGGATCTTCTATCTTGTCAACCAATCAAACGTCAACATTTGACACAATAGTTCTTTGCTTTATTTTAGACATCTACAGGGAAACTTTATGCAGTTGTTGTTTTTTGACCTAGGATGTGTTCTTTTGTAAGTTTCAATATTATCGTACTGCCCAGGGTACATGATGGTAACGTAGATGAGTGTACATGCCATAAGACATGTGTAACAACCCAATGTTAGGAAATTTATATTTAACAACTTCAATTTCTTGTTTGACAACTTTCTAATCTTGTTTGCCAACTTACGCATCTTAACAAGGAGCCTTTCTATATTATCAATTGTATGTAATTTTTTAACAACTAGGTTATCTTGTTTGACAACTTTAGAGATTGAAATACTATACATGTCACCTATAACGTGATGCTCTTTTTGACATCTTACTTGACTTTTTTGACAACTAACCAGATTGAGAACTTCTAACTGATTTATACCTTTGAAGACAACTGCGGGTGCCAATAACAACTTGGGCTTCACAATTAACAATTATACCTTTGTATTAACAACTTTCGCTTGTTGTAAACCAACTCAAAAAGTTCAAAAAAGGGGATGTCGATGGTAGCTTCGAATAGCAAAAAGTGGGGCACCATTAGCAACAGCAGTTTCATCATTAATAAATCCATACACATTTTTGACAACTTTCTTATCTTCTTTGACAACTTTCGTATCTTCTTTAACAATTACAAACTCATTTTTCACAACTTTGTTACCCTCTTTGACCTTTGAAAAAAAAAGAGGGGAAATAATAACTTCAACTTCACTATTAACAACTACTCTTCCATTATTAACAACTTTCGTATCTTGGTAAACAACTTCAAGAGTTCAGAAAAGTACTTGTTGTAGGAGTTCAACAAGTGGGGGAGTATTTGTAACACCCCAATTTTCGATTAAGGGCTAATGGCATTGAGATTGATTATAAAATTGTGTAATTAAATATTTTGGAAGTAATATGATGTAAATTTGAGATGAATGTGTGTGGTATTTGAGATCAATGGTTGAGATTCATTATTGATGGGTCGGAATCCTATACATTGTGTTTATGTGAGCTCATAGTGGAAGTGGATGAGATGGTGACATGTGGCATAGTGGAGGCCTTTGGATGAGGCACTAGAGGACAAAATACTACTTTTCCTCTCTTTTCTCTCTCTCTTGATCGGTAGAGTGTGTGTGTGTACAAGGGAAGGAAAGTCTCATTTCATCATCATCCCTTCCATCTCACCATTTTCTCTCTCTTCTTCCTCCATTTTTCTGGCGCACAAGCTTGGGAAAGAGAAAAGGAAAGCTTGATCTTTGAGTAGGTAAATGATCTCTATTGCTCAAACTCCCTTCATCAAAGTTGATCCTTGAGTTAAGAGCTACAATTCTATGGTTGTAGCTTGTCCATTGGTTGTGGTTTGTGATCGCTCGAAATTCTGGACTTGGGTGAATCAAGAACTCTCTTTGGAGAAGTTGATAAGGTGAGTGAGACCTATCTATCTATCTATGTTTCATGCCATTTGAAATAGTTTGAATTTTCTGAAATTTTGGGCTCATTTTCAAAAATGAGGGCCATTGGGAGTTGGTATGTGTTTGATATGGAATTTGTATGTTTGGAATGCATTTTGGATAGATAGAAATTGATTGGGTTTGAAATTGTTAAGTTTGGAGATTTTGAGAGTTTGGTGTTTAATGTCACCCACAACCAAAGCATAATAATGGAATAGGATTTTGGTGATTTTGACATTTCCATTGGATTCCTTGAGTGATTTTGTGTGGGAATAAGCTTGGTTATTTATTTTGGATTCATTGGGATCACTTGGGAAAAGTTGGAAATCTATCTTGTTTAAGCTCTGTTTTGCACAGTCTGTTTTCACGAGCGTTTTGAGTGACCAAATGGTATTGGAAAAGTATGAAACTTTCCAGTCTTAAATTTCACATCCCAAGCTTTAAAATGGACATATATTTTGTGTCATTTCGTTTAGTATTCTATGAGTTATGGTTGTCCAAAGTTTGGGATTGAAACAGAACTCTGTTTTGGAGTAGTGTTTAGTTTTTGTGATTCTGTATTTGTGTGGTGATTTCTAGTGAAGGGCTATATTTTTCCTTGAAATAGGACTCATATACCTTTCATTTGGCTTTGGAATCACCTCGTTTTGATTTTTCTATAATTAGTTATAGTTTTTCGAAGTTCAGCCCAGAGTCAGGAAATTTCTGGGCCGCGGCCCAAACCTTTCTGACCTGTTTCGGGCCGCGGCCCATGAGTGGCGGGCCGCAGCCGACGACCTTCTGACCATATTTGGGCCGCAGCCCAAGGAAGGGCGGGCCGCAGCCCACCCCTGTGTTCCAGCACTTAGTGTGTTCGAAAAGTGACCTTCAACCTATTGTTTCCCAACCTTTTAAGGCTTTCATTAGAGACATTTGTGGCCTCTTAAGAGTCCTAAATGATAACCAACTTAGTGTATTATGGATATAAGTAATTGGAAAAGAGATTGATCAATTGTCCCTAATTTGGTATAGGATTTGATATCTGCCGAACGCGTGAGCCCACTGTGCCAAAGATTGTCAGGAAAGATACAGGTAGCGACTCCTCTCTTATACTTTGTGTAAATGTATTGTATGTTTGTCTGTCATGCATTGAGTCGATGTTGATGCTGCTGTTGCCTTGTGATACCTTGTGCATTGAGATGATTTGTGGTGCTTTGTACTTCGTGTTGCTGCTACATAGTATTCACCGCGAAAGCAGGCGTTGTGCATAGTGATTGCAGCAAAAGCTGACATAGTATTCACCGCAAAAGCAGGCGTTGTGCATAGTGATTACAGCGAAAGCTGGCATAGTGTTCACCACGAAAGCGGGCGTAGTGCATTATGATTACAGCCCTGAGTGCTGTCGTATGTGGCGTGAGCCAGAGATCATTGTGAAGCTGCTGAACATGATGAACATACATGCTTTGTGTTTATATATTGTATGAGTGTCTTGTTGCTACTGGGATTCTTTAGAATCTCATTCTTTCCATATGACTAACCTTTTCAGACAGGGCAAGTGGCTTGAAGGAGAAGCGACCAACCCGGAGTGGTTAGGATCTCTTAGGGACATTCAAAATTTTGGGATTGTTGGTTATCTATTGTAGATTTAGGATTACTGTATATAAATTGTTCATAGTGAATTTTTGACTTGTAATCCCCATTTAGGAAAATAGTAAACCCATTCGATATATAGAGTAACCCGGGGGTTTGCCGGGATTTTAGTTTCCGCACTGTGATATTTCTTATGTGATTTGATTTCTCAAGTAGTTATATCCGCACGTGAATATGAGACTCGGAATTATTATGTTTTGAATTGATTTTGAAATACCTCATCCCGAGTTGAGGGATTATAAATTGTTGATTTCATTTTATTGGTCTCTATTTCACTTAAATTTTGAAATCCGGATGTGATTACCATGAGGGGGTTACAGTATTAACGGTAGAAGGTTCATATTTAACAACTGCACACTCATTTTTCACAACTTTGTTATTTTCTTTGACCTCTAAAAAAAGAGTTGAAATAACAACTTCAACTTCACTATTAACAACTACTCTTCCATTATTAACAACTTTCGTATCTTGTTAAACAACTTCAAGAGTTCAGAAAAGTCCATGTCGTTGGTAGCATGGGAATTCAACAAGTCGGGGACCATTAACGGCAGAAGGTTCATATTTAACAACTACACACTCATTTTTCACAACTTTGTTATCTTCTTTTGACCTCTGAAAAAAAGAGGTGAAATAACAACTTCAACTTCACTATTAACAACTACGCTTCCATTATTAACAACTTTTTTATCTTGTTAAGCAACTTCAAGAGTTCAGAAAAGTACATGTTATTGGTAGCGTAGGAGTTCAACAAGTGGGGGACCATTAATGGCAGAAGGTTCATATTTAACAACTACACTCTCATTTTTCACAACTTTGTTATCTTCTTTGGCCTATCAAAAAAAGAGGTAAAATAACAACTTCAACTTCACTATTAACAACTTTTGTATCATGTTAGAGAATTTACATGATTCCACACTTTTGACTTCCTGATTCCTCTTAAAACAACAGCGAGGCAATAACATCATGACTTTCATTAGTAACAACTTTTTGGTCTTGGTTAACACTATAGCTTTCTTGTTTAACAACTTTAATATTCTTGCTTGCCAACCTACTTTATAGGAAAACACAGACATGGACAGGGGAAATTCGGCCACATTGTGTGTCACACAACACAGTGATAACATTAACATAATAGGATTATATGTGGCAAATTACATTAACCTTATATCATAAAGTCCTGTATAATTACATAACTGTATAAGGTATACCCTTAAAGTTGTGATAGTGGATGTTTGGCACCTGCACATCTGTAATGACAAGGGAACATTAACATTGCACTTTACCTTAATGTTTCCTTGTCATAACCAAAAAATTAAGACATATGCAACAACCCATTTCCTTAAAAAAGAACTATACATATTACTTCAATAGGCTTGCTAACTATGAGCAGGGTAAGTTCAGAAAATTTACATTACTATTAACATGTTTACTTCAAAATATTGTAGCTCCTTATATCTGCAAAATGCTTACTTCAAAAGCTGATTTTTGCCAAATTCATTTTGGATTTGGATTTATGCATTTTCTTATAGTATGCCCCGCTTCATGGCATCTTGTACAATGGTAAATCTTCTTATTCTGGAATTGTGATTCACGCCTATTGGTTCTTGGCCTTCCAGCAGATATAGTTGTCCTAGGTGGTAGCAACAATGTTTGAGCAAACAGATGACCCATCATATAGTTGTTTAGGTCTGGCTTGTCGATTGTCACTACTGGAGTTATGCAACACTTATAAATCTTTTGCTGGGCTGTTATGTTGTAGCATCCTTCCACATAGTCATAGCTATTGCCATGGACATGCTTGATGGCTACACAAGTATAAGCACAAGGGATCCCCGACATTTGCCACACTTTACAGGTGCAACTACACAAACGAAGATCAACATTTAAGGATCCATATTTGGTATGGACACAAATCCTACCGCCTCCATAATTAACTGGTGACATATGTTCAACATGACAAACATCTTCCTTCACTATGGACTTTATGTTGGGCCCAACACTGTTTTTCTATTTCAGCATTACCATACTTGATGCATACATCTTCTTGGCAACCTTCTTACGATGTTCATGGATAAGTAGTGCAACATTGTGCTTTCTCTCCTTCACCAGCCACGCATTAAATGATTTAGCTATGTTGGTTGTAATCTTATCCCACCTTAGGAATGGAAACTTGCTCAAGGCCCACTTATCGATATCTCCATGGTAATCAACCAATCAACCATCTCTTTATAGGATTTGCGCATGTAATCCATTGCCTTCTCAAAATCTGCATCCAACCTTGCATATGCAACATTATCAAGCAATCGTATTGCATATTCTTTTGAGCAGCCACTTAGCTTCCTCTTACCTCTATTTAATTTAAGCAATTCTGAACTAAAATTCTCTTTCACTTGGCTATAATAATAAGCATGCCGTTCACTACCAAAAATTATTTGCATTGACCCTTTAATTGCATTGTGACGGTCTGACACAATTATGAGTTCAATTGACCCAACTATTTATTTAATCTTCTGTAAGAACCATGACCAATCCTCTAATGTCTCCCCCTTTACATTTGCTATTGCAAACGGCAATATTTCATTGTCCGCATCATAACTAGAAGTTGAAAGCATTGTTCCCTTGTATGGTCCAGACAAGAGGGTTCCATCAATATATAGCACATGTCTTGCACCAACCATGAATCCCTCAATACAGCACCCATATGCAATAAATACTCTCTCAAACATGTCATTCCCACTTGCTTCCCACTCAGCAACAGTTTTGTCATCTGTTTCCTTCAATAGCTCATAAATCCAAGGTATTAACATATAAGATTGTTTTGGTCTACCTTTTATGTCTTCCAGCGCTTTTTCCTTCGCCTTGTATGCTTGCTTGTATGTAAGGGTGACACTATATTCTGTCTGCAACGTTTTCCTTATTTCATTGGGATGTTTGTCAATGTGATTTCTCACCTCATTAACTATAATAGAAGATGTCAAATTAGATCTTCTACCATGGGTCACCTTAAGATTGTCTTGTACACTATGATAATGTTCATCTCTAAATGTCGTCACACATAGTATTGGAGTTGTTTTACTGATAGCATTTGCTGCAACCCTCCAAGGACAACCTAAACTCCTACACTTTATTGAAATGTTATGCTTGCTATTTCTTACATATTCAAACTCAAACTTGTGTGCTATGCTGTACTTGTACAGTACCTGCTTAAAAGCATCCGTGTGTGCAAATGTCTGTATTACTCCAGAAATTATCCCCTCCATTTTGTGCAATTCAACTTTGGGCTAGATATAGGTGCACTTTCTACTCCACAAAGTACTTATTAGATCCTCTAACAATTTCAGCCGTCGTACACTAAGCAACACTTTCATAGTACCACGCTTCATCTTGGTTTTCCACACTAGTTTGACAATCAATAGATCTTCCTTGTGAGAGGCCCAAGGAATTTACATACCTGCAGTTAGTTACAATAACAACTTTTGTTACTTAATAACTGACAACAGTTTCACAAATAACAACTATCATCCCTACAAAATTTGCACTTACGTTTATATGTCATCTGATATGTGGCATACATCATCATTTCCTTTTACTTCTATATACACATGGCCACTCCATTATATTCAGAAAGGTTTTCAACTTCACCATCATCATTTAAATCTATTAGTGTGCTTTCATCAAACCTCACTGTATACTTCATCTCACACATGTTGTAATCAATACCAAGCCATGATGATATCATCAACCTCAAATCTCTAAGTGTTATCACCTCTTTCAGGAACTTCAACTTCACATAACCACCATTATATTTAATTTTACCTTCATCATTCCACACAAATTTCCCTTCAACATGGAAATAACAAAATAGTTCCTTCACATATTCTGAGCCTTTGTTGCATGTCATTTTACACGTCTACCTACAGAAAAAACAAAAAGAGATAATTAATTAAACAAAGCCGCTTATGATTATGTAGTTAAGTACTCTTATCATCCATTCTTTATGAAACATAGTAACTACTCATTTCATCACCAAACAGGGGCAATTAACAACAAACCCATATGTTTTAGCATCCTCATATTCATCATTAACAACATCGACCACATATCATCACCCTGTATCTATTAACAGTAACACGATATATTTTACAGTATGTTTTAACAACTATGTATTCTCATTTAAAATCACAATTTATTTGAAATTCTCCATCTCCATTATTAGCAATGCACCCTATCATCACCCTCCATGAACTATTAACAACAACACCATTCACTTTAACATCTCCATATTCAGTATTAACAATACCCCTCATAGCATTACCCTCCATGTACCATTAACAACAACACAGTATCTTTTCACATCTCCTTCTTCACTGAAAACAACACCATCCCCCAACCAAAATGCCTCAAGTTTATCACAGCTCACAGTAGCCATTACGGTTCACAACAAAAAACCCACAATCTTCACCATTCCTACAACCAAATACAATGAAATCCACCGCACAACCATCAACAATCTCCCATTACCTTAAAGCTGCAACCTTTCTCCATCTTCAACAAATGCCCCCTTACCCATAAAAGCAAGCATCCAAAACCAGAAATCTATCGCAACTATTTACAATCTCAGAAAACAAAGATGGAAGATTCACAATACAAATATCATTTCTACACAAGAAGAATTACTTACCGTTGGTTACCTCTGCTTTGTCTTCAGCTTTCAAGCATTCTAAAACTTACGTCTTTCTCGTGCCACCATCCTTTCTTTCCTCTCATGTTTTTTCCTTCCTTTCTTTCCCACTCTTGTGCATTTCATGCATCATTTTTTCCAAAGCTAGTTGAGTCTTTTCCACTGAAATTTAAAATCCATGATTCCAACTATAGGAGTGATAAGGGATTTTTGTTTTCAAAGCATCAAATAGGGATTTCCCTATTTTCAGCGTATTTTACAGAGATTTTCCCTAGAAATATTAGCTTTAGTAGATGAAGAAAGAGAAAAATGAAGTACTGAATTAGATTATACTGAAGATAACTAGATTATGCCCCCCGTGCATTGTGCAGAGCGCATGTGCTTGTGAAATAATTCAATTGTTCATGCTATACATTCAATCATGTTCAATAATTAACTATATTAGAATTAAAACTTGGGTACTGATAGAAACAATAGAGGAAATAATGGATTACATATCAAGTTTCTGAAACACTACATTGTTTAAATCACAACCATCACAGATTCACATTTCTGAAAAATTCCTGGTACAAACATTCCTTATTGTCTTCTTGTCCCCACTGTCATTATCACCTACAACTATCTTTGATCCTTTAATGCTTTTAACTCTGGACAATGTAACATATAATTGGCTATGCATAAAAATGTATGAAGATTCCACTTTCAGAAGACGCTCACAATGATAGTCCACCTATCAGTCTCATCATGCAAGTCTTTGATGGAACAATGATGTGGCATGGTTAAACCTAAGCAGAAAAGTAGAAGACAAAAAAATATCAGGAAAAAGCGCAAAAACTAAAAGGAACTTCATAAGAATTGTAATTGTAAATAAGAAGAGATAAGCATGAGAGGCTGTAAATATGAAATACTTTTCTACTGTGGAGTGTAATA
This sequence comes from Inga leiocalycina, assembly GCA_963242795.1. Classification (NCBI taxonomy): domain Eukaryota; kingdom Viridiplantae; phylum Streptophyta; class Magnoliopsida; order Fabales; family Fabaceae; genus Inga; species Inga leiocalycina. The sequence continues at coordinate 30,668,396 of OY725325.1, read as the reverse complement.
CTCTTCCCTCTCTATATATAAGAGTCTTTTTTTTGAATGGGCTTGTCCCCAAATGTAAGTTCTCTTTTGAGTTTGTCTCAATAATAAATGTACTTTTTGTAACACCCTAAATTTTATTCCCCAATATGCCTTGCAAACATTTATGGCACTTCATGAAATGGAAGGGTGAATCGCGGAGGATGTAACGATGCTACTAGTGAAAATTCTCTATAAGGCAATAAGTTTGTCATGTGATTTTTGATAACCAAATGGTGATAAAAAATTATGAAAGTTTATAGGGTGAAAGTAGACATCGTATACTTTAATTTGATAGGTCATAGGTAATTTTTGGAGCTGTATACAAAAAGTTATGGATTTTTGAATTTAACCCAGAAAAATTGTCTATTTTCTGGAACAGTGTCCAAAAACTTAAATTATGGGAATTTTGTGCTTCTAGTTGGCTAGATTTATTTTTTCTTGAAACTAGACTCAATAAGGGTTTTTTAGCCTTTGAAATCACTCTAATACGATATCTACAAATTTAGTTATGATTTTTCAAAGTTTGAGCATAAAATCTGCCAGAATTGCCATTAAATCCGAAAATGAAGAAAAAAAATGTGATGGCAATTTTGAAATTACAAGATAAGTGGGAAAAGCCATTTGGGCTACTTGAAGGACCCTCTAAGGCATCTTTTGCATGAACAAGAGAAGGGAAATATTAGTTACACACAATTTGGGCTTATGACCCATTTACATCTACATAAGGATTATGTACACAAAAATCAAATTTTTGTATTTTTGGCTAATTACATAAATCATGAGATAAAGGTAAATATTATAAAAAGTCATTATCTTCTTCTTCCTTACACATTCTTGTCAATTTTGAGAGCACAAAGGCGAGAGAGTGAGTTGAGTTTTGTAGAGATAAGGAAGAGTAAAAGGTTGTAAGGTAAGTTGATTTTTTTGGTGAATTAGCTTCTAACTTATCTAATCCTTCCTCTAAGCTTGTTTTCTACATGGTGTAAGGTGTTGTGAAGCAAAATTTTGAAGTTTAAGAGAGCTAGGGTTTCAGCCAAAGAAGGAAAAGCAAGAAAGAAGCTAAGGTGACTTTATAAACTTCAATCTTTGGTTGTTCTGACTTATTGTGGTTAGTTTAATCAGTGAATTTCTGGTTGAATTGTTGTGATTATTAAATTTAGGAAATGATAAACCCTAAACGTTATGCTGCCTAAATTTGGTCTATATGGTGTTTATAACATAAATAAGTATTTAATAAAATGATTAGGAATAGAAAGGAGCAAGTCTGCAGAGTCAGAATTGGAAAACCTCAACTTTTTCTGTAGAACTATAGATTTTGGCTAGAGCTAGAATAGGTGTTTAGGGGTCGATTTTTGAAAATATGATGATTCCATTGTGTTTAGGATGGAAAATTAGGTGGGGTTATAGTTGAACACTTTTCCAGAAAAGCCCTAAAAAACATAATGATCAAAACGCCCTTGAAACCTAAATTAGGTGCTGCCAACTGTATTATGGTCTTTTGGCAGTGAATTTAGTAATTTTGAAGTTAGAAATGGATTCCTTGGGTGAAAATATGTTAGAATAGCCTTGGTCAAAAGTTTGAGAAAGGTACGATCGGACCGGGTAAGTCGGGGCCGGGCCGGGTCCCTGGTGGTATTTTGATAAATTTTCACAATAGACTCATATAACCACTAGAAACATATTGGAAGTGCCTAAAATAGTAATGAGTGAGTTTTAACCTAATTCTTGTACATTTGACATTTTAAGACTAAGTTGAGAACCCGAGAGGTTGGCATGTATATCAAGGTGAAAAGGGTTTAAGGTATTAACTATATCTTTCATACATTATGACATTGTTTATATGCTTTCTGCATGCCATCTTCCATAACATGTATGATGCACAGTGCCTACGGGTACACCAAACATAGTGCCTACGGGTACACTAAACTATGCCCAATTTGTTGTCTTGAGCCCAATTGAGGTACGAAACGAGTAAGGGTTATAATAGTGGTTGATTCTGAATGTTTCCAACCGAACCGAATTATGTGTTATTATAATATTGCTATATGTGGTATCTGGCATATTTATTATTGCATTTTCTATGATTGATTGTCTGTTACTACTGAGATTCATTTGAATCTCACCCTTTTTCATAAACAATAAATATTCTAGCGAGAACCAACATCTCCAAGGGTAAAGTGGTATACATGAGCAACTAAGGTGAGGATGTCGGCATAGGAGCTAGTTGATTATATGTAGTCTCTACTTTGGAGTATTTTGGATAAATTTGTAAATATTATCAAACCCTGCAGGGATGATTGATGTATGTAAACAAGTACTTTTATCATTATAATTATACCATTTTTATATGCCTGCGGAACTATGTCTTTAACACTCTGTGCATATTGAAATGTAAACGGGTGTTGAAATTTTTCTCCTTTTTATCCTCAATTAATTATTATACTACATACATTCTCTTTCATCCTTTTCTCATTCTCACACTTATTTATAAATAGGGGCACTTTTTTAAAAAAGTTAAATTTCCAATATAATTATTACATTTAACTACTTTTGAATGCTTTTTAAAATCTCGCGATTCAGTTGAAAAGCTCTTATATATAAGGACGGAGGGAGTAGCTTGCAAAATGTCACAACTTGTAAAATTTCATAATTTTTGTTCTTCATTTGATCATACAAATCACATGACAAGCTCACTACCTCATAGGCGATTTCATTAAAACACTATTCACTTTTCAATTTCACAGATTAAATTCCTATGGGCATGAATATTCATCATTTTATTCCTTTTAATACCTTAAAGATATAAGAAATATTAGGGAATAGATTTGGTACACCTACTAAACCAGGGCTTATTCCTAATCCTCCAATCCCAAAATTCGGGATATTACACAACACCTTTGATTTGATGTAGGGAAATGTTGAAATGCAAGATGTATATATATTGGTTAAAATTTGGAGATTGGGCAGGGAGCGAATTTGAAATTGATTTTCAGATCTCCACCATTTTTTAAAAACAATTGATATACATGGAAAACTTGGAATAAGACATCAAAGAGATCTAGCTAAATAGCTTCAATAATTAACTATACCTTACATCATGGTTGTCAATGGTCTCATGGAATCAAAACCTCCATTTAGGTTGGACGACAGGAAAATAAGAATGTAGGAAAAAGATCCCATATATCTGTATATATATTAGGATATTTTATGCATAGAGTTTACTATGGATTGCCTAAAACGTGAAAGGAGAGTGTCATAGCTAGTTATGAATGGAAACAAAGGCAAACTCATAAAAGTATTTCAAATAATATACAGTGTGGACTAAAAGTTTGCTGCTACAATAACACTTTTCAACATTGACCACAGTGTACAGCATCATAAATTAATGTATTTTACATGAATCAATGACAATCAGGACACGAAAAGTAGAATGCAATATAGAGGACAATCTCACTATAAAACAACTAAATATATCAAATCATTTGTAATCTTAAATGGAATTCGTCTGATGCCAAATATACGGCCTAACTTTATCAACATACCTGCAACCACAATTGAAACTTTGAAAGCATAACATGCCAAAACCGTGAAACTTTCACAACATTTAAAACAATTGTTATTCCTTCACTATCTACAACCAATACATATCAATATAAGTTTAACACCATATTGACAGGTTGGCATAATTTCTTTTTATAACAAAAAAATAACCAATGAATGCAATAATTTAAATTGACTCAATCATCAAGATAGGATTATGATGGCTTCCGGGAAAAAAAATTCAAAAGGGACGAAGGAATTAAGTTAAGTTACATTTGTCATCTAGTAAGTGAAGAAATGGCATAAACCTCGTAGAGTGAACAAAAGACATACTTAATCACAGACAAAATTGAAAACTTTATCCTAAATGATCTACATTGTTGTAGTAGATTAGATGATAGGCTATGTGTGTCTTGCATGTTGTTTGGATTCATGATATGCACTTGAGCACATACACAAGAGTTACTTAGATACAGAAGATAGCAGGTTTACTAAATCACTCACATGTAAGGGTTATTTTGAGTGCTAAAACAAAGCACAAACAAAAGCTAAAGACTGAGTCTTTTAGGTACAGAAGTGTTAGATCTCATGTTTTGATGATAACAAAAGAATGGTTTGAAAAGGAGATGATTAATAAACAAGTTTGAACAAAAGAACAACAGGGATAAGCATCACTTGAAGTAAGCATTGGAGTAATGAAGAAAGGCCAAGAGAAAATGATGAGAAACTTGATCAGAAGCAAGTTTTCTAAAGCATTACTCGAGGAGCTACTCGAGTAATGAGACAAAACTTGAAGTAATCAAAGGCACCTTCCAGTAACCTACCAACGTTACTTGAGTAAGTACTCGAGTAATAGTGTAATTTTTTCAAGTTGCTCTCGGCCTGCCAATGTTACTCGAGGAGCTACTCGAGTAACCATGTAGAAATTTTCAAGTTCCTTTCGGCCTGCTAATGTTACTTGAGGAGCTACTCGAGTAACTCTGTTTCTGAAATTGTGAAGATCTCGACACTTTATACTACTGCCAATGTTACACGAGGTGCTACTCGAGTAACGTACTGAAGTAAGTAAAAACTTGAAGTTAGTACTCGATAAACTTGATTTCCTTTACACCTTATTTTCCTCGAGTCTTTACTCTAGTATGCAATTATTTAATGTTTCATTTTAAGTGAATTACTCGAGTAGGTACTCGAGTATGCAGAGTTATTTTGAGAGTAAACCTCAAGTCATTACCGGGGTAAGTCATGCACAAAAAGTACATTTACTCGAGGTGGTACTCGAGTAACCTATGCAAAAATGACTACATTACTTGAGTCAGTACCCGAGTAACAAGGTAAGTGCTCTCGGCCTTGAAATCCTGCCAACATTACTGGAGTAAAGCATCGAGTAACCAAAAGTTTATTTGAAGGTTTACTCGAGTTGGTACCCGAGTAACGCATAAAGTTGTGAGTGAATTACTCGAGTAGGTACCCGAGTAAACATACATTTCCAAAGGTTTGAAAATTGGTTATTCCATGCACTACCCGAGTAATCTTATATGTGTTTGTTGACTTGCAGTTGATCAAAGATTTCCCGATGATACTCGAGTAAGTACTCGAGTAAACTTCAAGGAATACTCGAGTAGCTACTCGAGTAAGCAAACCCAGAAATTCAGAAATCATTCCAATGTTCATTATTTTGTTTTCTATATGATTAACCTTTCATTGTATTAGTATTTTTAGCTTATTTACAGATGAACAATGAAGGGATTATGCTAAATATGGAAAGTCAAAAGCAACGTTCAAATATCACCCACCGCCACCTACCACAAACGGATGTTTTTCAAAAACTGGAAAAGTCAATAATTGCTGCGCACGCTCCAACGGACATGAAGAAAAATGTTCCAATAATCATTTCCAATGTATCTATAAATGTGGGAACATCCAAACAGAGAAGCAACAACAAGAACATACACAAACGTATCATCAAGTTCATTGCTCTGTTTTCACGTTGTAATTATATTTCTATGCTTCAGTGATTCTCATTTACTCTGTAAGAAAGATATTTCATTCAAACTCAATATTTGTTATTGAGATAACTTGAGGTTGTGGAACCTTGAGTTGGGATTGGATTACAACTTGTAAGGGGGAGCGAGTGTCCAGGCGAAGGAAATTGCTTGTACTGAGGTGCCAAGAACCCACTGAATCTTGGAAGTTATAGTGAAACTCTCAGAGAAGCTCTGAGGACTGGACGTAGGTCAAAGTGGTTGTGACCGAACCAGTATAACTCTCGGTGTACACTTCGGTGATATTTCTCCTTACTCCTTACTATTTTAATTTCATTGTCAAGTTTTATATTTCCAAAGAAATTTAGTATCACCCAATTCACCCCCCCTCTTGGGTGAAACACTTGCTCTAACAAGAAGATGATCAACCTTAGTGGTTCAACAAAGCAACAATGTAAAAGGACAACAGATCTCAAGTAATAGTTGAATCTAATTGGAGACAAAAGTGTATAAAAACGTCATATCTCAATGTATATTAAGATGAAAGTAGTGACATTACAAACACATACTAAGATAAATAAATTTTTCTTGAAGATGCCACTTTTTGGCGGCTACTGGGTAGTCAAAATGCAATGAGAAAAATAAAATAGCTTGAAGATACCAATTACCTACCACTTATAGTTGGTCAAAAAGCAAAGATAAAAAGATCACAGTAAAGACAGTACCCTTTTCAATGATAGTATTGAAACATAACAATATAGAGATATGTGACATAATGAATATGGAAATATATCTTTTTTGATCGATCTGACATAGATTATCATATCACATGCCTAGGTAACTTCAAGAAACAATGATAAATTTGAGAAGCCTATGGTCTAGCATTTTCACTAATGAACACAAAAACCTCCCAACCAAGTCACTTTTAGGATGGAAACATGAAAAACAAAAAGTTGATTATCAGATCACATGCCAAAGTAACTTCAAGAAAAAATAGCAAATTTGAGAAGCCTATGATCTAATATTTTCTCTTATGAAAGCTTTATAACATACATTATACACTACTTAACAAATGCCAAAAAACTACACATTTGTCATTATAAACACAAAAACCTCCCAACAAAATCATTTTTATGATGGAAACATGAAAAAAAATAATTCACTATAGAGATTCGAAATGTGTTCCTTTTAGCTTTCTCCAATACTGCTCAAGACCTATGTTTCACCTACATATATGAGTATGGTATCTTAAAAGACAATTAAGTAAGGTAGCATGCAAGACCTAGAAAATCATACAGATGCTAGAAAATTAATCTTCAGATGTTACACATAAGACTTCAGTAATACTGAAATGAATCAAGTGCTAATGAAAATGAGAAAAATAGAGGACTTTGTCCATTAACATAACGTAACACCTTATGGAAAAAATGAATCCATGACCTGCGACCTTATTGTATGAAGTAAAGCAATTTCAATTATAATATCATGGTTTTTATTGCTTTTGTATAAAGGAGAGAGAGTTTGATTTTAATATTTGTTTGTCCTTAGGAAATACCACAGCAACAATGGGAAATACCACAACAACAATGAGCATTACATAAGACTTAAGGGAAGTTGTATATTGATGAACCAATGTCGTGTGAGTTCACAAAATAAAACTATGTTTGAAAATGTAGCGTAGTAGCTCAACCTAGGTGGTTCTTGTGAGGATATTAATTTCCAAATTTCTAAGTAGTAAAGTGATAAAATCCTTAAAGTTGTGAGAAATCATTTTGAGAAATTGCATTTATAAACTAATGAAATAAACTAAGCTAAAGCAATATTTTTGTATTTTTTGGTTTTCAAAACAAAGAAGCAAAAGGAATTGAAATTAACACTAACAACAAGATAAATTCAATTCACTAATATAATGATAAAATGGGATTCCCTTGAGTTGAGGTTTTAGTCTTCTTTACTTGCTGATGATTTGAATTCTATAATGAGCTAAGAGGATAGAACTAAGCTACCACTAGCTCCATACTTGCAATAATCATTTAATTCATTCTACCGAAGCAATTAAATGAATACCACCAAATAATTCAGACTCAAGGAGATGAATAATTAATCTTCCAATTCTAGATTGTAATTACCATTACAACAATTCAAAATATTCAGTTTCATCATTTAAATCCACTTAACCAAGTTGGAATAAAAAATTCAACCTACTCCTAATATGAATCATGCAAAGCTTAATTAATCAACTCCTAACTCAACTGTAATATCCCAATTTTTGATTAAGGGATAATCATGATTATTAATGATAATTATGAATTTATTGGAGTTATTATGTATTTTATGACAATATTAATTTATGTCATAATTATTGGAAATTGGAAATATTATTGCATATGTGTGGTATTTAAGATCAAGGGTTGAGATTCCTTGACCGGGGGTCGGAATCCTATGTGTTGTGATGTGGTGAGCTCCTTGTGTGGATGCATGAGATGTTGACAAGTGGCAATATGGTGGTGGTTGGATATGAGCACATAAGGACAAATGATCACTTTTTGTTCCTCCTCTCCATTTCTCTCTCTCTCTCGTGCTTTCTCTCTTTTCTCTCTCTCTCCATTGTTGAAGGCAAGGAAGAAGGGAAAAGCTTGATCTTTGGGTAAGTAAATGATCTCCTTTGCTCAAACTCCATTCACAAATGTTGATCCTTGAGTAATGGGCTTCATTTTGGTGTATGTAGTTTGGTCATTTGGTTGTGATTTGTGCCACACGAAAATTGATTGTTGGTGGATCAAGAACTCTCTTTAGAGAAGTTGTTAAGGTGAGTGAAACTAATCTATCTATATAAGTTTCATACCATTTAAAGTAGTTTATAAATTCTGGAAATTTTAGCTTGAATCCGAAAATTGGATGCCACTGTTCATTGGTATGTTTTTGGTATGAGAATGGTGTTTTGGAATGAGTTTAGGATAGATAGATTGATTGGTAATTGAAATGAGAAGTTTGGTTAAGATTGGTGTTTTGATGAAATTGTTGCCCAAAACCCAAAGCATGATAATGGAGTAGGATTTTGATGATTCTAAGTATTCCATTGAGTTTATTGGGTGTTTTTGTGGGGGAATGGCTTTGGGTTAAGTTTTGGTATCCATAGGAATCAATTGGGCAAAGGTTAAGGAGAGTGCCTCTGTTTCTGTGTTTTCTGCTATATGAGGGATTCACTCGAGCAGGGAGGGGTCTGCTCGAGTGAAGGATGAATATCACTCGAGCAGAGATGGGTTTGCTCGAGTGAGGAATGAATATCACCCGAGCAGGGATGAACTCTGCTCGAGTGCTGGGTGGTTTTTCCCTTTTGTGCTTCGAGTTCGCCTGGGTTTTTATGAGCAATGCTCGAGCACATCGCTTTGTGCTCGAGTGAGCGAAGAACATGCTCGAGTGAGCATGGTCTGCTCGAGTGATAGTAGGAGTTCAGAGTGAAGGGTTGCTTCGGGTCTCCACTTGCGGGTGGATGCCAAGAGTGTGCTCTGACACTCGCGAGCATAGCCTTCTCACTCGAGCACTGGGTGTCTGCTCGAGTGAGCTTGTGGCTCAGGTGGGGGTGGTGCTCTCGGGTTGTCACTCGCGAGTAAGGTGCGCGAGTGTGCCTTCTCACTCGCGGGTGTGAGGTGTGTGCTCGAGTGCATGTGGTTGTGCTCGAGTGATCATGGTCTTGGAGAGCGTTGTGTGCTCTCGGGTCCTTACTTCCTGGACTTCTCTCACGGGTGCTCGAGTGAGGCATTTGGCCTTGTGCTCGAGTGAGGATTTTGTGCTCGAGTGAGCCGGTTCCTGAAGGTTTCTTTGTGCTCTCGGGTGCTCACTCGCGGTCTCACTTTCTCTTGTGCTCGAGTGCTGTCCGTACCAATGCTCGAGTGAGAGCATTTGTGCTCGAGTGATGTCCGTACTTGTGCTCGAGCATGGTCATCTGTGCTCGAGTGAAACAGTGTAAAATCTCAGTTTTGTGCTTCCAAAAGGGGATCTTTGGGATAGTTCTTCCTACCCTTTAGGAGTTTTGTTAGGGGTATTTAAGGACTCTAAAAGAGCAATAATGATAACCAATTAAGTATTATAAAGTGGATTAAGTCTTGGAATAGAGAATAACTCTTCGTCCCTAATTGTGAACATAGGATTTGACATTTGCCTTCCTCAGGAGAGATCGGCGTTAGGACACGCACGGAAGGATCAAGGTAGTGACTTTTCTCTTATATCTTGTATGATGTTTTGGTATGCATATCTTATCATTGAACTTGTAAAATGTGTGCCATGGTCCATTACGGCGTGAGCAGGTCAGTGTGAGCCGTATAGAGAGTGACAGTGGTCATCTCTAGGTCGGCCGTTGGACTGCCGTCGTAATTGACATGGATCTTTGTGAATCCGACCCGTGGGGGCGGCGTTTGTGAAACCAGCCGTTGGCTGCGTGTGTGTATCTTGCCTATGTGGCTTGCGACTATGATATACTTTATATGGATCCCAGCTGTGGTGAATTATACTGTGTTGATGTTGTGATGCAATACAACGTGAGCAATTCAGCGTGAGCAATCGTCAGGGATGACATGTGTCATACTAACCATTGCCGTTGTAACTGCCGTTGTAGTTGCTTGTGTGGATAGTGATTTGATTACATGCATTATTATTGTACATTATATGATTGTCTTGTTACTATGGGGATTCCTTAGAATCTCACTCTCCCAAAATTAACCATTTTAGACAGGGCTGAAGGATCGAAAGGCAAGCGGGCGACGAAGAGTAGTTAGAACTCCTGTTTAGGAGTATATTTTGGAGATTATGGTTATCATTGTATATCTTGGCATTGTATATAGTAGATTTTGTGTAATCCCTAAGTAAAAGGGTATGAATTGTAGGCTTTGTGCCTTGTGTAAATCCCTTTTCATATGAATGGAACCCGAGTGAGTCGGGAACTTATTTGCACTCTGATAATTGTAAATGGAATCCACCTGTTCAGGCCAGTATTATTTTGTATTGAGAACTTGAGACCATTGTGAATAAGTTTAGAAAAGTTTTTGAAAAATCTGATTTTTGGGCAAATGAGTATCTTAATAAGTCCCATTTCGAAATATGGTCTCTAAGTACAACTTAATTATGAGTTTAAGAACTTAATCTCGGCCTCAGGTGGGAAGGGGGTTACATCAACCACCAAGTTTATTCACTTGGCATAGAACAATCTAGATCACAACCATATACTTGACCAAGCCATACAATTATGAAATAGAAAGAGAGCTTAAGGAATTCCATTGAAGTTTAGAAGCTCAAACCATTACCCAACTCAAGTAAATCACCAAGACTTAGCCACTCATGGATGAAGAGGATGAAACTTGAAGAAAGGAGGGATAATTGGCCATGAAATGCAGCAGTAATGTCACTCTTCAATTCTCTTCAAAATCCCTTTGGTCCAACTGATCATTCACGCCTCTCCCATTCCCTTTCTTCATCTCGGTCAGCTCTCCAAGTTCGTCAATGCAACCATCTCCCTCTCTTCATTCCCTTGGTCCACAATGTCAGCTGCTTGCTTTCTTCAATTAGGTTCTCTCCTTTCTTTATTATTCGATGCTTCTCAATTCCTTTGGTCAACAATTTTGGCTGTTCTCACCTCCCCTATCTTGCTCCATTTCGGCTATATATCCCTCATCTTCACTAGCCACCAAACCCTCCATATTTTCATTCGGTGTTGCTCCCTTTTCTCATGTGGTCCCCCCTCATTGTCCAGCTGTCTCTCTTTCCTTTTTCTTCACATTCAGTCCATGTCTCCTCTCCCTTTTTTCTCCTTCAATCCCTAGCTGTTTAATTTGGTCAAGTCCTCTATTCTTCACATTCAACAATTTTCGCCCACTTTCCTAATGCTCCAGCTTCTTCTTTTCCTTTTCACAGTTGCCCTCTCACCAATTCTTCTCTTCAATTCATTGCCATCGATCTAGCTGCTCCTTTCACGCCTCACCAATTTGGTCCATGTTCCTTTTCTTCACTCAATTCATTTCGGCCCATTCTTTCTTTTTCTAATCAACTCCCATTCAGTCAAGCCCATCTTCAATTCATACCTTTCTCATTCTTCCATTCTCTTTGCTCTAGCCTTATTCAAATAAAGCCCTTGCTTCTTTCCAATGCTTCTTAATTCAACCCAAAAACAGCACCACCTCCTTTCTTTATAATTATCTCTAGGTTAAATAAGTAAGTTGTGCCATGTCATCATCTACAAATATAAATTTACAAAGGTAATATCTTTTGCTCACAATTAAAGAATAATGGAAATAACAAATATTAATTAAGAATATAACAATTTATATAATATAATTCCCAAATTATTCTTTCACTATAATCTCACATTAACACTTGATTATGCCCAAAATATTCAATTAAGTCCCACAAAAGCCTAAGATTAATTAATAAAAATATATAAATATTGAGCTCTATCATATATCAAAATTTTCTTGTATCATGCCTTTCTCATTTAGTAAAGCATGAAATGTTACATATCCTGAACGATGAGGTAACTAAACTAATATAAAGTTTAAATGTTTTCACCTTTTCTTCTGGTAATTAATCTACTATCACTTTCATGCCCTCTAAATTTGTTTGTGTTTGTATTTGATAGCAAAAGAGCTTGTGACTTTCCTATTGTTGCTGTGGTATTTCCTACTTACTTTAATTTGCTTATGTGACTTTTTATTTGGGTAAGTAGGAGACTAGCTTTATTACATGTGATAGTAATTAATTTGGTTTATACTTCCATGTAGCAGTAATTAACTTTGTTTTACTACATTTATTAATTTATTGTGTTAATTATACTTATAAGAAATATAAAACAAGTATGTGGATACAAGAAGTAAACTTGTTAGAATTAGAATTAGATGCCAAGTTTTGTGTCAATTCAAACAAAAGCCATATTTTTTTTGTCACACATCATATTGGTCTTTTCTTCCATATTAGTCCAAAAGTGAAAAATGGAAATCCTGTTATCAAAGATTAGAAAGCAAGATTCAGAGTATTGATTTAAATGTAGGAAATACTAAGGTTACACTGATCAATCTTCGTTTCTTCTACATCAATTGCAGTCAAAGCTTTTTTATCTTTTAATGTGAATCAAGTTTCCTGAAAAATAGAAATTGTAGTTTAAAAATCATAATAGCAAAAAATCCAGAGAAATCAAAATATCAAGAAAAATAGAATTATGGCAATATCTAGAAAAAGAGGCCATTGATGTAGGCCACAAAAAGAGGAAATCCCTGGAATGTTTTCTTTGAAATAAAAATTAAGGAAGAGAAGCATCTACCTTTTACCTTCAAGGATTTCAGGATTTAAGTTTAATTTTGTTCTTCCCCTTTCATTCTTCGATCTTGCCTTTTTGTTTTGCTACTTGTAGACCTTCATATCTTGGTTTCCCCTTTTCTTTGGCATAGAGAATAGAGGAGCACGGGTTGTGTTGACAGAATATGTTGGTTTGGGATAGTGGAGATAAGGGAAAGAAATGAGTCAGAGAAACCTTATGAAGAACGACTTTGACTTCTTAGAAGGAAAAGAAACAAAAGCACATACGGATTTGTGGAAAAAGGATCTCATAACGGTAGAGGACCTTGACTGGAAGTTCAAAATCAACTGGATCACAAACATGTTTGATAGGAATTATTCTATTGACCATGAAAAAAATATTGTCTTCCCATACATCCAAAGTCAGATGCCGAAGCACTACTATAAAAAGAAGGAGCTGTGGAGCTTATATTTGAATTAGGTGTGGCGCTTAGGAAGCGTCACATATAAAGACACCACAAAAAGAAGCTGTGGCGCTTGAAACACCCTTCCTGTGGCGCTTCATGGAGGAAGTGCCACAAGAAGTGGGACTTCCTATGGCACTTCTTCAGGGAAGCGCCACAAGAAGTATTGTTTTTTTAAAAAAAAAATATTTTCCATATTTTTAATTCATACCCCTATAAATTATACTAACAAAATGAAAAAAAGGCAAATAACAATGAAAGAACTCAAAAATGATACAAACAAATAACTAATTAATAAAATTAGTATTAAATATATTTATAACAGTTGTGAATGAATGACTCCAGCTTTTAAAGCAAACCAAACTAACACTCCAGCTTTTAAAGCAAACAAAAGGTATTAAAGTGCAAATAATATATGTATGTATGTCTATGTATATTGGATGACTTCCGCTAGCTTGGTTATGACAAACCCTTAAAGCTTTATGGCAGTGTATGTACAAATAGCCCTACAACAAAGGAGTATAAAAATTTAAAAAAAAAATGGCATGTATGCATGTGTATGTCTAGAGATGTAGCATAATTTATTTTTTTAAAAAAAACATGTATGCGTGTGTGTAGTGTCTAGATATAGTATACAATTTTTTTAAAAAATGGCATGTATGTGCGCATGTGTGTGTCCAGATGCAATATAAAAAATAAAAAAAATGGCAACATTTATGCATGTGTGTCTCCAGAAAGATATATGGATCTATAAAAAAATTTTAAAAAAATAACATACTTACAGTAAAAAGGTTTATATCATACAATGTCAATGGTTTCAAGTTTTGCATGGTTTCACGAGATCAAAGATTGCAAACTCAAAATTCAGGTTTTTATGGCACCTTTGGGACAAAGTGTTATGTGATTGGCAGCGACATCAACATGCAATTTGGAGGCATCCCTTGCTATGGAAAGCTTCTTGATGTCACCGAATTAAATTACTAAGGCCGTTTCACCGTGACGCTGTTCAAGTGTTTGTGGAAAAATACCACTACTTCCCTAGGACTCACAACTGATGACTTAGGCATCATATCAGTAAATTTCTCATGACCAATTCACACTGGTCATTCTGAAGATGATGGGCCATATATTCTTGCCTCAAAAGCACACCAGGTTTATTATGTTGACAACGAGAAGCACTGGGATTGGCACATGGTGGTTCATTTAAAGCCTCGAAACTTTTATAACATGGGTGATGGCGATAACATCACCTACAAGAGTGAGCTATTTCATCCTGCCAATTTTGAAAACTTATTCCTTAAAGGCAATGACAATTTACCTATAGTTCGATGCATTTTTTTAAGTTCACATAATTTAAATTTAATTTTTTTATAAAATAATACCACACTAATAATTTCTTCACACAATTTTTGTAGGGATGTCGAGGAAGAATGATTAAACAAATTATGTTTTTGTTTTTATAACCCTTGATGTATATTTTTTATAAAAAAATCAGGACAATATTTGTAGCGGTTATTAAACAGCTACAAAAGTAAAAACCGCTACAAAACCTATCACCTTAACGGCTACAAATGCTATGCAGATCCTTATAAATATTCCACCACACCTCATTTCAAACACTTCCCTATTTCTTTCAATCCTACCTCTCTTTTGTTTTCTCTCATTTATAAATTTTTTCCCAAGAGTTGGAAGCTAAACAAGGTGATGAAATAGGGTATAAATTTTTTTTTTTATTTTTTCATTTCAATATTTTTTTCCTCGCATAATATTTATTCTCACTATTTTTCTTTTCTGCGGATATCAAAGGAGCTTTTCTCACCATTTCCTATTTTTCTTACATAATGATAACCATATTATAGCAAACAACATAATAATTTCTTATTACCTACATATCCTCAATAATATTACCAATATAAAGTTTATACTTATCCAACTTAATTAAATCATTCTTTTTAAATAATAACTACTATTAGCTAAACTACTTAAATAATAAACTATTCAATCCCATATTATAAAAATGGAGACAGATAATTGTATAATTTTTTTTAAAATTTCACAAAATATTTGTAGCAGTTTTAAGAAATAAAACCGCTACAAATTTAAAAACAAAATGAGATTAAATTTTTGGCATCAAATTTAAAATTTCTTATGATATTAGTAGCGGTTATCCAACCGCTACTAACTTTTGGTGCCATTTTTTTAAAATTTAAAATTTCAATTTAGTAGCGGTTTTGTAACTGCCATAAACATGGAGCCAAATTTTCATTTTTCATTTCCCGCGACGCAAAATTGTGGCACCAGCATTTGTAACAGTTATAAACCACTACAATATTGACAGAAGATGAGTTATCACATTTGAATATTGTAGCAGTTGGAAGAAACCACTACAAATGTTGTAGCAGTTTCATTACTTGAGTAATAATTGCTACAAAAACGTTTGCAACAGTGGATTTTGTAGCATTTTTGTCAGCCGCTACTAATGTCTTTTGTAGCAATTAAATCGCTACAAATACACCATTTTAATTGCTACTCACTACTACACTATATAGATATTACTACCCAAAAGAATGTCCCTTTTTTAAAAGGAAAGTTAAAAATAGAGGCGGTGGCATTTTTGTAATTAAAGAAGGGGATTGTGTATCTTTAGGCGTCCCAAACATAAATTGGACATCTAAAGTTTTGAATTTTGCCTCCCTCGTGCCAAAATATGAAACTTTAGGGGACTTTAAACGGCAGGGGATGCCTAAAGCCCCTCACTTTAGGCTTCCCCAGTCAACCTAAAGTCTACTTTAGACTACCCTAGACTGACTAGGGAAGCCTAAAGTGAGGGACTTTAGGCCTCTTCAAGCTGACTGGGGACTTCTAAAGTGTACTTTAGGCTTCCCCAGTCTGAAGGGCTGCACCAACGTCCCATTAGTCAGCTCCACCGTGCTCTAACTTCATTCTTTCTCTTATTCAATGTGCTTTCTCTTCTTTATCTATGTTTCCCTTTCACTTCTTTGTCTTTGTTTCCCTTTATTCCAACGACGCTCTTCTTGTTTGTCTGATGGAGCTATAGGCTGCCAAGGAAGACACAAGTACACTATCGTTTCTCTCCCCCCTCACAACCATTGTCCAGCTAGTGCCACCGTGGGTCATCTCCTTCTTTGTCGTCCATAGGTTTGTCTCTCACTCTCACAACTTTGCTTTCTTTAACACAAAAATGCTTATAATCACTCAAGTTCTGCTTTTGTTATAAAAATGGTTGGAATCACCATCTCCCTATACACCGTGAAAGCTAGTTTCCTTGACACCATCAGCCACTGGCCCTATTGTTTCTGTTATTAAGAACTTAAAAATAAAAAATCCCCTTTAGTTATTAAAAAAACAAAATTGACGATACAACCACATTGTTTGCACACTACATAGAGGTCCTGACATGGGAAATTTATACAAGGCGTTTGTAACAATTCAATGGAGATAACCATGGTGAATTTATAATTGTTTTAATTTAATAGTAACTATGCTTTCTTGGAGACCTCTGATAAATAAGATTTAACTAGAGTATTATGAAACACCAACAAAATCGTTATTATGAACTCCACTGGACTTGCTTTTTAAATATAGAATATAACACCCCAAATAGATTCACCGAATATATTGTAATTATTCGAGAAATTCAATAAAATAGTGAATATTTATGAGCAAAATTAGCAAATTCACTCAAGAAAGGAAATTAGATTTCAAAGGTAATGGCAAAATCGAAACATTGCCAATTTAATACAAGATTAATTGTTTTCCAATTAATTGAAGTTGATTTCAATTAATCAAGGAAAATAAACGAGAATGTATATTTGGAATATTCTTGGTTAAATAAATCAAGAGTTATGAAATTAGAAGGAATTATGCATAAAGCCTATAATTGAATTATGAAAATATTGAAACATTCTTATTTCCCTTGTTCATGCAATTTTCGCCTAGCACAAGAAAAATAGAAGTAAAAATGATTAATGGGATTAAATATGCCAAGTTTCATTATCCTATAGAGAGGGGATTAGTTTATAATTGATTAAGAACATCACATGTCTAACTATATTAAAATAATGCTTCTTGGATAAAGTAATCATGATTATGGTACAATACTTGAGTACATAGTTGGATTAGTTGGGAGAGGCAATTTGGTTAGTGTAGAGCATAAAGGGGAAGGGTTTTTTAGGCTAACCAAAGGGAGAGAAAATGAGTTCAAAGTTAATGGAAGCCTGATGACACAATTGGAAGGAGATAAGACTATTGCCAAGTGTCAACACAATATTACATATTGGAAATCAAGTGATTAAAGGAAATAGAGATATTTTGTAAAAAAATTTCCCTTCCTCTTCCCTTGCACATTTCGGCTAACACAAGAGAAAGAAGAGAGAGAGAGAGAGAGAGTTCAAGAGACCAAGGAGATCTAGAGAGAAGGAGGAAGAAGCTTAAGGTAAGAGTTGATGTCGTACGCATTTTTCTTGCAATATTCCATGAAAAGGCAGAAGAACTCAAGAGGTAACTTCACAAACCTTAGATCTATACTAGTATGATGTTGTTGTTGAGGTTTGTGGTTGGATTTGATGATTGTTGGTTAAGTTTGTAAATTTGGAAAGCCCTAATCCTAAGGGGTTATGCTGCCCAAATTTCTTTGAATCATGGTTAGAATGTGTTTAAATAACTTAATAAGGGATTAAAAGTGAAAAGGCACAAGCTTTGGAAGCTAAAACACAAAACTCCAAATTTTCCCTTTTCTTAGAGGAAGTTTCAGCCAAGCACAAATATAGGGGAAGGAGTTGTATTTTCAATGATTTAATGGTTTCATTGGATTCAGGAGGTAAAAATAGGTGGGGTTACAGTTGGTCACTTTTTCAGAAAAGCCTGAAAAAGGAAAAAGCATAATTATGAAAATGCCCGTAAAATCCTAAATCGGGGCTGTCAAGGGCAATTTCATAATTTGACACTAAATTTGATAATTTTTAGCACAGAAATGGATTCCTTGTGTAAAAATACGTCAGGATAGCCCTAGTCAATAGTTTAGGAAAACGTACTGTCGGGCCGGGTACGATAAAGCCGAGCCGGGGTCCAGGGGCATTTTGGTAAAATTTCATCATAGACTAATATAACCACAAGAAGCACTATGGAAGTGTCTAAAATGATACTTGTATAGGTTATGACCTATTTCTTGTACATTTAATATTTTAAGACCAAGTTGGAAACCGGAAGCGACACGTTTTACGAGGCACATCAAAAAGGGTTCAAAAGAACTTTGAGGTAGGGACATTATCCTTCATATATCATACCATAGTTATATGATTGTGTGAATGCCATGATTTGTAAATATGCTTTATTAATCAACATATTTTGCATAGAAAGGGGTAGTTAGTGCCAGAAGTGCACTTACACTAGGAGTTGGTAAGAATCCAACCGGTGTAGATTAGTGGGGCTGGGCCCTACTCATGTATACATGATGATGATGTGTTTATATTGTTCATTAATTGATGCATACATGGTGCATATCATATTTACTTTTCACATTTTATATGAATGATAGCATATTTCTATTGGGATTCCTTAGAATCTCACCCCTTTTTCTAAACAAACATCTCAGCAGGTGCCAGTGGGACGAAAGGCAAAGGCATAGACATCGAGAAGTGATTGGTGCATCTCGAGGCAAGGTTAAATTTGGTGGTTATAGTTATTTTATGCTTAATGCATTTTGGGAAATCCTGTAATTATTGGAAATACTATAGTATTCTGTATTTTGTTGATAAACAACGTAGGATTGTAGACGAATACTGTTATCAGTATATATGTACTTTCTGTATGCCCACATAATCTAGTTTTTATTACTCTTCGAATATCAAAATGGAAACAAGTGTTGAAATTTTTGGTATCAAAGCTAATAAGCAGTTCTGGCATTATCAGAATGGTACACTGATATAATTTTGTTTGCATGGTGACAGAACTGCTCATGGATATTTTGAGTGAGCCTATAATTGTGATTAGTGGTGCTAGCAAGTATCCAGGGAGCAAGACGATGATGAACTAGTTTGTTCCAGACATATGGCCGATGATAAACTATTTCGGGCACAGAGGTTTGCACATGAGATACATAGCACGGAAGAGTGTGCCGAGGATGCCTGTATATGGTCTAGAGTCAAGGTCAGTGTCCCCAAGAGTAACAGAGGTTGGAGAGACCGGAGATGAGCCAGACTAATACCCAGAGTGGGATTTTGACTATGATCCGGAGGAGATGTCAGAGGACAAGTTAAGCGACAGAGAGTCTCAGGCAGAGCTTGTACATATGCTGTACGATTTACAGCCAGACATGGAGTTGTTCTACCTTCTCAAGGCTAAGTATCATAGGGCACTGTAGGAGCATGATACACCGAGAGGCCGGTACTTCACATTCTTGGACTGTGTAGAGACTATGTATCGACTGCAGATACTGTTAGGGGTTACAATGTCCAATGAGTGCTGGGTTTATTCTACAAAGTACTTTTTCTCAGACTTAGTATTATGGAACCGACAGAAGAACCTCGTTATTGAGCGGGGCCCAAAAGAGAACTTCTAGGTTTTTCAGAGGATATTAGAGGGCTAGTGCGGGATTTCATGCCTATGCTAGTTATTTTGGTGATTGGAGCTAACCGGCACGTATTACGAGTTAAGGATACTCATGTGGAACTGACATATAGAGAAAGAGTTAGCCAAAGTCAATATTTAAGGAGGGTACAGAGATAGTTAAGCATGCATGACCCGGGGTAGTATAGGATATGTGACCCCTGGGAACTTGTATGAACTTAGTTTTTTGGTTATATAAAGGACTAATATGTCATGAACAGTAGTATGTAAGATATATTATGTTTTTGTTTCTCCGTAACTACCAAAAATAGTTATGGTGTGCTATGTATGACATATTTGTACCTTGACTTTATGAGATGACAAAAATGCCCTTGCTCTTGTATCAAAATTTACACTTCTTTAATTTCATGTAAAGTGAATTATGGAAATGGTACAACCAGAAGAAGGTGGTAGAGGCCGAGGGCGTGGTAAACATGGTAACAACGAGGAAGATCTAAGGCCTGACCCTATCCAACAGCGAATATTGGATATGTTAGAACAACAACAAACTACAATGAATGAAATAAAAGTTGACCTTCAAGGAGTACAGGAAAGGCAAGATCACCTGGAGAATCATATGGATGAGTTTATGTGGTGAAATTATGAAGAAATACATGAGGAACCTCCACTAAAGGGTGATATACCTAAACCTGAAGTGGATATTCAAACTTGGCTGAGTAGGTTCAGCAAACAACGGCCACCTATGTTCAAGGGGAAGTTTGATCCTCAACTCGCGGAAGATTGGTTAGCTTGTTTATACAAGATATTCGATATGCTACAATGCCTAGACGAAGTGAAAGCCCGATTAGCTATATACAAGCTGGAAGGTGATGCTGATGCTAGTAGAAGGGCATAGATCTTATCTAAAAGGGGAGGAATATTCCTATTACATGGGAATTATTCTAGGAAAAGTTCAAAGAGAAATATTTTCCACCGACTGTCAGAAGAGAAAAGGAGAAAGACGGAAGCCTGTGTTTCTGTATCAATTACCGAGAGCTGAACAAGGTGACTGTTAAGAACAAGTATCCACTCCCTAGAATTAACGATTTGATCAATCAGTTGTCTGGTTCCTATGTATTCTCAAAAATCGATTTGTGATCAGGATACCGCTAGTTGAGAGTAAAAGTAGAAGATATATCAAAGACTGCTTTTAGAACCAGATATTGGCATTATGAGTTTCTAGTGATGCCATTTGGGCCGACCAATGCACCTGTTGTGTTCATGGACTGCATGAATCGAATTTTCTGTCTGTACTTGGACTAGTTCGTAATAGTCTTTATCGATGATATATTGGTGTATTCTCGGAGTAAAGCTGAACATGAATAGCATCTAAGAACTGTGTTAAATGTATTACGAGATAGGCAACTCTATACCAGCTGAGCAAGTGTGAATTCTAGCCTTCAGAGGTAAAATTTCTGGGCCACGTTGTCTCACATAAAGGGTCCTCTGTTGATCCTAGTAAGGTGGGAGCAGTACTGAACTGGAAGAGACCAGAGACAGTATTTGAAGTATGTAGTTTTCTAGGTATAATCAGTTATTATCCAAGGTTTATACAGAATTTCTCTAGAATTGCATTACCATTGACAAAATTGACGCAAATAGCTCAACATTTTATGTGGGATGAGAATTATGAGAAGGGCTTGGGCTTCCTGGAGTTGAAGCAGAGGTTAACTACAACACCAGTATTAACGATCCTAGATCCACAGTTTTCGTATGTCATTTATATAGATGCCAATAGGCATGGATTAGGATGTGTATTGATGTAGCATGGCTGACTAGTGGCATATGCATCGCGTTAGCTGAAACCTTAGGAATTGAACTATCCTACCCATGATCTTGAGTTAGCGGCAATTGTGTTTGCTTTGAAGATCTGGAGACATTATCTCTATGGAGAGACTGTAGAGTTGTACAGCGACCACAAGAGTTTGAAGTACTTGTAGGATTAGAAAGAGCTCAACATGAGATAGCACAAATGGATGGAGTTGCTAAAAGATTACAATCAAGAAATCAAGTATCATCCTAATTAGGCTAATGTCATCGCTGATGCATTAAGCCGAAAAACAGTACAGGTGGTAGCCATGATGATCTATGAGTAGAAACTGATCAAGGTATTTAGAGACCTAAATCTGTTTATTCATATTTTGTTAGGCAGTGGAGTTAGCCAAGTATACAACGAATTAAGGGCAGTGATTGAAGAAGCCCAACTACATGATGATGAAGCACTAGCTATTAGAGGTAAGATTGAATCAATCTAATTGATAAAGGTAAAACTCAGGATTACGACTTGTCACCTATTAGATTAGTCAGGTACAAGAAGCGAATTTATGTTCCACCGCAACCAGAACTGAAACATCAATTCCTGGAGGAAGCACATAAGCGTAAGTATACTTTACATCAAAGGGCCATAAAGATGTACCATGACATGAAGGCTTAATACTATTAGCCAAGGATGAAAAGAAAGTTGACTGTGTTCGTTCCTCATTGCTTGACATGTCAGAAAGTGAAAGTTGAACATCAGCGACCATCGGGGCTTTTGATAAACCCTACGATTCCTGAGTGGAAGTGGGAAAGCATTACTATAGATTTCGTGATAGGGTTACCTAAGGTCAGAAACCATGACGCTATATGGGTGATAGTTGACAGATTCAAGAAGACAGCTCACTTCCTACCAATTAGTGTTCACTATTTTCCTGACCAACTGGCAAAAATCTATATTAAGGAGATTGTGAGATTACACGGTACTCTGAAGAACATTATCTCTTATTGAGATCCATGGTTCACTTCCAAGTTTTGGAAGGCGGTACATAAAGCTTTGGATACCAAGCTCCGATTTAATAGAACATATCATCCTCAAACTGATAGGCAGGCAAAGTGAACGATTCAAACCCTTGAGGATATACTAAAGGCGTGTGTGCTGAATTATAAAGGTCGTTAGGACAAATTCCTTCTGTTAGCAGAGGTTGCCTACAATAATAGTAATCATTCGAGCATCCAGATGGCTCCATATGAGGCACTCTGTAGGAGGAAGTGTCAATGGCCCTTATCCTGGACTGAGTTGTCTGAGAAGGAATTGATGGGGCCAGATCTTGTTGATAAGACAATAAAGTAGATAAAGTTGATCAAGCAGAGGTTGCTAGCTGCTCTGAATCGACAGAAAAGTTATGCAGATAAGAGTCGAAAACCTCTGGAATTTGAAGTCGGTGACCACGTGTTCATGAAAGTATCACCTGTTACGGGTATTTGGCAGAGCATTGAAAGTAAAGAAGTCGCAACCAAGGTGCATTGGTCCATTCAAGATCTTGGAGAAGATTGGGCCTGTAGTGTACCACATCGCTTTGTCACCAAATCTGAACAGGCTACATGATTCTTTCCAGGTTTTCCAGATGAAAAAGTTTCAACCTAATCTAAAACACGTAATAAAGTATGAAGATGTAGAAATGCGTGAAGATTTGACTTACAAAGTCATGCTTGATTGAATCATTGATCGGCAGGAAAAGCAACTTAGAAATAAGAGCATTTTGTTCGTCAATATCGTTTGGAAAGGGTTATCGCCCAGAGAGGCTACACAAGAAATAGAAGAAGGTATGAAGAAACGTTACTCGGAGTATGTGAATGTATAAGTGTAGCAAATTTCAGGGACGAAATTTAATTAAGTGGGGGGAGAACTGTAACACCCCAAATTTTATATTCACCACATATATTGTAATTATTCGAGAAATTCAATAAAATGGTGAATATTCATGAGAAAATTAGCAAATTGACTCAAGAAAGGAAACTAGATTTCAAAGGTAACAGCAAAATCGAAACTTTGCCAATTTAGCACAAGATTAATTGTTTTCTAATTAATTGAAGTTGATTTCAATTAATCAAGGAAAATAAAGGAGATTTATATTTGGAATATTCTTGGTTAAATAAACAAGAGTTATAAAATTGGAAGGAATTATGCATAAAGCCTTTAATTCAATTATGGAAATATTAAAACAATTCCTATTTCCCTTTTTCTTGCAATTTTCGCCTAGCACAAGAAAAATAGAGGGAAAAATGATTATTGGGATTAAATATGTCAAGTGCCATTATCCTATGGAGAGGGGATTAGTTTATAATTGATTAAGAACAACACATGCCTAATTGCATTAAAATAATGCTTCTTGGACAAAATAATCTTGATTATGGTACAATACTTGAGTGCATAGTTGGATTAGTTGGAAGAGGCAATTTGGTTAGTGGAGAGCATAAAGGGGGTGGATTTTTATGCTAACTAAAGGGAGAGAAAATGAGTTCAAAGTTAATGGAAGCCTAATGACACAATTGAAAGGAGATAAGACTATTGCCAGGTGTCAACACAAGATTACATCTTGGAAATCAAGTAATTAAAGGAAATAGAGATATTTTATAAAACACTTTCCCTGCCTCTTACCTTGCACATTTCGGCCAACACAAGAGAAAGAAGAGAGAGAGAGAGTTCAAGAGACCAAGGAGATCTAGAGAGAAGGAGGAAGAAGCTTAAGGTAAGAGTTGATCTCTTAACCATTTATCTTGAAATCTTGCATGAAAACCTTTTCTAAACTCTTCTTCTCTATGGCATCATGGTTTAGAAAACACATCTTGAGCTTAAGAAGAGAGAGAAAGGAGGACGCCTAGAGAGAGAGGACTCAAGAACTAAAGAGGTAACTTCACTAACCTTAGATCTATACTAGTATGATGTTGTTGTTAAGGTTTGTGGTTGGATTTGGTGATTTTTGGTTAATTTTGTAAATTTGGAAAGCCCTAATCCTAAGGGGTTATGCTGTCCAAATTTCTTTGAATCATGGTTAGAATGTGTTTACATAACTTAATAAGGGATTAAAAGTAAAAAGGCACAAGCTTTGGAAGCTAAAACACAAAACTCCAAATTTTCCCTTTTCTTAGAGGAAGTTTCAGCCAAGCATAGATATGGGGGAAGGAGTTGTATTTTCAATGATTTGATGGTTCCATTAGATTCAGGAGGCAAAAATAGGTCAGGTTATAGTTGGTCACTTTTTTGGAAAAGCCCGAAAAAACATAATTACGAAAGCACCCCTAAAACCCTAAATTGGGGCTGTCAAGGGCAATTATAATTTGACACTAAATTTGATAATTTGGAGCCTAGAAATGGATTTCTTGGGTGAAAATACATCATGATAGCCCTAGTCAAAATTTTGGAAAAACATGCTGTTGGGACGGGGTCCAGGGGGCATTTTGGTAAAATTTCATCATAGACTAATATAACCACAAGAAACACTATGGAAGTGTCTAAATTGATACCTGGATAGGTTTTAAACTATTTCTTGTATATTTAATACTTTAGAACTGAGTTGGAAGCCGGAAGCAACATGTTTTACGAGGCACATCAAAAAAGGGTTAAAAGAACTTTGAGGTATGGACATTATCTTTCATATATCATGCCATAGTTATATGATTGTGTGAATGTCATTGCTTGTAAATATGCTTTATTAATCAACATGTTTTTCCTAGAGAGGAGTAGTTAGTGCCAAAAGTGCACTTACACTGGGAGTTGGTGAGAATCCAACCGGTGTAGATTAATAGGGCTGGGTCTACTCATGTATATATGATGATGATGTCTTTATATTGTTTATTAATTGATGCATACATAGTGCATATCATATTTACTTTTCACATTTTATATGAACGATAGCATGTTTCTACTGGGAATCCTTGGAATCTCACCCCTTTTTCTAAACAAACATCTCAGCGGATACCAGTGGGACAAAAGGCAAAGGCGTAGACACCGAGAAGTGATTGGGACATGTCTCAAGGCAAGATTAAAGTCAGTGGTTATAGTTAGTTTATGCTTAATGCATTTTGGGAAATCTTGTAATTATTGGAAATACGTTAGTATTTTGTATTTTGTCAATGAACGACATTGGATTGTAGACGAATACTGTTATTAGTATATATGTACTTTTTGTATGCCCATAGAATCTAGTCTTTATTACTCTTCGAATATCGAAATAGAAACGGGTGTTGATATAGAAAGATACTTATAAAAGTGCTAGATGTTTCCTTACCATGTAAGGGACATTGTGGTTTATTATGAATTATTCATCGATCCTGTTTCTATAGTTTTAATTTGTTGGGCAGTGAAGAATATAAATAGTCATTTAAAAAAATAAAAATTTAGATGTCCTCATTTTGAAATGGCGAGGTCTAAAGTCTAGACTTTACGCGTCCCTTTTTTTATGGACATTATTGCCATTTATTTTCTATGTTGCTCACATAGACATCCCCCTGTTTTCAAACGTTAAAAGGCCTAAAAAAGGGACGTTAAAAGTGTTTTTTGTAGTAGTGACTAAATCACATTCTTTTGTAGTGTATATTTTTTACTTATTATTCTTTTATCCAAACTATCTAGCTTGAACTATAATAGACTTATCAGAAACATACTATTTATTTAACTTTACCATAATTATTATAACTAAAAAATTAAGCCCACACGTGACCTTGAAAGTAGGCTGAGAAAGATAACATCATAGGCTCACAGCGCAGATATTAGAAACCATGATGCACGATGATTTCGTTTTCATCTTCTCACGCACAAAAGCTTACTGTGCAAAGTAATGCTTTTTTTTAACTTTATTTCAAATTACTCTCTTTCTTTAGTCTGTGTCAAAGAAAGAGATTACAAAGGGAGCCTTCCTACCGATGGTGCCGGCGAGATTGGAAAAATAGGAGAAAACACTGTCAAGCTTGCTTCTTTTGTCTCTGCCTTTATTCGTCTCGTGCGACTGATCCATATCAGGTAGATAAGAAAATAAAGATTGTATTTTTCCCTTTAAGTTTTTTTGTTTTGCTCTCCTCCTCTTTCTTTTTTATTGACTGAAATCTGACGAACTTCCTTTAGCCCGGTTTCCTGAAAATAGCTCTAGGTGGTGGCTTAATGAAAATTTCCATCTTGAAGGCAAGCATTAGACAGCTCAATATGGCCTAACTTCTTAAACGATTTAAACATGAAACCAAGTCGTCATCCAGACCAGTTTGACAATCCAATCAGGTCCGGTTTTGAAACCATTGCACACAAACACCAATGTATGACTTTATTATCAATAGGGTGCTATGTGAGGTCCAACGCCTCCATAGGTTCATTTTATAACCATCGTACTCCCTCCCTCCGATTCTTAATATAAGATATATTTAAAGAGTTGATCTTAGTCCTAAATATATAATATAATGTTAATATTGATCAATGTTTTCATAATTTAACATATTGATGTTTCCTTAATAATTATTATGGAGGAGAGGGAATAAGGGAATTAAGGAAGATGACTAGGATGTTTTAGAAGATATATGTCATATTAGCTAACTTAACTAATTTTTTTAATCTAATCAATTAGATAAATATGTCTTATATTAAAAACTAGATGAGTACTATTTTTAACGTTAGTGTTGCCCGTGTGAGGCCATCAATGGGGCCATGTGAAATCCACCAACTCTGTAGGCATTACCCAATACTGGATACGTATGTTTCAAATAAGTTTGGGGTTCCAATGGCCTGGATATGCACATTTTTTAATGAAATCTAGAATACATTAACCCATTATAAGACTAATACAAATAGGTTTGTGAAAACCCCCAAAGACAAAATAACCAAGTCTCATCCCTGAGCAACCACCGCCTCCCAATAGGAAGGTGGAGGGTGATCAAGAAGAACAAAACTCCGTGTAATACCATGAGCTAAGCTAGCTAGATGACCAACTAAAACATTCTGATCTTTAAAAATATGCGTGATAATGACTTACCAATTCTTTGATTTACAAAGTCCGGCGTCGTCAATGACTTCTTTATACAAGTGATTTGTATCAGAACCTGTTATGAGTGGATTAATAGCCTCAAGATAGTCTGTGAAGATCAAGATATTTCTCATATTCTTGTTCCAACATATCTGAAGGTCCTGAATGATTACAATAATTTCCACGACTATAGGTGGCACTTGAGTGAGTTTGCTCATGTAGCCACAAATCCAGTTTCCATCCTCTCCTCTAATAACTCATGCACATCTGCTTTGACCTGAGGCTAGAACAGAGGCATCTGTCTCCAAGGTGCTAAAACCAGGTTGTCACCTAATGCACCTCCACTTTCAATACCGCTGAATTATATGCGTTTTTAAAAAAATGAACTTGGGTTCCAAGGACCCATGTCCAATCAACGATTAAAAAAAATCCCAAATTTAAAATAGTCAAATAATAAAAATAATAAAATAATCATTTCATTTTTTTAATATGATCAAGGTTTTTCCTCTCAAGGCTTAGAGGGTAAAGAGTTTTCACTTCTTCCAACAAGTGCGCTTCTCGGCATTTGAACCTATGTCTCCTCCTTAAGGGGGTGAGGTCCCTTGCCACCTTAACCAACAACTTATTGGTAAAATTATCGTTTCTCTTACTAAAATTATTTTTTAATTTGTGATATCTCAAAATTCAAACAAATCAATTTAGAAAATAAATAAAAATGACTTTTTCATTGAAGATTTTCTAAAAAATTATTGAGTTCAAAATTTCTCTATTTATTTTGAAATTCATTTAATTAATAATAAAAAACAAAAAATAAAGGTCCACAATTTTCATAGATGCTGCAACTTAGATGCGAATAAATCATGATTTTCCAACAAAAATTCAAAAATATATAGATGTAATGAAGAGATCAAAGGAGAGGAAATTAAAAGAATTTTTTAAATTTAGAAAACATGAACCAATTCCAACTCGTTTTGTTTACAAAAAAAACCATCTTATTAAAAATATTTTATTCTTTTTGGAAAAATAAAAAATACCAACACACTGACATGTCTTTCTTGAAAACTACATGAACTTTGATTTCTATTTTAGGATACATAGGCCCTAGGCTTTCATCCTAACTTTTAAGTAAATTTAAGGCCATATCTTCTACTCCACTTAACCATCTTCATAGACAAGTATTGTGAGGTACCTAATGTTTGACCAAAACTTGGTTGGTTTGGATCTTACGTACAGGATCACTGACAACGTAAAGATTAATGAAATAAGTAAAAATTGTAATAGAAACGAAAAGTAGGAAAATAAAATGTAACTTTGTTATTAATGTTTTTATAGTACAGTAAGTGAAGAAGAGAGGTGAGAAAGTGATAAGATTGTGTTCTCCCTTTCAGTGCATATGTCAACCTCTATTTATAACATCGGACTAAATAAGCAGGTAGGTTAGTTTTGCTTTTCATGGTCTTTAGTAGATCTAGGAGGCAATTACTATATTCGTAGATCTAAGCATCTGCTAGGTGGTAGGTTTGACCGGTGATTGAGGGAGATGGTGGACTTAGTCTTGGACTGCAAAGAGGTGGGCCTGTCTTATTGGCCTTGTCCTACACATAGGTCCAAAGAGCTGATTTTGGACCCTATAATATGACCCTACTCTCCAAAGCCAACGAACAATTAGCTTGGAGAGTAGTTCATGATCATAGTAGTTGAGTGCCTTCGTTGATCCTATGGTCTTCATTTAGGCCCTTTTTCTTGGCTTTCTTGTCTTCAACTAATTCCTCATAAAGATGTAGTTAGGGTTTGATTTGCCTTGATCTTGCTCCCTGTATACTTGAGACAGTGTAAGCTAGATTATGCCAAGGCAGGTAGTCAATCAAGCATTCTATCTGACCATGTGATCTTGGTCTCAGTAGACACCACGGAGTCGAATAAGGGTAAAGGCAAGGTGGATACAAGCAAGAAGCAAAAGGGTGATAATAGTTTGTTCGAATATGAGGGCATAGATATCCACTTCCCTAATATGGCCCAATTGGTTACCGACACACCAGAAAATTCATCTTATGGTTCGTCGTCTCCTGTCCAGAATGACACGACAAGATTGGAGGCTTAAGGACCTACTAATTCATTAATATCCAGCTTTGCCTAAACATTCCAAGTGTCATGTTATGCACAGTTAATACATTCTGTTTTGTGTAAACATGCTAATACAGAACTTTTTTGGTTAGCACCTGCTTGGGTGTTAACAAAATATTTGACCAAGCATGAGAATTTTTGTCAGTTGGTATGTTAGTTATGTGTGGATAGCAAATCTTATGTATCTAAGGTGGTTTGCATTTTGCACCATGCAATGCAATACATTGTGGCTTGTGTGATCGATGTCTTTAGTGTGTCAGTCTACATATGTAGTAAATTTATTGCAATTAAAAGTGTTTCCATATTGGACAGGTTGCGATTATATAACCTTGTTGGTTAGTGAGTCCACGTATGCTAGTACACACTGTCACAATATCTGACCAAGCATGAGAATT
The DNA here is from genome assembly GCA_963242795.1 of Inga leiocalycina. NCBI lineage: Eukaryota > Viridiplantae > Streptophyta > Magnoliopsida > Fabales > Fabaceae > Inga > Inga leiocalycina. Next base: position 30,638,199 of record OY725325.1, on the reverse strand, counting down.
TTGGTTGGTCAGAGAGTATGTCATACCTTCGTGGCCTAGTTTGTGTTCCACCATGGGATACCTCTAAAGTTGGGTTCTCAACTTTTAGAAGTTCCGGTAAAGAGCTTTATTTTGCTAGAATTTTTATGTATGCTATGTTAGAATGTTTGTGTATGCTAGTACATATTGTAGCATCGAGATAATGTTTGACCAAGTACGTGGCTGTTGGTCAATAGGAACGTACGTCAGATCTTCATAGTTAGTTTGTGTCTGCTATGGGACACCCCTAAAGTTGGGTTATAAATATTTAGAAGTACTGGTAAAGAGCTTTGACTGCTAGAATGTTTACACTAGTACATAGAGTCAACAAAGCTGTTGGGAGTACTTTTCTTCATTGGTGATGGTACGCCAAGTGTAACATCCCAAATTTTATTTATTAAAATTCCTTCACCTTGGTGACATTAAAAGGAATACATGGTGAATTTTGCCACATTTGGAAGAATGGCAAAATATTGTTAAAAGTGGCCACACAAAATTTGGGCCAATATAAGACATAAAATTCAATTTTTTCCTTTATAAAAGCCTATTATTAAAGCCCACATTAGAGAGTGAAAGAGCACAATTTTTGGGCCCAATATATTGTGAATTTTGGCCAAAACAAAAGAGAAAAGGAGAAGGCCCAATTTAATTAAAAAATGTAAGGGAAATTTGGACATTTGGCAAATAAAGCAAGAGGCATTTGTTTTCTTCAAATTAAGGGCCAATTTTGGCCAAAAAGATAAAGCAAGAGGAAAAATAAAATAATTGGTCCAAATATGCCAAAAAATGGAGCAATATTGGCCAAGTAAAAATGTGAAGAAAAGTCAAAAGTAAAACATGTTATTAATTAGCAATTAAATATAATATTTCAAGGAAGTGGAAGATGATATTTTTAAGAGCTATTATCTCTCCCAAAAGCCCTCATTTTCGGCCAGCAAACAAGAAAGAAGAGAGAGAGAGTTTGGAGATACATAGAGAACAAGAGAGAAGGAGCAAGATCAAGAAACCAAACATGGCAAGTTTGGTTGTGAATTTCCACTTGTTTATGACTTCTAATTCATGGAAACTCTCTCCTAATCTCTATACCTTCTTGAAACACACTTGTAGCAAGCAACAACTCAAAGGAAAGATGGAGAGAGGTGATAGTTTAGAGAGAGAAAGAAGAGAAATCAAAGGTAAATCATGAAACCTTGCCTAACATGTTGATTTATTTTTGTTGTTATGGTTTGGATGATTGTTGGCTTGGTTTACATGACTTTGTAATTTTGGCAATGCCAAACCCTAAAGGAAGATGCTGCCCAAATTGACACGAATCATGTTCAATAGGTGTTTAAGAGGTTAAACATGTGGTCACTAGAGAAAAAAAGGTGTTTTAATGGATTAATTATGAAAACACAATGTTCCCTTTGATTTTGGGATTTTCAGCCAGATGTGTTACTGGGTGTCAGAGCTGAAATTTTGTGTTTTTGATGATTTCATTGTGTTTAGAATGGAAAATTGTGTACATAACATGTGAAATATGAAGTGTGAAGGCTTTAGGGTGCAAAATGAGAATTTTACCCCTAAAACCCTAACATAGTGGTTGTCAAGGGTAATTCTATAATTTAAGCATGAATTTGTCAAATCTGAGGTAAAAAATGGATTCTACACACAAAATTGTGTAGGATTAGCTCAGGTCATAATTTTTGGTAAAGTACAGTTAAACCGGGTATAAAGGGGGGCTTCTACCGGATTCCGAGGGGTATTTTGGTCAATATGCATTTTTTAGTATAGATAACTAACTGTATGAGTTTAGAATCGGGATATGAATGTGTAATAACTCATTTATTATAAATTTAGAATTTTAGGAGTTGACAATAGCATGTTTCTACTAAGATTCTTTTGAATCACACCCTTTCCATACATGTATAGTTTATCTAGTTGCAAGAAGCGGCTCGAAGAACAAAAACATAAATACTAGAAACTAAAGGTTCCAGTCCAGATCGAGAGTTATTGTTAGTTATATATAAGCTTTTCATTATTTTTGGGATTTGTAAGTATTATGTACAAACCCTATGGGGAACTCCTGTAATGTAATCAAGTACTATATATCAGTATGTACATGTTATTCCTATGTGCCCACTAAACTACGCACAAACACTCTGATAACGGTCAAAATTTTAAGGGGTTGACGCTGGGTAGGCATAGTATCATTGCTTCTAGCTCTTGGCACCTTCGCTTCCATCCTTTGTCATTCGATGCACTAGAGGCTTGTATGTCATCTTTGGTAGGTACGTCTGTCCATCATATTCTATGTCTCACTATTAGGCATGGTTGGATCGATCTTGGTATTTTTATTGTTCTTGCCTAGTACAACAGGATTGTTGTATTGCCTGCGTCAAGAGTTTAGTTACTATTATTAATACTAGAAGTGGTATTACCTACCGGCCCTGGTTGGTTCATCGAGCAAGGAGTCCCTAGTGGGTGAATGTGTGGGACATGTGAGGTTGGAAGTTGCCTAGTAGGATGAGATAGGGGTAACTCATGAGGCGAGGGAAGTGACTTGTTCCCACAAGTTCAAATTTTCTTCTTCCAAACATTGGAGTCGTTCGGCTTGTTGTGCAACTAACCTTGCCTGGGCAAAAATCTTTGTAGTTTGCTCTTTCAAAAAAATGCTTAGTTCATTAAGACACTCTCAATAGTTAGTAGGTGCATCCGTCATCATTAATAATCAAAATGAGTAGCAAATAAAAATATTTTTTTAGAAATTCATTATCGGGTCCCCACGACCATCGCCAAACTATGTGACCAAAATTTGGTTGGTTACGATCTTACGTACAGGGTCACCGACAATATAGAGATTAATGAAATAAGCAATAATTTGTAATAGAAATGAAAAGTAGGAAAGTAGAAAGTAACTTTGTTATTGATGTTTTCAGAGTATAGTAAGTGAAGAAGAGAGGTAAGAAAGTGACGAGATTATGTTCTCCCTTTCAGTGCATATGGCAACCTCTGTTTATAACACTGGACTAACTAAGCAGGTAGGTTAGTTACGCTTTTCGTGGTCTTGAGTAGATCTAGGAGGTGGTTGCTATATCCCTGGATTTGAGCATCTGCTAGGTGGTTAGTTTGACCGGGTGATTGAGGGAGATGGTGGACTTAGTCTTGGACTGCAAATGAGTGGGCCTGTCTTATTGGGCTTGCCCTAAGCATTGGTCCAAAGAGCTGATTTTGGACCCTAAACCTAACACCTTCTCCACACTCAAATAGACTCTCGAACCCATATCTAGTTACGCAGGCCACCTTTTGTTTTTATTTGGTTTTCCAAAATTTTACATCTAAAAATTTTGATGACAACTCCAAGAGAATTGATTTACGAAAAATTTGTGTTGGGAATCAATTTTCACCTCTTTTTTACTTTTCTGCCTCAATGTCAGGTATGACACATAGAGCTAATTTGGAGGCCATCGTGCTTTAAACTTCTAATTTGTGAAATTTTAGCACATACATATAAACTGTTTAAAAGTGCAATAGTGCTCCATAGCACTTATTCGAAGCCCATCGACTTTAAAACTTCTAATTTACAAACTTTTAGCACATTTGAACTATTAAAAAAAATACAATACTGCTCCGTAGCGCTTATTCGGATCCCATCATGCTTAAAACTTGTAATTATTGAAGTTTTTCAAAGTGCAGGCTTTATAGAGCTTATTCAAAGCCTATCATGCTTAAAACTTCTTATTTGTGAACTTTTAGCACATTTGAACATTTTAAAAATGCGATAATGCTCCATAGCACTAATTTGCAGCCCATCGTGCTTAAAATTTCAAATTTTGTGAACTTTGAGCACATTTGAAGTGTTTAAAAGTGTGATGGTACTCCACAGAGCTTATTCAGAGCACATGGTGCTTAAAACCTCTTATTTGTGAACTTTTAGCACATTTGAACTTTTTTAAAGTGCGATAGTGCTTAATGCTAAGTGTATGTTTAGCACAGCTTTTTCTAGGTCTATTCTCGTGATTTTAGCCCATTCGTGCGATTATCTACAGCTTTGAAATTTTAGAGTGTTTGGTTAAACAATTGGGAAATTGTGCTTTTAGAGATTGCGACAGGGAAATGCACGAAAGTCATAAGCTCCATTTTGAAGCTTTCAGCATATTGGAATTTAGACAGAGAGAGAGAGAGAGAGAGAGAGAGAGAGAGAGAGAGAGAGAGAGAGAGAGAGAGAGAGAGAGAGAGAGAGGAAAAATATTTATATGTATCACTAATTTATACTCCTTTCAGTCCTAAATATAAAATAGAGCTGACTTTTTAGATATATTAAGAAAGCTAATTAAATTACTTTAAAATATTTATATTTATCATTTTTTCCAAACTATTTTGCCTAACTTATAAACTGACATATAATTCAAATATACTGACTCTGACATTAATTTTCTACCATATTGTACGGGACATGTGATCCAATCAGTTATGTAATATTATTTCATCAAATTGTGTATTTTTTAATTCCCAAATTTCTGAACTTTAACTTTTATCAATTTTTTCTAATTTCAAATTTAATTTCTCTCTTACCATTATCACAAAAGTCAATTATACTTAAGCCAATCCAAACAAGTTTTACTTTTTGCAAAATTCATTTATGCAACCGCTAACCCAAACAAAAATCACATTACACGATATAACTTTTACCTAAAAGTAAGATTACAAAGTCAAATTAGAAAAAGTTATTTTTACTATCGCTATTACAAACACACCCTAATTTGCTGTGCATCGTGTATTAACCCTATTGTAATAAATTACAACTATATAAATCATATGTTAATTATAATCAAGTGGAACATATGTATTCTCAGATAGAAAGTAGAAATAAAGTGAATAAACCGTTGCATTAACTCAAAAGGTGTGCCTGTCTGACCATTGTTTAATTATCAGTTCGGAGTCTTAGATGGCTGGGGTTTCAGATGGGGTTCACTAACTGGAATCTGGTTGCTTACATTTGAAGTTTTTTTGACCTAGCTCTGTTGTAGGATTTATAGGTTTGTTTGCTCTATTCTTGAAGGTGATTGTGGAATTTGGCTTCTCTATAGTGAGTATATTGGCTTCTTCTTTTTTATCCAAAGTATATTGTTGACTGCACACTGTTAAATCACTCAATTCGTTCATATAGAGCGTTAGATTAAACTTTGAAGTTTTACTGATTTCGATAATTAAATATTAAATATGTATGGTTAGATATGTGCAGTTATTTTAATATTAATCGTGATTTCGATAATTGAATATTAAATATGTATTGTTAAATCTATGTAGTTATTTTAATATTAATCGTAATTTCGATAATTGAATATTAAATATGTATTGTTAAATCTGTGTAGTTATTTTAATATTAATCGTGATTTCGATAATTGAATGTTAAATATGTATTGTTATATCTGTGCAGTTATTTTAATATTAATCATCATATTTGTCCAATCAAAATAAGGCAGGAAATCCAAATTTGTAAAATTTATGATTTTACAAATAACCTAACTCATCCTTATAAAAATTATTTGAGATTAAAATCAAATAAATATGCTTAAAACCAGGAAATTGTTTTGAGGCCAACAAATGTCATGAAACGGCTTTGAAATATGCTTTGGGCCAGATGAACGAAACCTTCTTGAAAACTTACCTAAGCTAAGCACGCCAGATGAATGATTGAAGAACTTATGTCAACCTTGGAAGGATGCTTTGATCCTTACTCTGCTTGAGAAGTCAGCGAACCTAAGAACGATGAAGGACAGGGTTGCTTGGTTTCTGAGATCAAGAAATTTTGAACTCATTGATATTCCTAATAACTACTTTGTGTTTAGAATAGAGAACAAAGAGCTTCGCTTGAGATTACTGTTTGATGGTCCATGATTGATACAAGGTCATTATGTAGCAGTGTAAAGGTGGAGTCCTAATTTTAATCCTTACTGTAATAAAGTTCATAAGGTGGCAGTTTGGGTTAGAATTTCTACCCTTCCGTTGCACACTTATTCTGAAGCATGTTTACTTGAAGTAAGTAAGGAATATGATTAGAAAGGCACTCAAGGTGGACATTAATACTTTGGCACAATATCAAGACCAAAATATATTAGTGGACCGAGAGAAATTTGCCAGAGAAGGTGTAGAAGTGAACTTGAATCAATCCCTGCAATCGTGTTTTTTCGTTAGATCAACTATCTACACTGTTGAATATGAAGGACTTGATTCCATATGCTTTAAGTGTGGAAAATATGGGCATTGTCAAGAGAAGTATCCTTTAACTTCTATCTCAGGGAAGGCTTCATCGGAGAATTCTTCATCAATGGTGGTTGCAAATCAAGTTTCAGGCGACCCAGGAATTAACCACGTACAGACAAGAACCTTGGTCAGCGTGGTAGGGGTCAATTCAAAGGAGGAATTCGGCTCATGGATGATAGGAAAAATTAATTTAAAAAAGAGTCAAAAATCAGATCATAGAAGGAAGATTTGGACAATCCCTAAGGATCTTTCAAAATCTGGGAAGGGGAAGAAATCTGCTCTTGGTATAAGGTTCGATGTGTTGCAAGAGGGGAGGAAGTGCTTGTCTTTCCAGGGGGTGCTGAGCTTAATAGCACGAAGCGGATTCCTATTCAAGAATGGAAAAGGAAGGAAGGCGTGAGTGTATTTTCAAAAAAGAAAGGTGCTAATGGGACCCAGGAAGGGGAAAGAGTGAGTATTGCAAAGGGTGGAAGGATGGTGAAAGTGACCCAGGAGAGAGAAATAGTGAATATTGCAAATGGTGGAAGGATAGAGAAAGTGAGTCATGAGAGAGAAAAAGAGCATTTTGAAAAGGACGCGGCTTCTCTCCTTTCCTATTACCGTCAGGGGGAAAGAATGGAGAAAGTGACGCCTTTTTTCAAAGTCTTAGAAGAGAGAGAAAAGGAGATGATGTCACCAATAATGAAACCAACTGTGAATAAGCCAAAAGTGGAATCTCCAAATTATTTTGTGGCCCACCCCTTAAAATTGGGCCCATTCCCTTTTCCCTTACAATCCGAAACTACCAAGGATAGTAAGGGTGCTTTCTTTGTGAGGCCTAAAGGGATGTCATCAATTATGAAAAAAAAAAGAATGCTGGGCCCACCAAGTTATCATTGGATCTCTTAATATAAGAGATCAATCTAATGAAGGAGCTAGCCCTGGAATAAAAGAAGAATAAAGAAGAAAAGGAAAATTGCCCAGGAACCCCAATCGAGGTAACTTTAGTGTGATCAGTAAACCTCCCCAGAATTAGGAATTGTTGAAGCTTGGGCAAACTGCAAACAATCGTCAGGCAATCACTGAGTCTTGCTATGAAACCCAAGATGAGATTGCCTATGGAGTCGAGGATGATAAAGTAAACCTGGAAGTTGCTCCGTCGTCTTTGTAAGCAGTAGCGATTCTTGAATTCCTTTCTTTTAATCATCTTATGATTATGAATATAATGTCTTGGAATTGTCATCGTACTGCAGCTAAGTTGTTTCCTAGTAGAGTTAGAGATTTGATTAAGGGAAGGGATATCCAAATTCTTATTCTGCTTGAAACAAAGTTAATGGTGTTCAAGCTGACAGAATTGTGAGAAAACCAATCTTTAGTAATTGGATGCATTTGGAAGCTATTGGTTATGCGGGTGGTATTTGGATCATATGAAATAATAAGCTTGTGTCCATTAAGTATGTTTTTACAACTACTCAATTGATGCATGTTCAAGTTGAGCTTATAAATTGCCCTCAAAAATTTTTTTTAACCTATGTCTATACTAAACCATGTTATAATCTCTGTAGAAGGTGATGGAATGATTTTATTTCTATCTATAACGGGATGGAGGATCCTTGGCTTGTGGTGGGAGATTTTAATGCTTATTTATCTAGTGATGATAAAATGGGAGGCGCACAATCTAATATTAGATCTATGAGACATTTTGGAGAGTGTGTTCACCATTGTCGGTTTCTTGAAATGGAATGTTCCAGGAATAAAAATACATGGGAAAGAAATCTCATGAAAGAGAAGATAGACTGGATATTTGTTAATAACCATTAGAACTCTTGCTTCCCAAATGCTAGAGGTTTTCACCTAAGTAAATATGGTTTAGAACACCGGCCTCTGTTTGTGAAGTGCTCTCCAAATGGTAATCACCGGCCATCTATACCAAAGTTCAAATGCCAAGCAGCATGGTTGCTTGTGGAAGGCTTTAGTGATATAGTTCAACAAAGCTGGAGTTACGAACACTGGGCTAAAAACATATCCCCTTTTACGGACAAAGCTATGGAGTGGAATAGGTCTAAAGTAGGAAATATACCTACAAGGAAGAGGAGACTGTTAATTAGAATTGAAGGGATTGATAGGGTTTGAGCTAGGAGGGATAGCCAACATTTAATGCAAACTGAACAGGAGTTGTGGAAGGAGTATAATAAGATACTAGCACAAGAGGAACTACTTTGGTTTCAAAAATTAACATACAATTGGCTACAGTAAGGAGATAAGAACAGTAAGTTCTTTCATGCATCCACCATTATCCAAAGGTAAAGGAATTCGATTGAGGGTTTCAAGAACACTGAAGGGGAGTGGGTTTTTAATCAAAGGGAATTTAAGAAGATGGTAATGGATTGTTATCAGGATCTTTACTGCAGTAATTTACCTCCTGGGAACATGTGCCACCCCAGGCATGGATTTCTGAACCTTTCTATATAGGAAGCTTCGGTGCTTTCTGCTGAAATCAGTCTCAAAGAAGTTAAGTTAGCAGTCTTCGACATTAGTGCTTTTAAGGCTCCGGGGCCAGATGGGATTCAGGCTTTCCTATACCATAAGTATTGGCATATTGTTGGTGAATCAATATATAAAATGGTGCAAGAGATTTATGATGGTCCATCTAAAATAAGAGGGTTAAATGAAACCAATATAGCTCTCATTCCAAAGGTTGATAATCCTGCGACCATCAGTGATTTCCAACCCATTTCTTTATGTAATGTGAGCTACAAAGTAATTGCTAAAATTATTAGTAAAAGGCTTCGATCGATCATGAGCAAGGTGGTTGGTATACATCAGTGTAGCTTTATTACGGGCAGACAGTGTAGTGGCAATATAATCATCACACAAGGGGTAATCAATTCAATGAAGGTAAAACAAGGGCATCTGGTTGGTTAGATGTAAAGGTTGATTTGGAGAAAGCCTATAACAGGTTGGAATAATCATTTATCAGTGATACCTTGAGGCGGTTGGTATTGAAGGCAAGATGCATGAGCTCATTACGGAAAGTGTTTCCTCATCTTCTCTTAGGGTGCTTTAGAATGGTGACCTTACTGACTCTTTCAGACCATCTAGAGGGATAAGATAGGGAGACCCAATCTCTCCATACATATTCACTCTTTATATGGAGCGGTTACATCATATCATACAAGACATAGTTGATGAAGGTTTATAAAACTATTAGGATTAATGCCAGAGGGCCACCACTGTCTCATTTGTTCTTTACTGAAGCTGATTCTTTTTGGACAAGTGTCAAGCTTGCAACTGGAAACCATGCTTACTTGCTTGGATCTATTTTGTAGTGTATCGAGTTAGAAAATGAACAGGCAAAAGACTAAGATATGTTTTTCTCAAAATGTTCATTCCTCAAGAGCCATGGATTTAAGCAAGAAAATAGGGGTGAGATTAACAGGTAACTTAGGAAAATATTTGGGCATTCCTTTTTTCCATGGAAGAGCTTGTTACTTGACATTTGCACCCATTATGGAGAAGAATAAGAGGTTGTCTTAGTGGAAGCGAGAGTATCTGAGTCTTGCAGGTAGATTTACATTCATCAAAGCTGTGTTATTAGCATTGCCAACATATTACATGCAGACAATGTTGCTCCCTAAACGTATAATCAAGGAGTTGGAACATAGTAGTAGAGGTTTCTTATAGGGATATATTGAAGACAGCTGCAAGTTACACTTACTCTTATGGGATTAGGTTATACAAAAGAAGAATGCCAGAGGGCTAGGAATAAGGAACTTACAAAAACATAACACAACTTTTATCATGAAGCTGTGTTGGAGCCTAATATGTAATAGAGAGGCTTTGTGGGTTAAAGTTCTTTGAGCTAAATATAAATGTGGTGATAATGAGATTTTGAAAATTAAGAAGCAAAAGGGCTCATCTTTAACATGGAGAGGAATCAACAGTATTTAGGCGAGGTTCAAAAACAGCATTGGTAGGAAAATTAGGATTGGTTAATCTTTCTGGATGGATAATTGGTCTCAAATGAACATCCCTCTCATTGATATGATTCAAGGATATGGATATCTTATTCACCGAAATGAAAAAGTGGCTGTGTATGTTATGGAATGAGGAGAGTGGGATAGAAGGAAGATAGAGTTTTGGTTTCCTCCACATGTAGTTGATCGAATTGTTTGTGTGCACCCCCTTGTGAGGAGAGAGGAGAGGATAAAATATACTGGAAACCATCCACTGATGGCTGCTTCTCTATAAAATTTGCATATTATTTTCTTTTTTCAGGTAATTGACGGAATAACAATAATATATGGAAAATCATATGGAGATAGTTTGTTCCAGAGAAGATTAAAGCTTTCATATAGTTAACTGCTTATGGAAGAACTCACACATTAAAGCTGAGGATGCAAAGAGGATTGGAGACGACAGATGCTTGCCCTTTTGGGTGTGAGCTGGAAGAATACCTCATGCATATGTTGTGTAACATCCTGAATTGTAATTAAGGGCTAATGACTTCAAAAGTGATGTAATTATTAATGAATAAACACTTTTGAAGGATATGATGTGCATTGTGATATGAATATGTTTGAAGATGGTTTAATGAACATTGTGATAATCAGGGGCAAAATGGTAAATTTACCGACCAGTTGGTCAGTTAGCAAAGAGGAAACTTATAGGTAATTGAAGATCAATGGTAAGAATTGAATGAGCAAGAGGCGGAATCCTATGTTTATGAGCCTTTGTGAGTTCATGTAAGAGGTGATAGGATGGTGACACATGGCATCATATGGATCATGAGATTGGGTCAACTTTTCAAACTTTTCCCTTTCTCTTCCCTCTCTCAAAGTCATCCTAAGAAGTCCTTGGGACTCCGAATTCTATTTCATCTTCATCCTCTCATCTCTCTTCTCTTCTCTATGGTCGAGCAAGCTTAAGCAAGAAAGAGAAAGAAGAAGTTCAAGATTTAGGTGAGAAATTGTCTCCAAATGTTCAACTCACCTTCTTTAATATTGTTTATTGTGACAAGAGCATTATTCCTATGGTTTCAAATTTTTGGGTAGTGGTGTTTGAGAGCTTGTGGAAATCTGAAAGTAGGAGAATCAAAGAGTTAGCTTTGAAAAGAAGTAAAGGTGAGTATTTGATACATTTTGATAAAATTATTGTGGTCATCGGTATGGTTTTGAGAATTTTGAATTTTGCCCTGATTTTTTATAAATTTCGAAATGTATGAGTTGATTAAGGTAAAGTGCTAAATTAGTTCTTGATGATATTTTTATGTCATTAGAATTGATTGGAAAATGAATTGGGAAGTTTGTCCATAAGTGGTTTTGTGTGGCCTTATGAGCTAAAACTGAATATGTGTAGATTGAATGGGAATTTGGTTATTTTGAGGTTACCAATAGGTTCTTTGAGCAAAATTATGTAGGAATGAACTTTGGTATAAGTTTTGGAACCATTGGAAGAAAATTGGGCAAGTTTGAGAAATTCTATCAGTTGTTGCAATTTAGCTTCTGATAAGCCTCGCTCGAGTGAGGTAGGGTCTCACTCGAGTGCAGCATGATATTTTTCCATTTTGGTTAAGTCCTTAGGCAGAAATCACAAGTGAACTTCCTCACTTGTAAGTGATATAAGTACTTACTCGAGTGACCCACATCTCACTCGAGTACAAGGGTGTTTTGGATTGTGAAGCCACATCTTGGGTTATCACTCGTAGGCCATTTCTCAAGAGTGCATGTGTGCACTCGCGGGTATTAGGGTAGTCACTCGAGTTCCAGGGCTAGTGCTCGAGTGTACTTGTCACTTTAGGGTTTTAGTTGCTCTCGGGTTGTCATTTCCTACACTTTACTCGATATGACTCGGGTGAATATGTGTCATCACTCGAGTGCAAAGGATAGTGTTCGAGTGAACTGGCCACTCCAAGTGTGTTGGTGCTCTCGGGTACACAATTTTTGTGTCTCACTAGCCGAGGCTCGAGTGTGAATGGGGACGCCACTCGAGTGAGGCCTTCTTCACTCGAGTGAGTTGGTCAAAAATCAGTACTTTTGCTACCAAAAAGGGATCTTTAGGGTAGTTTTCCCCAACCCTTTAGGTATGTGTTTAGGCTTTTAGTAGCCACCTAAAGAGTTCAAATGATAACCAACTTTAAGTGTTATGATATTAAGAACTTGGAATAAGCAATTAATCCACTGTTCTTAATTTTGGTTGATAGGGTTTAACATTTTCCCTGGTCGTGAACGAATTGTGCCAGAGCACGTCAGGAAAGAACAAGGTAGTGATTCTTTCTATTATATTGTGTATAGAACATTGTATGTATGTTGTCATTCATTGAGATGCTTTGTGATGCTTTGAGTATAGTGATTACAGCATAAGCTGTCGCATTGAGCATAGAGATTACAGCGAAAGATGTCGCATTGTGTATACAGCCGTGAGTGCTTTTGTGTGTGGCGTGAGCCATGCATCATTGTGTTGCTGCTGAACATGATCTTACATGCTATGTGTTTATATATTGTGTGAGTAATTTGTTACTACTAGGATTCTTTTAAATCTCATTTTTTCCATTGACTAACCTCCAGACAAGGTAAGTGACTCCAAGGAAAAACGAACAACCAGGAGCAGCTAAGACCTTGTAGGGATATTACTTTTGGGTTGTTGGTTATCCATTTAGATCTAGGATTATTGTATATTATTTTTGGGGATGTAAATAGTATTTTGGAACGGTACTGTAATCCTCTATGTGGGAAACTTTAAACCCTTAATGAATGAATCTCGGGAGTTGCCGGGACTTTATTATACACTCTGATATATTTAAATGCGACTAACTGCACAAGTAATTATATTCGACATTTGGAATTGAGACTAGGGAAGGGATGAAATTTTGAAAGATTTTGAGAAAACCCCCACGCAAGGAAGGGATTGTAAATTATTTTTTATGATTATTGGTCTCTATTTCATTTTAATTATAAATTTTGAATTATAATTACAGTTATTGAGGCAGGGGATTACATGTTGCAGGACTGCTCAAATGTTAGGGAATGCTAGGAATCGGTGGTCAAACATGAAAAATGGAATATGTTCTTTTCTTTACAAGGTGTAGATTAGATCAAGTGGAACCTCACTCATGAGATTGGCAAGGAGTATACTAAGAAGGTCCTGTGGTCAAACCTGATGTTTGTGCTGGGATGCATGGATCTCACATTGTAACAAACTTTTTGATAGTGAGTTGCCTAGTGTGGGACTAAGTGCGAATCACAGCTTCTTTAGAGCATGCTCGGATAAGGATATTCTCAAAACATGTTCTAAAGAGAGGAGGATCAGTCTCTCACGTACTGTTCATGATCATCATGAAGAGGCCTCTATTAAGTTAGAAGTCGATGGCTCAGTCTTGGAAGATGGAAGGAGCGGGTGTGAACGTTACATTCATGATCAGAATGACAAGTGGCTTGGTGGCTTTAGTTGCAAATTAGTAAATGTCCCCCCAGTTTTCATAGAAATCCTTGGTTGTATTCAGGGCCTTCAATTATGTTGGTCCAAAGGGTATAAGAAGATTTATTTGTTTACTGATTGTATTGAGGCCATAAATTATATGGTGAGAGGATGTGACAGAGAACATCCTTTCAAGGACATTGTAGGTGAAGCTAGGATGCTTATACATAGAGATTGGCAGGTTATGATCACTTATTCCTATAGAGAATACATAACTATTGCTGATCAATTAGCTATATACTCTCGTTGTGTTGATGAACATTTTAGTTTCATTGATCAACCTCCTCCTTTCATCCAAGAGGTGAATGTAGATGAATGTTAGGCTCTCTTTCTAATGGTTTCATGCAATGTCTCTGTTGAGATAGTGATTCTAATATTATTCAAAAAAAAATGCTTTAGGCCTATAGCTGATATTAAGGTGAAAAATAAATATTATTTAAGACCACAATATTGGGCCGAAATATTCGAAAGTATTTAGATTTTTAATAACATTATAATATGTGTATGATTATTGTAAATATCTGTATTATTTTAAGGAAAATTAGGATGAAGGAGCTAGAAAAATTAATATTTATTGTAAAAGACCATAAAAATCATAATTATTTTAGAGGACCAAATATCAAAATACATTTTTAAGAATACTAAAATATCCTCCAAAGCTTTTGCTCCCAAGAATCCAAAAGCTCAAATCGTCCTCCTCCCGTATCTTCCTCCCTTTTTGCATAGACAGCAAATGTCTTCTCCCTGGCACTTATGTGCTCCCAAAGTCTTCTCTTCCAACCATAGCTTGTTAATATCTCAGGGATCACTCCTTTTTTGCAGAACTATGCATTTGTGGAATAAATGAAACTCCCACAAAACCCTCCCTTCCATAAGTCATTGAACTGTATATTCGCCCCCACATAAGTCATTGAACTATATATTCGCCCCCACTGTTTTTGTTTTCACCTATTCGGATGATTCCTCTTTCTAATTGCTGAGAATTTGGTGATTGCTGTAAGAGGATGTTATGCTTTTCTCATTATGAAATACGATCTCCTCATTTCTCTCAAATATACATATACAGCTTCAAAAGTTAAGAGATAGAGGAAGAAGGTCAGAAAATGGTTAGAGAGAGAAGGATTAATTGAAGATGACAAAAAAGGGTATGGCCCTTCTTCCTTCTCAAATTTTTCATGCGGGAACGTCATTTCTGTTCTGCAGCCTACCTCTTCGAAAACAAGGATGGCTTTTGCTAACTCTGACCACCGGCCTTTTACCCTGCTTGGGAGAAAAGCTTTATAGACAAAAAACAAAGGCTTTTTCAGTGCTAATTTGAAAAACCGCTTCCTTCCTTGTTGTATGTGAAAATAGTGAAAATGGCATTGAAGAAGGAGGAAGATGGTGGCACCAATTTGGTATGGAGGCGTTGAGTTTTTATGCCACGGCAGATGTTTTAGGAGTAATTTGGTATTTTTAGATTTATGTTTTAACATTTGGTCCTTATTAATAATTATATTTTTTTATGATCCTTCTTAATAAATATTATTTTTTCTAGGTCTTTTGTTTTAATTTTCCTTTATTTTAAATTATATGATATATTATTATTAGCTAACTAAATAATTATTATGTTTTAGTTGGACAATAATATAGAAAATATATAAATAACTGCATATAAATTTAAAGGTAAATGTGTAAAAATATCTATGAGTTTTTTTATTAAAATATACCCAACACCAAATACTTTTTAAAGATATAAAAATATACATGAGTTCTCAAAAGCAAAGCCAAAAAAAGACTAAATCCATTAACTCTGGGGTCACTTTGACCGTTGGAAGGAAGCCTTTGGCTAAAAAGGCTGACATGGAAGCTGAGATGGAAAACATAATAATAATAAATTCACACACATTGGCCTCATCCCTCCGGTTCCTCTTTCCTTCTGTCTTGGCTGCTTTCAAAAACCCAGAAAGGAGAGGGGGAAAAACCTAGCCAAAGCAATCAGTCAAAAGTTCGAACCCATCCAAAAAACAATTGAACATTATATGGGCTACATGAATTCCTAGAGGTGAAGCAAGGGAATCAAGAAGATGCACAGAGCTTTGTTATTTCACGGAACAAAAAAGCTAAAATTTGCAATATGGTTTTGTAAGTCTGAACAAATTGATCTTCAACAAACTTACGAAGCTTTTAGGCAGGGAACGCTAGGGTATTTGGCACCTGAGTTGGCGTCGGTTGCTACGCTGACACCGACAATCGATGTGGATGGCTTCGGAGTGTTGTCGGAGGTTGCGTGTTGGCGGAGACCAATAGAGATGTCAGCGCCAGAGAAGGAGATGGAGTTGATTGATTGAGTGAGGGATTGGCACTCGAAAGGGTGTGTAGTTGAGGTGGCGGAATCAAGGATTAAGGGAGAGTAAGATGAGGGAGACATGGAGATGATTTTGAAGCTTAGTTTAGCTTGTTATATCACCCTGATCATCTATGAAGGAGGTCGTTGTGCTTTGAGAGAAACCGAAAATTTGCAATGTAAATTTTTTATTATTATTTTTTTATGTCAGATTCCATATCAGCAGTTTTAGTCAAAGGCTCTCTACTAACTGTTAGAGTAACCCAGAGTTAACAGATTAGGCAATTTTACTCTACTTTTGAGAGCTCATGTATACTTTTACATCTCTCATAAATATTTGATGTTGGGTATACTTTAATAAAAATCACATAGATATTTTTGGTCCTTTATCCTATATATATATGTGTGTGTATGATACAGATATGCAAGTTGATCTCATGAAGCGTTAACCTAAATAAAATTAATTTAAAGATTAATAGAAGGAAAAGGGAATGAATTAAAAAAATAAAAATGGGATTCTATAATGATTAAAATAAGATTAATAATTTACAATTTAAGAAAAAAAATTAAATATGGTTTTGCAAATGAATGCTCTTAGGGCATAGTAAGTTCAGAAGGCATTTGACCTTGAAAATACAAAAATTCATCATTGCCTCACTTTTTGGTTTGATCTTGTAGTTCTGCATTTTTTTATCAAAACAGTTTATTCTTTTAAAATTAGGGTCAAATACTTCAATACCTGATTTTGTACCTTTTCAGGTACCGAATCAAAATAGAAACAAAGTAACATGCTTTTTCAAAAGGGAAAATCCCTAAAAAAACAACTTTTAAATTAATAAAAGACGCAGAGGTGTTCTAAAATTCCATATTTCCATAAAAGTGCGAGTGCCTGAATTAGGATATTGAATTTGAGACCAAATGATGTGCGTAACCCTGGGAGTTTTTAAATTGAAAAACGTTGAGGGAGCCGTGATAAGAAGGGCGAAATTGTGCGAAAACGCGGTCGGGACTCTTCATCTTCTTCTGGCGTCGTCGGTGCCGTTGGTTGACCCTAGTTCCGTGGCGTTGAGAGAGGATAGTGGCAGCGACACTGTGGGGCGAATTTGGGGTGGATTTGAGGAGGAGCGAAGGCGAGGAGAGGTTGTGGTGAAAGGCATTGGATAGTTGCAGAGGTACCGGTGTTCGGATGCGAATTTGAGCTTCGGTGTTGAAGTTTGGTAAGTGGTTGTGTTAAAAAATGTATTTCATTTTAACTTCTCCAGCTGATTAGAATGGCGGTTCAATGTGCATGGGTTAAAATAAGTTTGGGAAATGTGGATAAAATATAACGGTGACAAAACCTATGAACTCTGTTGTGAGAATGTGCATGGGTTAAGATAAGTTTGGGAAATGTGGATAAAACGTAATGAGGAATGTTGTAAAATAAGTTGTGAAATTCTGTTGTTAAGTGAGGAAGTTTGAATTGCAACTTTTGAAATTTCTAAACCGTTAAAACAGCATATGAACGCGTCAATTGGTGAAGTTGTGAGACGATGTTGAGATGTAGGAAATTGTGATTTTATTGTTGTGAGAATGTTAGACATACAGTTGTGAATGGCTTCAGTGAAGTTGTGAAACAAAACCTATGAAAACCCAAAGATAACCTACGAAAATCGAATGTTATAGGATGCAGAACTCGAGTTTTCCATTCACAACTCGAGTTCATATCATCACTGGAGGGTAACCGGCGAGTGATTAGCTTATAGGATGCAGAACTCGAGTTATGAATTGATAACTCAAGTTTACCAACACAGTCTTACATTTTCACGACATCCCGTTAGACTTTCACAACTCGAGTTTGCCATTTATAACTCGAGTTCATATCATCACTGGAGGGTAACCGGCGAGTGATTAGCTTATAGGATGCATAACTCGAGTTATGAATTGATAACTCGAGTTTACCAACACAGTTTTACATTTTCATGACATCCCGTTAGACTTTCACAACTCGAGTTTGCCATTCACAACTCGAGTTCATATCGTCACTGGAGGGTAACTGGTGAGTGATTAGCTTATAGGATATAGAACTCGAGTTATGAATTGATAACTCGAGTTTACCAACACAGTCTTACATTTTCACGACATCCTATTAGAATTTCACAACTTGAGTTTGCCATTCACAACTCGAGTTCATATCATCACTAGAGGGTAACCGGCGAGTGATTAGCTTATAGGATACAGAACTCGAGTTATGAATTGATAACTCGAGTTTACCAACACAGTCTTACATTTTCACGACATCCCATTAGACTTTCACAACTCGAGTTTGCCATTTCCACAACATTGCAGGGTGATCATCCCACTTCTGGAGATAAGACCATATTGAATAATTCAATTTTCTTCGTAAAACAATTACTGAACAGAAAATTTACCAACCTTCCCATGTAAATATGTATGCATAATTTTAACTACCACAATCAACAAAATCTGAATTATAACGTTTATCATTTTGGCAACCAAAGATTATCTAGGGTGAAGGAGTAACAACATCAGATGTCATAGGATTCCAATTTGTAGAAGAAAAAAGAGTCCAGCCTAAAGAATTTGAGTGGCTTTTCCTGCTAAAACCACTTAATCTGTAAGCATAGAAACACCAATAGTATTAAGGGTTATG
The DNA here is from genome assembly GCA_963242795.1 of Inga leiocalycina. Classification (NCBI taxonomy): domain Eukaryota; kingdom Viridiplantae; phylum Streptophyta; class Magnoliopsida; order Fabales; family Fabaceae; genus Inga; species Inga leiocalycina. The sequence continues at coordinate 30,619,501 of OY725325.1, read as the reverse complement.
CAATAAAAATATCAAGATAAAATCACAAGTGAATAATAATTCAAAGTTTTTCGATTCAGACATCTTGAAAATTCATTGCAATACAAGTGTTTTTCATATTGCATGAAAAATTCAGTTACTTTACCTAAATGATTGCCATCTCCTCTTAGAGCAAGCTACAGGAATATCACCAAGATCAGGAGCATGCTGCATAGATTCATAGCAAAAGTTTCTAAAGAGTAAATATAAAGAATACCCGATTTAGCATTAATATAGTTAGGGCGGCTTACTCCTAACTATAACATTCACATTACTTGATTTAGCATTAAAATTTCAAAAAAAAAAATTTAGCCTAATAGTGATCTCACCTTTAATTGATCATAGTGATTTGAAGTATTGTAAAGAGTAAATATAAAGAATACCTACAATTTGTGCAAGGAATTCCTATTAAGCATATTTCAATGGTGCATATTGATTGGAACAGAAAGTTGAGAAAAATATTAACATTAAACCACAAAGAAATTGTGCTTATACTTTTCTATTAATGCTTTCCCTCCCATTGTCTGTGACTCATATGCAAGAATCTACAACAGCACTTCTAAGAGGATTCTGACAAACAGTTAAAGAAAGGTTTCACTTCCTCAACCTTGATCAAATAGAACAAAAACTTAATTATAACACCTCATATAAAAGGTCAATATCCAAATTAGTAATTTACTCCTTCATTTTCAAACATGGATAATCAAGTATTTTTATTAAAGTCAAAATTTTCAGTTTATACATGAAAAGTAGCTGACTGGTTTCATGAGGAGAATATCATGTAACTACTCTCTGGAAAAAAAACTCTTATACAAACACAATAAGCAAAACTCAACTTTTGCAAGATGTTTGCTTTTACTCTGCCATTATTAGACATCATCTTAGAAGATATATTGATATGCAGGCTCCCAAAGTAGGTTCAAAACTTTAGGAGTTTGACATGCGATTATCTTAATTTAATTATCTAGAGTTATTGCAGACAGATGCATGTACAGGCATGAGCGTACAGCATTGGCGCCCAAGGTTTTACGAACTAATTGCATCGTTTTCCACTGAATCGATTAACAGACTAACCAAAAGTGAAAATCTTAAAAACCAGTTCAATATATCTTGCATGCACTTCTAAAGAAACTAAAAAAAAATGATCCAATCACTTAGCCGTGTGAGTGCGCTTGCGCATTCTCTTCTAGCCAACTAGTCAACTCATAACAATTAATGTCCAACAAGAAACAACAGCTACCAATCGAACAATCTAATCCTAATGGAAAAGAAATGATAACCTTTGCTAACAAAGAATAGCAAAGAAAGTTGGTTCAACTTTATTATGATAACCTTTACTTATTTTGTAGGATCCTCTGTATATGCGCTAAAAAAAGGGATAAACAGAGGAAGACGGTGATAACTTATGAGACAGAACAGACAACAATAGACTAATAGTAAGTTTCTCTTCAGTTAACTCGAGGGCTATAGAAGTTGGAGGTCGAGTGGAGTCAATAGAAATGTTTGGGGATTGAGGGATTTAAAGCGTGGAGGGCTGTTTAACTCGAGTTATAATCAATCCACTCGAGTCCTTCTTCCCCTTTTTGTTCCTGACTTTCCAGTTACCTTCTAATGATGATCTTCACTCGAGTTTTAATTGGTAAACTTAAGTATAACCATGGATTGACATCACCACCTAACTGGAGTGTGTTATTTACAACTCGAGTTCTGTGTATATTGACAGGATAACTCTCTGGTTACCCTCTAGTGATGGCGAAAGCACAAGTTTCTAATAGGCCAACTCGAGTCCACATGCGGATTGAACACAGGAATGCACTGGAGTGAGTTTTGTACAACTCGAGTTTGGTTCTACTAGACACCATCACTCTTCGGTTACCCTACAGTGATCAAGATAACTCGAGTTTTTAGATTAGAAACTCAAGTCTGTCCGTGGATTCATAACACTGCCTCACTGTCGTCTGTTCTTCACAACTCGAGCTCAATGCAGCTTGAAACACGCACTATCTGGTTACCCTCCAGTGATGTTTATAACTCGAGTGATATATGGGCCAACTTGAGTTGTCATGCGGAAGTAATACAAGTACACACTAGAGTTAGCTTCTGAACACCTCGAGTTTGATGTGACTTCACACCATCACTCTTCGGTTACCCTCCAGTGCTAAGCAAAACTCGAGTATAAATTTCATCAAACTCGAGGTTAATGTGTGCTTTAATAGGATCTTGTTTCTACCTCATTAGATTAGATTGTTATCATATTCATAAAGAGATCATACCTTTTCCTTAGCAGAGAAAGTTTGAATAAATACTCGGTAGCATCAACAACTATAGCCCTGCTTTTCCCATCACGATCCAAACAGAAGATTATATTTCCACAAATCTTTGAAATATAAACTAGGACATCAAGTGTTTTTATTAGCCATTATCTCCGTTTGGAAGACAATATTTGATGTGATTTAAAGTTGTGTAAATAAAAACACCATTGTCATCCCAGCTGCTACTTTTTACATGGATTATCTCATGCAGGGTACATTGATGCACAAGCTTGTTGCTAGCGATGACAATGCCATGTTTGTTGAGTAAGGCAACACATTCCATATCATTAGACCAAACAACATACTTCACAAAGGGTATCTGAATATCACCAAGAACTATCCTCTGCTAAAGATCAAATATAACCACCTTATTAATCTCGAGTTTAATGTGTACTTACATTGGGTTACATGAACACAGATCTTTTTGGTAGCATAGCTGCTGTGGTCAAGTATGTTTTAGAAGGTCATGATAGTGGAGTCAAGTGGGTTGCATTCTCATACCATTTTACAACCTTCCCATCACAACCATAACAATTGGAAAAATCTATCTCCCCAGAGTTAAATAAGGTCTCACAACTTATGGAGAATCATTCACAAGTTCTGCATAAGGATTCACAAGTTCTTCTATAAATTTCACAATTTCCTCACCTAAATTGACCTCTACACATATTTACCAACTTTTCATTAGGTTTTCACAAACTCCAATAATGTTTTCACAGGATAACATTCGATTTTCGCAGGTTATCTTTAGGTTTTCATAGGTTTTGTTTCACAACTTCACTGAAGTCATTCACAATTATAAGTATAACATTCTCACAACAATAAAATCACAATTTCCTACATCTCAATACTGTGTCACAACTTCACCAATTGATGAGAATGGTTTTGCTTCAGCTCGACCACGCGGGGGAAGAACATTGTCGACTCAATAAAATACATACCTCACTCCTGTTTGTGTCGCCTCCCACTTACGTTCCCACGCGCTGACGATCTCCCTGTATCGCGTCACCTGCTTTTGTTATCAACAACTTCTTTTCTTTCATCAGAAGGCTAAATCTGTCATTTTACATTCAATTCTAGTATTCCAGTTCAGGCACTCGCACTGATCTGGGATATTAAATTTCGGAGAACTTACGCGTCTTTTACTAATTTAAAAGTTCTTTTTTAGGGATTTTCCCTTTTCAAAATTCCGCACATTTTCATAAACTCACGCCTTACAATTACTTTAATGGATATTAGTGCTCATTTACACACACACACACACAAGGTTAAGGAGAAAAATACACATGTATTTTTTTTGTAAAGGTGTGTGTGGCACTGTTTACTTTCATTGGGTGTAAAAGTACCCATGAGTTCTTCTAAATAAGGAAACAATACCAGATCCTTTAAATCATACAAATTACCATTATTTTTTAATTTGGTGGCCTCACAATACTATTAATAAGTGATTATTTAATAAAAAACTCACTTTTTCTCTCTCCCCCTCCCAATCCCTCTTCTCCGTCCTCTCTCTCCTTCTTTCCCCACTCTCTTATGTGCCGCAACCCATTCCCCCCTCCCTTCTCTAAATTTTACTCTAAACACTCACTTATCAACAAACTCAATTTTATTTTGAACTCGGTGAGTTGACTCGCAAGTTTGACTACCATGGATATGGCATCCATTTGTTTGGTTGAGAAGTTAAATAACATGGAAGGATGCAGTTCAGCTTCAACTTACAGGCCAGACCTTTATGATTTTATTGATGGAAACAAAGTGACACTGCCAACAACTTCTTCTAATGTTGTATTTGTAGCATGGTGTGTGGCAGAGGATGAAAAAAATTTGAACATGGTACCATTGTTTTGGCTTTTCTCTTTTTCTTATGTACATTTTGGTATAGTCTCGAGTGCATCCAAAATCAGTAACTAAAATAGGAAGTTGGACTTGTGGGCTTCATAAAGGAAGATCATATTAATTTTTGGGATTTTGAATTACAACTTGTATAAGCGCATGTCCTAAAACATTTAGACAAGTATATAATCATGCCTTCACAAATGAGACAAATTGTTGGGCTCAAGTTCTATTAGTATCTCAAACTTGTCATGATTTGCCAAACTGTTATGTGTGTTCCTTGTCAGAGGGAAATTATCAAATTGGTAATCTTGACATTGTCAAAAACAGCCACTTCACCTTAGATTTCCAGGAATGAAGGAGGAGGATTGTTGTCAGAAGCTATAGCAGTAGCTTGAGGCTCTAGAAGAGACATTTCTTCTAAAGAAGAAGGATTCAAGTGAATTGAGTCCATCATCAACTTAGAGCTTATAAAGGAATTTCCATTGAAATGTAGAGCTTGAGACATTACTAAAGAACAAGGTTTGAAGTGAAATGGCTCCATATATAGCAGCATCAACATTTGGCTCATGAACTTCTAGGAATAATGAAGCTACATATTTAATGGTTGTAGTTATCAATATTCAATGGCTCTTGCATCGACCCAAGACATTGAGACCCTATTAAATTAAAGGGAAAATTTCACCTAGCAACCACTTTAGCTAAATCTTTCCTAAAAGCCCCATAACTTCTAAAACATCACTGTAGTCTTACAGTGTAGTTAAATTAATTCAGGAGATAGGTAGAAATGACCCTCCTCAAAAATTTCAGGCATTTCAATTGTAGATCTTGCAAATTAGTTTATTTGTCTAGCAAATTCATAGTGTATCTAGTAAAGCATCACATTTGTCTTATGAAGTCCCTTTTTTCTTGTAAATAGTACTAGTGTCATTGTCATTTCAAATATAGGTCTTGCAAACTAGCTCAGTTGTATTGTAAATTTTGCACATGTATCTAGTAAAATGTCTCACTTGTCATGTGTATACCCTCTTGTCTTGTGCATATCACTAGTGTTATTGTGATTTCAATTGTAGGTCTTGCAAATTACTCATTTATCTTGTAAATCTGCACATACATCTTCAAAAGCGTCATGCTTGTTTTGTGAATTCCCTCTCATCTTGTAAATAGCACAAGGTCAGTCATTTTTTGAGGAGGGTCATTTTTGTCCATTCCCTCCTGAAATGAATTTCACTGCCCCCAAGCCCTATAAGACTGTAATGATGTTTCAGAAAGTTATAGAGGCTTTTGGGAAATGTTTAACTACAATGGAATTAGGTGAAATTTTCCCTAAATTTTAAATATGAGAAAGTACGAATGAGGAGACTTCATAACGACACTACTACAAAAAACACAAGCTGCGACGCTTAATTTAAAGAATACTATGACGCTTGGGAAGTGTCATAACTTCCAACGCTGTTAAAACAAGCTACAACACTTTTTGAATATATGGAAGTGCCATAGCTTGATTGTTATTTTTTTGAAAAAATATCACTTCCTACATCGCTTCCCTGGAGAAACGCTGTAGGAAGTCTTTTATTTTAAAAAAAATTATGACTTCCTATGGCACTTCCCTGGAGAAACGCCATAAGAGGTCTTTTATTTTAAAAAAATTATGACTTCCTACAGCACTTCCCTGGAGCAGCGCCATATGAAGTCTTTTATTTTTAAAAAAATAATTTTATGACTTCCTACGGCACTGCCTTGGAGTAGCGCCATAGAAAGTCTTTTATTTAAAAAAATAATTTTTCATAATTATTTTATTTTCCTGATGAAAACCTCCATTTATAGTCCAAAATCCATTGCAATTTACAATATAATCCATAGCAAAATGAAATAATATAGCATGTATTTTTTGTAATATTTCGTCTTCATGTATCAAGCATAAAAAAACTTTAGCATTTAAGTTGCTTAAATTTGAGCAATACACATTATTTCTACGGAGGATTAAACTAAGTATTATTATATTTGTAATCTCAAAAATTAAAAAACTTACAATGTATAAGAAGTTCAAGAAGATAGAATTGATACTTCAAATAAGTAACCGAAAAAAAATTATGAGCACACATATAAGATTCATGACAGATTTTCACTAAAAGAAAACGTGAACCAAATGTTGAAAAAAGAAAAACACTTACAGGCTAGGGAGCTTCTAAAGGAGGCTGAGACAAGAAAAAAACACATGGAAGAGGAAGCTTTGTACTGCAATGGAGTTTTGGAAAATGGGGAGCTAGGGGGAAAACGGGAAGATGAAAATGAAAATGGTTTGGGAAATAGGGGAGCTAGATGGAAAGCGGGAAGATGAAAACAAAAATGAAAACGACGGGGAGTGAAAATAAAATAGTACTGTGTATAGAAGCTACATCACTTTTTGTCAAAACGTCGTAGCTCCCTAATTAAAAAAAAAAGCAAACACCAAATATAAAAATAACCTTAAATATATTCAAGGCATCACATGTAGCCTTGTATATTTCAAGGCACCACGTGGTGCCTTGGAGGCCTTGTATAATATATGGTATTAGTAAAAAAAAAAGCACATGCTTTGTTAAATTAAAAAAGAAAGAAAGAAAGAAAGAGGCCTTAGCTGGCTCTTCGTAATGAAGTGCTAGCTAAGGCCAAACCAAAGGCCTTAGCTAGCACTTCATGAAGAAGTGCTGGCTAAGGCCTTTTAGGCTGAGCCCTTTGGTTTGGCCTTAGCCAGCGCTTCATGATGCAGTGCTGGCTAAGGCCTCCCTTCATCATGAAGAGCTGGTTAAGGGTTTTTTTTTTTAATTTTTACGAATCAGCCACCTTTTTTTAGTAATGCTATATATGAGTAAGGCCTTAGCTGACGCTTTATTATCAAGCACCGACTAAGGCCATTTTTTTACAAAGCATGTGATTTCTTTTTTGTATTACTACAAGATTCTGAACAATAATATCCTTTTGACTTACTCCCACCTTGCCCGGCACTTTATTTTTAAGTGCCGAATAAGATCTTTTTTTCAAATAAAAAAATGTCAAAAAATTATTTCAGGGCTTTCATTTTTTTATAAATAAATGTTTTGTATGGCGCTTGTTTAGGAAAGTGTTGCACAAGCCTAATACTAAGCTTTGGCGCTTATATTAGGAAGCGCTGTTGTAATATCCTAAATTGTAATTAAGGGCTAATGACTTCAAAAGTGATGTAATTATTAATGAATAAACACTTTTGAAGAATATGATATGCATTGTGATATAAATATGTTGAAGATGGTTTAATAAACGTTGTAATAATCAGGGGCAAAATGGTAAATTTACTGACCAGTTGTTCAGTTACCAAAAAGGAGACTTATTGGTAACTTGAGATCAATGGCTAGAATTAACTCTTGAATGATCAATGGGGCAGAATCAAGTGTGTGTGTGAGTATGTGAGTTCATGAAAGGATGGAATGAGATCTTGCCAAGTGTCATCATGGTGGCCATAGGATTGGTCAACGTTTCAAAACACTCTCCTCTCTCCCTCCAAAGTCAGTTATGTGGGCATAGGAAACAAGAAAAATCTACTTCTTCATCAACCTCTCATTTTCCCTCTCATCATTCTCCATTTTCGTGCAAGTAAAGAAGGAAAGAGAAAGTGTAAATGTGAGTTTTGTCTTGGTAAATGATCTCTTTGGCCCAAATGCTATTCTTTAAAGTTGTTTATGATAGCAAGGGCTTTATGGCTATGGTTTCATATTTTTGAAAGGTGGTGTTTTAGTGTTTGAAGAAATTTGAAAGCTGAGAAATCAAGAAGCTAACTTTGGGAGAAGGAAGAGGTGAGTATTTGATACATTTTGATATAATTGTTTTGATCATTGGTTAAGTTTTAAGAACTTTGGATTTTTACCTTGATTTTGGCCTAATTTTGAAATGAATGAATTAGCTAGTGCCTTATGGTGGAATAGGTGTCAAATTGTGTCTTGATGTCAATGGATTTGGTTTGGAATTGAAGGAGGAAATGTGGCTATCTTGGTGGTTGTAGTGCAATATGGGTCAAACCTAAATATGTATTGATTGGAAAAGAATTTGGTTGTTTTAGTGTTTCCAATAGGTTCCTTGTGAAATTTTAAGTGGGAATGAGCTTTGGTATGAGTTTTTGAACCATTATGATCAGTTTGGGCAAGTCTAGAAAGTTACATCAGTTGATATCATTTGGCTTCTAATAAGCCTCACTCGAGTGAGGTAGGGTCTCACTCAAGTGCAACATGATATTTCCCATTCTCTTCAGTGTTTCTGTGAGGTCTTCAGGCGAAAGGCAAGAGTACACTTCCTCATCTGCTAGTGGCATGCGTTACCACTCGAGTGTATAGGGTATCACTCGAGTGCATTTGTATGTAGCACTATGGGCGAGCGTCTCGAGTTAGCACTCGCAGGCAAATTGTCAAGAGTGTGCGTGGGTACTCGCGGGTATTGGGTTGTCACTCGAGTGCTAAGGCTAGTGCTCAAGTGCACTTGTCACTTTGGGTTTTAGTTGCTCACGGGTTGTTACTTCCTGCACTTCACTCGATGGGACTCGGGTGACTATGTGTCATCACTCGATTGCCAAGAAGAGTGCTTGAGTGAATTTGCCACTCTAAGGTATGTTTGTGCTCTCGGGTGCATACGTTTTGTGTCTCACTTGCTGGGACTCGAGTGCAAGTGGGGGCATCACTCGAGTGAGGCCTTCTTCACTCGAGTAACTCAGCCAGAAATCAGTGCTTTTGCTTCTAAAAAGGGATCTTTGGGGTAGTTCTTCTAACCCTTTAGGTATGTGTTTAGGCTTCTAATAGCCACCTAAAGAGTTCAAATGATAACCAACTTGAAGTGTTATAGAAGAAAGAGCTTGGAATAAGAGATTAATCCGCCATTCTTAACTTTGGTTTATAGGGTTCGACATTTGCCCTGGTTGTGAACAAGCTGTGCCGGAGCAAGTCAGGAAAGAATAAGGTAGTGACTCTTTCTCTTGTATTGTGTATATAACATTATATGTATGTTGTCATACATTGAGATGATTTGTGATGCTTTGAGATATTGCTGTCATTACAGCGTAAGCTGTCGCATTAAGCATAATGATTACAACGTAAGCTGTTGCATTGAGCATAAAGATTTTAGCAAAAGATGTCGCATTGTGTATACAGCCATGAGTGTTATCGTATGTGGTGTGAGCCATGCACCATTGTGTTTATATATGTTGTATGAGTGATTTGTTACTACTGGGTTTCTCTTGAATCTCATTTTTTCCATTGATTAACCTTTAGACAGGGCAAGTGGCTCCAAGGAGAAACGGACGACCAGGAGCGGCTAGAACCATGTAGGGATATTACTTTTGGGTTGTTGGTTATCTATTTGGATCTAGGATTACTGTATATTATTTTTGGGGATGTAAATAATATTTTGGAATGATATTGTAATCCCCTATATGGGAAACTTTAAACCCTTAGTGAATGGATCCCGGGAGTTGCCGGGACTTTATTATACATTCTGATATATTTGAATGCGACTAACTGCACAAGCAATTATATTTGAAACTTGAAAATTGAGACCAGGGAAGGGATGAAGTTTTGAAAGAATTTGTGAAAACCCTACCATCAAGAAGGGATTGAAACGAGTTTAATTGTCCATTGGTCTCTAATTCATTTTAATTAAGCATTTTCGTGCAGTTATCAAGGCAGGGGGCTACAGCCATAGCTTTGAACCTTGTTTTTTTTAAAAAAAAAACTATTATCTACGACGCTTTTTCAAAGAAGCATAAAAAAAGGGGCGCCGTTAAATTCTTCTTTTATAGTAGTGCGATGTCGTTCTATTGATGTATGGGTTGATAAAATTTGATATAAAATATTGTCTTAAAATGAGATACATTAATTCTTAACAACAAATGTGTGTGTGGACACTAAAATTGTATGAGCATATGCATATATTTAGTAAATTATATAATTGTATTAATTTAAATATAATGATAGTGAGACTCTTGGGACATGTTTTTGTCCCTATATTTTTCATCCTTGCTAAAATGCATATATTTAGTAAATTAAATAAATTAAACTTTAGGAAAAATTCATCTTTTGGTGTCTATGGTTTTGACTGGATTGTAACTCAATCACTATACTTTGACTCAATTCTACTTAGTCCCTATAGTTTTAACTCGATTGTAACTTAGTCCTTAGATTTTGACTCACTGCAATTCAATCCCTATAGTTTAACCATTTTATAATATAATCCACCACCTTTATTCTAGAACATAAGGATTAAATTATAAAATGGTTAAAATTATAGGGACTGAATTGTAATAAGTTAAAGTTTAGGGATTGAGTTACAATCGAGTTAAAATTATAGGGACTGAGTTGCACCAAGTCAAAATGTAGGAATTGAGTTACAACTCAATCAAAACTATAAGGACTAAAAGATTATTTTTCCCTAACATTTATTAGGAAAAATGATAAAAAATACCATTTGAATTACAAAAACCCTAAAATGTCTACTAAATTAGCAAAAAGATAAATAGGTAATCTAGTAGGAATCTAGGATCTTGAAGTTTTGGTGTTGATAACTTAAGTGTAAGCAATGACAAATTAAAAATAGCAATTCACAATTTGGGTATAAACAGTGACAACTGACAACTTGGCAAACTCAAGTTGTCAATCTTTGTACCTAAATTGATAATTCCTATACTGAAGTTGTCAATACCCAAATTTCAAAATCTCATATTCCTATCAAATTACCTATTTGATTTTTTTTACTAATTTAGCAGACCTTTTAGGGGTTTAGTAATTCAAATGGTTTTTTTGGTCATTTTCCCAATTTATCATTAATTTTAATCTAATGATATATAGTGAGACTCTTGGGACCTGTTTTCATTCGTATATTTTTCTATATTTAACATCACAAGTTTATGATTTTCTAATTTGTTGGAAAATCAGGAGAGAGAATGGACTAGCATATGGGGGCGAATTTACATTCGGATCTGGGTCAAAACTCCAATACTCCATAACTCGAACATAATAGTGCCCACACAATTATTAGATTACTAGAGCCTAATTAGGATTAGCATAGCAGATCACCAGAGTAAGAAAGATGATAGGAGAGCAGAGAGATTGCCAGATAGCTTAATGGCAGGGATGAGTTATAACTGAGGGAGGTATATCCTATTTATAGTGGTTTAGGGTGGCCACTAATTAGGAAATAATGTGCACCCTTCTTACCTTCCAAGTTAGTAATTAGGAGAATTAATTCTCAACTAATTTCCTGAAGTATGATTACTTGTTTCTCAATTAACAATCTCATAATTAATACTAACTTATTTCCCAATCCGCAATTAATGCTTATTTGTTTCTTATTTGATTAGGCTACTTATATTCTAATCAAATAGTCCAACCCATTAAGGACAGACTTGGACCCAAAGTCCAACATCTCCCACTCGCACTTGATGGGCCTCCCATCATGCGTCTATTGCTTTTCCCTATTGCATACTTGGCATATGTCGTGACTACATGGGCAAAAATGTCTTCAAAATTTGGTGCTTGTGATACTAGAAATCACTCATATCGGATCAGCATTTAAGGATACCCTTTATATATATATATATATGTATATGTAAGCTATATATATATATATATATATATATTTGTAAGCTATATATTCATTGTCTCAAATGCCCTAGATTCTCCCATACATATCACTCATGGTATATCTAATCCCTCTCAAGTTAATATGTTGATTAACTCAAATTGCGTTCCATGCACAAAGTATTCGCACTTAAAAGCTACACATAGAACTAGTAAAAGGTTGACCACAGACACTAGCACATCTTATGTATCTAGGAGTAAATTTTCCTTTTTAACTAAACATCAGTTCATTTTAACTTGGTCGCTTTCCTAACTTCCACTCATTTGACAGAATTATATGTGATCATAGAGCTTCAACTAAAGTAGCAGTCACTAAACTAAGGTTTCATGATGCTGCCTAAGTTTAAGGGCATCGTGGAAGGATTCTTCCTTCCTGGGACTCACTATAGTGAACTAGGGATGTTTCACCTACATCCTATGTTGCAGTCTAACTCTCAAGCACATGTAGTATGAATTGCATGCTACATTGAACGGTTTGTGGTATACGTCAATTTCTTTCTCTTTCACTGTACAAACATTAGTTCCAAAATGTACTCAACATTCGAACCAGAAATTTCTTTTTCACAATATCTCTTTTACAATCTCATTTGTGAAAAGAGTTCTTTGCTTGGCTACAGGTCTGTATTCATGCTTTGATCCATTTTCTGTGTATATACATACATATAGATCTCATCTCAGTTTAACTTAGGTAACTCAAATGCAAAGATTCTTCTTAACTATCTCATAATGATCATTTGCTCGTCTTACCCTCCCATGCCCCTACAAAACATGGGAAGATGGTCGTTCATGTGAGTAAACCAACCTCTTATAACCTGTATGACATACAAAATTGTATACCTTATATATATTTACTCATAACATACATACTATTTCTTTTATCTTTATGTAAAATAAGTTTAAGACCTTATATTTTATTTGTACCTCAAGATCTCTACTGACTTAATGAATATCAAGCTAAGGGCTCAGTAAGGGAATCTACCAACTTTCTGTTAGTAGAAGGTCATTGAATTGTGGCTTTCCTTCTCTAAAAGCATATCTCTCATAGAGATACATCAATGTATGTTTCACCTTACTATAATACTTAGGATTCACATCATAAGATGTTATTGTTTGAATCCTTCTATAACTATTCATTCCTAATTACTCAAGAACTTCTTCAGCTATATTGCACCTTGAATGATGGTAGAACACACTCTGTGTTCTAATTCCATGGATAACAGAAATAAATTGTATATTTCTTTACTCCACTATCATTTGCCTAGGCCTTATATTGGAGAATCCTTTCAAAGGTAAGTTGTTGCCTTGACAACTCAATCCATGGTTATTCTCATAATCTTTTTCACAGCAGGATCACAAATAGCTTCTAAGTTCGACAAAAAACATTTGGTCTTATATTCCAATGTGTACATTCATGTTACCAAGCATATTCTTACTATGGGACTCTATCTACTTTTTCTATGTTGGATTCCTCGTAGGACATGTAAACTCTCTAGGTTTGTGCCCTTGACTTTAGGTATGACCATTTTTTTGCAATTTGGCATACTAAGATGCCTAAGGATCACACTTGTATATATCTTAGGTGAAAATGATTGTATCTTCCTTGTGCAGTCTCCGTTTACCTTGTCATTCAAGATATTATCTGCTCAACCCTTGATTTTTCAATTCCAAATTTAAGGATTCTCTTATCCTTTATTCATTTAACTCCGTTAACACTCAGCTAAACATATGTCATTTGACAAATGATGACTTCACAAAGAATCATCTCAAGACCGTTTGACACTCATATAGTATTCTTCGATTATCTCGAAGTAGGTGAGGCTTTTACCTTGTGAAACCTCATATACTACTACCTGGTGATTGTTTTTATAAAGCCCTTAAGCTGCTTTATGTCAAGCTGCTTTATGTCAAGTTCATTATCCAATTGCCAAATCTTCAAATTGGAAAGTGGTCCTCACATTATCTTGATGTAATTTCAAGACTAAGCTAATTGTCATAGCCAAAATTAGTTGTTTAGAGTTAAAATGCACAACAGGAAATCTTCCCATTGTTGTACCCCTTAGCCTCTAAAATGTTTTAGGTTTTATATACCCCTTATAGATTTGAGAACCTACTTATTTCCAATCACCTTTTGGCTAGGTGACAAATCATCCAAACATATACTTGGCTAGTTTCAAAAAAGAATCCATATTTTCCTGCATGACACTTTGCAATTTTTCTTAACAAGTCCTTCTAGTGTCTTTCAGAAAATTATAGGTAGTCATCATCACCTTATAAATGATGAAGAGAGCATTCAATCCATTCAAGGCTGGGTGCTTTAGATAGAAGAGATTGAGACTCTGGAGCCCAAGGTGCTTTAGATAGAAGAGATTGAGACTCCAGAGTGGTCTGTTATAGTTGATACCCAAAAGTCCCGATTACCACTAGCAAAGTCACTGGTGGGTGTGTGGGTAAGGGTAATATCGTAGAAGTGGATACGGCAAGAAGATGTTATTGTTGATACCCAAAAGTCCTGGTTACCACTAGCAGAGTCACTGGTGGGTATACGGGTAAGGGTAATGTCATGGGAGTGGATACGGTATTGTGACTTGCAAGGCATGCATCACTGTGGTAGCTTAATATAGTTTTGGAGTTGTTGTGACAATCGTTATGCATCATTGTGGTTATAGTGAAGGCTGTTATTTTGTGACTTGCGTGTCACGCATCAATATGGAAGCTGCTACGGATGATGTTATAAACTATTGTGGAGAATGTTATTATTATTGCGAATTGTTACTAGGAATGTTATTGTATGCTGTTATTTAGACTACTTACATACTTTGTTTATTATTCATTATATGATTGAAATTGTCACTACTGAGATTCCTATGAATCACACTCTTTCCATTACTAACCTATAGCTAAGGCAGGCAGATAAAAGGAGAAGCTGGTGTGCAAGGACGGCTAGGGTTCATGGCTAGGAGATTGTTTATATTGGTTATCACTTGTTGGGATGTTTGTATATGTAAAGGTAGACCGCTGTAGTAGAATTATGTAATTGTCTGTAATCCTCAGTTGAAAATGGGCGATTATGCCCTATAGGTTTTTAGAATTAAAGATTTAAACCTAAGTATCGTTGAGAATTTCATTGAGTATTCTAATATGTTTGAATGAATTGGTATCGAACAGGCCAAGTAGTTGTGAAATGTGGTCATGAGACTTGATTAAAACAGATTGTGGAAAGTTTTGGAAGAAAAAAACCCACCTTATCACAAAACTAAATCCTATTTTGAGGTTGGGACCTTTCATAAGTTTTAAATTGTTTGTTGGTCTCTCGCTTAACTTATGGCATGTTTTCAAACCATATTAACGGCCGTGAAAGTAGGGTGTTACAGGGGACACGCTCTTGCTTCCTCGACTCCATGCTCTATTTTTCTCCGTTAGTACTCACCACGTGGCAAACATGGCCCTTATGGGCGCCACATGCCACTTGTCAATTTTTGGAATTTTTTTTGCAACAGTTAATGGTTGACAGGCCAAAGTCAATGGTTGACCATTGACTGGTCAACAGTTAATGCTTGATCAAGACCAATGACGTGGCGTTGATGTGTCTCAATCTATGTCTGGTTAATAGATGTGTGGCCTTAGTTGACCGATGATATGGCCTTGATTATGTGTCTCTGAACGCTAATGTGGCGCTCTCTCATTGGCGCCATGTGGTTTGGTTGACCGATAACATGGCTGGTTGACTACCATGTTATCGTCTTCATCCTCCTTGACCCGGCTAGAGCTATAGTGGGTTATCATGATGTACAAACTTGAGAAGGTCATATCTTCCTCATTTTAGCTCTATTTTTCATGTTCTTGGTGTTGTTTGTAATATCCCAATTTTTGATTAAGGGATTATGACTCCAAAAGTGTATGTGATTATTGTTGAATAACACTTTTGGAGTATACGATGTGAAATGTGATTTGAATGTGTTATGAGCAGTGCCGAAACCTTATATTTAAGTTCAATTATGGATTAACATCTAAATTGACTTAAAATATAGGGAGGGTACCCATTATGGTTAAAAGGAATGATATGATGTGTTTGGTGGTGATTCAGAAGAATTACCACAATCAGGGGCAAAATGGTAAAGTTACCAATCAATTGATCAGTTACTGAATAAGGAACTCATTGGTAACTTAAAGATCAATGGTTGAGATTGATTGTAATGAGATTACAAGGGGTGGAATCCCATGTGTGTGTACTTATGTGGGCTCATGGTTGGTGTGATAAGATTGTGACAAGTGGCAATATAGGAGCTCTTGATTTGGGTCAAAGTTTTAAACACATTCCCTCTCTCCTCTCTTCTCTTTAGGTCAGCCAAATGTGTAATTGGGGGCCAAAAACTGATCTCTTCTTTATCTTCATCTCTCTCTTTTCTCATCTCCATTTTCATTGAAACTTACGGAGGAAAGAGAAAGGGAAAATGTGAGCTTTAGTTTGGTAGATGTTCTTTTATGCTCAAATCAGCTTCTTTAATGTTGTTCATAGTGATCAGAGCTTCATTACTATGGTTTTAGATTTGTGAAAGAAGGTGTTTTAAGAGATTGAAGAATTTGGAAAGTGGAGGAATCAAGGAATTGACCTTGGAAAAAGGAAGAGGTAAGTATTTGAAACATTTTGACCTAAGTTTTGTGGTTATTGGTTGAGTTTTGAGAATTATGGAATTTGCCCTGATTTGTGTTTGATTGTAAAAATGATGAATTGGGTTATGTATTGTGGTGCAGTTGGTGTTTTGTTGTGTGCTATGGTCATTGGAATTGAATTGGAATGTGAATTGGAAAGGATTTCAATGTTAAGTTTGGTATTGTGACATTGTGTGACATGTTAGGGTCATTGTGGAACATGTCAGTGTGATGTGAATTTGGTGGATTTGGCGTTTCCAATGGATTCCTTGTGAAAATTGGTGTGAGAATGGTGTTTGTTGTGAAATTAGAACCATTGGAAGCATTGGTGCAAAATCTGAAAATTTATCCATTGAAACTCTTTGCTGGGCAGTCTATTTTTATTGACGTTTTGAATAAACAAATGGTGTCTAAAAATTCTGAAACTTTATATTCTTAAAGTTCACATTCAAAACTTCAAAATGGATATATAATTTATGTCATTACGTTTTGTGAGCTGGGAGTTATGGTTGTCCAAAGTTTGATGTTAGAACTGGAATCTGTTTCGAAGCAGTGTTGAGTTTTGTGTGATTCTGTACTTGTGTAGTTATGGAAAGCATTGATTCATATTTTTTAGTAAATAGGACTTAAATATCTTTCCATTGGCTTTATAATCAACTCATTTTGATTTTTTTGGAATTAGTTATGATTTTTGGAAGTTCATCCAAGAAACAGGATTTTCTTGACCACGGCCAGAGGTTATGGACCGTGGCCCAAATATTTCTAACCTGTTTTTGGCTGCGGCCAGTGAATTTGTAGGCTGTGGCCAAGCTCCAAAAATCAGTATTTTACACTTTTAAGAGGTGGTTTTTGGTATAGTCTTTCCCAAACCTTTAGGCATATGTTTGGGCTTTGAGTAGCCACCTAAAGGTTGTGAATGATAACCAACTTTAAGTGTTATGAAAATAAGAATTTGGAATAGAGAATAACCCTATGTACTTGCTTTGGTTATAGGATTTGATGTTCACCCTGATCATGAGTAGCCGGTGCTGGAGCACACGTGAAAAGAACAAGTGTAGGAAACTTACCTCTCCTGCATGTATTTGATATTTGTGTTGGTGTATTGATGCATGTTATTGCTTTGCTTGATTATGTGAAACATATATGAATGATTGAAGCTCTGTTTCAATTTATGCTATGGCCATAAGTATGTTGTTCGAAATGTTGAGCTTGCAGATTTGTCATTGTGTGATCATGAGCTATGTAAGGCAAGTATGTCATGCATTAAACATTTATCATGCATGCATATTGGTACTGTTTTTCTACTAAGATTCTCTCGAATCTCACCCTCCCCTACCAACAATTTAGACAGGACAAGCGGTTCAAGGAGGGAGTAAACAATCAGGGGTGGCGAGGACTCCTTCGGGATGTGGATTTAGTAGTTGGTTATCAGTTATGGATTGGGATGACTATATATGTTTCGGATGTATGTTTGATTGGATGTGTATATTTTTGAATGAGTAATTTGTTATGTTTTCGAGATGGATTTGTGTAATCTCCTAAATGGAAAATTGTAATGGGCGAATGTGCCCTATAAATCTTTAGTAAAGGTATGAACCCAGGATTGCCGGGATTATTATGTTGTGTACTCTGATATGTTATGAATGTGATTTATCTTCGTGAGATAATTGTATTCGAAATATGAATATGAGACTAGGTGTATTAGATTTCGAAAGGTATTTGTGAAAACCCTATCTTGAGGATGGGGAATTGAAATGAGTTTTGTTTATCTGACAATCTCTAATTCATTTTAATAACGTATTTTGGATATAATTATGGAGGGGGTTACATCGTTGGAATCATCACTGAACAAACATCAAATCTATGGCTTTTATTTAATCTAAAAATATCATTTTCAGTTATCAAATCATAAGTCAAGTGGCGGCGGTGACAAGGCAACCTGCCAACTTCTTTCCTTTATTTCTCCCTTATCCAACACCGTTTGACACGTTCTAAGTAGGGGTGAGCAAAGAACCCGTAACCCGCCCGTCCGCCCGCAGCCCGGAGTTTTTGGCCCGTTTAAGCCCGCTCAGATCAGGGCCCGTTACGGGTACGGGCTGCCCGTACCCGTTTATATTAAACGGGCGGGACACGGGTTGAGCCACGGGGCACCCCGCACCCGCCCGTTACCCGTTTAATTTTTTTTTATGTAATGCTCTTCGTGTGGCGGTGTGGGTGTTCCTGTGTGTGTCACAAATGAGGGAAAGAGAATGAAAACGTGAACCCTAAAATTCCCTTCTTCATACTTCATCAGTTCATCTCTGCGCGACGCGAGGCCGAGACTCTCGACCACTCTCGAAGGTCGAGTCTCATCTTTCTTTGGTCCTTCCGTTATCGCCGGCTCGCCGCAAGTCGCCACCGCTAGCCTGCGACAGCCTTTCGCCCTTCGATCCAGTGCTCCCTTTCGATGGTTGTCAGCGACAGCCGACAGAGTCAGGCCTCAACCTCGCCGCGAGTTTTCCTTCTAGGCTTCAAGTTCGACAACGTCCTCTCCCCGTCAGGCTGTTAGTTCGTCAGGCGTTCGCCCCCAA
Organism: Inga leiocalycina; assembly: GCA_963242795.1. Lineage (NCBI taxonomy): Eukaryota > Viridiplantae > Streptophyta > Magnoliopsida > Fabales > Fabaceae > Inga > Inga leiocalycina. Next base: position 30,600,481 of record OY725325.1, on the reverse strand, counting down.
CGTCAACTCTCTTTCTCGTCGGCCCATCGCAGACAGGGGACCTCAACTGGGCAACTTCCGATTTACATGTACGGCTCAAATCTGTAAGTGTTTCTGCTTGAGATCAAGGTCTTACTTCCCAAATTTTTTTTTCAACTGATATAGTGATCTGTTTAAGGTGTGATTTAGGGCTTTTTGAAATGTGTAAACAGGTAGCTAGCTACTGCATGACTTTAATTTCTGGCTTTCTGCGAAATCTTGTGTAATGAAATGTAGGTGGATTAGATTTGCAGTTTTGGCCTTCTTCTATGAAGATATACTGCTTTCTTCAGTGTGTAAAGAGCTAGATGACGTGAATTTATTAGTATTGGCTCTAGTGTTTGTTCATTTTTTGTTCTGCTACAGAGTTTTGGATAATCTCTACTGAGATTTTAATGCTTCTTTTCACTTTTGGCCTCATTCTGTGAAAAAAAACTGTCATATTTTTTATGAACCAAATCTATGATAAATCGAAAATTGAATCCTTGTGTAGGTGAGACATTTTCATTTTTCAATGCTCGTAGTTTTGAAGTTGTGTGTCTCATATCTCATTATCTTTAGCATATTGTTAATTGAAAAATAATGAAGAATCTATATTATATGTTATAGAGTTCCTATTTTTTTGAATTATTTCCGATGATGAAGTTAGAACTGAGTGGCATCTCATTTCCGTAAACAATTGCAATTTGGCTTGAACAGGGCTTAAGGTTCGCTAGTGCTTGCTGGCTTTATACCAAATTTTAAAAGAAATTGCCATCTCAATGGCAAGTCTGTGATTTTTTTTTTCCTCTCTTTAAAGAAATCAAATGATGGTACTATGAAGCCTAAGTAAGAATGTCATCCCTGATAATTCTGGATTAGAAGTTTACTTGACTTTGGAGGATTAACTCTGCATGTGTAGAAATTGTAACAAGTTGCAAAACTTTGAAAGGGGAAAAAAGGAATGCAAGCAAGGACTAAATATAATTTTTACGGGTAAATTGTATATTTAGTTTGATTCAACCACACTTTGCATTAGTTTATGAGTCATGTAGAACAACCCCCCTCCTCTCACTAATAGGAACTCTATAATGAAGAATCATTTTGAACCTCAAGTCCCTTTTATTTTTATTCTTATATATAGCCATCACTTTCTTTGAGATACTGATTAATGAAACTTTCATGATGCAGGGGACAAAGAAGCATGGCACAGATTCCACCACAAAATGTGCACGAGGAAGCTGCAAATTGATCAATCAGATTTATCTTCATTGGTTTTGTAGAGGAAGATGCAGCAGCAGAAGGTGAATCTGAACAGTGAAGATTTGCGGTTGAAGATAAATAGATGATGAATTTTTTATGATTGAAGTTATTCAAGTTTGAACTTCAATTACTAGTATTTTGTTTTTTTGTGACTTGTGAATTGATAGAATTGTGAAGTTCTAAATTATGATGCATGAAGTTTGAACTCAACTTTTGGATTTGGATGCTGTGAACTTTGATGATCATGGATTCATGGATGATAAGGCCTTTAGTTCTCAAGTATTTTTAATAGATGATCATGGACTCATGGATGATAGCTTCTGAAAAAAATTTCTGCCTTTTAGCCTTTTTAATTCTTGTCTGTTTCTCTTTGGGGATACTTTGAGGGGTTATGCTTTTTCTTGTGTTTTTAATTTCATTATGAATTGACAGAATTGTGAAGTTCTGAATTCTGATGCATGAAGTTTGAACTCAGCTTTTGTATTTGGATGCTCAGAACTTTGATGATCATGGATTCATGGATGATAAGGCCTTTAGTTCTCAAGTATTTTTAATAGATGATCATGGTCTCATGGATGATAACTTATGAAAAAAATTTCTGCCTTTTAGCCTTTTAATTCTCGGCTGTGTCTCTTTGGGGATACTTTGAGGGGTTATGCTTTTTGTTGTATTTTTAATTTCATTGTGGAGTATTTTTCTTCCATAAATATTTGATGAATGTGAAGGATTAGACTTCTTGTGGTAGCTAGTAAGGGAGGGCAGTCTGCTGATGCTGAAACGTTGAGTGTTTTTTTTTTTAAATTTTTTTAAAAACTGGGCAGATTCTTAAACGGGTTGCCCGGACCCGTTTAAGAATACCCGTTTAACCCGTACCCGTTTTTGCACGGGTTAAACGGGTTCAGTCACGGGTACGGGGTGCCCCGTACCCGTTTAATATAAACGGGCGGGTCACGGGTTGGCCCACGGGGCAGCCCCGCCCGCCCGTTGCTCACCCCTAGTTCTAAGTGTTGTTGGAATCGCCTCTTTGAGCTCGACACACCTATTGCCTTACTTGGGCAAAAACATTCAGTTTCAACAACCCAAATTTTCACCCATGTCAATGACATTCTGTAACATTATTTAGATGTGTTTTTTCTATGTTTTAAGAGCTCTTATACCTTTTGAAGGGTTAAGTCTCTTGTTTTTAATCCTACATAGGTTCCAAAAACTCAACTTTAATTATATCAAAGAAATGAGAAGAGAAGAGAAGAAAATATCATTCTCATGATCCTAGTATCATATAATCACTCTGCCAACTTGCATTAATTATTCATCATATAAAAAAATATTACATAAATAGAAAGAGAACTACCCAAGTGCAAATGAATGTCTAAGAGTCCAACATCATATACATATGAATAAAGAGAGAGAGAGAGATACAGAGAGTATGGAGTAGCATATCATTGCATGCATATATAAATATGAACAACATATACATATATATTAACCTTGCACATATGAGCAAAAAAACATGTCCAGCAAGCCTTATGAGTTTAAGCATGTATATGAATATTGTAATATCCCAATTTTTTTATTATGGGTTAATCATGATTATTATGGATAATTATGAATTTAATTGGGATTATTATGTGTTTTATGGCAATATTAAACTAATATGTCATAATTATGGAAAAAATTGGAATAATGGAAATATTGGCCATAAGTGGTAATTAATGGAGAAATTAATTACTAACTAAGAGAAAATGGGATGTGTGATTAATATGGCTAATGGATGGATTAGAGAAGCTAATTGGGGATTTAGTGAGTGAGAGACAATGAAATTCTGACACATGTCAAATTGGTTGGGTGAGAGAGGATGTAAGAAAGTCAAATATGGCATTAAGAAATCATTTCTTCTTTCTCCTTCCCTCTCATTTTCGCTGACATAGAAGGCATGGGGATAAGGAGTCATCATTTCATCTTCAACCTCCTTCTCTCTCTCATATTTCCCTCTCTCTTGTGTCTTCCATTTCTGCAGAAGAAGAAGAAGCTTGTGCAAAAGGTGAGTCATTTGACCCTCTTAATGACCTCTATTGCTCAAACTCCCTTCATTAAAGTTGATCCTTGAGTTAAGAGCAACATTTCTATGGTTGTAGTTTGTCCATTGGTTGTGGTTTGTGGCCACACAAAAATTTGAGAAGTGGTGAATCAAGAACTCTCTTTGGAGAAGTTGATAAGGTGAGTGAGACCTATCTTTCTATCTAAGTTTCATACCATTTGAAATACTTTGAATTTTTTGGAATTTTGGGGCCATTTTCGAAAATGAGGGCCATTAAGAGTTTGGTATATGTTTGGTATGGAATTTGTATGTTTGGAATGCATTTTGGATAGATAGAATTGATTGGGTTTGAAATTGTTAAGTTTGGAGATTTTGGAAGTTTAGTGTTCAATGTTACCCAAAACCAAAGCATGATAATGGAATAGGATTTTGGTGATTTTGACAATTCCATTGGATTCCTCGAGTGATTTTGTGTGGGAATAAGCTTGGTTGTTGATTTTGGGTTCATTTGAATCACTTGGGAAAAGTTGGAAAGTTGTCTTGTTTGAGCTCTATTTTTTGCAGTCTGTTTGGGCAAGCGTTTTGAATGACCAAATGGTATTGGAAAATTCTGAAACTTTTCAGTCTTAAAGTTCACATCCCAAGCTTCAAAATTGACATATATTTTATGTCATTTCATTTAGTATTCTGTGAGTTATGGTTGTCCAAAGTTTGGGATTGAAACAGAACTCTGTTTTGGAGTAGTGGTTAGTTTTTGGTGATTCTGTAATTGTGTAGTGCTTCCCAGTTAAGGACTATATTTTTCCTTAAAAGAGGACTCATATAACTTTCATTTGGCTTTGGAATCACCTCGTTTCAATTTTTCTAGAATTAGTTATGGTTTTTCGAAGTTCAGCCCAGAGTCAGGAAATTTCTGGGCCGCGGCCCAAGAGTGGCTGGCCGTGGCCCAAACCTTTCTGGCCTGTTTTGGGCCTCGGCCCATGAGTGGCGGGCCGCAGCCCAAGACCTTCTGACCATGTTTGGGCCGCAGCCCAAGGAATGGTGGGCCGCGGCCCAACCCTATGTTCCGGCACTTTGAATTATCGAAAGGGGATCTTTAACCTATTGTTTCCCAACCTTTTAGGGCTTTTGTTAGAGGCATTTGGGGCCTCTTAAGAGTCAATTATGATAACCAAAACTAAGTGTTTCAAGTTAATTAAGTCTTGGAATAGAATATAACTCTTCATCCCTAATTATGAATATAGGATTTGACATTTGCCTTCCTCGGGAGAGACCGGCGCTAGGACACGCCTGGAGGAACTCAGGTAGTGACTTTTCTCTCATATCCTGTATGATGTTTTGCATGCATAACTTATTGTTGAATTTGTGAAATGTGTGCCATGGTCCATTACGGCTTGAGCAGGTTAGCGTGAGCCGTGTAGGGATTGACGGTGGTCATCTCTAGGTCGGCCGTTGAACTGCCGTCGTAATCGACATGGATATTTGTGAATCCGACCCGTGGGGCGGCGTTTATGAATCCAGCCGTGGGCTATGTGTATCTTGCCTATATGGCTTGTGTATGAAATGCATTATATGAATCCCAGCTGTGGTGAAATGTATTGTGTGGATTGCTGTGATGCAATGCAATGTAAGCAATTCAGCGTGAGCAATCCTAAGGGATGACATGTGTCATACTAACCATTGCCGTTGTAATTGCCATTGTAGTTGCTTGTTGTGGTTAATGATTTTCTTACATGCACTATTATTGTACATTATATGATTGATTTGTTACTACAGGGATTCCTTAGAATCTCACTCTCCCAAAAACCATGTTTTAGACAGGGCAGAAGGATCAAAAGGCAAGCGGGCGACGAAGAGTAGTTAGAACTCCAGTTAGATGTATATTTTGAGTTATTGGTTATCATGTATATCTTTTGGATATTTTTGGGAAACAATTATGTATATTGGGATTGGTAGTATAGTTTTGTGTAATCCCCAAGTTAAGGGTATTGAATTGTGGGCTTTGTGCCTTTGTAAATCCCTTATTCAATGAATGGAACCCGAGTGTGTCGGGAATTTGCTTTATACTCTGATATTTGTGAATGAAATCAACTTGTACAGGCCATTTAGTATTGGAATGTGAATATGAGACCGTCATGAACAAATGTTGTAAAAGTTTTTGTAAGCCATGATTTTGGGAGGATTGACTTTGTTTAAGTCCCAAAATCTATTACGGTCTCTAATTCCACATTAATTACATTTTTACGAACTAATCTCGGCCTTAATCGTGAAGGGGGTTACACATATCACATGGAAGAAAAAGGAGAAATAAAACATGCTGGAAAAAAATTTGAATGATTTATCATTATGGAAGACATGCATATACATGCGCATGAGATAGGAGGAGAAGAAAACATGCGCAAATTAACATCTTATATTCAAATAAATATGATAGCACAGCATAGCGGAAATAATATAATGGAGATATAAATAAATTATATCACATGGTTATTCATAAAGAATAATCACAGCCTCAGGATACTTGGCTCTAATGCTAATGTTGGAAAATCAGGAGAGAGAATGGACTAGCATACCAGGGCAACTCTACGTTCGGATCTGGGTCAAAGCTCCAATGCTCCATAACTCAAACTTAATAATGCCCACATAATTATTAGACTACTATAGCCTAATTAGGATTGGCACAGCAAATCACTAGAACAAGAAAAATGGTAGGAGGGAGGAGAGATTATCAGATAGCTCGATGGTAGGGATGAGTTATATCTGAAGAAGGCACATCCTATTTATAGTGGTTTAGGGTGGCTACTAATTAGGAAATAATGTGCACCCTTCATGCCTTCAAAGTTAGTAATCAAGAGAATTAATTTTCAATTAATTTCCTAAATTATTATGATTAGTTTCTCAATTAACAATCTTATAATTAATACTAACTTATTTCCTAATCCACAATTAATACTAATTTGTTTCTTATTTGATTAGGTTGCTTGTATCCTAATCAAATAGTCTAGTCCATCAAGGGTAGACTTGGACCTAAAATCCAACATAATTAAATCATGATTATACAATTATTATTATTATTTATCGTCTTTAATATTTACTAACAACTACAAAAATATGATAAAACAATACAAGAAAATAAAGGATGAAAATATTAATGAAATATATGTGATCAATAATCCTCATTGTGTATATTGAAGACATGATCCTCATAAGAGATCATATTGCAAAAATATCATGGATAAAAGTTGCTCTTGGGAGAGAGTTTGAAGTCAAGGATCTTCAAAACTTGAAATACTTCCTTGGGATGGAAGTTGCCAGGTCAAGAATAGGCATTTATGTCTTTCAAAGAAAATATATACTTGATCATCTAAAAGAAACATGCATGGTTGATTGTAGTCCTAAGCCAACTCCCATTATGGTCCCAAAAAAGAGGAAAGAGAAACCTAAGAAGGACAATAAAAAAGAGTTAGAAGAAGGTGACTTAGATGATGATATTGAAGAAGAAAAAGAAGAAGGAGCAGAAGAAGAACAAGAAGCCAGCTGAGCTATTAACAAAGGAAGATATAAAAGACTTGTTGGGAAGTTGATTTATCTTTGTCATACAAGGCATGATATATCCTTTACAGTAAGTGTGGCCAGTCAATACATGAGTGAGCCAAAGAAAAGGCATATAGACACATCTTATAGAATTTTGAGGTATCTAAAGTGTACTATTGATAGAGCGTTGTTCTTCCAAAAATAAAAACAAAGAACTATAAAAGTATACAATAACGCAAATTGGGGAGGAACTCATCTCAGCGTTGCTCCTTTGTATAGGTAAACCTAGTTACTTGGAAAAGGCATAAACAAAGGGTTGTGTCAAAGAGCAGTGCTGAATCTAAGTTAAGGGCATTAGCTCAAGGGACAATGGAAGAATTATATATGAAATAGGTCCTAGATGAGATACAAGTTAGCATGGATCTACCGTTGAAACTCTATTATAATAATAAGGCCAACATGAGTATAGCCTTAAATCCTATCCAGCATGAAAGATCAAAACATGTGGAGATAGATAGACACTTTATTAAGGAAAAAGTAGAATAATGGATCATATATCTCACTTATCTACTAACCAATCTTCAAGCTACAGATGTGTTGCCAAAAGGATTGCTCAAACCTACATTTGAAAGTTGCATAAGCAAGTAGAACATTATTAACATCTATGATCCAACTTGAGAGGGAGTGTGGGAATATTGTATATTTATTGTAAGTATTATCTATTCATTAGTAGTTACTAGCTAATCAGTAGTTATTAGAATTTATTAGCTTTTATTTGTTTTGCTTATCATGTCTCCTTCTCTTGTATATAAATAGGTAGTTGTATCTCAACATTTGAATGAGAAAATACATCTAGCCACACATGGCTTTAAATAGAGTCATCACAACAATAATGAAATGACTGTTCAGAGGCATGCATAATGAAAATCAAATAAAGAGTACTATTAAATAAAAGAAACCAAGAACATAAACAGAAAATGCTTTGCTCTATGTCAGTCCTTCCCAAACTCGACTACTTTAAAAGAAGAAGAAGCTTCAACAGGAAAAATTACAACCTCCTTATCCTCTTGTTCAATCGAACTCATGGCTACTCTCCCACTAGGTGAAGAAGATGATGAATGACAGTAGAGAACACGACTACCTCTTCAGATCATGAAACTTGTCCTCTTTTTCTTCTCTCTTTGGTCTAAATATAAAGGAAAAAGAAGAAGGTCCCATGTGCTTTCTACCTATTAGTATCAATGGTTTAACCCAAGGGAGGTGAATTGGATAATATTAAAAATTTAAAATATTACGATTAAAGCACTTAATTAAAAGATAAGAGTTTGAGAGATATCACCGAAGTGTACATCATAGTTTATACTGGTTCGGTCTTAATCTCTTGACCTATGTCCAGTCCTCATAGCGCCTTTAAGATTTTCACTAAACTTCCAAGATTCGATGGGTTCTTGGCACCACAGTACAAACAAGTTCATCAATAAGACACTCACTCCCCTTTACACTGTGTAAGCTAACACCCATACTCAAGGACCCACTACCTTGAGTTCTCTTTACATGAGTGATAATTAAGGTTGTAAAATCTCTCTCAAAGAGTTGATGAATAAATACTAAAGAGCAATAAGAATATCAGACAGAATAACAGAGCACTTAATGAACAAAATTGATTTTGTCGAATGCTTTTGTACTTATAGGTGGAATGTTTTTAATGACCGTTGTGAGAATTCAAATCTATCTGTTAGAGAGTAATTGTAGCCGTTGATGAAAGAGAGTGTTTTCTTTGATTATCTCTGTTATGCATTTAATACTTTTAACAAACAACGTGCTTTTTCTAGTTTGTGTTAATCTTTGTTTGATCACTTGGGAAAAGCTTAAGAACTAATATAATGACAAGTTAGATTGATTAGATGCAAGAAAAACATTTTACACAAATAATTCAATTATTTCTGAAAAATAAGAAATAATGCTCTGTTTTGCAATAAACAATTGTTAACTTGAGTCACTTAATTTCACTCGAGTACTTCTCTTGAAAATTTTATCACCTTAAGAGTGATAACTTGATGTTCATATTTGTCCCTCAAATGATCAACTACCACTCAGGTGATTTATAAAGTTTTTCCCATGATATCTTCTTCCAATTACCAAGAGTTAACTTGCAAATATATTTGAGTATCACTCAAGTGATAATTTATAAACTTGAGTGATTCATTAATTTTGCTTCTAAAGATTAGCCAGTTATCGTCAGGTAACTCGAAAAGCTTTGGCTATCACTTGAGTGTCACTATCTAATTCAAGTAAATACTTATTTCTTTCTAAAATTAGCAAGTTACTATCAAGTACCTTGCAACTTTTTGGATATCACTTGAGTGCCAAAGGTATCACTTGAGTGCTTGAATGAACTTTCTCCAAAAAAAGGCAGTTACCATCAGGTACCTCATGGTATTTTTAGTGTCACTCAAGTGTCTCTTTTGTAACTCGAGTGAACATTGTTTTTCTTAAAATTGACAAGTTACCATTAGGTAAATTGTATGATTTCTACCATCACTCGAGTATCCATCACTTGATTTGAGTGAAATGAAGAATTTTTTTCAAAGACTAATATCATGTACCTGGCAAATGACATATTGTTTTCATTTAATCCCTCGAATGATAGGTTCAGGACTTAGGTAAATGATAAAATTATTACATATTCATTTTCTCACTAATCGGTACCTTGACAGTGATGTTACCTCTTTAAGATATCACTTGAGTGGCACAACTTCACTCGAGTGCATCAATATTCTTCAAAATAACTTTATTATTAGCCAGTTACCTTTTGGTGACCTAAGGTCATATAGTCGCTCGAGCATCTTTTCATAAAACCTCTCTAAGTTTTGTTATCATCAAAACATATATTCTAACATTATCCTGGTTTGAAGTTCTCGCCCTTGTCCTCTTTTGATTCTTACCTCTAGTTCACGATATCTTCGCTAGTTCACAATGAAGAATAAGGTGCGGTTTCTGAATTTGTAGTTCAGCGATGAAGGCCCCCAAAAATCTAGAACAGCCATCCTACTAGTTCTCTAATCGTACTTCTCATGGTTTTTTTTCCAATAAAGAACACGCATGAACAGTTCGCTAAAACCAACAGATATTTTTTTCCACCTCTGCTTTCAAAAACCCGTCACTTTTCTTTTAGTATTCCTTTCTTCAATTGAATAAAACACTGTCACTCTGTGGGCTCAAGTCAATGCCTCTTTACAACTCATTCCACAGTGTCGTTTGGTGCTTGACTGAAGGAAAATGGCCACATTTAATGATTTAAAAGATCACACCTTATTTAAACCCAACTACTTCATCCCTAAAGAAGGAAATAATATAACATAAAAAATTGGGTTAAAGTGCAAAAATACACATGAAATTTTACTCAAAGTGTGCCATACACCAAATACTTTTCAGAGGGGCAAAAGTGACAATGAGCTTTGAAAATTGAGGCAAAAATCACAATGTCGTTATCTAAATGCAATTTTTGTTACTTTATGTTTGTAGGGCCCACAATGACGTGTAGGTCAGCATAATTTGTTCTCCACTGTTGCATTACCCTATGAGCCTTCATGTTCCAATGAACTATCCATTTATTTATCACTCATCCTCACCAACATCAAGTCATCAACGATGAACATATAATAAATCTACAAAAACCAAATCAAAAAACCAATTGACAATATCATCCAATATCAATAAACCTACCTTATCGCCTAAAACAAATCTTGATCAAATTCAAACAACAAAAAACATCAAACTTCGATTATGAAGACAAATCCATAAAATAAAATCTTCATCATCAAAGGCTAGACCAAAGACTAGATCAATACCAGATTCAAACAAGAAAATCACTACTCTAGTATAAGAAGGGGAAAAAGCATCACAAATGAAGAAATTCAATGTGGGCAATTTGGGAGAAAAATATTATTCTGAATCTTTGAATAAAAGAGAGTACAATGGGACTTTATATAGGCAAACCTAAAGCTAAGTGTAGAATCTAATTTAATATAATCAAAATAAATAAGATATGATATCCTAAGATATAATAAAGGGTTCAAGACCATTTTTGCCCCATAAATATTCACTTGGTGCCAATTTTGCCTCGGAAGTTTTTCAAGGTTCAATTTTTCCCTTGTTGTTAGTTGACCATTAGTTAGGGTAAATTTGCTCCTAAGTTAAAACTTCTAGGGCAATTTTGCAACTTGATAAAAGTGACATAGATGACAAAATGCACAAAGGGTATTGGTTAATTAAGACAGCAGGACGGTGGTCATAGAAGTTGAAATCTGCTAAGGAGAGTGTAACAACTCACCTGTCGATTCAACTAGCCCTGAAAATAAATGGCGCTAAAGTGCGTGACCTATACCCAGCCATCGGGGCAAGTACTAGGTCCCGATGAGTAGGAGGGTGCGACAGTCCCTGTAAAACCTGGGGCATGAGCTTGGACGGAGTGGCCATCGATGCAAATCTTGGTGGTAGTAGCAAATATTCAAATGAGAATTTTGAAGACTGAAGAGGAGAAAGGTTCCATGTGAATGGCACTTGCACATGGGTTATTCGATGTTAAGAGACGGGGGAAGCTCGTCTGATAGCGTGCAACATGCGTACTTCGAAAGGGAATCGGGTTAAAATTCTTGAACCAATATGTGGTGGTTGATGGCAATATTAGTGTGTCCAGAGACATCAGCAAGGACCTTAGGAAGAGTTCTCTTTTCTATTTAATAGCCTGCCCACCTTAGAAATGGCTCAGCCGGAGGTAGGGTCTAGCGGCTGGAAGAGCACAACACGTAACATGGTGTCCGATACGCTTGACTAATGGTCATTAGATTAAGGTGTAAATTTACCCTGGGAAGTTTTAAATTTAGAGCAAATTTACCCTGGCTAACAGTCAACTAACGGTCAACTAACACAAGGGCAAAATTGCTCCAAATTTGACACTTTCGGGGCAAAATTACGCCTCAAAAAACTTCTGGGGCAAAATTGGCACCAAGTGAATATTTCCGTGGCAAAAATAACCTTTGACCCTATAATAAATATTAAAATTAATAGTAAAATAACAATTAATCTAAATAATCCAAAATAAATACACAATATTTTCACACTCTCCCTCAGTTGGATCATAGATGTTAATCATTTCTAGTTAGCTTATACAACTTTCAAATACAGGTTTAAGCAATTCTTTTGTCAACACATCTACAACTTGAAGATTTGTCAGAAGCTAAGTGAGACATATGACCCCTTCTTCTACTTTCTCCCTGATGAAGTGTTTATCTATCTCTACATGTTTCAATCATTCATATTGAATAGGATTTAAGGCCATGCTTATGGCGGCGTTATTATTGCAATAGAGTTACAACGGTAAATCCATGCTAACTTGTACCTAATCTAGGACCCGTTTTAGCCACAATTCTTCTATTATCCCTTAAGCTAATGCCCTTGACTCATATTTGGCACTGCTCTTAGATTCAACCCTTTATTTATAGCTTTTCCATGTAACCAGGTTTCCCCATACGAAGGAGCAATAACTAGAGGCTGATCTACTGTTAAGATGAGTTCCTCCCCAATCTATATTAGTGTATACTTCTACAATTCTTCATTCTTGCTTCTGGAAGAACAACCCTATACTAAGAGTACCCTTTAGATACCTCATAATTATGTAGGCTACGTCCATGTACTTCTTCTTTGGCTTACTTATGTACTGACTAACCACACTTACTACAAAGGCTATGTCAGGTCTTATATTAGAGAGATAAATCAACTTGTCAGCAAGTCTCTGATATCTTCATTTGTCAACAGCTTCGTTGGCTTCTTATTCTTGATCTTCTTCTTCTTCTTGAATCTCATCATCTAAGTCACCTTCTTTGCACTTTTTTCTATTGTTCTTCTTAGATTTCTTCTTCCTCTTTTTCTAGACCACAATAGGAGTCGGCTTGGGACTACAACCTAGCATGCCTGTTTCTTTTAATAGATCAAGTGTATAGTTCCTTTGAGAGATGTAGATGCCCTTATCTTGACCTAGCAGCCTCCACCCCAAGGAAGTATTTCAAGTTCCCAAGATCCTTGACTTCAAATTCTCTCCCAAGTACAACTTTTATACTTGATATTTGCTCAATATGATCTCTTACAAGAATTATATAATCAAAGTACACAATAAGGATGCACTTCTTTCTATCCTTTATTTTGACAAATATTATATGATCTGATGTTCTTATGTGTAGCCCTCTGACTTCAAAACTTTTGAGAACCTATCAAACCATGCTTTGATAGTGTTTAGCTTTGCCATTGGTGCTAATGTTTCTTGATAGTCTAATCCATATATATGAGTGAACCGTCTTGCTACCAAGCGGCTTTTAACTTGTCTAGAATACCATCAGTCAGATATTTCGGGGTAAATACCCATTTGCAACGTACAAGTTTCTTGCCTTTCGGATTTTTAATATATCCCACATTCCATTCATTTATAGTGCTCTCATCTCTTCTATAACCACTTTTTTCCATTTTGGTATCTCTAATGCCTCTTGGATGCTTTTAGGAAAGCATACTTTATCCAGATTAATAACAAACACTCAATAACGAGGAGAAAGAGCCTTATAAGACATGTGTTTCTAAATTGGATGCAGTGTGCCAGATCGAGGCTGTTTTCTTAGAGCAATAGGTAAATCAAGGTCAAACTATTCACTAACCTATTCATGAACTTAGGCATTAACCTCTTCAGCTACTACTATTTCTACCTCTTCTGATAATGCAAAAGCTATCACTTGTTCTGACTCCTTTGGTGCTTCAAGTGCAAGGTGCTCTCCTCCCTTAGATTGTTGCTTTTGTGAACACCAACCTATGCTTATACTTGTTTTGCTTTTGCTTTTCTGTATCTCCCCCAGCATGTACAATTTGTTCTAAGGTTTACACAAGAGATGGTAAAGGTGATCATAATGGCTCTGGCTCTATTAATGGTACAGTGGTAATAATGGCTCAAATGGTGTTGTTACTACATCTCTCTGTTGGGTTTTGGTTCCCGGGTTTGTAGTTTATCACCCTTACTCTCCCCTTGAATTGAAGACTTGGAATAGAAAGGAACCTCTTCATGAAAGGTAACATTAAAGCTTACAAAGGTGTGTTTGGAAAAAGGATCAAAGCATATGTTTCCCTTTTTAATGGAAGAGATTTCGAGAAACATAAATTTCACAACGCGGCAGTCAAATTTGCTATTGAAAGGCATATGAACATACACAGAGCATCCAAACACACAAAAGGGAAAGTTGGATTCGAGGTGGGTTATGTAACCCCCTGCCTTTAAACATATAATTATAATTCAAAATTTGGAATTTAAATGAAATAGAGACCAATAATCTTTAGAAGTTACTTACAATCCCTTCCTTACAAGAGGGTTTTTAACAAAGTCTTTCAAAAATTCTTTCATATCCTGGTCTCAATTTTAAATACCAAATATAATTACCTATGCAGTTAAATCACATTTATACATATCAGAGTGTGAAGCAGAAATTCCGGCAACCCCTGGGTCATGTATATACTAACTATTATATTTATAATTACCAACTAGGGGTTTATATATCATAATCAAAATATTATTTACATCCCAAAAATAATATACAGTAATCTCGTTCCAAAAGAGATAATCAATAATCCAAAATGAAAGTCCCTAAACCGTTCTAGCCGCTCCTGGTCGTTCATTTTTCCTTAGAGCCACTTGCCCTGTTTGAAGGTTAGTCAAATGGAAAGAATGAGATTCAATAGAATCCCAGTAGTAACAAATCACTCACACAGCGTATAAACACATAGCATATATGGTCATGTTTAGCAGCATCACAATACTTCATGGCTCATGCCACATACGATAATACTCATAGCTGTAAACACTATGCGTCAGCTTTCGCTGTGATTTCAATATATCACAAAGTATTCACAATGCATGACAAATATACATACAATGTTTCACACACAGTACAAGAAAAAGAGTCACTACCTTATTCCTTCCTGACGTCCCTTAGCACAGTGGGCTCACGAGTACGGCCAATATCAAATCCTATAAATCAAAGTTAAGAATGGCAAATTAATTTCTTATTCCAAGCTCTTTCTTTTATAACACTTAAAGTTGGCTATCATTTGAACTCTTTGAGTGGCTATGAGAAGCCTAGGTACCTACCAAAAGGGTTGAAATAACTACCCCAAAGATCCCTTTTTGGAAGCAAAAGCATTGATTTTTGGCTGAGTCACTCGAGTGAAGAAGGCCTCACTCGAGTGATGCCCCCACTTGCACTCGAGTCCCAGCAAGTGAGCCATAAAAAGTGTGTACCCGAGAGCACCAACACACCCTAGAGTGGCCAGTTCACTTGAGCATTTCTCAGGGCACTCAAGTGATGAAACCTAGTCACCTGAGTCCCATCGAGTGAGGTGCAAAAAGTAACAACCTGAGAGAAACTAAAACCCCAAAATGACAAGTGCACTCGAGTACCAACTCTAGTACTCGAGTGACTTCCCAATACTCGCGAGTGCCCACATGCACTCTTGACAATTTGCTATCGAGTGTTAACCCGAAACGCACGTCCATAGTGCTACATGCACACGCACTCGAGTGATACCCTATGCACTCGAGTGATAACACCTATCACTCGTAGATAAGGAAGTTCACTCGAGAACTCTACCTGAGAACTTAACCAAAACACTGAGAATATTATACTGCGCTCGAGTGAGACCCTACCTCACAAGAGTGAAGCTTATCAGAAGCCAAATCTCAACAATTGATATAGCTTTCCATATTTGCTTAAGTTTTCTTCAATGGTTCCAAAAATTCTACTAGATCTCATTCCCATCTAATATGTCATAAGGAACCTATTGGTAAACACAAAACAACCAAAATATTACCACAATGACACATTCCACCCTTGTAAACACATTGCAACCAAAATTACCTAATGACCAAACTTTTCCTTTTCAAATCTAAACCAAAACCATTAACACCAAGACACAATTTGGCATCTATTTCACTACAAGACACTAGCTAATTCATTCATTTCAAAATTAGGCTAAAATCAAGGCAATAATCACAAAATATCAAAACCAAATCAATGACCAAAACAATTATACCAAAATGCATCAAATACCCACCTCTTCAACTTATCAAGATCAAATCCTTGATTCTTCCACTTTCAAATTTTTTTTAGTACTAAAACTCCACCTTTCAAAATTCTAAAACCACCGAAATAGAGCTCTCAACCTCTTAAACAATATTAATGAAGAGTGTTTGAGCATTTAAAGTCATTTCAAGCACCTACCTTAAGTTTTCTTCTTTCTCTTTCTTCCTTAAGGTCGCCGGAAATAGACATGAGGAGAGAGATGAGATGAGAATGATGATGAAGAATTTTTTTTCCCTTTTCCATGCTTCTCATCGACTTGAAGGGGGAGAGGGAAGAGAAAATTGAACTTTGAATCTTTGACCTCATCCAACGGTTCACAACTTGCCACATGTCATAATCCCATTCTTCCTTCCATAAGTTCATATAAACACCTCCACACTAGATTCCACCCCCTCAATCATTTAAGAGTTAATCCTAACCATTAATCTCAAGTTACCTATAAGTTTCTTCTTCGGTAACTGACCTCAGTAAATTTATCATTTTGCCCCTGATTGTCATAACATATACTAAACCATCATCAAACACATTTCACATCACAATTCACATCATACACTTCAAAAGTATTTACTTACATTAATTATATTGCTGCTAGCATAATTAGCCCTTAATCCCAAATTAGGTCATTACAGGTTGTAGGAAAGGCACTTTTTAACCGTTGGAGAGGGGTTTCAAAGGATATGACTCGATTTGGCATTCAATTAATGAGATAGGTGGCAGGTAAAATGGCATCCCCCTAATAAAACTTTGGCACATTGCAAGTTAGCATTAGTGCTCAAGTGACATCTAGGATATGCCAATTTTTACACTCAGCAATCCCATTCTATTGAGGTATGTTAGCATAAGAGCTTCTATGAATAATACCATGTGTTTAAAGGAAGGTACGAAAGGTTTGGTTGCAATACTCTATGTCATTGTAACTATGCAATACTTTAAGATTAGAGTCGAATTGGTTTTTAATCATAGTGAAGAACTTTATGAACACAGAGGGAGTCTTAGACTTGTCTTTCAAGAGATAGATCCACTAAAAATGAGTATCGTCATATATGAAAAAGTTAAACCATTTGGTTTTGGTACAGTTTGGAATACGAGAAGGTCCCCACAAATCACTATAGATAGTAGTGAAAGGCTTGGATTGTGTATATAGAGTTTCAAGGTATGATGAGTGGCGGTGTTTGGCTAATTCATAGACCTCACATATAATGCCCTAAATTTTGATTAAGGATTAATGATAATTATTGAGAATGTTTTGTGAATTAAAGTTGATTTAAAATCTGAATTAATTCTTGAAAATGCCTTACACCCTGTATTTTAGCATATTTATGTGATAAATAATTATTGGGGCTAAATATGAGGGAAATGGAGCATAAAGAAGAGGAAAAGAATTTAAATATGTTATGTCGCAATTTAAGTTAATGTGCCAAAATCAGTAGGAAAATTAGAAAGAATGGAAAATTTTTCATTAATTAGTCAATAATTAATGGAGAAATTAATTACTAACTAAGAAGGAATGAGATGTGTGACTAAATGGCTAATGGAGAAGTTAGAGTAGCTAATTAGTTACTTGCTTTATAAGAATCAATTAGATTGAGACACTTGGCAAGTTGTGATGAAGAGAGAGTGTGGAGAAAGTCAAATAACCCATTGTTTAATAATTTTCTCTCTCTTTCCTCCCCATTTTTGGTTGAACAAGAATGGGCCAAGGGAAAATCATCATTCCACCTTCTTCTTCACACTCTCATCTCTCTCTCCTCTCTCCAAATTCGGCAACCATTGTTGTTCTAGTGAGTGGAAGAAGCTTTATGAAAAAGGTAAGCATTTGATACTCTTAATTACCTCAAATGCCAAAACTCCTTTCTTTAATATTTTTCCTTGGGTTAAAAGCTTCATTTTCATAGTTTTAGACTTTCCATTAGTGGTATTTTGAGCACACAAGGAAATCTAAGGATTGGTGAATCAAGGAACTGTTAGATATGAATAGTTTTGATGATGTCAAATATAGTTGTCAAATATGAGCAAAAAGTTTGTATAATATACTTATCTTCTACATTGACCAACTGCTATATTTAATGTTGTATATCTTGTAGATTAGTCATAAACCTAATAGTAGGTTGATGTTATTTTGCTTATAATGCCTCATAAATGGAAAATGATCATCAAGAAGAAAATCAAGAAGCAAGGGATTGAAGAAAGAAGGCATTGCAAGAACTAATGAAATATCAAGAAGAAATATTGGTCAAAGCAAAGAAAGAAGAAGATTGAAGATATTCAAGAAGATATCTAGTTGGGTTATGAAGAACGATCATCAATTCAAGAAGATATCAAGTTGGGTTATAAAGAATGTTCATCAAGAGGAAAAACAAGAAAGAGATTGAAGAAATAATAAGGTGCAAGGTCTAATGAGAATATCAAGATTCAGGCTCTTAGAAGTGATACTAGAGGTTGGAATAGGTCAATACGAAGTTAAAATGACATATACGGAAGTTGTGGCACCTCCAGAGATGATTACTTGAGTAATATGGCACTGCCTCATTCTGGAGGTGATTACTTGAGGGCTTGCTTGAGTAATCTGCAAAGTTATTTGAAAGATTACTCGAGGGCTCTCTCGAGTAATGGCACAATGTTTTTGTGGTAGAACAGAGGCTCAGTATCTTAGTGATATCTCTCTAACCACAAGTCGGATTGAGCTGAAACTAGTGGCATATTAAACTAGACTCCCAACACAAACTATGGACACTAAGAACACATTAAAAGGAGTTCATGTGAGAGAGTTATGATATGTTGAAGTTGACACATGAATCAACATCTTTTACCAGAACAAGCTTCAGTATTTTGGATATAAATCTCAAACTACATATCGGATTGAGACAAAATTGGTGCCATGTGAAAATAGACTTAAATAGCTTTCCATGGATATATAATTTGTCACATTTCAAGTTATATACTAAGATTTATGACTTTTGGAAGTTGCTGCTCATTATTTCAGACATTGTCTAAGTACAGTAGACATTTATTAGATCATAACATTCTGTATACAATGAGTTTGGAGGTGATTCTTGTTGTATTGGAATGTAGACGATAAGAGATTACTGATAATATATAATTTTCCATGTTTCAAATCAAAATCAAGAGTTCACTTAAAGGGCTCACTTGAATAATATGTAAAGTTATTTGAAACCTTACTCGAGGGACCACTAGAGTAATGTGTGAGAAAATGTTCCAGTAAGCTCTCTATCAAGAATTGTGTGGGATCACTCAAGTAATCTGTAGAGTTATTTAAGACATTACTCGAGGGATCACTCGAGTAATCAGAGAAGAAATCATCCAGGAGCTCTCGCCAAGATTTGAGTCTCATTACTCAAGGGACCACTCGAGTAATCTGCAAACTTATTTGAAAGCTTACTCGAGGGATCACTCGAGAAACCATTGAAGAAAAAGTATGCTTACTTGAGGGAGCACTCGAGTAACTAAGCATTCAAAGGTTTTGTGAAGTAAGTTACTCCATGTCTTAATCGAGTAATATGGTGAGAAAACATTGATTTACTCTCTGCCAAATTTTTAATGAGATTACTCAAGTAATGAGCATGATCACTTGAGTAGCCACTCAAGTAATAAAGTGCAGAAAGCATGATTTTATTCTAACGTTCATTAGTTTATTATCTATATGAATAACCTTTCATTGTATTAGTTTCTTAAGTATACTTGCAAAAAACAATGAAGGAATCATGCATTAAGAGAGAAGTCAAATATATCATCCACAACATCTGAAACGCCTACTAACCACAACAGCTAGTTTTCAAAATAGAAGAACGGTCAAACAAAGCTACGCTACTTTAACAGACAGGTTGAAATGCTTCCAACAGCAATCACAACTCATCTATAAATATGGGAACATTCAATGAAGAACAAAAAAATGAGAACACAATGACACAAACATACTCATATCATAAGCTATCCATCTCGACCCAAACACTCTTCTTTCTTATCTATTTTCTATATTATGTGTATTTGAGAAAGTGATTGATTGCATTGTGCTTCAGTATTCATCTATTCACTTATGAGAGAGAAGATTGATTGTAATCTTTCATCATCAAAGTTGTATCCTTACGGGGTGTGTAAGGGAGAGTAACTCATGAGAGATTTGTAAAAGGTTTCGCAAGTGCCCGGCTAAACTTATGGGTTGTAAAGGCTTTTCTTGTGCCTGGATTAAACAAGAAGATAGTGGATTTGAAAATTTTAGGAGGAGCCTAGGGATTGGACGTAAGCCATCACAGATTGGACCGAACCAGGATAAATCATAGTTTGCATACTCTCTTCCTTAAACTTATACTTCCAGCATATATTAACTGTTGATTTATGATTCATTACTTTCATATTTATTGCTTCCTCTAAGATGCAAAAAGATTTTCAAAGTTCTTAAGATTTTTATCTTATACCTAATTCACCCCCTCTTGGGTGTCAGCCGGTTCTAACAGGAACCTCTTTGAGAAAGTTGTTGAGGTAAGTAAGATAAACTTTTCTATATGAGTTTTGTAGCTATTGGATTTAGTCTTGAATTTCTAGAATTTATGCCCTATTTTCAAAAATTTGGGTTATTGTGAGTATGGCATGTTGTGGTCATGGAATGGGTGTTTTGGGATGTGATTTGGATAGATGGAATTGGGTTAGAACTTGAAATAGAAAGTTTGAAGTTTTGGGATTTTTATGTTAATTGTATTCCCAAAACATAACATATAGATGGAGTGAGAATTTGGTAGTTTTGATGTTTCCATTGGATTCCTTATGCAAAATTATGTGGGAGTAGTCTTGGATAGGAATTTGGGATCATTGGAAACATATGGTTAAAACTTAGAAAATGTTGTAAACTCTGTTGCATTTTGGCTTTTAATAAGCATCACTCGAGTGATTAGGGTCTTACTCGAGTGAAGCATTGGATGTTCTCTTTTTCCTTTAGTTTTTCGGTTGCACTTCTGTGCAAAAAAACAAAGTGTATGTCTCACCTGCGAGTAATGTGGGTTCACACTCGAGTAAATCTTGTCTCACTTGAGTATAAGTGTATTTGACACTATGAACTCACGTCTCAGGATATCACTCGTGGTCAATTTTCAAGAGTGTGTCTTAACACTAGTGAGTGTTAAGCAATCACTCGAGCGCCAAGGTCCCTACTCAAGTGCTCTCTCCTTTGAAAGTTTCTTTTGCTCTAAGGTAAGCACTTCCTGAACCTTACTTTGTAGAACTTGGGTGAGCATTAGGCTATCCCTCGAGTGTTGACCTTTATGCTCAAGCGCTCCGGCCATTTCTTGTCTTTATCTATGCTTTCTGCCAAGCACTCGCACGAGTGTGCTTTTCATGACTCGAGTGCAAGTTTATCATTACTCGAGTGAGCCCTTCTTCACTCAAGTGTGACAATGAAAAATCAGTACTTGTACTTCTAAAAGGGCATTTTTGGTATAGTTCTTCCAATCCTTTAGGGCTTTTATTAGAGGCATTTGTAGCTTTCTAAAAGACATTAATGATAACTAAATCTAAGTGTTGAAATCATTAAGTATTGGAATAGAGAATAACACTTCATCCCTAATCATGAATTATAGAATTTGATATTTGACCTGCCCGCGAGAGACCGGTGCCTGAGCAAACATAGAAAGACTAAGGTAGTAACTTTTCTCTTGTATTGTGTATAATGCTTGGTATGTATGACTTATCATTATGTTGATGTTGTGAAAATGTGAATGAGAAATGTGCCCTAGTGCATTACAGCGTGAGCACTTTAGTGTGAGCAATCATAGGTGGTGATGCATGTCACACATATCCCTGCCATTGAACTGTCGTTATAAGTGTCGTGGCTGTGTTTTAGAATTGTGAATTCCTACTTTGAGAAACATGCCAGTGTGACTATGTATTGTGAAATGATTTATATAAAACCCAGCTGTGGTGAAATATATGATGTGAACCATGTTATGGTGCAATACAGTGTGAGCAATTCAGCGTGAGCAAGCGTAAGGGTGATGCACATCATACCTACCTCTGCCACTGTAACTACAGTTGTGATGGTTGTGTGTGGCGTTATGATTTACTTTCATGCTTTGTGGTTATGCATACTATGAGTAATTTGTTACTATGGGGATTCTTTAGAATCTCACTCTCCCATAAAATAAATTTAAGACAGGGCTAGTGGTTCCAAAGAAAAGTAGGTGACAAAGGGTGGATGAAGCTCCAGGCCATTTGTTTATATTTTGGATAATTGGTTATCATGTACAAATCATTTAGATATTTTGTTGAGAATCAATGTATATGTGGAATACATCAATTAGTTTTGTGTAATCCCCTGGTTATGGGAAACAAATCATGGGCGTTTGTGCCTTGTAGACCCTTAGTTGGTTAATAGAACCCGAGTGTGTCGGGAAATTTTATTACACTCTAATATTTATGAATGGAATCAAACTGTACAGGCCATTTGATTGTTGGAAATTTGAACATGAGACCGTGTTGAATAGGTTGTTGAAAAGTTTTTGAAAACCCTGTTTGGAAAGTGAAAATTTTTTAATAAGTCACAATTTGGCTTGTGGTTTCTAATTCACCATAATCACGTAATTTTGAACGTAAATCTTGGCCTTGATGAGAAGGGAGTTACATCACATCTCATATCAATGCTCGTATTTAGACAAAGAGATGGAAACATACGAGATAGGTAATGAAAATTGGGATGGCCTATTTTCTTATGCCATAACATGATGTTATCAGTTTTAGAGGTCGATACAGTATTACATACCCTAATTGGATGTCAATGACTCACTTTAGTGTCATCAAGAAAGTAGAGCCCCTCACATTCTTTAGCACGTCCAATCATCATCCCCGATGATAGATCCTGAAAAACATAATATAATGGTAGAAATTTAGCACAACAATTAGCTTGTTTTGTTAATTGGCTAATAGATAACAGATTGCATGCTAAGTTGGGTACATGGAGGACAAATCTAAGAGTGATAAACTCATAAATCCAAATAATTCCTTTCCCAGTGATAGGAGTAAGGGATCTATATGTAATTTTGACCTTTTGGTAGCTAGAATGTGGGACATAAGTGGTAAACATTTGATGGCAATCCGTCATATGATCCGATGCTATAGAATTAACAATCCATAATGCTTTGCGCTTTTATGTTTGGAGAGCTTGAAGGAAGTTTCCTTTCTGGTCAATAATGCTAGCACTTGCTAACTAACGAATACCTCAGCTTCAAATTGAGAGTTAGTACTTCTCATAAAGTGTCGTCGGTATAGAATAATGATACTGTTGCATACCAAATCTAGGAGGCTGAAATGTAACATCCCAAATTTTATTCACCAAAGTTCCTTGTATAGTTGTGACATTAAATGGAGAGAAAAAGAAGAAGGCACAATTTAATACAACGATTGGAAAAAATGCAAGGGCAAAATGGTCATTTAGCAAATAAAGCAAGAAGCTTT
This sequence comes from Inga leiocalycina, assembly GCA_963242795.1. NCBI lineage: Eukaryota > Viridiplantae > Streptophyta > Magnoliopsida > Fabales > Fabaceae > Inga > Inga leiocalycina. The sequence goes on along the minus strand of OY725325.1, from coordinate 30,577,018 downwards.
TATTTTTTCCTTTAGTTGGGGATAATTTTGGCCAAAAAGAAATAAAGGGAAGGAAAATAGATATTCGGATATAAATCATGCCAAGTGGAAGCAATTACAACCAAGTGAAAAACAAAAAGAAGGAAAGTCAAATATCAAATGTTAATTAGCAATAAAATAATATTTAATTAAGGAGGTGGAAGATGAGAATTTTTTTAAGATCATTATCCTCTTCTTCAAGGGCCATATTTTGGCCTAACAAGAAGTGAGAGAGAGAGAGAGAGAGAGAGTTATTTGTGAACAGCAGGAACAAAAAGAGAGCACAATTGTACAAGAAGCAAAATCTAGGTGAGTTGAAGGTAACTTCATGTGTTTAAGCCTTCAAATTCATAGAAACTTTCTTTAATCTCTATGCCTTCTTGAATCACATAAGTAACAAGTACAAATTCAAGGGAAAGAATGAGAGAGAGGGATGGTTTTCTTGAGCTAGAGAGAGAAACTACAGGTCAGCTATAAAACTTGATGTTCTTGTTGGATTCAAGGTTGTGATAGTTATTGTGGTTGATTATTGGCTTGTATTGGTTGAATTTGTGATTTGGGATACTCAAACCCTAAAGGGAGATGCTGCCCAAATTGACACTAATCATAATCAATAGGTGTATAAGTGGTTAAATAAGGGATTACAAGTGAAAAGGAAGTGTTTAATTGAGTAAAATCATGAAACTTCCATTTTTTCCAAAAATTTCTAGAAATTCAGTCAACAACTGTTCAGGTGTTAGAGCTAGAATTTTGTGTTTTTGATGATTTCATTATGTTTAGAATGGAAATTTGTGTAGGGAATATATAATATATGAAGTGTAAAGGCTTTAAGGTGTGAAAAGACACTTTTACCCCTAAAACCCTAACATAGTGGCTACCAAAGGTATTTTGGGAATTTAGGTGTGAATTCGTCAAGGTCAAAAATGAATTCTACACACAAAATTGTGTAGGAATAGCCCAGGTCATAATTGTTGATAAAGTACAGTTAGACCAGGTATAAAGGGGACTTAGATTGGGTCCCCAGGGGCATTTTGGTCATTCTGCGATTTTGAGTAGAGATAACTAATTATATGAGTTTAGAATAAAATATGAATGAGTAATAACTCATTACAAATTTAGAATTTATAGGTAGCCCGTGCCGGACAAATGATTATTAGACCGGCTTTGCTAGCAGGGAAAGGAACGTTCAGGTAGTAATGCAATCTCTCATACACTATGTTGTTTTTTATATGTTGTGTATTGCCATGTGCTGTGATGTGAATGATTGACATAATTCCCAGCTGTGTTATGGGAAAAGCACAAGTACCATCCAATAGGAAAAGCACAAGTACCATCAGCTCGTGTGGCACCCAACTAAGGTAGTAAGGCAAGTAAGGGTCTAATAGTTCACCTTAAACAATGTGCAAAGATTTGTTTGCAGCATGATTGTTTTGTTACAATATATGGTGCATTATATGTTTATTTATCACATTTTATATGATTGGTTGTATTTTATTACTGAGATTTGTATGAATCTCACCCCTTTCCACAAATTTCAATTTATTCAGTTAAAGGGAGCAGCTTTAAGGGCAAAGATGTGGATACCGGTAACTAAGGGTTCCGATCCAGTTTAGGCTGTTGTTGGTTATTGATAGTTTTATTTTGTCTTTTGTCATCTATATATATTTTGTTCAAACCTTGTGGGATGTCCTGTAAATGTAATCAAGTACTTTTGTATCAGTATACTTATGTTGCTTTTGTATGCCCATTGAACTGTGTGTTGTTACTCTGGTAGTTATCGAAATGTTGAGGGGTTTGACACGAAACACACTAACATATGGATCAAAAGCATTACCATGACAACTACTTTCTGACTTTCTCATATTTTTGTCGTCGTTTGAGTCTGACGGGACACAAGCTGAATGATTTGGCTACAAATATGAAGTACCTACACATAGAAGAATACAAGACCATACCAGAATCTTTCCATCGTCACCGGAAAGAGGTGTCATCGCCGAAAAAAAAAAGAGTGGCAGAGGAGTCAATCAGCAACAGTGATGGGAGAAAAAGTGAAAGCAAGTATAGTAGTATTAAGCTCTGATATATATACTCTGAGTGACACAGGTGCTCTTTTATCACCTTCATATCAAACCTAGTGAACAAGCAAGTCTCTCTCACCCATCCCCATATGCTGCTCTGATACCTTGTGAACAATTTGAGAGAAAAATAGTATTATGAATTCTTGAATAAAAGAGAGCATATATGGGCTTTTATATAGGCAAGCCTAAAGCTAACCCTAGAATCTAATTTAATCTAATCCAATCAAAATAACTAGGATATAATATCCTATGATATAATAAATATCAAACTTAATAATAAAATAAAAATTAATCTAAATAATCCAAAATAAATACAAAATATTCCCTCATTGAGAAAAAAATATTAATGGTAGAAAATATGAAGAGGGGGCAACAACATCAGATTAAGAACCATAAATCATTACTGCCAACAATGTTCGTTCATCATGTCATTTATTCTTGCAGTGAAGAGAAGAGTGCCACTATTCCTATTGTTGTGCGAAGATGCAATTTCTGGAAGTGAACAACCAGAAATCACCATTACCACCGATATGGGTTGCTAAAGAAAGCGTCATGGTTGGTGGAGGTCATCTTTGCCCTTGCTGCCCCTTCTATTGTCTTTAATTCTTCACCATCATTGAAGATCTGGAGAAGTCAAAGGCAAGAAGATAGAGCTGGAGACGAAGATTTGGCAGTGACGACAACAGATGGCTTCTGGGACTGGTTTACCACGGCAGGGCACATCATTGACGGCAAAATCCCTATGGAAATTCACGATTTTGCTCTAAATTTATCAGCCCTACTTTTTTTTGCTGGATCCTACAAGTTTTTCCTTTTTTTTACTAGCTAGAACAAGAACCCATATCAGTGTAGACATCACAATTTCCAATCACACATACTCATTAACAATCAACATAGGAAGGACTAACAGTACAGTGATTGTTCCCCAATTTTCAAAGTTTATAGTTACTTTTGCCTCTTTGAAAAGTATTTGGTATTGGTTTGGTTAAAATCTCATATGTATTTTTACACCTTAACCCAAAAAAATTGCTATAAAATAATAAACTGGTTTTTTTCTTTTAAACTTTAATTTCAAAGCTTTGAATTTTTACTATTATAATTTTTATTTGTCCTAAATCTATCTATTAATTTTTATTTTATTTACAATTGAAATATATATATATACTAATATCCCCAAATAATGCACTATTTTGATTTGATCTTATATCAATATAATCTCAAAGAAACATTCCTAAATTGCATTGATAACTCTCTAAATATCTTTAAAATATACTTTAAATGTACAAAATTTGGAGTGTTATCATAGGGACCCTGAACCGAATACTGGATGATAATATCAAAAATGCTGAAGTATACTTTTGAGTCCTTTAAATTTACATTAGGTATACTTTTGGTTCCTTAACTTTGGAAAGTATATTTTTGGTCCTATAATTTTAACGCCATTAATATTAGTAATGAAAAATGTTAATGTATCAAACTCAAGTGATTACTGTGCAGTTGACAAAGCAAAATAAGTTTTAAGCTTTTTTAATATAATAATTTTAGATTATTAAATGAAAATAAACGCTTTCCCCTTCTTCCACTCTTTGACCTCCTTCTTCTCCTACCCAAGGCTTCGAATTCTTCTATGTTTACAAATGGCTCATTGTAAACTGCTGGTGGTCACCAGAATGGATTTGGGAGACCAATATGAGGAGCTTGATGAAGCGTTGCAGAAGGGTATGCAAAAACTCAGACGAGTGGGTCACAAGAGCCGATTTGTATTCCTCAAGCTTTGATCCTTTTATGAAGGCAATGACTTTCCTGAAGGTGGTGATGAAAACTTATAATTGGTTGCCATAGAAAAAGGTATAGTCTTTGTCCGACCATTTAGATTACCGCTGCTACAAACATCAAACCAAACTAGATTTATCCACTACTGATCTCATTGATCGTAATGTAATATGAAAAAATAGAGGTGTTGATCAATTATTTTTGCATCTACTTTTGATTTTCTATTCTACAAACTTTTAAAAGCAAGTAAATTGAGGTTATCGTCTTTGGCAATTGAGATGGATCCCGTGATGAAAGTGTAAAGTGACGATGGGAACTCAATGAGCCATGCATAAGTCGAGATGAATTCGAAGTGTGGGTAGGAGAAGCAGGGAGGTCGAAGTCTGGCAGAAGAAGAAAACGTTTATTTTAGTTTAATAATCTAAAATTATTATATTAAAAGAACTTTGAATTTAAATCTACTTTGTAATCTGTATAGTTATCACTTTAGAGCCCGTTTGGTTCAACCTAATTTCATGCCTGTAATGGTAATCATGATTGCATTATTAAAAGAAGAGTGTTTGGTTGCTCTTTAGCATGGTAATAGGGTTTACCATGGTAATAATGATTACCAAAAAATTGGTAATCCTCATTCATACTTCCCCCTTATGAATCCTCATTACCATCCCATTGCATAGTTAAAAAAGTCCAATTTACCCTTTAGTTTCCAATGCCTTTGTTTCACTTATTCCATTTCACTTGTCATATTGTGCCACAACTGCCACCGCTACTACCTCCTCCTCCACCGCTGTCACCTCCACTCTTTGCCACCACCACTACCTCCTCCACCGCCGTCACCTCCACCTGCTGCCGCCATCATTACCTCCTCCTCCACCCCTTGCCATCGCCGCCACTACCTCCTCCTCCAGCCCCACCTTTGCTCATCGCCACCACCACTACCTTCTTCACCACTGCCGCCACCCTTCCACTACAAACTATCACCTGCTCCTCCTCCACCCCACCACCGCCCACTGCTACCAATACCTCCTCCTCTGCTGCCACCGACCTCAACCGCTCACCGCCACCACTACTACCTTCTTCATTGCCGCCGACGTCACCCGCCCACCACCACCGCCACCACCTCTTCCTCCATCACCACCGCCACCCACTCATTGCCACAACTACTGCCTCTGCCGCCACAGCCACCGCCGCCGCCACCTCCTCCTCCTCTGCTGTCGCCGTTGTCACCCGCCCACTGCCACCATCACTAACTTCTCCTCTGCCGCCACCCCTGCCCCTGCCACCGGCCCATCGCCCACCCCTACCACCACTACCAGCTTCTCCTCTACCGCCACCCCCGTCGTTGTCGCAGTCTCTACCTCCTCCTCCTCCATCCCTGCCGCCACTAGCTCTTAACTATTTTTTCTATAAAGATTATATTAAGGGTAAAATAGACTTTGTGCAATATATTAATTTTAAATAATTGTTAAAATATTAACTCATTGTACCTTACTTAAAAATCAAACCAAACACTACCCCTGTAATTAATATTGCATTGCATTACCACTGCACTGCACTACACTGCAAGGTGTAATGGGATCAAACCAAACGGGCCCCAAGTTTACTGCGTCAGCATTTTCCGTTAGTAATATTAACGGTGTTAAAATTATAAAATCAAAAATATATTTTTCTAAAGTTAAGGAACAGAAGTATACCTCATATAAACTTAAAGAACTAAAAGTATATTTTATCTTATAAAAAATAAATGAAATATATATAGGGAGAATTCCAAAAAAAAATACCACTTGAATTTTAAAATCCAAAATTAGTGATTTGACAAGAATTTATGTCGTCAATCCCATTACACTTCTTATCAACGGAATTTTGAAGTTCAAATGATATATTTTTAGAATTCTCCCATATATATATATATATATATATATATGTATGTATGTATATGTATATATCATTCGTAACTGTTGTTAAAAAATGAAATTGAATAAAACAAATTAATAAACTTTTTTTAATGGTTTAACATTTAATTTATATTCATATATCAAAATTCAGTTATGCACAAAGGTCCTCTTTCTTCCTGACTGAGTTCTCCTTGTCTTTCATATCCTTACATTTTGTTGGCAAAGATATATATATATATATATTCTCACATTTATCTTTATAAATTGATGGAAATTTCATTTCATTGGGTTGTTTACTTTCTGTTTTTCCAAGAGGCTGGAGAAATCGACATGAAGCACATTCTAAATTTTAGCCAATAATATATTTAGTTTTCTTAATCTTTTGAAAAAGTTAATGTAGTGTCATATTTAGGATCAGACAGAATAATATTTTTATCAAAAAGTGACAGCAAAATACCATTCGAATTACAAAAACTCTAAAATATCTACTAAATTAGTAAAAGGATAAATAAGTGATTTGGTAGAAACATAATATTTTAAACCTGGGTTAAGGGGCATTTTTGCCCCAAAAATTTTCACAAAACACCAATTTTGCTTGGAAGTTTTTTAGGAGGCAATTTTCCCAAAAGTGTAAAAAATGGAGCAATTTTGCCCTTGTTGTTATTCCAATTAATTTTGATCATTAGTTGATCAAATATGCTGAGTTGGGAATCCACACGTTATCCAAGTTATTTTTAGGATTCAAGTTTACTTTAGAAGTTTTAAATCTAACTTTGGAAAAATATGAAGTAAATGACAATGGATTTCCGACGCAATTTTACACTTTAACAAAAATAATGTGGATAATATGTAAACCATCAGCTCAACATAGTCAACTAACAGTCAAAATTAATTGGGATAATGGCCAAGATAAAATTGGCCTTCGGTGAAAACTTCCAAGGCAAGATTGTCCTTTAACCATTCAAAGTTTGGTATTAATAACTTGAATATAGACAATAACAACTTAAGAATAGTAATTAGCAACTTGAGTATACATAGTGACAACTTGGGGAGCTCAAGTTGTCAATCTCTATATCCAAGTTGTTAATTCCTATACTCAAGTTGTTAATATCTAAACTTCAAAATCCTATTTATCTTTTTGCTAATTTAATAGAAAATTTGGAGAGAGAAAGACATATAAATACCATTTGAATTCCCAAAACCATAAAAATTCTGATAATACATTAAAATGATAGAAGGGGGATTTGGGGGAATCTAGATTTTTAATGTTTGTGATAAAAGACCAAAATACCCCTCAATTTTTTTCCTTAAAAAAAGGCAAGAACCCTTCCTGGCCGGGTTGCCTACCACCAGAGCTCTAGCGCTAGTGAGCAAAAATCCAATAATAACTTCAGCAATACAATTAACTACTTTAGTATAGAAAATTGACAACTTGATCTCTCCAAATTGTCAATGTATATACCCAACTTGCTAAGCTATTCCAAAGTTTTCATTACCTATATTTAACTTGTCAACGACACCAAACTGTGGTAGTTGCAAATTGTAATAATCAAGTTGTCATTACCCATACTCAAATTGTCAACGAATTTTGATAGGGGTGTTGATAACTTGAGTATAGACAATGACAAATTCATAATAGCAATTAGCAAAACAAAGACAAAAATCTAAAGCACGAATAAAAACCAAGTCACAAATTGTTATGCTCAAGTTGTCATTGTCTATATTCAAGTTATCAACACCTCTATCAATGACACCTAATAGGGGTATTGACAAATCAAGTATTGGCAATGACAATTTCATAATAGCATGTAAAGTGTTAGATCTCACATGTTTTGATGATAACAAAGAATGATATGAAAAAGATTTGATAAACAAATAAGTTTGAACAAAGTAATAACAGGGCAAATCATCACTTAAAGTAAGCACTGGAGTAATGAAGAAAGGCCAAGAGAAAAAGGCAGAGAAACTTCATCACTAGCAAAATTTCTAAAGGGTTACTCGAGTAATGAGATAGAAACTTGAAGTAACGAAAGTCAACCTTCAAGTAACCTGCCAACGTTACTCGAGTAAGTACTCGAGTAATAAGATAAAAGACTTCCAGTTGTTCTCAGCCTGCCAACGTTACTCGAGTAGCTACTCGAGTAACCAGGTAAATCACTTGGACTTGCTGTCGGCCTACCAATGTTACTCGAGTGAGTACTCGAGTAATCAGGGAAATCACTTCTAATTGCTCTCGGCCTGCCAAGGTTACTCGAGTTTGTACTCGAGTCCCCTGCTTCAAGAAATATGCTGCTCTCGGCATTTCCAATCCTGCCAATGTTACTCGAGAAGCTACTCGAATAACCTACTGTGGTAAGCAAAACTTGAAGGTAATACTCGATTAACTTGATATGTTTTTATCACACTTCACTCGAGGTACTACTCAAGTATGCAGGTATTCAATTACTCTTTATCAAATATTTGAACTGGATTACTCGAGTCAATAACCGAGTAATCTGCAGAGTTATTTACAAAGCACTTGAAGTATCTACCCGAGTAAGCTATGCAGAAAATTTATGTTTACTCGAGTAAGTACTCGAGTAACAAGGTAATCAAACTTGAAGTGCTCTCAGCCCTGAAATCTTGCCAACATTACTGGAGTGAAGCATCGAGTAACCTGAAGTTTATTTGAAAGATTACTCGAGTAGCTACTCGAGTAACCTATGAAGAAAATTGTACCATACTCGAGTAAGTACCCGAGTAAACAGGTATTTTCAAGGTTTGTAAATTTGTTTACTTCATGCACTACTCGAGTTATGTGATGTTCATTCATTAACTTGCTATCATTACTCTCAAGATGATACTCGAGTAAGTACTCAAGTAAATTTAATGAATACTCGAGTAACTACTCAAGTATGCAAGTTCAGAAATTCAGAAATCATTCCAACGTTCATTGATTTGTTTCCTATGTGATTAACCCTTCATTGTATTAGTAGTCTTAGCATATCCGCAGATAAACAATGAAGAGATCTTACCAAATAAGGAAAGTCAAATGCAACATTCAAACGCTACCTACCGCCACCTATCGCAAACAGATATTTTTCAAATACTGGAAAAGTCAACAGTGGCTGCGCACACTCTAACGGGCGAGAAGAAAATATTCCAACGGTCATTACCAACACATCTATATATATGGAAACATCCAAACAGAGAAAAATAACAAGAACACACACACGAACGCATTATCAAGTTCACGTTCAATACTCTGTTTTACATATACTTGTAATTCTGTACTTCAGTGATTCTTATCCACTCTGTGAGAGAGATATTTCATTCAAACTCAATATTTGTTATTGAGGTAACTTAAGGTTGTGGAACCTTGAGTTGGGATTGGATTACAACTTGTAAGGGGGAGCGAGTGTCCAGGCGAAGGAACTTGCTTGTACTGAGGTTCCAAGAACCCATTGAATCTTGGAAGTTATAGTGAAACTCTCAGAAATATTCTGAGGACTGGACGTAGGTCAAAGTGGTTGTAGTCGAACCAGTATAACTCCCGGTGTACACTTCGGTGATATTTCTCCTTACTCTTTACTGCTTTATATTCACCGTTAAGGTTTATATTTGCAATGAAATTTTTAGTATCACCCAATTCACCCCCTCTTGGGTGAAACGCTTGCTCTAACATAAAGGTCCTTAATCTCTCACAAGTTCTTGTTCTTGATCCTTCGACTAGCTTCCCACTCATCCCTCTCCACCAATTTCCTTAACGCTAAAACCTCTTTTCTCCCTTTCCACTAATTTCTCACTGTCGACAAATGTGACCCTTCATCCATTTGTGTTGTTCTCTATTGCACCAGATCTCCTATCTCCTGTGAGGCCCTTCAGCTTCTTCCTTAGCTGCCCTTGTCCTCACCACCATTGTCAACTTGAACCACATAGAATTGGTTAAGTGCCACCTCGTAGCTAGAATACAAGTCGCCGGCGTTGGCGGTAACACCAAAGTTGCCAAATCCCATTGAGAGAAGGCAGTTGGTAAGGTCGATGATAGATATCTTTACTTCTCCATTTTTCATTTGAAAATCAAACCTCTCAAGTGAAGGTTGTTGGTTCTTGATGTTGAGAGCGAGATCAAAGCTGAGAGCCAGGGGCGCACTGACAAGACAAGAAGGAGGTTTGTCGAGGCTAGAGTAGGGAAAGTGGTGAGATCTGAAGCAGGGGGAAAGAGATGACAGGAAGACGGAGAGAGAGAGAAGAGGTGGTGAGATCTGAACAAGAAGAGGAAGAGAGGGAGAGAAAACGGCAAGAAGATTGAGATAGATGAGTCGAGCAAGGTGAGAAAGGGAGGAAGAAGATAGAGTTTTAATTTGATGGACATTTTGGTTATTTGTCACAAATATTAGAAACTCATATTCCCCCTCAATCTCATCTCTGTTATTTCAATGTGTTATCAGACCTTTTGGATTTTAGAAATTTAAATGGTATTTATATGTTTTTTTCCCCAAATTTAGAGTTTTTATAAGTTGAATAATATTTTTATGTCATCTTCCTTATTTTTATAAAGGAAAATTCTAAATAAATACTATTTGAATTTGGAAAATCCCAACAAGTCTGTTAATATATGGAAAGGACAAATAGGTCTCAAGGAACTAATATAAGATTTTGAAATGTTGTGCTTTTACCAATATCTAAGTTATCATTACCTTTATTTAACTTGTCAATGATGCTTGATAGAGCTTAGGGAGTTCAAGTAGTCAATTACTATATTTAAGTAATCAATCTCATTACTCAAGTTGTTATTGAAGTTTCGGCCTCCGACGCCAGAGCTCCGACAGTCGAACACCGGAGACCCAATGGCATGGTGGTGCTGGCCATTGGAGCTCCGATGCTCATAAGGGTTCCTTTTTCAATAAAAGAAAGTTGAAGAGTATTTTGATAAAAGCATAACATTTTAAAAATACTAAGGGAAAATTCCAAAAAGCGACATTGGAAATATCAAAAGAACAATTCAGTATATTGAAAATAGGAAGGGACAAATCAATCGGGTGTCAGACGGGCAAAGGAATTTGGCATTTTGAAATCTCCGCTAAATGACGAAAATGCCCTTCAGCCCTCAGTCGAAATAACAACATAGGAGTTGTTAATGGTGAATCTGAAGTTGTTAATTAAGATATGAGTGTTGTTATTGGCCCTGAAACTTATTAATTGTGAAAGAAGAAACTGGAGTTGTTAATTTCGAATCCAGAGTTGTTAATTAAGATATAGATGTTGTTATTAGCCTTGAAACTTGTTAAGAGTGAAAAAAGAAATTGGAGTTGTTAATATCGAATTTGGAATTGTTAATTAAGAGATCGATGTTGTTATTGGCCCTAAAACATATAAAGTGTGAAAGAAGAAATTTGAGTTGTTAATGTTGAATCAGGAGTTGTTAATTAAGATATAGGTGTTGTTATTCTGAAGTGGAGGAAGAAAGTGGAGTTGTTAATGTATAATACGGTATTGTTAATAAATAGAAAAGAGTTGTTATTAGCCCTGAAAATTGTTAAGTATGAAAGAAGAAATTAGAGTTGTTAATGTCGAATCCGGAGTTGTTAATTAAGAAATAGGTGTTGTTATTGGCCCTAAAACTTGTTAATTGTGAAAGAAGAAATTGGAGTTATTAATGTCAAATCCGGAGTTATTAATTAAGATATAAGTGTTGTTATTGGCCCTGAAACTTGTTAATTATCAAAGAAGAATTGCAGTTGTTAATATGGAATCTGAAGTCGTTAATTATGAGGATCATGTTGTTATTCTGAGGTGGGGGATGGAGGTCTGATGGGTATTTTCGTTATTTAGCCGAGATTTCAAAATGCCAAATTCCTCTGCCCATCTGATACCCTATTGATCTGTCATTTCCCATTTTTAATGTACTGAATTGTTCTTTTATATTTCCAATATAATTTTTTGGAATTTTTCCAAATCCTAAATTAATCCTTCGGAACCTATTTGTTATTTTCATGTATGTATTGACAGATTTTTTGGGATTTCCTGGTTCAAGCGGTATATTTTTTTCCCCCTTTTTGTAATAGCCTAATAGGTTTAATTAGTTCACGTAGAGCCGGTAATATGGGCTCAACCCGTAAGCTCGCGGGTTTTGACGGGTTAGGGTTGGGAAAATCCCAACCAGCAAAAATGCGGGCCGCACAGGCCCGCATCGCATAACCCGCAGGTTAATGCAGGCCAGCCCGCGGGTTGGCGGGTTGGCCCACAAAATTTTTTATTTTTTTTTACATATAAAAATTTTATAAAACTTATAAGTTTTTCACTCTTATCTTGGTATCTCCCAATCCAAAGAGAAAAAATCTTAGCTTCTTTCCTTCTTCTTTAAACAAAATTATTATATATTGGTTGCTTGAGGATGAATTTATGTTTTATTTATAAACTTTAACAAATTTGATAGCTTTATCTTTTAAATTTTAGATTATGTTTTAAAATTTTTATAAAAGCAATGATTGATACTAGGAAGGTAAATTTAATTACTCTTATATATGTGTCTCATATTTTCAATCCTCTTTAAAATATATGAATTTATTTTTTCAAAAAATAAAAACGGGCCCGCGGGTTGGCCCGCAACCCGCACACTGCGGGTTAGGGTTGGCATTTTACCAACCCGCAGAAGTGCGGGCTGCACAGGCCCGCACCGCACGGGCCGCGGGTTGGTGTGGGTCAACCCGCAACCCGCGGGCTGGCCCGTATTCCCAACTATAGTTCACGGCGCGGCTTCACGGAAAAACCGGAGAAAATATTGATTATTGAAAATTGAATAATCATTTCGATCGATTCAGCGATTGTTCCATGTTAACCCTTCTCTGACTTCGGACCCTGGCGCCGGCAGCCGCTTCTCGCACCCATTTTTTACCCGCGCCACTTTCGTTCTCCTCTTCTTCAAACTTCTCCTGGTAAGTGAGTTTGTTTGTTTGTTTTTTTTTTGGTGCTTTTGCTACCCATTTTGGATTCTTTTCCTTGTCGGTTTTTTTTTTTTTTTTATTCTTGTTCTTTGATATTCTTCTTCCATATGTTGAGTACGGTGAAATCAATTTCGGATTTATATCCATTATTATTTTCTAGTTGCTCGGTTATGAAACTTAGTTTTAGTGGCTTTTTTTTTTGTTGGACTAGCGAAACTTAGATTTAGCTAGCTTAATCTTTTGTCTCGTTCCGGGAGGTCTGGGCTCTTCCTGTGTGTGTTTTCTTAATGTTTGGCCATTGGCCATCACTGTGTATATAAGTGAATTGAACATTGTAATCTAATTTGGGATCCTTTATCAGTTTATCACAATTTCTTTCTTTCTTTTTCTTTTTCTTTCTTTCTTTCTTTTTTTTCCGAATCTTGAGTGCCTTTATTCTTCAAGTGGGTAATTATATACTCCATTTCTTTGCACAAACCTGATTTATTTATTCGGAACTAGGAAACATTACTACGGGGTATGATATGCAATGTGATACAAAATCATGGGATGTCAGATATCTGTACTCATAACAATTTATTAGTTAGTAATATGTGGAAATGTAAACCATTTTAAACAAGATAAAGATATTCATTATAAGCTCCCTACAAAAGGATAAAACAAATTAATTATTTGTCTTCATTTCTTTTCATATCACTTATATTCTTTAAAAGATCTTCAACATATATTGAATGGAAGGGATGTACAGGGGGATTTTCTAAAAGAAGGCTGGGAATTCTTTGTATCCTTTCATTCTCCTAATGCTAAGGCTTGTTGCCCAAATATGAGGGTAAAACACGAATTGTTTTTTAAACAGCGAATGGATATTTTGACTCTAAATTTTATATGATAATTTAGGATATTGTTTGTGAGTTTATCCTAAATGCACTTCGTTTGCTACAAATTTCGAATCTTGAAATTATTTCTTCCTCAAGTATGTAACTTCCACTTTTCCTTTCCACAAACCTAATTATGCGTATAGAAGAACAAGGACATACCATTGAGTACAAATATTGATCTTCAATTGCTAAAATGTTAGGATATGGCTATGAGAGGTATATGTTTGTATGTACCTGCGTAATTATTAGGCAGGATGGATTGTAATTAGATGCTTATGCTTTGAGTAATATCCAGAGTACTATTCAGTGGATCCTCTTGCTCTTTCCTTTGTTCTCCACACTCCCCCGGCCCCCATCACCCCCGGGGGCCCCCCTTTGTTTCTCTTTCTCTTCTCCACTATCCATCAGAATATGTATGTATTTGTATGTATATTATATTCAACAAACTGACACATCAAAAAGTAAATAAGATAAAAAAATGTTTCAAATTTAAAATTGAGAGGTCCATAACAGACAAGCTACCAATAAGAATATTGTTTTTAAAACCAGAATATTCACTGCCCTTTTGGTCAGTTGCAAAACTGACTATTAATCTCAGACGAAAGAATCAGTAGTTTTCAAGGCTAGTGTTTACTTTCAAATCCTCGGATTTACTATTGTTTTTTCACCTGGTGCATAGAATTTGTAAATGATTTTCTATTTAAACATCCTGAAATTGATTATTGCTACTTTATTATTTTTGCAATCCAAAAATTAATGGATGAAGAGCAATTTTTCATAACCAAGTGCAGTTGATAATGGTGCATGCCATGAAAGAATGACACATGGATCCAGAAGGCAAGAAGTTTGGAGGAGGTAATCTTTTTTCATGTTGTGCTTTGTTTTGTGTATGTAATTTAATGCATCTTGTTTTGTTTTTTGTGCGAGTTTCTGTCTGGATTTATCTGTATAACTATGCAAACTTCACTGGTCAATGACTTGCAATATGTTGCTGCAATGAAGCTACGTTAAGTTCCTTATGTTCTTTAAAAAGTATTTAAACATAAGAGCATTCTAATGTGTTATGGGCCAACAAAGTTTTGTGCTTCATAGAATATGATTACAAATTTTCCTGTTTGTATGAAATGTGAATAAAGTAAAAATTCAATTTCCTTCTATTGAAAATGAAATCAATTTTGTAATACATAACATCATGTTGGGCGGTATACCAATAATTTAGCTGGAAATCATGAAATTGTTGTAGAAATGACATGGAAACAGTGGGAGGGGAAGATGATGGATGAAATAGGAGAAGTATTTTCCTCAAATTTTGGAAAACTTTTGTGGGTAGCTACAAGGTATTGTAGCCAGTTGCATCTTTTTTTTAGAAAATGAAATCCAGGATGCCTTTCATGCCATTAGGATCAAGGTTATTGAAATCATGATTCAAGCTTTACAGGTTTGTGATTTTTCATGCCAAAGTCAGGGGAGCTTGTTAGATCATCTTTCTCAGTTGAAATAAGCTCTCATCATAGATGAACTGTTACCTGAGTTGTTATTCTCATTGAATTTGGCATCTAATCTAAAAAGCTGACGCATAGAGACCTGGGAATTACAAATCCTTGCCATCCATTACTCAATTCAGAAGTATCTGCTATATATAGTGTTTCCTTCTTCATCTCTTTAAACCTTCTTAGTCTCCATTTTGCTTGAAATCCATTGTTTCATTTAATTAAATATTTTTGGCTTTCCAATTTCGGTTGGACTCTTTTAACATTCTTGATCTGTCTTTTTCAACAATTTATGGGTGAAATTACCTGCTAATATTTTTCTCATTGCATTCATACAATGTTATTTCAACCATTAGGACCCAGGGAATTGACAGGGGCTGCAGATCTTATACGTAATTTCAAATTACTACCCCACTACGAGTTTTTCTGCAAGTCACTTCCTGAGTCAGTTTTGGACACACATTATCTTTACAATGTCGTGGGAGACACTGAAATTAGAAAAGGAGATAATTTGCAGTTGGATCAGCTTATTCAAAACCCATCCTTCTCAAGAGATACAACTGCTTGTATACGGCCTTTTGACCTAGATAGTCTAAAAGAAGCCTTTCAATTAAGGGAAACAGGTTCTGTTGATTTGCCTCCAGTAAGAAACTTTTGCTTTGAACCTCATTTCGCTATTACATTATTGTTATATATACTTGATAAATTATTTGTTTTTCATCTTATTAATAGGCTGAGAAGGGGGCTTGCGCCATTGTTAGAAAATCAAAAGATGAGTCTAAAGACAAGGAGAAGAAGCATAAAAAGCATAAGGACAGAGACAAAGAGAAGGACAAGGAGCATAAGAAGCACAAGCATCGTCATAAAGACCGAAGCAAAGATAAAGACAAGGAAAAAGTGAAAGATAAGAGTGGGCATCATGACTTCAGTGCTGATCATGGCAAGAAACATGATGAAAAGGTTGAGGAATTTTTCTCTGCTGATACCTTTTTCTCGTTTATAATTCTGAGTATTAGATCTTAAAGCTGTCATTTTGCAATTTCATTAAATGAATTAGTTGATTCACTGAATATCTTATGAAATTAGTGCCTTTTGGTTATATGGGAATTTTAACTGAGTTTTGTTGATATTGTCAACCCTCTGTTGCTTGTGAATTAAGATCTAATTTAGGACATGTGTTTGGTTTGATGTCAACATTTGAAAAGGAAATAGGAGGATTTGTTTCATTCTGTTTTTTAATGATGTGAATGCTTTGTTCTGTACATTTTTTTCCATCCATATGATCACAGAAAAGGAAGCACGATGGGGATGAAGATCTTATTGATGTACACAAACACAAAAAAAGTAAGGTAATGAAGTGAGAACCCTTGTCTTAGTATAACTTACCATCTGTATATTTTGTGCTTTTCCTTCTTTGTACATCAATACTATTTTCTTGTAGCTTCTCCGTGTCTATTTATGAATCTTTCTTTTCATTTTCTTATAATTTTATTGCAGCACAAGAGCTCAAAAATCAATGAATTGGGGGCAATAAAGGTAGCAGGCTAAAATGATCAAATATTGTAGTTCACTTCTTTACCTCGTATAGTTATTGTCTTCTCTAAAGTTTGGAGGTGTCTTTGACTTAAAATTATCAAATTTCTTGAGGTACTTAATTTGCCCCAACCTCAAGTTTTCTTTTTGCTGTTTATGCGCTTTAATCACTTTTAGAGTTGTTTTTCTTTTTAGAAAAGGTGACGGTTGATTACGCATCTTCAATTCTTTTTCCATTGTGGTCCCCAGCATTAAATTTGTTTATTATGTACGCCATTTGCTTGAGAAAGAAGTTGCTAATTTTTTCAGCTATTTGTTGAATTCCTGATTGAAGTAGTTGTGTAATTATCTTCGTTATGTAGTGAACAAATTTATGAACAAAGTGGCAAGATTTACCAATTTTTTTGGCATTTTGAAACAATGGAAAGTGGAGAATGAGTTTGCTATCGTGAATCATCATTTACATAAAATTTCAGCGTGCATTGACTTTCCCTGTCATGATTCTGCGACACATGATTTATGGACCTCCTTCCCCCTTGAGTAAGAGCGAGAGAATAATGCTATTCATGGGTAGTCTGGTTGTTTTGCATAGAGCTTGTATTGGTATGTGTTTCAATGTCTTAGGGAAGAAGAGGCAAAAATAATAGAGTACTCTATTATTTGATTTTGGTAAAGAATACAGCTAGCCTAAATAAGGGAAACTCCTTCATAAATAGTTACAGCAGAAAGGAAAGAAAATAAATTACCGAAGCAGCTGGTAAGAATTGACTGTTTGGCTGCTGGAAAAAAGGAAAGAAAATTACAGCTAAATTATAGCAAAAGGGAAAGAAATATATTACATAAGGATGGAAATAGAAAAGAACGACGGGAAACCATCACGATCTGTCACAATCAGTAAAGGGGCCTTTTAACTTCAAGTCACTAAGAGTCATTAATGACATGATCAAGGCAGGTCAAAATACCCTGGTTTCTAGTTATGGTTTGTACATCAACAGTTTTTAGCAGGGATGAGGACAGAGCAGGGCAAGTTTCTCAGTACTCGTCCCCAATTCCTGTCTTTCTTATTCTCATGTGTTTGGCCTCTAAAAATGCAAAGCATATTGTAACAGGCCTTTAATTAATATTGACGTAAGTCACCGGACAGTCTATTATAACTACAAATTAGTTGCTTCTGAGTTTTTCGATGGGGAATATTGTGATATTACTGTTTAAACTAACGCAACTGTTTTTTATATTGAATTGCCATCGTGACATAAGATACTTGGGGACTCGTTCTTCAGGTTTTGAAGCAGTATGATTAAGAAATTTGCTGTTAGAGGTGCAAGAGGAGTTATGTATGGTAATAAACTATTTAAAATAAGATTTGAGGGGCTTACTCCCTGAGAGTTAGCATATCAATGTTTCTATTTTGATTATTTTTAAATAGATGAATAAGTTTTAATATTCTCCATTATTAACGCATTAATGTCTGCAAAAGCTGATATATATCTTGTCAAAAATGTGTTTTATGTAAGCAACAGTTAGTTTGGTAGCCATTCTGGAGAAGTTGAAATTGAAGGGGGTGCAAAAAAGCAAATTGAAACATGCCTTATATGAGTTTGCCTACCATTTTTGGAGGTGCAGTTTCAAATGGAACATCAATGATTTTGTTAACTGCTGGTTTTCAATAATAACTCTCAGTCCGAATTGCCTGCTGAGATTTTAATCTCGAGTTTTCCAGACATATTTCTGATTTGGCTGAATGATTTGTTCAAGAGTTTAGTGAAATGTATGGAAGCTCTTGTTTTGATTTTGGTTGGGTTGGATTTGAAAGTTGACGTCTGCCTCTGTGCATCTCAAACATTATTCAATCTCTGTTGATTTCCAGATCCAGTTTGGTTGTTGACAACTTAAATTATGGCAATGTGACAAAAAAGACTTTGGCAAGTTTTTCACATCTTCAAACCTCTTGACTTGAGCTCTTTTACTTCTCATCATATATCAGTTATGGTGTTCTGGAAAAAAAAAATTACTTTGCTTCGTTCATGGCGATGAACTTGAAAAACTTGCTTTTACATTGTCAAACCTGGTCGAGAAAATTCAGGAGATTGTACGAATGGATATTAAAAAAACTAGTGCTCATTGCCTGTTTCTTTTATTGTCAGCAAAGCCAAAGACTGACTCTGTTCATAGTTCAGTTCATGGTAAGAACTTTTGGATCTTCATGGTCGCAATATGCATGATATCGCCAATTTTATATGCAGAATTAGGTAGTGAACTGACCAATATTATCCTGAAGGTGAGACTTTACCTGTTGATTCACGAAAAGTTGGATGCAAGGTAAAATTTGCTGAAATTGAACCATTTTTGTAGATTGATCATCTGATATTGTTATCCTATAATTTTGTAAGACTGTAGCTTTCTCCTTTCCTGGAGTTCCCAGTTGTGGCCTTGGATATCTCTGTATAATCTTGATCTCCACTGTGGATTTTCTGCTTTTGAACTACTGATATAATAATCATGCAAAGATTTTCTTCCCCTCTATTTTTTCAGGGGTGGGTGGGTGGTGCGGATGATTTCTCATCCAAATTGTTGAATTTTAGGACCATGTTTAGTTTGTCAATGAATGAAAAAGGAAAATTAAAGAGGGAAAAACTAAGGTAATTAAACTCGGTCTGGTCACTGAATCGGTCAGGGTATTGAGTCAATAGTCAGTGGGTCAGACTGGAGTTAGACCGGAACTAATTCGGGACTGAAACTAAACAAGTGAAAAAGTAAATATTTCAAAGTTATTAATATGAAATTATGAAAGAATTTTTTTTTGTTTTTTTTAAAAAAAAAGCAAACTGATTTGGCTTCTGGATTGGATTGGTTTATTGACTGGTTCGCTAGTTTTCGGGTCGAATTGGCCAGTTCAATCCGGGTTTGATAACCTAGGAAAAAACAAAGAAGGCAACAGTTCTATTGTATATTGTATTGTAATCATTGTTATATATTAATCATTATATGGTGTTTAAAACCTGAGTTATATTTTTGTCTCAGGAATATTATGTCAATGAAACAATTCTCCAAGTACGAGTATTATTTTGAAGCCGAGCCTTAGAATCATACATAGTGTACGTTTATATAAGTTGAGACAAAACAACTTTTAACATACCTCGTAGATTGTAAATTATGATTGAAAAATTGTTTATGAACGTTTTAATCGTCATTTCAAATAAATCCATAAAATACCATGTGTTGATTTTTAATGATTCCTTAGCATGGTGGCCACCTAAATTAGACATTTTATCTGACTCGTCCCATATCACCAGAATCGGGTGACATTGGCATATTTAATGCTCTTTGGGCTAGCCAAGCCGAAGAGTAATGTAGAATCTTAGATTCAAATGTCCACAAAATACAAGTCTCCAAATCATACAAGTCTCTAAATCACCTTAGAGTATTTGGTTTAGAGTGTGTTTGAATTCACTTAAAAAAAATCAATTTTGGATCCAAACCTAGGTTTTCTTAAAAAAATCCCAACACTCATAGATTTTCATTTCAAATAATTTATTTTGAATCCAAATCATGGTTTGGGACCCCAAAATCATGGTTTGGGCATAATCTTTTTCTTTTTGTTTTTTGCACTTTGTGGGCTCCACCCTCTCACTCTCATTGATTCTTTTTCTGTTGTGGGTTGCACGTCACACTCCCTTTTACTCTTATTGGTTCTTTTTCTGTTTGTGGGTCCCACGTCACACACTCTCTTTCCATAATTTCCCATAATCTATTTTCCAAAATCTATTCTCCTTATAATCCATTTTTACAAAGCTAATCCAAACATACTCTTAATGGGGGACCAACTAGATTTCAAAGTGGGTGAACTATGTTTGAATTTCACCTTAAAAATAATTTATGGGGAGTGGCATTATGGTTGCAAATCTTTGATTTAGATTAGTCCTCCAGAAAAAGAGCCGGATATCGAGCAGCCCAAAGGGTTATAAAAGATTACAAGTCACCAATCAAACTCACAAGACTCCATTTCTTCTCATACTTTGTTTATCTATTACTTTGGTTAACTTTTGCAGTATTTCCTTATTCGAGTTTGCATATTTCTGAGGTTGAGAATTGTATGATCAAATATAAATATATTATTGAAAAGAAAAGAAATTAATATTGTCTTAAATTTTTTTAAATGACAAATAAATGGAAACAATGTTTTCTTTTGAAAAATAATTGATAAAAAGATGCATTCTAACAAATTTTAAATTGAAGGGATACTTCCACCTTCCCTTTGGGCCGAATGATAGCTAGCGCTTTCAAATCGAAGCTTAACAACCCACAAGGTTAATTCAAACACAATTCACTCCGCTTTATAATTGATAAAAGGGTACATTCTAACAAATTTTCAATTGAAGGGACACTTTCATAATTGAAGGGGGTATGTTATCCTAGCGTTGGTCAGAATTATATTCTACGTAGATATTGAGAATGGATCAAAAGAATAAATTAGGATGTTAATTTATCAAATACTAAATCAATCCATTTGGATTTCTTAGAAATTTGTAAATGTTGTGAAACGACAGTAACCTTTAGTTTTTTTCCAAAATATTGAAAACCGAACCGGACATTGAACCGGTTGAGACACTAAATCAAGGGTCAGTGGTTTAGACTGGGATAAACCCAGGGGTTAGACCAGGGTCAATTAAAAAAATATATATATACTTCCTCCGGTTCTAAATATAGGACATAGTTTGTAATGCAAATTGCACTACAAACTATGTCCTATATTTAGAACCGAAGGTAGTATAATTTAAATGTTCATGTATACCATTCAAAAAACTATATACGAGTTTTTTTGTCAACCAATAGTCCAATATAACCTCATGAACCTAATACCCACAAAAGTATCATTAAGTATATATGGATTTTTCTCCAACCAATGCAAAACAGCAAAAATATTCCACAATACTTTTAAAATTCCTTGCAAATCAAAAAAATTCAGAGAAATAATTTAAAAAAAAAGACAAAATGATGTCATTTGGAATATAAAAAAAATAAAAAAAAATAAAAAAGAGGGGCAAACCGGTTCACTAGGGCCACTCCGGGTTACCCAGTTCACCTCGATTTAGATTGGTTTGACCGAGTCAGTTACCCCCCAATTTTTTGACCCCAACAGAACTAGTCCAGCGTACAAGCTGGTTCGGTCTGATTTTGAATACACTGATTTTTTCCTCAAAGAAGCCCCTCAACACCCCTTGTCAACCTACGCTGGCGATTTATCATCGGAGCCCCGATGCTGGTAGTCAGTCACCATATTTCCGGCAGCTTGTGAAACTAGAGTAAATAACCAAATAAGAGCAGTAAATGATGAAACCAAAGTGATAAATAGCATAACTAAAGTAGTACGCATGCCCCCATTTTACGAGCTATTTCCTAATAGCTATTTCTGTTTTGATACAAACTACTCTCTTTTTTATTATTATTAACTACTACGCTAATGTCGAACCTCGAGTGCTAGTGACCCAACCAGTGGTCAATCATCAAAGCTCTGGCGACAAGCGAAATATGAGCAAAACTAAAATAGTAAACATGCCCCCCATTGCTAACTATTTCCTAATAACTAATCTTATTTCTTTATATTATTTTTTTAATATTCTCATTTCTTATATCTTTTACAAGATATAAAAATCATTCTTTTTTTGTTTTCTTTATTTGTGTCTCCACACTTAATTAATTAGGGGATCACATTTATATTATAGTTTAACCCGGAATGAATTTGAGGGCCTTAGCGACCAGGCGCATCGGCCAACATGACAGTTTTTTATAGATTGAACAAAAAGTACTAATTTGGAAGATAAACGTTATGTTGTATATTATCAAAATGAAGACAAGCAATCTGGAAATTCATATGGGAAAAACAAGGCAGTTTTATTCTATTAATAAGCTGTATTAATTAGCTTGTGTTGATGAGTTTATATTTCAAAATTTTCCAATAGAGAGGTTTCATTAAGCTTTCAAAGGAGACAAGAATGAGCTCAATTCGAGCTTCCTAGAATAAGCCAGAAATTCTTGAAATTAACAGAAAATTCTGAAAGATAACTAAGCTAAATTAATATAAGACTGAGCTTGAATTTTTGAGTTTTCTTGTCTCTAATTATAAACTGGACTTGGATCTCATGGTATACTCTGCTACAAGTTGGGCAAAAGAAGATGATTTGTTCTCTAGCAGTCTTGTGGGTGAGTCACACTCGTCAATAACTCCTGCAGCAACATCCATTGAAATTAATTGTATATAAATTGAAAAGGTGCAATCAAAGCGCACAAACCACTTACTACCTCTAGTCTTTAATATAAGAGTTAGTTAAGAGATTAGATTTTATCCTAAATATAAAACTTCAATATTCTTTGTTTTTCAAATTTATAATTCTTTCTCCAAAATATCTAGGTTGATTGCACAAATTAAGGGAGTTTCTATACAATGGGTAGTCATAATTAAAAAGCGTACTTTAGGGAAATCAACTCACATTTGTTACAAACAACTACTACTTCTGATTCTAAATATAAGACAAAGTTGACTTTTTTTTGGAGAGATTAAGAAAGCTAAATAAGTTACTTAATCATATCATATGTTATATATCCTTAGATTATATATTAATTTATTAGTCAAATTAATTAGTTTAAAGAAAAAAATATACATATAAATACTCTAAAGTAATTTAAGTAGTTTCCTTAATTTCTCCAAAAAAATCAATTTTATCTTATAATTAGGACTGGAGGGAGTATCTTAATTAATTTGCTTCATCTATCCAAATTAGTTAAGTATCTTAACTAATTTGCTTCATCTATCCAAATTCGTTTCAGCTTACCTTGATTGAGCAGAAGAACCATATCACTGTCAAGAACAGAAGTTATTCTATGTGCGATGGCAATGACTGTACAATCAGAGAAGTGTTGCTTAAGAGTTTGCTGAATCAAATTATCTGTGGCGGTATCAACTGAGGCAGTAGCTTCATCAAGCACCAACACTTTACTTCTCTTAAGCAATACCCTACCAAGGCATACCAATTGCCTCTGACCCATGCTCCAATTCTCACCATTTTCACTAACTACACACCCATTTTCACCAAAAGCAATAGAGTTTCAGTTATTTAATTGATCTGGAGCAGTACTGCTCCCTTTGGTCTTATATACTCCTATAAGATACAGATAACTAAACTACATACATTAAAAAAAAAATGGTTAAACGTAATAAATGTGTAAAAAATATATTTTATTTTCAAAAAATGCCCTTATTTACAACAACAAATAACTTTCTTATTGCTGCCGCCGCCGCCTTTATTTATGAAGAGATAGAGAATAAATGAGAGAGAAAATGAGGTGTGTGAAAAAAAAAATTAATGTAGTGATATAACATGTAATTAATGGGGGAACAAATGTAAGAAGTTGGTTAAGATTTCAAAATTTATTTAAGTGCATCTTACATACAAGATCATGCCTATCTTCAAAACTATTATATCTTATATATAGGACTTGAAGGAGTATATATGTTTATGTTCATGAATGAAAAATAGAAATAAAAGACCAACCAGGAGAGTCTAGCATGCCTTCTTTGTTTCGAACTACATCTCCAAGTTGACACTTATCCAGAGCCTAAAAGCATGTCAATCCATAGAAGTCAATAAGCCATATTAAGAAACAAACATAACCAATGTTTATCAAATCAAAAGCATCTTACCTCCCAAATTTGTTCATCACTGTACTCTTCCAAAGGGTCTAGGTTACTTCTCACTGTCCCTTCAAAGATGGTTGGATCTTGAGGAATAATACTAAGTCTAGACCTCAAATCATGAAGTCCAAGTGAGGAGATGTTGATTCCATCAATCATAATTTTCCCGGAGGTTGGTTCAATGATTCGAAAAAGTGTTTGTATGAGAGTAGTTTTACCACTTCCTGTTCTCCCTACAATGCCGGTTTTTTGTCCTCCAGGGAGTTTACATGTCACACCACGCAACACAAGTGGCAGATGCGGGGCATAATGAACCTTCATCACATGCATGAATACTTCTAATATTAGCATACATTGGAAGGTTAGATTAGTCAAGGTGTTTAGTTAGTTATGAGTATCAATCACCTTATTTGTCGATTATTGAAGGTCCCATTATCTTTGTTCTTTTTCCTAACAGCATGTACTGATAAATGAAAAGACAAAATATATCCTTTTACCAGGCATAACCATTCTTTTTTCAAAGATATATTCCAAACCTCAATAGATGGAAACCTGAAGTACTACTTCTGTACTTGATATAAAACTCAGTTGACTAATTTGGAGAGATCAAGAAAACTAAATAAATTACTTAAAAAGTATTTATGTTTACTATTTTAATCTAAGTTAATTTACCTGACTTATAAATAAATATATACATATATATATACATAAGTATTTTAGAGAGATCATGTAACATATGCTATGATTAAGAAATTTACTTAGCTTCCTTAATCTCTCCAAAATAGTTAATTGGGTCTTATGCTACGAACTGAAGATAGTATTATAAACTATTTACCAATAAATTATGGGAAAACAAGATCCCAACATGCAAATATGATTGAGATAGCACTTGGAGTTAAACTCATCACTAGATCACACTACCTGTAGATCACAAATATGAACTTCTCCATGCGTTGGCCAAGAAGAATCTGGTCTATTTTCTTCCATTTCAAGAGGTGGTTCACTGGGAATGCAACTGTACTGAAGTATTCTTTCTACTGATATAATTTTATTCTCCATCTTGCATAAAGTGGTTATCAATGAAGCTTGTAGCAAGTTCAGATTAAGCCCATATGTAACAACTAAACCAGCAATACCTTTAGCAATAAAAAATCAAAATAGAAGCAAACAATTACCCTCCATTACCTCCTTTATGTAAATTAAGCATATGTGAATTTGTTAAGCTAACAAAAATGATTTAGGTACCTGGATCTATGGCACCCCTTGGCATAAATGCCAAACATATCAAGGAGCAGGCAAAAGTGATGGAAGACAACATATCCAAGCGAAAGCACATCCATTCCATAGCACCAACATTGTTGAACATTGGCCGAGAATACTTATCCATTAATTCCATGTTTGTTTCTGAAAATCTTGATTCTTGGTTAAAGCTCCTGATGGTGGTTGATCCTGAGATTGTTTCAGCAAAGTGTTGAATAATTGGACCTTTACAAACTCCAACTAACCTTGATAATTCTCGAGCAGCCGTTATATAATATTGCTGCAGAACCACAAGATTGTAAGTCATAGTGTTAAACACCTCTAGTCCTTAATATAAGATCCAATTGACTAATTTAGGAAGATCAAGGAAGCAAAATAAATTACTTAGTCATAATACATGTTACATGATTTTTCTGAAATGCTTATGTATATCATTACATTATATATCAGTTTATAAGTAAAGCAAATTAATTTAGAAAAAAATGATAATTATAAATATTTTAAAGTAATTTATTTAGCTTCCTTAATCTCCTCAAATTAGTCATCGGTGTCTTATAATAATTACCGGAAATAGTATCATGTAAGATTGCATGCTTAAAGCAAAATACCTGATACCAAATGCTGATTGATATCATAGGTATAAAGATAATGAAAACCTGCCATGCAGCCTGAGACATTATTCCTATATTTGCCAGGAACTCAATTACAATGTAGGCAAATGGCCCAACTTGATAGGGAATGCTTAAATCCACTGCACTTTGGTCTGTAGAAGCCTACCAAAGAACAAAAATGAAAAGGAAAAAATTCTTAGAGACTCAATGGATTATTCTTAAAATATATGCTCCTCTAGTCCTAGTTATAAGTTACTTTTAACATGTTTCATTAGAACCAAAACTTTAAACCTCATTAACTCTTCTTTAAAATTTAACAACTTTTAAAATTTACTCCTACTTAATATACACTATACCACTTGAGAACAAAGTCTAAACAATAATAAATGAAAGATAAAATGGTACATTCATATGAAAATATAGGACAAAAAAGTCTTTACTTTCTTCCTTTTAAGTAGGACCAGAGGAGTAGTTAACAAAAAAACCAAACAAGATGAGAGGGACAATTAATTTGAAGGAAACAATTATTTAAACTACATAAACCATAATATTTTTTTTACCATTTAGCCCAGATTAAAAAAAAAAGAAATACGACAAAAAGGAAAATTCAGACATCTACTTACTCTATTGATGATTCTTCCACTTGGAGTGGCATCAAAAAATGACATAGGCGCACGAAAAATGCACAAGTGCATTTTACTGAAGAGTAAAGTCGCTGTCTTATAACCAGCAACAGAAAGAAGTATTGCTCTGGCAAGGATAAAAAGAGAACTTCCTATGGATATTGCAACATAGGTAGTTATAAGAGTATAGGTTGAGACTGGTGGTTCTGTATCTGATGAAGTAGGAATTGCCCAGGCCATCCAATAGTTGCTGCCAATTTGAAAAAGTTGAAATAGAATTTGTGCAAACAATAGACAAGGTACAAGAGCTCCTCCATATGCTGTTGTAATAAATTTCCAATAGACTTTGAGCCCAACTTTACCTTTCTCCCTTTCTTCATCATGAACAAGCTGACCTTTTGGTTCAACTGCATTGTTTGTTTTCCTGCTGCATGTATCTTTGTTTACCTTTTTTGCTTCTTTAACTTTTGCACCTGAGATATTTATCTCTTTTGCTGTACTTAATTTATCAAATACTTCCCCTCCATTTGATGAATCAAGTGCAGACAAAGCTTTTCTATGTGCACCAACAAGTTCTAGGAAGTCAGTCCCTGAGTGAAGTAAATCATTGTACTTTCCACATTGAGTAATCTTACCTCCTTTCATGACCTAAACATTAGATATGATGCAAAAAGATGAGAGGATAAAAGACATGGTAATTTCTCTTTGATTTTTTGAGGATTAAATTTTGAGAATTACTCACCAAGATAAGGTCAGCCGGAGGTAAGAACTCTATTTGATGAGTAACATAAATTATTGTCTTTGAACTTAAAAGGCCTAGTAAGCATTCCTGCCATGTACAAAAGTAACAAGTGTGAGGCCAATGTAAGGATCATCTTTCAAAAAACCAAACGAATAAGCATATAATTAATACTATATAAGTTAGAATAGCCAAATCTACACCGCATATAGTAAACAAAATTGCTACAATGACCCACCTTAAAGAGGTGTGATCCTGTATGAGCATCCACAGCACTAAATGGATCATCAAATAGATATATGTCAGAATCTTGGTATAGAGCTCTTGCAATTTGTATTCTCTGTTTTTGCCCACCGCTTAAATTGATTCCTCTCTCTCCAATAATTGTCTGATCTCCAAATGGCAAAATCTCCAAGTCCTTCTTCAGACAGCATGCTTCAAGTACCTTCTCATACCTTTCTCTATCCATCTCCTTGCCAAATAGTATATTCTCTTCAATCTTGCCACTTTGAATCCATGGAGATTGAGCAACAAAGGCCTTAGTTCCACAAATTCTCAATATACCTGATGTCTTTGGCACTTCACCCAAAAAAGAAGAAAGTAGACTAAACTTGCCTGAACCAACAGTACCACAAATAGCAACTCTAGTGCCTTCAAAGATTCTGAGGTCTATATTTTTCAATGTCATCTTAGGTGAAGATAATTCCCAAGAGAAATTTCCATTAATTACTTCAATTGCTATGTCAGAACTACCCTTTGGAAGCTTCTCTACCCCATCTGACTGCAAGTTGTTGAGACAAAGGAATGATGCAATCCGATCTAGAGATACCTTAGTTTGCGCTATCATTGACATTGTGTCCGGAAGCCTTTGAATAGATTGCTGAAGTATTCGGAATGTTGCGAGTGCAGATAAGATCTTCCCAGAATCAAGTGAGATCCCTCTAAGTACACAAGTACCAAAGGCAACCATAGATACAAATGTGGGTGCAACCCAAAAGACAAAAGTGGTAACGGCTGTTGTAGAAACAAATTTCCTTAACCAGCTTTCCTCTTTTTTCCTCAATTCAATGATCTTAGACAGAAACTTCATTTCCCATCCCAGTAGTTTCAGAATTCTCATGTTCCTTAAAATCTCAAATGTGGCCTTCATTCTTGTATCTTTTGACTCCATAAACTTGCCTTGAAATCTTTTTTGCAATGATTCCAAAGGAACGTTTGCCAGCATCACAATAAATGTTGCAACGAAAGCTGAAATGGAAGCCACTCCAAGGTTTTTATACAAAATAAACAAAGCCAGCACAACTTCCAGAACTACCTTCCAGAAATGATGTACGTACTGACAAAAGTCACCGACTCTTTCAGCATCAACCGCCATGAGATTGATCATTTCCCCAGTAGTGTGCCCCTGCTTGGACTGGCATGAAAGACTCAAACATTTATTGTAAATCATTGTCACAAGAAGTGCTCGGATCCTGATTCCAACTTGCTGTAACCTAAAGATACTTTGCCTTTGTGAAAGGCACTCTACAAGTTTTGCAAGAAAAAAATGTTACCACCAAAAGACAACCTTCATTTTTAAGAGTTTCTTTGCCATCGAGGTATTGAACAAAGGAACCAATGAGATATGGACCCACATAAGAAGCCAATGTGTTTAAAAGTGCTAGAATAGCTGTTACAATAATCTGTTTCCAAGCTGAGTGAATTAATGACTCCACCAGCTTAAGTGTGGTCACTCTCTTTAATGTACCACAGTTAGCCTCAAGTTTATTTTTGAAAGCAGGAAAAGCTCCAACTACATTGTCACAACTTGCTAGTTGTGGAACATCCTCAAGGTCTAAAGTCTTCTTTTTTCCAGCATCAATCAAGGGACCCACCCAAGAGAAGGTAAGAGTGCTGAAAATTCCAGCATTGGAATACGGGGTAATAGTTTCTGCCCCCTTGGTTTTATTTAACTCTGACGCATAATTAGGATCAGTATTATTATCCTTCAAAAGAGGTTCTTGAAGAATACTATCTCCACCCGCATTTTTCTCAGAAAAACCCAAGTAACAAACAATTACGCTCACAATAAAGGAGACTGAATCAGAAATCAAGTATTGGATTGTTGACTGAACGTCTTTTCTATATAGAAAAATGTCCAGCAGAAAACAATAACAGGAAATAAGGAGGGAGAAAGCGCACCAAGTTCTTAAGAAGAATTGAAATTTCAAGCAACATGGACTGAAGAATGTTGTGCGCAAGCAAGCACAAATAACACTCCAAGCAACTATTTTAAGCGCCAAATCCAAAAGGGTCACAAAAATTTCATCCCACCAACCATTTCTATACCAATAGAAGTCATACATTTGACAAATGGCAACATTAAATATTGAAGCACCCAAAGTACTAAACAGAGTTCTCATAAGCAGAGTGCTTCTAAATTTCCTTTTGGAACCATCTCTAGCACCTTCTGCAATTTTATTCCACATCCATAAACCGAAAAACGCAAGTAGAAATAGTACATGGAGAGAAGCAGATAACAAGTGTAAGAAAATGGGTTTTAGGAGATGATCCGCCAAAGCGAAAGACATGGCTTACTTGATGAGTAGGATTAAACTAACCACCAAATAAGGAGCTTTCTGAAATGCTTTTCAGTGGTAGGTTCAATCTCTGGTTCTACAAGAGAGAGAAATGAAAATTCGAGCTTAAAAAAGAGAGGGAGTGAGAAAGAGAGTCAAAGTTTAGATCAGATGTCTTGGAGGAATATTAACGTGATGCCCAAGGAAGAAGCATGAGAACAAGTGAGGTTAATTTCGTGGGTAGGGATGAGATTATGAAAAAGAGAGCTTCGTTGAAATTTACCACAAACGTCAATGTATATGTTGGTTGACTGGGTATTGGAAAGAACATGAGATGAAAGATTTTAGAAATGTTAGGCACAAAATTTCTATTTTAATATAAAATGTTGACGATGGAGTCATATATTCGTTTTGGTCTAAAAATATGGAGTTAAAAAACATCAACTTGCAATTTAAAACATGCATGAAAGTTTATGTTAAATCAATTATCAAAAGGACAACTTAGAACGAGACAAAAGTATATCCTTAGTTAATATTTTGTCTTTTGCAATTTTTTAAGTTATTTTTTTTTCTTCTAAAACTAATTTAGTTAAACCTACTGCAATAAATAAATTGTCTATCGAATTTGTATATCTTTATTGCTAGAAAAATATCACTTCCGGTCCTAAATATAAGAACTATTGGACTTTTAGATAAATTAAAAAGCTAAGTAAATTGCTTTAAAGTATTTATATTTATCTTTTTTTTTCAAACTATTTTATTTAATTTATAAACCAATATATAATCTAATAATTTATTTAGCTTCCTTAATCTTTAAAAAAATCAACTAACTCTTATATTTATGACCGAAGAGAGTACTAATTATCACTTGGAATCTGACCCAATTAGACAAAATTGTTATTAATTAAAAATAAGAACACTGCACAAGATGCATGTTGAATTTGTGTGACCTTACTATTAAAAATTATGAACCTAATTAACTTGAAAATTTACCTATTTTAAACTTGAACTAAACTGTTGGTAGCTAAAAATAAAACAATTGAAAATGTATATGGTAGTGGTAGTAGGTATAAAGTTTGCATTAGGTGAATTTTGAATTGAAAATTACGTAACACCACTGCTGAAAATATTAACTTCACTTGAAAATTTATAATTGTATTAGGTGAATTTCAAGTGAGGTTAGTGCTTATTAATAATTTATATTAACTTCACTTGAAATTGATAAAGTTTTATTCTTAGTCATCAATTTGTTGCAAATTGGTGTGTCTTTGGATTTTACTTTTGTAAGCTAAAAGAATATTTATTAGAGCTTGTTTGGATTAACGTTTACAAATGTAATTTACAATTGGCTTTTATAAACTGAAATTGAAAACAAAGCCAATCATGCAATGTGACTTATATTTAAATATGCGCAGCCGTTTTGGGGGCTAGCCGGGACAGCAAGGTCACCACATCGTGCCTCACCTCACGACAAAAGCACCAAATTTTGTCTTTAATTCACCTGAACTTTTGGGTTAGAGTCACTTCATTAGTAAAGTCATCCCAAAGACCTTAACATTAGCCTTGAGAGGAAAGTAGCTTCAGGGGCCTTAAAAGTCAATTTAGGTCACGTTACCTTGATGCCAAACATGCACATAGTAAACAAACTTTTGCCTTGATTGATGCATGGCTACAAATGCACATGAAAAGCCAGTTTTTATAAACGTATGACAAAGGTCAGTTCAATTTGACAAAAGTACGTTGTGCAAACTGCAAACCAACACTTTACCTCTCTTAAGTAGTACACCCTACCAAGGCACACCAATTGCCTCTGACCCATGCTCCAATTCTCATCGTTTTCACTAAATACACCCATTTTCACAAAAAGAAATCAGTTTTCATCTTCAGGATCAGTAGTATATATACTACTGCCTACGGTCCTAAATATAACAGCTAAATAAGAGGGTTTTTTTAATCCAAAATATAAGATCTCTCCTTAATGCGCCTCCAAAATTTATAATTTTTTCGCAAAGTATTTTTGTTGATTGTACATAGTAAGAGGGTCTCCATCAATAAGTAGTTACAATATACATGATTAAAAAGGATATTTTAGGACATCAATGCGTATTTATTATGAATAACTAACTTAACTAATTTCTTTAACACCCGCAAATTAGTTACTTAGCTTAGATTAAGGACCGGAGGGAGTATCACTTTATGTTCAATAAGGAGGGAATGGAGGCGACAAACCTGCAGAGTCTAGCTTTCCTTCTTTCTTTCGAACTTCATGTCCAAGTTGGCACTTATCTAGAGCCTAAAACCATGTCAACCAATAAAGGCAAAACCACATTGAAAAACAGAAACAAGTTTAATTTTGGGATAGAACATGATATATGTGTGTATGATGAATGTGTCCATCAAATATAACAAAACATGCCTCCCAAATCTATTCATCTGTGTGCTCTTCCAAAGGGTCAATATTACTTCTCACTGTCCCTGCAAACATGGTTGGATCTTGAGGAATAATACTAAGTCTGGACCTCAAATCATGAAGTCCAATTGATGAGATGTTGATGCCATCGATCACAATTTGCCCAGCACTCGGCTCAATGTCCTAAACAGTGTCTGTATGGGAGTTGTTTTACCACTGCCAGTTCTTCCTACTATGCCGGTTTTCATTCCTCCAAGGAATTTGCATGTTATGCCACGTAACACAAGTGGTAAATGTGGCGCATAACGAACCTTCATCATATGCATGAATATCTTTTAACATCAGTACAAACATCATGCTCAATCCATGAACAAAAGCAACCTCAACCTTTAATAAAAACATACTGAGAAAATTTCTTGTCAATGAAAATTGAAGGACAAAAAAAATTCCCAAGATATGATTAAGATTTGCACATGAGCTCAAATTTAAGACTAACACACAGTACCTGTAAATCACGAATATCAACTTCTCTACACGAAGGCCAAGAAGGATAAGGTCGATTTTCTTCTATTACAAGAGAAGGCTCACTTGGAATGCAGGTGTACTGCAGTATTCTCTCCACTGATATAATTTTATTTTCCATTTTACTAAGATCCACCATCACCCAAACTTGTAACAAGTTCAGGTTAAGTCCATATGTAACAGCCAATCCAGCAATGCCTTAAGAAGAATGAAACAAAATAAGTAAGCAATTACATCTCTATAAATACCTCTCTCACATAAGCAGAGAGGCTGTCAATTGGTTAATATGGTAAAACTGAATTACTTACCTGGATCTATAACTCCCTTGGACATAAATATCAAGAATATCAAGAAAAGGGCAAATGTGATAGAAGACAACATATCCAAGCGGAAGCATAGCCATTCCATAGCTCCAGCAATATTGAAATTTGGACAAGAATACTCATCCACCAGTTTCATATTTGTCTCCTGGAATCTTGACTCTTGATAAAAGCTTCTGATGGTTGTTGTTCCTGAAATTGTTTCAGCAAAGTGTTGGACAATTGGAGCTTTGCGAAGTCCAACTATCCGTGATAGTTCTTGTGATGTCGGTAAATAGTATTGCTGCATGATCACAAGTTAGCAAGACATAAGTAGTTAAGCTATGATATGATAAAGCAGAGACACTAATCAGAGTTAGCAAATAAGTGCAGAAACTTTGCAGGGCAATAGAAGAGGAATAAGCAAAAAAATATTTGGAAGCTTACATTGTGTAAGTTAGATACCTGATACCAAATGCTCATAGATACTCCCTCTGGTCCTTATTGTAAGGCACCACCTAATAAGTATTTTTGATCTTTTTTATAAGGAACTTGCAAGTTTTCAAGGTGCATTTAATTTATTTTTCTATGTCCGCCCCTATTTAATAAGGGTAGTGGGAGAGAGCACTAATTTATATGATATTTGAGTTTATGGTAGTAAATGAGGGTAATATTGGAAAGCACTTGAATTTAGGACAACTTTAATACTTTTAACTAATTTTATTGATTTGTGAAAATTGGAAGTTGGTGCCTTATAATAAGGACCAGAGAGAGTATTACAGGTATGAATATGATGTAAATGCGCCATGCAACTTGAGACATCATTACTATAACTCCCAAGAGCTGGATTGACGAGAATGCAAACAATCCACATTTACAAGGAATGCTTGTATCCAATACACTTTGGTCTGCAGAAGCCTACAAAATAATAAAGAGGAAATAGAAAGATACGAGCTAAGTTACTCAATGCATTATTCATAACATAGTTCTTGAATAAAACCAACAAGATGAAGGGGACTATTCATTTAAGTGGAATAAAATTTCAAAATTCATGAGTACGACATATTAGCACTATTAAGAGCTGATAGGAAGAAGAAAACAGAAAATTGTGGCATGTCCACACTTCTACGTACTCTCCTAATGATTCTTCCACTTGGAGTGGCATCAAAAAATGACATGGGGGCACGAAAAATGCACTTGTGCATTTTGGAAAGAGTAGAGTCGCAGTCTTAAAACCAGCGGTAGAGAGAAGTATTTCTCTGGCAAGGATGCAGAAAGAACCTCCGATGGACAGAGCAACATAGACAGTTATAAGCATAAAGGCTGGAACAGGTACTTTTACATCTGGTGAAATGGGAGTTGCCCAGGCCATCCAATAATTGCTTCCAATTTGAAGAAATTGAAACAGAATCTGAGCCAGCAATATAAATAGCACAAGAGCTCCTCCAAATGATGTGGTAATAAATTTCCAATACACTGAAAACCCAACTCTACCTTTCTCCCTTTCTTCTTCTTGAAAGAGCTGGCCTTTTGGTTCAACTACATTATCTGTTTTACCAATTTGCCTATTTTTGTGTGTCTCGTCTTCTTCTATATCTTCTGGGCCTAACACATTTGCTTCTTTACCTGTTGCACTTAATCCATCAGATACTTCCCCTCCATCAAATGAATCGAGCGCAGACAAAGCTTCTCTATGTTCACCAACAAGTTCCATAAAGTCAGTCCCAAAGTTAAACAAATCATTATACTTTCCACTTTGAGTAATTTCCCCATCTTTCATGACCTAAACACAAGGTAAAATATGAAAAAGATTAGGGGATACAAGACTACGCAATTTCTCTCTGAATTTATGAGGACTAAATTTGGAGAATCACTCACCAAGATAAGGTCAGCAACAGGTAAAAACTCTACTTAATGGGTGATGTAAATAATTGTCTTTGAGCTTAAAAGCCCTAGTAAACATTCCTGCCATAAAAAAATAATGGAATAGCTAATTAACTAAAATACTTCAGCAATTGTGGATCCAATTAAAAGATTGTGTTACCAAAAAGTACCAATAATAAGCATACAATTCTAGATGATATACAAGTTAAAATATTCAAATCTGTATTGCATATGATAAACAAAGTTATCACAATAGTAACTTTAAAGTGTGATCCTATATGACAAACAAAATGATCATAATGAGTAATTTACCTTAAAGACGTGAGATCCTGTATGAGCATCCACTCACTAAAAGGATCATCAAAGAGATATATATCGGTATCTTCGTATAGAGCTCGTGCAATTTGTATTCTCTGTTTCTGCCCACCACTCAAATTGACTCCTCTCTCTCCAATAAATGTCTGATCATCGAACGGCAAAATCTCTAGGTCCTTCTTCAGGGAGCATGCTTCAAGGACCTTCTCATACCTTTCCCTATCCATCGGCTTACCAAATAATATTGTCTTCGATCTTGCCACTTTGAATCCATGGCGACTGAGCAACAAAGGCCTTAGTTCCACACACCCTCAGGATTCCGGATATTTTTGTCATTTCTCCCAGAAAACAAGATATTAGACTAGATTTGCCTGATCCAACAGTACCACAAACAGCAACTCTCATGCCTTGCAGGATTGTGAGATTTATACCTTTTAATGTTGTATTAGGGGACGAAAAATCCCAAGAAAAATTACCATCGGCTACTTCAATTGCTAAGTTAGAACTACCCCTTGGAATCTTTTCTATAACATTAGACTGCATGTCATCAAGACGAGGGAATGATGCAATCCTATCCAGAGATACCTTAGTTTGTGCTATCATTGAAATTGTCTCTGGAAGCCTATAAACAGGCTCTTGACGCATTTGGAACGTTGCAATGGCAGATAAGATCTTTCCTGATTCAAGTGGGATCCCTATAAGTATACAAGTGCAAAAAGTAACCACTGATACAAATGCGGGGGCACCCCATAAGACAAAAGTGGTTATAGCTGTAGTAAAAACATATTTCCTTAACCATCTTTCCTCTGTGTTCCTCAGTTCAATAACCTTAGACAGAAACTTCATTTCCCATCCCTGTAGTTTCAGGATTCTCATATTCCTTAAAATCTCGGACGTGGCCTTCATTCTTCTATCTTTTGACTCCATCAACTTGTCTTGATAAGTTTCTTGCAATGAGGCAAAGGGAACATTCATGAACATCACAGCAACAGTTGCAATAAAAGCTGCAATCGAAGCCATTCCAAGATTTCTATACAAAATAAGCATGGTCAATGCAACTTGCAGAACTACTATCCAAGGGTCATGCATGTTCCAAGCAAAGTCTCCAACTCTTTCAGCATCAACTGTCATAAAATTGATTATTTCACCAGTTGTGTGGCCTCGCTTGGACTGACATGAAAGGGTCAACCCTTTACTATAAACCACTGTCACGAGCAGCGCTCGGGTCTTTATTCCAACTTGCTTTAACCTAAAGAACCATTGCCTATGTGAAAAACACTCTATAAGCTTTGCTACTAAAAAAGCAGCCACCAAAACATATCCCTCATTCTTGAATGTTTGCTTGCCATTGAGATATTGAACAAAAGTGTCAATGAGAAATGGTCCAACGTGAGAAGTCAGTGTGTTTAAAAGTGCAACTATAGCTGTTGCTAATATCTCTTTCCAAGATAACAGTATCAATGACTCTGCCAGCTTAAGTGTGGTCACTCTCTTTAATGTACCACAGTCATCCTCAAGTTTATTCCTAAAAGCTGGAAAAGCTCCAACTACTCTATCACAACTAGCTAGTTGTGGGACATCCTCAAGGTTTAAAGTTTTCCTTTTGCCAGCATCAATTAAAGGACCCACCCAAGAAAACGTAAGAAAACTGAAAATTCCAGCATTTGAATAAGGGGTAACATGTTTGTCCCCCTTGGTCTTATTTAACTCAATCCATTACCAACATCAGTATCATCATTCAAAAGAGGCTCGCTCTTGAAGAATGGTATCTTCACCCTCATGTTTCACAAAGAACACCAAGTAACACAAGAATAAACTCAAGAAAAAGGAGATTCCATCAGAAATTAAGTGACCGTTTGGATTAGCGGTGGAAAAGTGACTTCTTTTTTTCATCTGACTTTTGGAAAAGTAAGGTAAGATTAAAAGTGAAAATGTAAATGTGATCTGTGTTTGGATTAGTTGTAGCAGAAATGACTTTTTTTTCTAACTTGAATCTGTTTGGATTAGAGTTTGAAAATCTCATTTAGATGTAAAATGACTGAAAAGGGCATGGATGATATTGAATACTATATATATATATATATATTGAGATACTTGAAGTGAAAAAATATAAATAAAATTTAATTAAAAAAACTTCAATTATTATTTTAAAAAATAGACACTAAAATACTGCACTAAAAATGGATAAATTTATATTTATATTACAATGCATACATGAAGTGAATTATTATTGAATTATCTAACGCTAACAAATTGGTATCTAATTGTGTCACTAATATGATTTATTTAAATATACCATTTCAGCATTAAAAAAAAATTACTTGCTTGAGATGATTTATTTAAATCCGTATGTTATTAACTTTTTTTACCTACCTCATATGCTTATCTTTTTTTTTTCCTCAGATTCACATGCCATAGATAAAGATGATTTGACGGTAAAAAAAAAAAGATAAAGAACAATCCAAAAGGCAAAAAAGACAATTCCAAGTCACTAAAGCCTGAAACTATCATCAACTTGATGTGAGTTTCAGCTCCAACTCATGAATGGTGCTAAAGTGCTCACGGCAGGAGAGAAAAAAGCACAAGGTATGTGAGCTTCTTCTAAAAGTCATGTTGGTAGGAGAAGCACAGTACAGCTCACCGCTTTCCCAAACGGTCTAAATCACGGCCACGGTGCGTTCGCCTCTCTGCCGCACGTTTTCGGCCTGAAACGCTTCTCCAAACAGGGTCTAAGTATTTACTTGGCAACGAAACGTGTTTTAGATGGAGAATAATGTCCAGCACAAAGCAATAACAGGAAATGAGAAGGTAGAAAACGCACCAAGCTCTGAAGAACATAGGAAATCTCCTTTCACCCGAATTGAAGAGTCCTGCGCGCAATGAAGCACACGATTCCCCAAGCTACAGTTTTAAGCGCGAAATCCAAAAGGGTGACGAACTTTTCATCAGACCAACCATTTCTATACCAATAGAAGCAATAGAATAGAAACATGACAAGATTAAATGCAGAAGTACCCAAAGAACAAAACAGAGTCCTCTTATACTGAGTGCTTTTAAATTTCTCTTTGTAACCATCTCTCGCACCCAATGAAATTTTTTCCCACACCCATGAGACAAAAATCGCTAGTAATAAAACCAAGTGAAGAGAGGCAGAAACCAAGTGCGAAAAAGTGGGTGTTTGGAAAAGAACCACCAAAGCAAACGACATTGAATAAATTGATCGTCAAATAGGAAACTTTTCTTTAAAAAATGGAGTTTTTCGTGAAATGGGTGAGCTCGAGTTTCAGTGGTTCTGGTTCTGTCAAGGTTCCAAGAGTTTGTGAACGCTTAAAAATTTGAGCTTGAAAATGCAGAGTGAGAAAAAGAGTCAACAAAAAAGTGAGACGGCTTGGAGGTGGGTAATCGTGGCGCCCAAGGAATAAGAAGAACAAAAGTCCAAAACAATGAATATAATATTGGCGACTGGGGATCATAGAGAATGATACTTGAGGTGCAAGATGCAAAAAATGCTTGCTGGATGTTTCCCGTTGAATGCAAATGAATAAAATATTTATATTAACATAAAATTTTAACTGGTCCGAAGTCTCCTATATTTTGTTATTGATTAGTGTCCTTGAGCACCCTTGTCCTTTGGGATTAAAAGAAGTCACAAGCAATATTAGACTTGGTAAGTGAAAAATAAAACGGATAAAATATACTTTTAGTTATTTAAGTTTACATAAGGTATATTTTTAGTGTATGTTTAGATTAATTTTTAAAAAATAGTTTTTACGATTTATGAGGTAAGTATGTGAAATGAGTTTTATCTCAGCTTGCGGGAAAGGGCTTTTGAAACCATGGTTTTAGAGTTACCTAAACACACACTTAGT
Source organism: Inga leiocalycina (assembly GCA_963242795.1). NCBI lineage: Eukaryota > Viridiplantae > Streptophyta > Magnoliopsida > Fabales > Fabaceae > Inga > Inga leiocalycina. The sequence continues at coordinate 30,537,647 of OY725325.1, read as the reverse complement.
CCCTTAACTTTATAAAGTATATTTTTTGTTCTATAATTCTAACATTATTAATGTTATTAATGGAAAACGCTGATGTAACAAACTTAAGTGATGACTTTGTAATTAAATGCTATTAATATTAAATTTAAAATATATATAAATTAAAAATTATCTAAGAGCCTAATGAAGCGCTCAATATCAAAACCTCAATTGTATTAAAAAATTTATAATTTAATAATCTAAATAACAAAACTTTGATTTTATTTATAGCAATTTGGCAGTGTATTTTTTTTTAATAATCTAAATATATTATATTAAAAAAATTAAACATTAAATATGTTTTATTAACTATACAGCCATCTTTTAAGATTGATGCGTTAATATTTTCCGTTGCCAATGCCCAATATTAACGAGATTAAAAATATAGGATCAAAAATATAATTTATAAAATTAAAGAATAAAATATATACTTTTTTTTATATATATAATTTAAAAAATATACTTTAGCTTAATAAAATAAGTGTCCAGGTTATAGATCAATGCGATGCACAGAAAAAATTAGCTCAAAGCCTACGGACTGTTTGTGAAATTTATGATAAATAATATTTGGAGTACAAGGGATTATTAAATGCAAATCTTTTGTTTTAAAAAAGAACTTTTAATCAATACTTTTTCCTGTTTTTTTTTATTAAATTAAACATATTTTTTCATACATTATATGAAGTCTTAAAATAAAATGTTATTATTCATGATTTATAAATATGGTGATTTTATATTTTATATTACTTTTGAAAAATATTTTTCTTTCTTTTTGAGATCTATTATTTTTCTTACTACATTAGTACATAAAATTAAAGTGTTCTACTCTTCTAATTCTTAATGTAAGATTTAATTAACTAATTTAGATATATTAAATATATAAGTTATGTTAATTGATATAATATATTTTTGGGGTTAATATAATTTTTAGTCCTTATAATTTACATTCATTTTGGTTTTAATCTTTTATGTTTGAAACATTTGATGTTGATCCTTCAAATTTACTTCATTTAACACCATTAGTCCCTACAATTTAAAAAAGACTTAGAGACGAGTTAACGATGTTAAATTTGCCTATGTGTCACGTGTCATGCCTTTAGTTTGTGCTGACTAGGTGAGATGAGGTGTCAAAATACATATATCATTCTATGTGGACTGGACATGGGAAAAAGAAGAAAAAAGAAAACGAAAGAGATCACGACAATGTTAGAGATCACAACAGTGTGTTATATTAGTCTATTGTAGTCGCACTCATGTTTGGGTGTGTTTAGTTTGAGGGGAGGGGTAAATTACGTATTTTGGGTGAGAGGAACCAAAATTTATCCCTCTCATTAAAGAGAGGTGAGAGAGTAAGTTTTTGGTTATTTCGGCCCAAATTAAAAAAGGTAATTTATCTCCCTTAGCTTCCCTCCCCTCAAACCAAACACACCCTAGGCTTGGTGTGATGCTGTGTGTTTTCACTTTTTTTTTCCACTTATTTCTTCTTGCACTTGTCTATGTTAGCATGGGCTAACACATTTTGCCACGTCAACGAGAAATGCTTACATATTTTAGAAAGATTTTGATAGTAGCATTGTAAGTTATGAATGATAATGTTAAAGGTCAAATACCTCCTTGTAACACCTCATGTGCAATTAGTCATTAAAGTAGTTAACTAATGATATTATTGAGTGTTTTCTTTTAAAGAGGAAAGAGATATAAATTGACTTTGAGTCACTAAATGGAGAAATGGAATTGATTTGGAAAGTGGATTGGAAAGAAATACCTTTGTGAGTTATATATTAGATAATAGTTGTTAACAGCAACAATAATGAGTGATACAGACACCAAGATGTAAGAACGACATTTTAATTAGGGACAATATAGAATTGTTGTTAGAAACTATAGTATGTAAGTTGTGATCAAGTATATGAATACATAATGCATTTTAGCAAGTGAATTTGAAAACGACTTGCTAATATGATGATGATGAGACTTAACGAACATAATTTGATGAGATAGTAGATATGGGTTGTTTATTAATGGTCTTGGTATAAAAAATATTTATAGGGAAATTTATTATGGGTAAAGAAAAAGGGGCAATTGATAGAGGAACATATAAATTTATGAATGATTTAGTGAGTATCATAAAGTCTTATGAAGCATAGAGAAAGATCTTTTGATTAATAATATATTTAAGGATATGGTTTTCGACAAAGCATAATGACGTTGTGTGATTCATGTAATCGACCTCACTTAATGGGATAAAAATTTTTAGTTGTTGTTGTCGTCATCGTCGTTGTTGTAAAGTCTTATGAAGGAAAACTGATAGAAGCTTGAAAATGACGTTCTTTAGGTAGCATGAAAAATATAAAAATAAAACTTGCGTGAAGTAATTGACTTTATTATGAATTTGAAATATTAACATGAGGATTTTGTAAGGTCCTACCGTTATTTTCAAAATATACTTTTCTAAGTGAAGAGTTCCTTTAAATTATTTTGCAAGTAATGTATTGCGGGCAAGTAATTTTTAATACATTGGGTTTGTTTCCTACCTATTTTGCGAACTCAATGTATTGTTAGGAATTTACTTAATGATTTGATCAAATTAGAAATTTTTTCATGAAATATTCAAAATCTTGTTTGAGGAATAGATGTTTTATATGTGGTTACAAAAGAAAACAATTCAGAATTGTGGTTTACCAACTGGAAAAGACTTTAAAATTATATTTTTGTGGTTAGCATAATTTGATATTTTCATAGATGTTTAGTTACTCTTTTTCCATGATGTTTTCATGAATAAAAAAAATATTTTTGAACCATGAAATTGTATTCATAAGGAATTTTCAAAAATTTGAGATTTACAAATTCTCAACTTAAAAAAAATTATTGAAGACAAGCTATGAGTTAGATGCTTAATGACGATGAGGGGGGAAAACATATGATTGAGTACATATAAATTTAAATTATGTATTTTTTTTTTGAGTGACTATCCATTTAAAAAAAAAAGGGAAAATCCCTCAAAAAGAACTTTTAAATTAACAAAAGACGCAGAGGTGTTTCGAAATTTAATATCCTAGATCAGTGCGAGTGTCTGAACTAGAATATTAGAATTCGAGACAAAATGACGTGCGTGACCCTGGAAGTTTTTAAATTGAAAAGCGTTGAGGGAGGCGTGATAATGGCGCTAAAACGCGTTCAGAAAAATATCATCTTCTTTGTTGTCATCGATGCCATTGGTCAACCCTGGATCCGTGGCCTTGGATTGCTATAGTCCACAATATTTAATATTTTGTGTTTCTCTGAATTAAATCCTATTCTTAAAAAATGAGAAGTACCAAAAGCTAAACAATATCAATAACTCTGATGCCATGAGTTGAGATAAACTAGAAAGAAAACAGAGTGAAATCTTGAGCACTCGTCATCTTCTTCTCGGTTGCCAACAACTCCGATGTCATCACCCCCAACAACTCGCCATCTTCTTCTTTTATAGGATCCTGTGTATATGAGCTAAAAAACAGGGATAAACAGAGAAGAGATTATTAAGAACACTCAAGTGATCATAAGAAGTAATGAATAAGTTTGGAAAATCACTCGAATTGTCTGAGTCTGGACCCAATCACTTCCTGGGAAAATTTAGTAATGATCGCAACTACCGACCATCACCGCCAATGACTCGTCATCTTCTTCACAGTTATCATCGACATCTGCTTCATCATTGACATGATTCCCAACTCGACATTAGGCTTTACCAACACAGCATTACATTTTCACAACATCCTATTGACTTTCACAACTCGAGTTCATATCATCACTGGAGGGTAACCGGCGAGTGATTAGCTTATAGGATGCAGAACTCGAGTTATGAATTGATAACTCAAGTTTCCCAACACAATCTTACATTTTCACGACATCCCGTTAGACTTTCACAACTCGATTTTGCCATTCACAACTCGAGTTCATGTTGTTACTAGAGGGTAACCGGCAAGTGATTAGGCTTATAGGATGCAGAACTCGAGTTATGAATTGATAACTCGAGTTTCCCAACACAATCTTACATTTTCACGACATCCTGTTACACTTTCACAACTTGAGTTTGCCATTCACAACTCGAGTTCATATCATCACTGGAGGGTAACCGGCGAGTGATTAGCTTATAGGATGCAGAACTCGAGTTATGAATTGATAACTCGAGTTTCCCAACACAATCTTACATTTTCACGACATCCCGTTAGACTTTCACAACTCGAGTTTGCCATTCACAATTCGAGTTCATATCATCACTGGAGGGTAACCGGTGAGTGATTAGCTTATAGGATGCAGAACTCGAGTTATGAATTGATAACTCGAGTTTCCCAACACAGCGTTACATTTTCACGACATCCCGTTAGACTTTCACAACTCGAGTTTGCCATTCACAACTCGAGTTCATATTATCACTGGAGGGTAACCGGCGAGTGATTAGGCTTATAGGATGCAGAACTCGAGTTGTCCATTGATAACTCAAGTTTACCAACACATTCTTACATTTTCACAACATCCTATTAGACTTTCACAACTCGAGTTTTCCATTTTCACAACATTGCAGGGTGATCATCCCACTTCTGGAGATAAGACCATATTCAATAATTCAATTTTCTTCGTAAAACAATTACTGAACAGAAAATTTACCAACCTTCCCATGTGATTATGTATGCATAATTTTAACTACCATAATCAGCAAAATCTGAATTATAACGTTTACCATTTTGGCAACCAAAGATTATCCAGGGTGAAGGAGCAACAACATCAGATGTCATAGGATCCAAATTTGTAGAAGAAAAAAGAGTCCAGTCTAAAGAATTTGAGTGGCTTTTCCTGCTAGAACCACTGAATCTGTAAGCATAAAAACACTAATAGTATTAAGGGTTATGCAATAAAAATATCAAGATAACATCACAAGTGAATAATAATTCAAAGTTTGTCGATTTAGACATCTTGAAAATTCATTGCAGTACAAGTGTTTTTCATATTGCATGAAAAATTCAGTTACTTTACCTAAATGACTGCCATCTCCTCTTAGAGTAAGCTACAGGAATATCACCAAGATCAGGAGCATGCTGCACACTTTCATAGCAAAAGTTTGTAAAGAGTAAATATAAAGAATACCTGCAATTTGTGCAAGGAATTCCTATTAAGCATATGTCATTGGTCCATATTGATTGGAACAGAAAGTTGAGACAAATATTAACATTAAACCATAAAGAAATTGTGCTTATACTTTTCTGTTAATGCTTTCCCTCCCATTTGTTAGATCCCATGTTTTGATGATAACAAAAGAATGGTTTGAAAAGAAAATGATTAATAAACAAGTTTGAACAAATGAATAACAGGGATAAGCATTACTTGAGGTAAGCGTTGGAGTAATGAAGAAAGGCCAAGAGAAAAAGCTGAGAAACTTGATGAGAAGCAAGTTTTCTAAGGCATTACTCGAGGCGCTACTCGAGTAATGAGACAAAACTTGAAGTAACCAGAGACAACTTCCAGTAACCTGCCAACGTTACTCGAGTAAGTACTCGAGTAATAGTGTAAGTATTTTCAAGGTGCTCTCGGCCTGCCAATGTTACTCGAGGTGCTACTCGAGTAACCAGGTAAAAACTTGGAGTTGCTCTCGGCCTGCCAATGTTACTCGAGGCGCTACTCGAGTAACCATGTGAAAAACTTCCAGTTTCCTTCAAGTTTCCAATGATACTCGAGTAACTCTGTTTCTGAAAATGTGGAGCTCTCGGCACTTAGTACTACTGCTAATGTTACTCGAGGAGCTACTTGAGTAACGCACTAAGGTAAGTTAAAACTTGAAGGTGGTACCCGATTAACTTGATTTCTTTTTATCTCATTTTCCTCAAGTCCTTACTCTAGTATGCAAGTATCTAATGTTGTATTTTAAGTGGATTCCTCGAGTAAGTACCCGAGTATGCAGAAATATTTTCAAGGTAAACTTCCAGTCATTACCAGGGTAAGTTATGCACAAAAAGTACAGTTACTCGAGGTGGTACCCGAGTAACCGTTGCACAAATGTGTAAATTACTCGAGTCCATACCCAAATAACAAGGTAAGTGCTCTCGGCCTTGAAATCCTGCCAACATTACTGGAGTAGAGCATCGAGTAACCACAGTTTATTTGAAGGTTTACTGGAGTTGGTACCCGAGTAACTCATAAAGTTATGAGTTCATTACTCGAGTAGGTACCCGAGTAAAACAGACATTTCCAAAGGTTTTGAAAATTGGTTATTCCATGCACTACCCGAGTATTATTGTATTTGCTCATTGACTTGAAGTTAATTTAAGATTTCCCGATGATACTCGAGTAAGTACTCGAGTAACCTTCATGTGATACTCGAGTAGCTACTCGAGTAAGCAGACCCAGAAAGTTTGAAATCATTTCAACGGTCATTATTCTGTTTCCTATTTGATTTACTTTTCATTATATTAGTGTACTTAGCATTTCAACAGGTAAACAATAAAGATATCTTACCAAATAAGGAAAGTCAAAAGCAATGCTCAAATGTCACCGACCGTCACCTACCATAACGTATGTTTTTCAAAAACTGGAAAAGTCAATAATGGCTGCGCACGCTCCAACGGACATGAAGAAATATGTTCCAGCAATCATTACCAACGTATCTATATATATGTGGACATCTGAACAGAGAGGAACACAAGAACACACTTACGAATGTATCATCAAGTTCATTACTCTGTTTTCCATTGTACTTGTGATTCTATGCTTCAGTGATACTTATTTACTCTGTAAGAGAGATATTTCATTCAAACTCAATATTTGTTATTGAGGTAACTTAAGGTTGTGGAACCTTGAGTTGGGATTGAATTACAACTTGTAAGGGGAAGCGAGTGTCCAGGTGTAGGAACTTGCTTGTACTAAGGTGCCAAGAACCCACTGAATCTTGGAAGTTATAGTTAAACTCTCAGAGAAGCTCTGAGGACTGGACGTAGGTCAAAGTGGTTGTGGCCGAACCAGTATAAATCCTGGTGTACACTTCGGTGATATTTCTCCTTACTCTTTCCTGTTTTAATTCCACTGTTAAAGTTTTATATTTTCGGACGAAATTCTAAGGTCACCCAATTCACCCCCCTCTTGGGTGAAACGCTTACTCTAACACCATTGTCTGTGACTTGAATGCAAGAATCTACAACAACACTTCTAAGAGGATCCTGACAAACAGTTGAAGAAAGGTTTCACTTCCTCAACCTTGATCAAATAGAACAAAAACTTAATTATAACACCTTATATAAAAGGTCGATATCCAAATTAATAATTTACTCCTTCATTTTCAAACGTGGATAATCAAGTATTTTTACTAAAGTCAACATTTTCAGTTTATACATGAAAAGTAGCTGACTAGTTTCATGAGGAGAATATCATGTAACTATTCTCTAAAAAAAACTCTTATACAAACACAATAAGCAAAACTCAACTTCTGCAAGATGTTTGCTTTTACTCTGCCATTGTTAGACATCATCTTAGAGGATATATTGATATGCAGGCTCCCAAAGTAGGTTCAAAACTTTAGGAGTTCAATATATCTTGCATGCACTTCTAAACAAACTAAAAAAAATGATCCAATCACTCAGCCGTGTGAGTGTGCTCGCGCATTCTCTTCTAGCCAACCAGTCAACTCATAACAATTAATGTCCAACAAGAAACAACATCTACCAGTCGAACAATCTAATCCTGGTGGAAAAAAATGATAACCTTTGCTAACAAAAAATAGGAAAGAAAGTTGGTTCAGCTTCATTATGATAACCTTTACTTGTTCAGCTTCACATGGGAAGGTTGGTAAATTTTTTGTTCAGTAATTGTTTTACGAAGAAAATTGAATTATTGAATATGGTCTTATGTCCAGAATTGGGATGATCACCCTGCAATGTTGTGAAAATGGCAAACTCGAGTTGTGAAAGTCTAATAGGATGTTGTGAAAATGTAAGAATGTGTTGGTAAACTTGAGTTATCAATGGACAACTCGAGTTCTGCATCCTATAAGCCTGATCACTCACCGGTTACCCTCCAGTGATGATATGAACTCGAGTTGTGAATGGAAAACTCGAGTTGTGAAAGTCTAACGGGATGTCGTGAAAATGTAACGCTGTGTTGGGAAACTTGAGTTATCAATTCATAACTCGAGTTCTGCATCCTATAAGCTAATCACTCGCCGGTTACCCTCTAGTGATGATATGAACTCGAGTTGTGAATGGCAAACTCGAGTTGTGAAAGTCTAACAGGATGTCATGAAAATGTAACGCTGTGTTGGGAAACTTGAGTTATCAATTCATAACTCGAGTTCTGCATCCTATAAGCTAATCACTTGCCGGTTACCCTCCAGTGATGATATGAACTCGAGTTATGAATGGCAAACTCGAGTTGGAAAGTGTAACAGGATGTCGTGAAAATGTAAGATTGTGTTGGGAAACTCGAGTTATCAATTCGTAACTCGAGTTCTGCATCCTATAAGCTAATCACTCGCCGGTTACCCTCCAGTGATGATATGAACTCGAGTTGTGAAAGTCAATAGGATGTTGTGAAAATGTAATGCTGTGTTGGTAAAGCCTAATGTCGAGTTGGGAATCATGTCAATGATGAAGCAGATGTCGATGATAACTGTGAAGAAGATGACGAGTCATTGGCGGTGATGGTCGGTAGTTGCGATCATTACTAAATTTTCCCAGGAAGTGATTGGGTCCAGACTCAGACAATTCGAGTGATTTTCCAAAATTATTCATTACTTCTTATGATCACTTGAGTGTTCTTAATCTCTTCTCTGTTTATCCCTGTTTTTTAGCACATATACACAGGATCCTATAAAAGAAGAAGATGGCGAGTTGTTGGGGGTAATGAAATCGGAGTTGTTGGCAACCGATAAGAGGATGACGAGTGCTCAAGATTTCACTCTGTTTTCTTTCTAGTTTATCTCAACTCATGGCATCGGAGTTATTGATATTGTTTAGCTTTTGGTACTTCTCATTTTTTAAGAACAAGATTTAATTCAGAGAAACACAAAATATTAAATGTTATGGACTATAGCAATCCAAGGCCACGGATCCAGGGTCGACCAACGGCACCGATGACGACAGAGAAGATGATATTTTTCTGAACGCGTTTTAGCGCCATTATCACGCCTCCCTTAACGCTTTTCAATTTAAAAACTTCCAGGGTCATGCACGTCATTTTGTCTCGAATTCTAATATTCCAGTTCAGACACTCGCACTGATCTGGGATATTAAATTTCGAAACACCTCTGCGTCTTTTGTTAATTTAAAAGTTCTTTTTGAGGGATTTTCCCAAAAAAAAAATTGTATTGGAAGGCTATTAGATAAGATTTAACACATTAGAACCTAAGTTGAGTTTCTTGATGATTCCGGAAGTAAAGAATATAAGAATTTTTTATGATTTTAATTTATGAGTAAGATTGTCTCCATATGAAAAAAAAGAGCCTTGAGGTGAAACTATAGGTTAGTTCATAAATTGCAAAGTTTAATTGAAGAGAATAGTGGAGTATGAACAAAGGTTTAATGGGTTCCTGGTACAATAGGGGAAAAGTCAAAAGTTGTAAGTGTTGGAGAATAGAATTAATTATATAGCGTGGTAATAATGTTAACTATTTTTATTTTCCAAAAATATGATTTGTATAGAGGAATAAATATGGTTTTATTTAGGAGGGATTTCTGCAGTTAAAATGTATTGACATTTGGATGTGTGTGTGTGTGAAAGTATAGAGTGTGAGATTAGCATAAATATGTTAGAGAAAAGAGTAATAAATTCATCAATGTTTGTCATAAAAGGGTATAATTTGTGATATGAGTTGTGTAACCCTTAAGAATATTGTAAATGGGAAAATGGTGACATTGCATCCCAAGAAGAAGAAGAAGAATACTGGATTGGAAACAGTGTTAATGATCAGAGTAACACAACAGGAATGTGACATGGAAGCATAGGAAATATAAATTGCTTGATGCGATTATGAAGTGAAAATTCAAAGATGGCATATGTGAGAACCACAAGAAAAATGAAATTAGAAAGCTTGTTATATAATGAAATTTGAGAACAAAATTCCTAAAAGTAGAGGAGAATTGTAATATCCTAATTTTTATTTATAGTAATTAAGCACTCTTAAGATATGATTTATTAAGTAATTTGAGGTTTAGAGAAGATCTAGAAGTATAAAATTAAGGGAATGTTAGGACATTGGAATATGATTAAAAGTTGAAGGTAGTATATATTTATTAGGGTTGAGCTGCAAAAATATATATGAGATTTTTCTGAAAGTGCGCCTAACACCAAATGTTTTTCGGAGGAGCAAAAGTAACTATGAAATTTGAAAATTGGGGCAAAAGTCACAGAACTGTTAAATCCTACCTGACGGTGTTAGTTTTCATGTTAGGACCCATACTATTATTCAAAAAATACCAAAATACCCCCAACTCAAAAAAAATCCTCCCCATTGTGAAATTATCGAAATATGTAGAAGACGAAAGCAAAATCCCTCCTTTTGGGTTCTCTTGCTAGCCAACAATGTCGGTGAGCTGCCTGAGTTGATTGGCCAACTGAAAAATCTTCAAGTTACTAACCTCTCTAACCATGGTTTTGCTGGGTCAATCCCATAAAATCTGACTTTTGTTTCTTTGAGAAGCAACTACTTTTTTGGTCAATTTCATAGTGAGTTCAACTCTATGCAAGTTCTAGATCTGTCTTCAAAATTTCTTAATGGTTCTTTACCAAACTAGTGTGTGCTCCCCCGTGTGTTGCACAGGGAGCTTATAATTCCAAACTTATTATGTCTTAATTGCAATTATATTACAAAACAATTCTTCCTTAATTGCAGTTAAGATCCTAAAATGGTCACGACTTTATAACAGGTTATTAAATAATGTATATGCATACAATAAACCTTTCAATATAGCTATTGAGAGTAGAAAGTGAAATTGGAATACACTGAAAAATTAGTTAGTTCCTTGTGTTATCTTATTTTCCCACTAATACAATAGATTAAAGTTGTAACAAATCATTGGTCTATGAATTTATCAGTAGCTTACAATTCCTTATCTTAATGAACATAGATCATTCTTAGGGTTACATGAGTAAAATAAGCCACAAAGATCATTGAGAGATGAAGATATTATTGTTTTATCTTCTTTTCTTAAATAAAATAGAATCATTTTCGAAAAAATGACGACGGATGGCTTAATGATGATTTTAACCTTTTCCAATTCTTTCCTACAAGTAGCAAATGGGTGATCACACTCTACACTCAGTTAACCTTGTTCTTTTACTTTTAGTTTTCCCCTGTCCCCATAAGACCAAAAAAACTTAGTTGAAAATAATTCAAACCCACGCTCATGGGTAAGACAAGAATTTTGTTCCAAATTCTTGACCATTTAGTGCACTCGTTTTTGACATCTAACATGTTTCCATATTAAGAGTTTAGTCAGTTAGTTTAATACAATCTTATTTATATATAGAACCAAACCAAGCAAAACTTTGAATAAAAATAAATCTGAATCTACTTAAGATTAGACAAATAAGACAAATTGTTATTGGCATATTAACCTCCACAACTATAGAATAGTGCCCAGTAATATATATACTGTTAGTGCAAGCGTTTCACCCAAGAGGGGGGTGAATTGGGTGATACCAGAAATTTCATTGCGTATAAGAAAATTAACAGAATATTTAAAGTAGTTAAGAGCAAAGAGAAATATTACTGAAGTGTACACCAGGAGTTATACTGGTTCGGCCACAACCAGTTTGACTTACGTCTAGTCCTCAGAGCGTCTCTGAGAGTTTCACTATATTCTCCAAGATTCAGTGGGTTCTTGGCACCTCAGTACACAACAAGTTCCTTCACTTAGACACTCGCTCCCCCTTACACGTTGTAATCAAATCCCCTACTCAAGGTTCCACAATCTTAAGTTATCTCAATAATAAATATTGAGTTTGTAAAGAAAAACTCTCTCATAGAGCAAATATATAATCACTGAAGTATAATAAATGAGTATAAGAAAACAGAGCACTAAGAATGTGTTGATCAGTGTATGTTTGTGTGTTCTCAGTTGTTGTTCTGCTCTTTGAATGCTCCATATATATAAATGATTTGTAGTGTCTGTTGGAAGCATTTCAAATATGTCCGTTAGAGTCGCAGAGCAACGGTTGACCATTCTTCTAATTTGAAAACTATCCGTTTACGGTAGGTAGCAGTAGGTGAGCGTTCAGACCTTTTATTTGACTTTTCACTTTTGGCATGATCTCTTCATTGTTTCTCTGTAAATATAGTTAGGATACTAATACAATGAATGGTTAATCATATAGAAAACAATTCAATAAACATTGGATTAAAGATATGTTTTCTGGACTTCATTACTCGAGTGGCTACTCGAGTGATCATGCTCATTACTTGAGTAGTCCATCGAGTAAACCTATCAAAAACATGGCAGAGGTAATTTAACATTTTTCACAAAATATTACTCGGGTAAGATATGGAGTAAGATATATCACAAACTTTGAAAATACCAGATTACTGAAGTGGTTACTCGAGTGACCATATCTTTTCTTCACAAGTTACTCGAGTGATCCCTCGAGTAAATCTCAAATAAGTTTGCAGATTACTCGATTACTCCCTCGAGTAATAGCATTAAATTTTTGGCCGAGAGTACCTCTTCTTTTCTTACCTGATTACTCGAGTGACCTCTCAAGTAATACTTCAAATAACTCTACAGATTACTAGAATGCTCCCTCGAGTAATGCCTTTTCCTCACTTGGTTACTCGAGTGGCTGCTCAAATAAATTGTTGCATTTCTTGGCTGAGAGCTATTGGAAGATATTTGCTTTGGTTACTCGAGTAGTTACCCGAGTAATGCCTTATGCTTATGCTGTTACTCAAGTGGCTACTCGAGTAATGGTTCATATAACTTTACAGATTACTCGAGTGGCCCCTCGAATAACTTCTTCCAAATTTTAGCAGTGCTTCTCTGGGTGATATTCTTCATGATTACTTGAGTGCTTACTCGAGTAACAGCTTATCTTACTCGAGTAGTCACTCGAGTAAGTCATGACAAAATCTTCTACTGCTATCTCATTACTCCAGTGCTTACTTCAAGTAATGCTTTGTCTGCCATTTATTTACTTTGTTCAAATTCATTTATTTATTATCATATTCTCTTCCATCATTAGTCCAATCTTTGTTATCATAAAAACATATGGGATCTAACATTCTCCCCCTTTTTGATGATGACAAAACTTGGTGATTTTGAACAAAATTTTTGAAATTGAGTTCTCAATCAAATACTTCTTGAAAACTTTTTCATATGAAATCTTTTGTTCAATTTAAACTTGAAAACTCTTTTGAAATAGTTTAGTAAAGATCTTTTTCAAAGTTTTTGTTCTAATTTACTTGTTCACCTTACATACACAATTGAAAAACTCATTAGTCCCACAATGCAATATAACTTCAATGAAATTTAACATTAATGATATAAAGAAACAAATTACATAAAGAAGAATTCATTACATAATCAAACTAAGAATTCAAAGTTAAAAGGCTCCCTAAAGCCCTGTACACCCATATCCCCAATACATTAACTCAGCCATTGATCACAAAATTACTCAGGCTCTTCTCCCCCTTTTTGTCTTCATCATAAAGGTAGAATCAACCATGAGGAGAAGTAGAAGGCTTGGCTGCTGAGATAGGAGTGACAGGAAATGCCAATGGTTCATATAAACCATCTAAACTAGAAGAATTTGAAGATGATGGTTCAAGGTCAGGAAGGTTCACTAGGGGTGTCTGAAGATCCTCTAGAAGATTCACTGGAGATGATGTGTAAGGAACCAGAGAAGTAATTTCTACTTCCTCTGTAGCAACAGGTAAAGACACAAGCACCTCCTCAGTGCATGCAGGTGAGGCAATGGGAGTAGATATGGGCTCTGGCTGAACAGGCTGAGCTGGATCATCAGTAGTGATGTGGATTGGCTCGGATGTGTCAGGGTCAGGCATGGAGAATAGAAGATTTCTAGGTTCAAGCTTAGAGGATGTATGCTCAGTAGGTATAGGATCAGGAGGACTAGGCTTAGAAGGTCCAGGTTCAGAGACAGGTACTGGGTCAGGAACAACAGAAGGACTAGGAATAGGAGAGCCAGATACCATAGCATCAAGTTAAGCAACAATGGATCTTAGAAGCTCACCCTGGGCATGTTGTTCAGCTACCAACTCTTCGTGCCTCTTGTCCATTCTCTCCACAAGTTGTCCCATCTTCTCATTAATAAAGGTTACCAACTCCGCATTCGTATTGGCAATGTCGATATGGAAACCCTTCAGAATGTTCTCCATGAATGTTTGCATTTTAGTTCTAAAGAAAGAATTAATGAGAAGATATGTTGGCTAGAGTAGAAGACTGTGTGTCATCCATTCGACTAGTTGCAGTTTTAGTCTTCTTCTTCTTGGGACTTGCTTCTAGAGGATTTTTCAGAGGAATCTCAATGTTAAACTTCCCAATTTGATTTCTCCCAACTGGTGTTATCCTCTTAATTGGCTCCTTACTCTCCAAGTACCAAACCTTATTCTTCTTGAGAAACAAAGAAATAAGTTGAGGGTAAGGCATTGGAGTAGTAGGTTTTCCTTCATACCTATATATCTTGATCTCAGCAAAGATATATTCTTCTAAGTCCTTTTGTTCTTTGAGAATCAATGAGGCAAATTTTTTGAAATCCTTTTCAAGGAAATGTGTGTAGTTGTTAGATTTGTTCACTATGGCTCTATAATAGATATACCATGGGACTCGATGAAAATCACTCATATCACTTGTATTGAAATTTAGAGGTCCCACTATCTCACCAGGTCTTAGAATAGAGAATACCTAGTTTGAATCATAATTAGGATAATCCTCATTAGGAGGGTCCTCTATTCCTAACCAGGTATTGATTTTGGAGGGTGAGATTAGGATTCTCTATCCTTTAACCTTAGAAGTTATTTCTTCCCAGACTTCCTAATAGGATCATTTATAGGTTCAAGGTTACAGTAAAAATGCCTCATAACTTTAGTGCAAAATGGGAGTTTAACAGATAACCAGGGCATATAGGAATCAAGATAGGGACTCAGATCGAATTTCAATACCTCTTGAAGAACCTTATAGTCAATGTTGTGCATGTTGCACACATTTCTTCTTACAAAGTGACTCAGGTACTTTTGAGATTTCTCAAGTTTGCTCACATTGAATCCCTGAGGAGGGAATGTGATTTCTTCATCCTTTTCTTCTGGTTGCTTTGAAGATTGGCCTTTCTTTTCTCCCTTAAACTGAAAAGCTTCTTCAAGCATGCCTACTATGACTTCGGTAATCTTCTCATCAAACTTGGGCTTTTTTAGAGGTTTTGGAGAAAAAGTGGGAGTGTCAGATGAATCAAAAGGAGAAGGAGAATGTTCTTTTGTTCGTTTGTCTCTTCCAGGAGGTGAACTCTTCTTGGATTGAGCTCTTGTGGCAATGGGCTCCTTAATCACAACCCCTTTCACCTTTGGCTTGGTATGTGGTTTAGCTTTGGCTTTAGGTTTAGGATAAAGCTTTCGTTTCTTGGTAGGTGGAGATGAAAGAGAATCAGAGGGTTGATATGGTTCAGAGGACTCAGAAGGAGTGCTAAGATTGGGAGATTTTTTCCTCACCATTATGATTTGAGAAAGACAAGGTTTTTTGGAAAACTGAGACTAAGAGTCGCGAGATTTAGGGTAGAAGATTCAGAGTAATCTAAGAGGTTTTTGTAAGCAAAAATCAATGGGTTTTGACAGTTATGAGAAGAGAAAATGATTTTGAAAATTTTTTGTTAGAGTATAGGAGAATCACTCGAGGCGATTTTGTGAGAAATGACCGAGTAACGACTGAAATAGACTTAAGGCCCAACATCACTCGAGGGCTTACTCGAGTGATCATTAGCTTCACTCTAGTGATCATACTAGAAATTTCAAAATGCAGCAATTTCAAGTGCGTACATGGCATGAATAATATTGTAATTACCCATGTATATTCCCTTGTTCATTTGATGGCTCTTTAGGACAAATTTGAGCTGAAACTCAGCAAATTTGTTATATGTACCCATGTTCACTCGAGGCCTTACTCGTGTAACCTTTGAAGTTCACTTGAGGCCTCCCTCGGGTAATCCGTTTCTTTACCTTCTGACTGTTCATTTCCAACTGTTGTGCGTTTCTTTTGAATTCATTTTGAATTAATGCTTTACTGTCATAATTTTTAGGTAATTACTCGAGTGGCTCCTCAAGTAACCCATTCAATTACTTCAAGGTGTCACTCCAGTAATGGTGGTTACTTGAAGTTGTCCCTTCAGTAATGTTGTCCTCTGTTAACTTCTGCTTTTCATACTCCTAAACAAAATATTATGATCCTGCAAAACAAATTGCTAGAGACTCTGATGCTTAAGTTAGTAATTATCAAAACATCAATAAGTAACATTATCTAACATTTTGTAAACACTAAATAACTTACAATTCATTGGGATTTACTATTCCCAATTCTTTTAAATATGCAAAAATTGATATTTTGTAAGAGGTTTTGTGAAGATATCAGCTAATTGAAGATGAGTTGGAATGAATATCACTTTGACATCTTTCTTTCGAACATGATCTTTGATGAAGTGATGTCTAACATCAATATGCTTGGTTCTAGAATGTTGAACATGATTCTTTGCCAAGCTTATCGTACTAGTGTTGTCACAGTATATTAGTATCTCCTTCAAATAAATACTGAGATCTTGGAGTTGTTGCTTTAGCCATAATACTTGTGCACAACAACTTGATGCTGCAACATACTCAGCTTCCTTTGATAAAAGAGACACTGTATTTTGTTTCTTACTAAACCATGACACAAGTGAACCTCTAAGAAACTGACTTTGTCCACTGGTACTCTTTCTGTCTATCTTGTATTCTCCATGATCAGAGTCTGAGTATGCAACTAGATATTCACTTCTTCCTTTGGGATACCAGAGGCCTACTTCTGCCATGTCAGCAAGATATCAGAAGATACATTTGACGGTTTCAACATGTGACTCTTTTGGTGCTGATTGATATCTTGCACACATACTCATACTAAATTGAATGTTAGGCCTACTTATAGTGAGATAGAGTAATGATCCAATCATTCCTCTATATTTTGTGATATTGTAATCTTTTCCCTTAACATCAGCATCAAGCAACATAGTTGAGCTCATCGGAATGTCCATTCCATTTGTTTCATCCAATCCATACTTCTTCAATAGATCTTTTAGATACTTCGTTTGAGATATGAAAATTCCATTCTTTCTTTGTTTGATTTGCAAACCGAGAAAGAAATTCAATTCTCCCATCATTGACATCTCAAAATCCCCCTGCATTATCTCAGAAAATTCTTTGCATATGGTTTCATTAGTAGCACCAAAAACTATATCATCAACATATATTTGCACAATTAAGATATCATCACGTTTTCATTTTGTAAAAAGTGTTGTATAAACTTTTTCTCGTACAAAACCTTAATCAATAAGAAATTTACTGAGCCTTTTGTACCATGCTCTAGAAGCTTGTTTTAAACCATATAAAGCCTTTTTGAGTTTGAAAACATGGTCAGGTTTGGTTACATCTTCGAAACTTGGTGGTTGATCTACATATACTTCTTCCATGATGTAGCCATTTAGAAATGCACTCTTTACATCCATTTAATAGAGTTTGAATCCTTTGAAGCATGCAAAGGCTAAGAATACTCATATAGCTTCCAATCTAGCCATTGGAGTATAAGTTTCCTCATAATCAATTCTTTCTTCCTGATTATAGCCTTTGACCACCAATCTTGCCTTGTTTCTGACAATGATTGCGGATTCATCAAATTTGTTCTTGAATACCCATTTAGTGCCAATGATTAGATGATCCTTAGGTCGGGGTACCAACTCCCAAACTTGATTTCTTTCAAATTGGTTTAGTTCTTCTTGCATTGCTATAACCCAATCATTGTCTGACAGGGCTTCATCAATGTTAGAAGGTTCAATCTCAGAAATGAATGCAGAAAAACTAACTTCATTGAAAATTCTATTTCTAGTTTTGACTCCTTCATTCACATTTCCTATGACTTAATCTAGGGGATGACTCCTATTGTATTTCCAGGCTTTAGGTTGTCCATGTGACTGATCTTCTTGCTTGGTTTGATCAACTTCTGGAATAAGAGATTTAGAAATAGATTGACCATTTTCTTGATTTAAAACAACTTCCTGCTCATCATCAATGGTTTTGTCAGAGGATTCAAATTCATCAACTACAACATGAATTGATTCTTCAACAACACATGTTCTTTTATTGAAAATTCTGTATGCTTTACTTTGGTTAGAATAGCCTAAGAAAATTCCTTCATCTGTTCTAGAATCAAATTTTCCTAAGTTATCTTTACCATTATTATGAATGAAACACTTACGACCGAAGATGTTTAAATGAGCAAAATTTGGCTTCCTTCCTTTGTATAGCTCATATGGTGTCTTTCCAATTCTAGATCATATCCAATTTAAATGAGCAAAATTTGGCTTCCTTCCTTCCTTTCCTTCTATCTGATTTTAGATCATATCCAATTCTAGATCGGTCATTCATAAATCGTTGAGCTTTTAAAATTACATTTAGCATCTCACTTCCTTTAGTGAATTTTTCAAGCATTTTATAAAGATCAGTGTTTTTATTTTTCAAAGAGGCACAATTTTCACAATCCTTTTCAAAATTCTCTTTAAGTTCTATTTCAAGAGCTTTGTTTTTCTTTTTGAAAACAACTAGTTCTTTAACTACTTTGATGAATTCAGGATGTAAAGCATTATATTCGGAAAGTAATTCATTATAGGTAGGATCAGAATCAATGACCTCTTCTTCTGTTTCTTCTTAAGCAACTAGACAGATATTGGCTACTTCCTCTTCATAGCTTTCTTCATCAGAAGAACTATCTCCCCATATGGCAGATACAAATGCTTTCTTCTTGTTGTAGAATTTGTCTTTTCTCTTTTCTTAATTTTTTTGAATTAGTTCTTGACATTCTGATTTGAAATGTCTTAGCTTTCCACATTCATAGCAGACGATGTGTTCTTTATTGCTTGTTCCTCCTTTCTGAAAGTTTTTGAATCCTTGGCCTTTCTTGTAAAACTTTCCTAACCGTTTTATGATTAGGCCCATTTCATCATCATCAAGCTCTTCATCTTCATCTTGTTCTTCTTCTTTTGTTTTCAGTGCTAGACCTCTTTTCTTCTTGTCACCAATATCATATAGTTCTCATTTAAACTTTAATTTACTTTCATATTCAAAAAGGCTTCCGAATAGAGAAGCAACCGATCTTATTGATTCACCTTTTGCTTCTTCAATTGCAGTGACTTTTGCCTCCCAATTTTTTAGAAAGAATATTCAGAATATTTCGTACTTGGGTATGTTGATCATAGACTTTTCCAAGTGCTGCAAGTTGATTAACAAGGTGAGTATATCTAACATTAAATTCAGCTATCGACTCACCTGATTTCATTCGAATTAAATCAAACTCAGTAACTAGAGTATTGATCTGATTTTCTTTTATTCTTGAAGTTCCTTCGTGAGCTATTTCCAAGGCTTCCCATATTTCTTTAGCTATTGGGAGTGTGTCGATTCTAAAGTACTCATTGTAACTCAAGGCACTTTGAATCATCAGAATTGCCTTGCTGTTGAGTGTGATGAGTTTCTTGTCATTCTCATCATATTCTGCTGGTGTCTTGGGAACTCTTTATAAATTTATAATCTTTTTAGGTTTGTAGTTTCCACTTTCAATCATATCCCATAGCCCATATTCAGTAGCCATTACGAAGACTCTGAACTTTGCTTTCCAGAATAAGAAGTGTTCGTCATTGAAACTCGGAGGTCTTGTGATAGAAGCTTCATCAGGAAGAATTCCTTCACCCATGCTTGCCATTGGATCCTTTTTAGGCTGTCATACCTTAATAAGAAGACCTATGCATTGATACCAAATGTTAGTACAAGTGTTTCACCCAATAGGGGGTGAATTGGGTGATACCAGAAATTTCGTTGCTTATAAGAAAATTAACAGAATATTTAAAGAAGTTAAGAGCAAAGAGAAATATCATCGAAGTGTACACCGGGAGTTATACTGGTTCGGCCACAACCACTTTGACCTACGTTCAGTCCTCAGAGCTTCTCTGAGAGTTTCACTATATTTTTCTAGATTCAGTGGGTTCTTGGCACCTAGGTACACAGCAAGTTCCTTCACCTGGACACTCGCTCCCCCTTACACGTTGTAATCAAATCCCCAACTCAAGGTTCCACAACCTTAAGTTATATCAATAACAAATATTGAGTTTGTAATGAAAAACTCTTTCACAAAGCAAATATATAATCACTGAAGTACAATGAATAAGTATAAGAAAATAGAGCACTAAGAATGTGTTGATCAGTGTATGTTCGTGTGTTCTTAGTTATTGTACCACTCTTTGAATGCTCCATATATATAGATGATTTGTAGTGTCCGTTGGAAGCATTTCAAATATGTCCATTAGAGTCGCGATGCAACGGTTGACCATTCTTCTAATTTGAAAACTATCCGTTTGCGGTAGGTAACGGTAGGTGAGCGTTCGGACCTTTTATTTGACTTTTCACTTCTAACATGATCTCTTCATTGTTTCTTTGTACATATACTTAGGATACTAATACAATGAATGGTTAATCATATAGAAAACAATTCAATAAAAATTAGATTGAAGATATGTTTTTTAGACTTCATTACTCGAGTGATCATGTTCATTACTCAAGTAGTCCTCGAGTAAACCTATCAAAAACATGGCAGAGGTAATTCAACATTTTTCACAAAATATTACTCGGGTAAGACATGGAGTAAGATATATCACAAAATTTGGAAATACCAGATTACTCGAGTGGTTACTATAACCTCCTCACCGTAATTATATCCGAATTATGAAATTTAAGTAGAATAGAGACCAATAAGACAAAAATAACATTTATAATTCCTCATATAAGAAATAGGGTGTCCAGAAAAAAAAAAAAGTTCAAAACATAGTTCATCTCGTCTCACATTTATTTCCGAATACAATTACCTATGGAGTTAAATCACATAATAAATATCAGAGTGCGTAACTAAAATCCCGACAACCCTGGGTTACTTGTATATATACACAATGGGTTCATAGTTTCCCAAAATGGGGATTATATATCCAAAAATATTGTTTACGGCTCATATACATACAGTAATCCCAAAATCCTATTTGATAACCAATGGTCCAAAATCAAAATACCCCTACGAGATCCTAACCACTCCGGGTTGGCCGCTTCCCCTTTGAGCCACTTACCCTGTCTGAAATGTTTGTCATTTGGAAAGAGTGAGATTCTAAAGAATCCTAGTAGTAACAAATCACTCATACAATATATAAACACAAAGCATGTATGTTCATCATGTTCAGCAACAATACTATGAGTCATGGCTTGCGCCACAACTGACAGCACTCACGGCTAATGCATTATGCCCGCTTTCATTGTAATCACAATGTCAGCTTTCGTTGTAATCACTAGGCCCGCTTCCGTGGTAATCACTATGCAGTAGCATCACAAGGCATAAAGTATCACAAGGCACAAAGCTCCATAGGCACAAAGCTCTATAAGGCACAAAGCAACACAAAGCTCCATAAGGCGTCTCAATGCATCACAAGGCAGCAGCAACAACAACATAATGCATGATAGGCATATATACAGTACATTTACACAAAGTATAAGAGAGGATTCACTACCTATATCTTTCCTGACGTTCTTTGGCACAGTGGACTCATGAGTCAGACAGATGTCAAATCCTATAATCAAATTAGGGACAACCAATCAATCTCTTTTTCCAAATGCTTATTTCTATAATACTCTAAGTTGGTTATCATTTAGGACTCTTTAGATTGATTAGTAGAGGCCTAAACACATACTTAAAGGATTGGAAGAAACTACCCTGAAGACCCCTTTTTTAGAAGTACAACACAGATTTTTGGTTGACTTACTCAAGTGAAGATGACCTCACTCGAGTGATGAGAGACTTGAACTTGAGTGAGACTGGTTGCCACTTGTAAGTGCTTGACAGTGAGCAACAATCATAGCCAGAGAGTGTTCACAACACTCAAGCATAAGGCTTTGCACTCGGATGATGACTCTAAATCCACTCGAGTCCCAGGAAGTGCAACACAGAAAGTGAGAACCCGAGAGCACATGCAACAACAGAGGGAAGAGCTCACCCGAGCACTACCCTTAGCACTCGGGTGGCTTCACTTGCGAGTGTCAGAACACACTCTTGAACATTGACCAGCAAGTGAGGACATGAGAGCAACCCTAACCATGAACACACACCATCACTCGAGTGACCCCATACTCACTCGAGTGATCACCAACTTCACTCGTGGTTTAAGAAGTGTACTCGAGCTTCCTTCATGCAAACCTAGGAAAAACACAAAGAAGGGAAAACACACAGTAGCACTAGAGTATGATCCTCCCTCACTCGAGTGATATTATCAAATTGCCCAGATCGCAACAAATGATAGAAATTCCCGAATTGGTCAAAATTGCTCCCAATGGTTCCCAAACTCCACATAAAGCTCATACCCACTCAAATTGCCTAAGGAACACATTGGTAACCTCCAAAACACCCAAAAACCATTTTAACCACACTCTATGCTATTGGGTCTCTATAACACACACAACTCCCAATTTCATTCAAATCACTTCCAAACTTCAAAACCATTACCAACACTCCGATAACCTTGCAACATACCATTTCCCACATCATCTATTATGAGATTCATACATTCAAAACTGGACATAAAACTAGGGCAAATTCCAGAATTTCTCAAACTTATCCAAAAATCATAATAAATATACCAAAAAGCATCAAATCCTTACCTCTTCAACTTGCCAAATCCAGAATCTTGATTCTCAAACTTTCAAATTGTTCCAACACCCAAATCACCACTTTTCATAATTCTAAAACAACCAAAATAGTGCTCTTTACACTATGAACAAATTTAGTGAAGAGGATTTGAGCATATGAGAACTATTACCTACCCAAAATCCAAGCTTTCTTTTTCTCTTTCCTTACTTGATCACCGAAAATGGAGGATAAGGAGAGAGAATATGAGAGATGAGGAAGAAGATGATGATGTGTTCATTTCTTTTGCCTTGACCATACACAAACCGCATAAGAGAGATAAGAGAGAGAAAAAGTAAGTTTTTGTCTTTTGTGCCATATCCATTGGTCTACACAATGACACTTGGCAAAATCTTTCTCACTTCCACTATGAGCTTACATAGATGCATAGCATAGGATTCCGACCCATAGCCAATAGATCTCAACCCTTGATCTCAAATCACCAATGAGTTTCCTCTTTGGTAACTGACCAATTGGTCGGTAAATCTCAAATTTTACCATTTTGCTCCTGGTTTCACTATGATTATTAAATCATCACTATGAACATTTATTTCAAATTCGCATCACATTTATCTAAAAGGTTTTAATTACAGAAATTACAATCAACATCAGAGTCATTAGCCTTTAATCTGAAATTGGGTCATTACAGTTACTTAAGTGACCATGTCTTTTCTTCATAAGTTACTCGAGTGATCCCTTAAGTAAATCTCAAATAAGTTTGCAGATTACTCGATTACTTCCTTGAATAATAGCATCAAATTTTTGGCCGAGAGTTCCTCTTCTTTTCTTACATGATTACTCGAGTGACCCTTCGAGTAATACTTCAAATAACTCTGCAGGTTACTCGAGTGGCTGCTCGAGTAAATTGTTGTATTTCTTAGGCGAGAGCTACTGGAAGATATTTGCTCTGGTTACTCGATTGGCTACTCAAGTAATGCCTTATGCTTATGCTATTACTCGAGTGGCTACTCGAGTAATAGTTTATATAACTTTGCAGATTACTCGAGTGGCCCCTCAAGTAACTTCTTCCAAATTTTAGCAGTACTTCTCTGGATGATATTCTTCATTATTACTCGAGTAACAGCTTATCTTACTCGAGTTGTCACTCGAGTAAGTCATGAAAAAATCTTCTACTATCGTCTCATTACTCCAGTTCTTACTTCAAGTAATGCTTTGTCTGCCATTTATTTACTTTGTTCAAATTCATTTTTTTGTTATCATATTCTCTTTCATCATTAGCCCAATCTTTGTTATCATCAAAACATATGGGATCTAACATATACATACACCAAGATGCTGTTGAGCTTATGCTAGGATTTATCATGAATTAAAAGGCAGTGATATACCTTCACGTACCATACAACAATACTCCATATATAGTCCATACAAATACTAATAACAAACATTTAAATTCTTATTACATAAAGAACCATCTTAGGATCCATTTATTCAATACTATTGAAATTGGGTAATACCAAGTGGTAATATGCTCTCATTATTTCCCCTTTCCATGTTGTCCACTTGATCCTTTGTTTATATTTGAGAACACAAATCACCAAAACTAACAACAAACATTTAAATTTTCACGTTTTATCAAAATCTTCATTGGGAAAGAGCTCCATGCCTGCTGAATCCCACTATCTTCCCAGTTTCCATTATGGTTGTCTTATCCTCTTTGTCCATTTACTATCAAAGATAAAACATGCAAATTAAACTGTTAACCAACAAAATAAAAAAACAACAAAAGATAAAACTGTAACACCCCAAATTTTGATTAAGGGCTAATGTTGATTAATGAGATGGTAATTGCGGATTAAAGTTGAATTAATGTGTATTTGTGACAATATTATCTAATATGTCATAGTTGATGGAAAATTGATGGAATGGAACATAAGTTGGTGATTAATGGGAAATTAATTACTAACTCAGAGAAAAATGAGAAGTGTGATTAAAATAGCTAATGGAAGGATTAAAGTGACTAATTAGGGGGTTGCTTTATTAGAACAAATGAGACTATAACACATGGCAATTTGAGAGGAAGCAAGAGAGTGTGTGAGAAGTCAAAATTTCATTATTTTATTACATTTCTCTCTCTTCTTCCCTTGTTTTTTCAGCTGACAAGAAAGATTAGAGGGAGTGTGATCATTTTGCTTCTTTATCACGCTCATCTCTCATTCTCTCTCTCTTGCATTCTAGCGCCATTGTTGAAGAAGAGGGGGAGAAGAAAAGCTTGATTCAAGGTAAGTAAATGGCCTCCATTGCTCAAACTTTATTCATTTAAGTTGATCCTTAGAGTGAGAGCTTCATTTTAATGTTTATAGTATGCCCATTGGTGTTGGTTTATGCCCACACGAAATTTTTGGAAGTGGTAAATCAAGAAGTCTCTTTGGCAAAGTTATAGAGGTGAGTAAGATAAACCTTTATATATAGGTTTTATAGCCATTGGTTAAGTTTGGATTTTCTGGAAATTTTGCTTTGAATTTTGAAATTGAGGGTCATTGTGTTGTTGGCATGTTGTTGTCATGGAATTAGTGCCTTGTTTAGTGTTTTGAATGAATTGAATTGAATTGAAGTTTAAAGGTGAAGTTTAGGAACTTTGTATTTGGTTTTGTGTATTGGTCAAAATAGGGCATGGTGATAGGTTGTGATTTTGGTCATTTTGAGGTTACCATTGTGTTCCTTGAGAAAATTTATGTGGGAATAGGCTTGATTGTTAATTTTGGAGCCATTTGACACTTTAGTAGAAAGTTGGAAAATCTGTCTTGCGTGAACTCTGTCTGGGCAGTTAGCTTGTATGAACGTTTTGAATGACCAAATGGTGTTCGAAAATTCTGAAACATTCCAGTCTTTAATTGCACATCCCAAGATTCAAAATGGACATATAATTTGTGTCATTTCTTTTTGTTAACTGAGAATTATTCTTTGCCAAAGTTTGGGACAAAAACTGGACTCTGTTTTGGAGTAGTGTTGAGTTTTGGGTAATTCTAGAATTTTTGTGGTGATTTCTAGTTATGGTCCATATTTTTCTAGTAAAGAGGACTTAAATACCTTTCATGTGGCTATGGAATCACCTCGTTTCTATTTTTCTATAATTAGTTATGAATTTTGGAAGTTCAGCCAAGAATGAGGGAATTTCTTGGCCGCGGCCCAAACCTTTCTGACCTAATTTTAGCCGTGGCCTATGGGTGGCTATCCATAGCCAATGACCTTCTGACCATATTTTGGCTACGGCCCAAGGGACGGCTAGCCCTCGTGTTCCAGCACTTTGAGTTTTTGAAAAGAGATCTTCAACCTATTGTTTTCCAACCTTTTAGGGGTTATATTAGAGGCATTTGTATATTATTAAGGGTCATTATTGATAACTAAATCTAAGTGTTGAAGAGTCAATTAAGTATCGGAATAGAGAATAATGCTTCATCCTTAATTATAACTTTAGGATTTGATATTTGCCCAGAGCGTAGAAGGCCTGTGCCTGCTCAAGAACGGAAAGACCAAGGTAGTGACACTTTATCCTATATCATGTATATTGCATTGCTTGTTTGCATTAATCATTGAATACAGTGAAGGGAACGTGGCATAAGCCCGATCTCGAATACAGATACAATGAAGGGAACGTGGCGTAAGCCCGATCTCGAATACCGATAATGTGAAGGGAGCGTGGCATAAGCCCAATCTCGAATACAGATACAGTGAGGGAACGTGGTGAAAGCCTGACCTTATATACGGTGAAGGGGACGTGGCAGTGTGCCTGGCCTCAATTATTGATTGCTGCTTTGTGATATATGTTTACTTACTTTATTCATATGCATCATATACGTAAACTGTTGCTACTGGGATTCTCTAGAATCTTATTCTTTCCAAATAACCTTTTAGACAGGGCAAGTGGATTGAAGAACAAGCAAATGAACAAGGATGATTAGGACTGCCAGCGGTAGTCTTAGTTAGATATTTTGGTTTTATACTGAACTGGTTATCATTTTGGATAAATGTACATATTGAATAGACCATAAAAGTATAGTTTTGTGTAATCCCTAATATGGATACTGAGATGGGCATTGATGCCCTGATTATTATGTTGAATTAATGTTATTATCCCAGGTGAATGTCAGGAATTATGGTATACTCTGATATTGTACATGTAACAGACCAAACAGACCATTTGTTTTAAGGAATGAAATGAATGGAGATCTATTTATACATGTGTTATAAAAGTTTTTCTAATTATCCCGGATCTCTCATTCGATTACTAAACGTGTTTAAACGCTAATTGTAGTCTTTCTCGAGGCGGGGGTTACAAAAACAACTAAATCCAACAATATAGGACTCGTGAAATGACTCTATAACAAAACCAGTAACAACAAAGGAGATAGAAATTTCATAAAAAAAGTAGAAAGAAATTTGTTTTAATAGAGAATAGCACATACATTAACATACTCTCTGTTTTGTCTCATCTTCTTTCTTTTATGATAAAAATACATAATGGCTTGTACATGATCTATCTTTAGCATATTTAAGATATGGCTCTTGCTTTGTTCGATGGGTAAACAAAGTTAACTTCTGCATCATTTAGTCTGATCTAGACATTACCCATTGATATGTTTTTGTCAATAAGGGGTAAGAGAATCCTAACTTGATGCAGTAAGTACCAAAAAATGGTTAGATTCCAAAGTTATAAACATGAGCTAATGCAACATAATATATAAGATAGTGATAATCATTGTTTTAGGTAAGCTGGATGTATAAACATGAGCAAAAACAAAATTTTAGTTACACCAAAGAAATTTATAATATTAATCTTCAAATGTTACTCATAAAGCAACATGAAAGACCTTTAAAATCATGCAGATGCTAGAATATTAATCTTCAAATGTTACACATAAAGCTTCAGTAATACTGGAAGTAATCAAGGAATAATTAAAATGTAAGAAAGGACTCTGATCATGGCTACTTGTATTATGGCTACCTTAGTTCGTAGAGCATGACAAAAAAGTACTAATATATGAAGCAGCCAAAACTGACAGAAAGTTTATATATTTTTAAATTTTCTTGAAAAAATTAATCTGTTGTCGCTTTCATGGCCTCTGAACTTGTTTATTTGTTTATTTGATAGCAAAAGAGCTTGTGACTTTTAGCTGACAGGTCAACTATCAATAGCTTGTTAGGGCATTTAGATTTTAGTGCACAATTTAAAATCCTACTTTAATTTGTTGATAGTTGCGCCACACCTAGGTATGTAGACAAGTCAAAGCTATGGTAAAAAAAGACAAGTCATAACTTACTTGGGAAAGTAGGAAACTTGCTTTCATACAATATGGACATGGGTCATGGTTTATACTTCCAAGTGAAAGGAATTAACTTTGTTTTTCTGCATTGATTAACAAAACTCATAGGAATGCATAGCCGACATGGGGAGAGAGTTATTCAAAAACTGCTTTTGGGATATTATTAGAAAAATTATTCCAACTTAAAAAAAATAAATAAAAACAACATTTAATCAAGCTAATCATCGTTATTTGTATACCAAAAAAAGATAATTGTGGAATGATATTGTATGAACTTGTAAGGCAATAAGAAGAAAGACATCAAACTAAAACCACCTGGAAATGATTGTGGAATCAAAGGTAAAGTAAAAACAACATAGGAAACATATAGACAGTGAGTAAATAGTGTTACTTAAAGATATAAATGCACTGAAATTTCTTAATTAGACTATAGCAGAAAACCAAATATTCAAGAACATAGATATAGATTCAATATGATGTTGAAACAGTGAAACACCCATCATTATGCTAGGGAAAAATTTTACTATCAAAGCAAAAAAAAAAGATGATATTGATTCTCAATCGCCTATCAAGAATATGAGTAATCAAAATCCTCAATATCAGAATATCTTAATTTATAGCATATATCAGAATTGCAACTCTTGAAAAAGAAAAGAAAAGCTTACATAAATACACTATCCTTGAACTAATATAAGGAACTAAACATTCTTTCATATAAAGATCCTTGCTTCAAAAATCAAACTTAAAAATATTTCTTATATGCACTGGAACCAATAAGTACCAGTTTCCTACTTTGATTTTGGTACACAATTTAAAATCCTACCTTGATTTGTTGATAGTTGCACCTCACCTAGGTATCTAGACAACTCAAAGCTATGGTAAAAATAGACAAGTCATAACTTACTTGGGAAAGTAGGAAACTTACTTTCAGACAATATGGACATGGGTCATGGTTTATACTTTCAGGTGAAAAGAATTAACTTTGTTTTTCTGCATGGATTAATAGAACTCATAGGAATTTGGCTGCTAGCATGCATACCCTACACTGAGAGATGGGAAGCAATATGGAAAAAAATTGGGGTCCATTTAACATGAAATTAAGATCTGCAACCATATTCCTTTTTCATGAAAAATAATAAATCCAAAATTACAACAGTGTTACTTTATAAAAGTAACAGATCCTTTGTCCTCTTTTAGATTTAATTCAAAATTCAAAAATAGAATATAAAACAATATTCACTTTATCTAGAGACACATGTAGACTACTTGGACTGTATTTAAAACTGGCAATCTAGACAATCACAAAAGTCTACATATGTGAAAAGTAAGCATAATCTAAAGCCTTTTAACACCTTATAGAAAAAAATGAATCCATGACCTGTGACCTTAATGTACAAATGAAAGCAATTTCAATTATAATATCATGGTTTTTATTGCTTTCGCACAAGGGAAAGAGAGTTTGATTTTAATATTTGTTTGTCCTTAGGAAATACCACAGCAACAATGAGCATTACATAAGACTTAAGGGAAGTTGTATCCCTAATTTGTCTTGTATCATGCCTATCTAATTTGGTAAAGCATGAAATGTTACATATCCTGAATGATGAAGTAACTAAACTAATATAAAGTTTAAATGTTTGCACCTTTTCTTCTGGCAATTAATCTGCTGTCACTTTTATGCCCTCTGAATTTGTTTGTTTTTGTATTTCATAGTAAATGAGCTTGTAACTTTGCTGACATGTCAACTATCAATTACTTGGATGAGTATTTAGATTTAGGTGCACATTTTCAAATCCTACTTACTTTAATTTGTGACTTTTTACTTGGGTAAGTAGGAGACTGGCTTTATTGCATGTGACAGTAATTAATTTGGTTTATACTTCCATGTAGCAGTAATTAACTTTGTTTTACTACATTTATTAGTTTATTATGTTAATTACACTTATATGAAGTATAAACCAAGTATGCGGATACAAGAATTATACTTATTAGAATTAGAATTAGATGCCAAATCTTGTGTCAATTCAAACAAAAGCCATATTTTTTGTCACATATCATATTGAACTTTTCTTCTATATTAGTCCAAAAGTGCAAAATGGAAATCATGTTATCAAAGATGAGAAAGCAAAATTCAGAGTATTGATTTAAATGTAGGAAATACTGAGGTTACACTGATTAATCTTCCTTTCTTCCATATCAATTGCAGCCAAAGATTTTTTATCTTCTAATGTGAATCAAGTTTCCTGAAAAACATAAATTGTTGTTTGAAAATCATAATGCTAGAAACTTAATCTTTAGGTGTTACACATAAGACTTCAGTAATACTGAAATGAATCAAATGGTAATAAAAATGAGAAAAAAGGAGGACTTTGTCTATAACATAACATAACACCTTATGGAAAAAATGAATCCATGACCTGTGACCTTATTGTATGAAGTAAAGCAATTTCAATTATAAGTCATGGTTTTTATTACTTTCGCACAAGGGAGAGAAAGAGTTCGATTTTAACAGTCTGACAAGAGCAATACCAGAATCTTTAGTCCTTCTGAATAAGAAAATAGAGTATTTTTTCATAAATGGTGATGATCTTTGTGGGAAGCCTCTAAAAAACCTTTGTTCTATTCCTTCTACTCTCTAGAATAAAGGGTGACTTTTGGAGTGTTGCTAGTGGCAATTTTCTGTAAGGCAGTGAGTTTTCCATATGCTTTTGGATGACCAAATGATGTCTAAAAATTATTAAATTTTACAAGCTAAAAGTAGACATTCTAAGATTTAATTTGATAGGTCAAATACATCAGTTGGACCTATACACTAAGAGTGATAAATTTCTGAAATTTACCTAATGAAACTGCCTACTTTTTGGAACAGCATCCAAAGATTGAAATTCTGGGAATGTTTAGCTTTCAATTGGCTAAAGGATATATTTTTCCTTAAAACTAGACTCACTAAGGGTTAAGTAGCCTTTGGAATCACCTTAATTGGATGTCTACAAAAATAGATATAAATGTTCAAAGTTGGGTGAAAATGCTGTCAGCTTTAGGAAAAAATAACAAAATGTATGGGAAAAATGGTAATTTACCATATTAAGCCAAAGAAAATTATTTTCTTCAGCGCACACACTCATTTTCATCCGAATGGGCTGAAAATGAAGGGAAAAATATTTCTTTGATATTTATGATCATATTTTAGATAAAGGTCAAAAGGAAAAAGATGGTAAAAAATTTCAGCTCTTGTGAAGTTGTGTGGAGGTGATTAATTGCTGAAATAAACCACCATTATCTTTCCTTTTCATAAGCCAAATTTTGGTCCTGCAATTCAAAGGGGGAAAAAATCGATGAGGATGGATTATTCAATTGGACATGTAATAAAAGAAACAATAGAAGAAGCATATGATAAAACCTCTTTCCCTTTCTTTTCTCTTCATTTTTTGGTGCTTCAGCTTAACCGAGAGAGAGAGAGAGAGAGAGCTCACACACATATTAGCAAGAACACAAGAACAAGGAGCTAGGGTTTCAAGCAATCTAAGGTAAGAGATGATTTTTCATGTGATTTTGCTTGTTAAAACCCTAGAACACCTCTTCTAATTCTTTAATCTTCATGATTTTGGCTTGAAGCAAGCAAAATTTTAGAGTTAGAGAGAGATAAGGACCACGGTTTAGAGAGAGAAAGTTGAAGAATACAAGATGTAATCACATATACTTAATCCTCTTGTTGAATATGATGATGTTGTGGTTGTTGTTCTTGAATTTGGCTTGACTTTACCAAGTTTTGTAAATTTGGGATCATGAACCCTAAAGGGTTATGCTGCCCAAATTTCTTCAATTCATGTTTAATTAGTGTTTAGGTAGTTAATCATGTGATTAGGAGTGAAAAGGAAGGGGTTTAAGAGGTTAAATCAAGAAAATCACAATTTCCCTTTATTTCATAAACTTTTGGTCATCACTTTTTCTATGGGAAGGACTGGAATCTCATCAATTTGAAGCTTGCATTGTGTTTAGAAGGGAAAATTGTGTAGGGTATATGTAGAATGTGAAGTGAGAAAAGCATTAGAATGTCAAATGACAAAATTACCCTTGAAAACCATAAATAGAGACTATCAAGGGCATTTCTATAATTAGTAGTGAATATATCAAAACCGAGGTCAAAAATGGATTCCTTGGGTGAAAATATGTAAGAATAGCCTGGGTCATACTTTTTTTAAAAATATAGTTGGACTGGGTATAAAGGGACTTAGACCAGGTCTCTATGGGTATTTTGGTCATTTCGCAGTGTTCAACTAAGATAACCAACAAAATGTGTTTAGAATAATATTTGAATGAGTAATGACTTATTTATTAAAAACTTGAAATTTTAGGACCAGACCGCCAGCCTGAGCCCAGTCTGATATAAGGACCTATTTGTGCCTTAAAAAGGAATTTAAGGTAGTAACTCTATCTTTCATAAATTATGTGAATGTTTTATATGTTTGTGTATTCTATCTTCTGTGATATAATTGATGAACAGTGTTTTGCTAAGTAAGGCAATTTGTGCGAGTAGTCACTTTTACCTCGTTGTTGAGTAAAAATCCGACCGAGGTGTACTTATAGTGGGGAAATAGCCCCGACTCATGTATACATGCCGTAATGTTGTTTGTGTTGTTAATACGTTGCATAACATGGAGCATGACATATTTAATTTTCATATGTTATATGATTGGTTTTATGTTACTAATGAGATTCTTTTGAATCTCAACCATTTTAAAATTAAAATATTTCTAGCTAAAGCTAATGGCTCAAAGGGCAAAAAGGCCAATATAGGTGATTGAGGGTCCCTATGAAGATTCAAGAGCTTACGTTGGTATCCTAGTGTAGTTAATTTTTGAGGATATTGTATATATTTTTCAAACCCTACTATGGGGATTTTCTGTAATGTAATACAAGTACTAATGTCAATATATTAATGCTATTTCTGTTTGCCTATCGAACTCTGTGTTATTTACTCTACCAATATCAAAATGTTAAGGGGTTTGACAAATACAATAACAATTGATATGATCTATCTTTGAGTAACTAACATCTTGTACTTGAATCCTTGACTTGAATGCTATTATTCTTCAAAGATACAACTCTAAGAGTTAAGATTATCTCTTGGTCAATAGCAAAATCATTGTGTTCTATTGTGCTAAGCCATTTCGCTAATGCTTTTGTTGGAAATTATGCTCTAGGGACTGTTATTCTCTGGAAATTCTTGTATTTCATCACATTTTTCTCACATATTTATGGTTTTAAACAAAAATTGTGCATAAGTTTTATACATATGAAGAAAAATGTGATATGTTGAAAATACTTGAAAAAGTGCAAAATTTTGAGCTAAAAGCTCATAAAAATCATTCTCTTTGTAGGAGGATAATC
The DNA here is from genome assembly GCA_963242795.1 of Inga leiocalycina. Lineage (NCBI taxonomy): Eukaryota > Viridiplantae > Streptophyta > Magnoliopsida > Fabales > Fabaceae > Inga > Inga leiocalycina. The sequence continues at coordinate 30,503,989 of OY725325.1, read as the reverse complement.
ATTCTCTTTGTAGGAGGATGATGACAAGAAATGGAAGCTTACATGGATCCCTGGAGGTGAAGAAAAGAAGAACAAAAGTCAAAAAGAAAGATCAAAGTAGCTTGAAGGTGTCCCCGGTTGCTTTTGCTACGCCACAGCGAAGCAAAAGCGAAAACACATAAAAAATAGGCCCTTCTGACCGCGTTCGCTGTGGGTTCGCTATAGCGAAGCGAAAGCGAAAACACATAAAAAATAGGCCCTTCTGACCTCGTACGCTGTGGGTTCGCTATAGCGAAGCGAAAGCAAAGTCACGATACTGCAACTGTGTGTTTTGAAAAACTGATGCTTCAGCTAACTTTTTAACCTAATGGGGGCGCCGAATTGAAGGGATTCTGCACAAGGAAGAGCTCAAGAACTACAAGGAGGCTTCTTGGAGAGCTTGAGGAGGATTTTGGTGCTTCTTGGAGGAGATTCTTGGAGAAATTCAAGATTTTTCTTCTCTTTTTCTGGTTTTCCCCCTCTTCTCTTCTCATTTGCTGATATGGTCATGAGTTTTATGTTGAGTTGTTGGTTTGTATTGATTATGAGTGGCTAAAACTCTCATTTAGGATTACTTCTACTCATTGTATGGATTAAAACTACTATATTTTCTTGCTTTTGCTAGTTGTTGAGAATATATGTTGATTTTTCTCTATGCTTAATTACTATCTTGTGCTTGATCACCACATGATTAGTTTAGTTCAATTGAATGATGCTTGAGAGAGCTATTTTGGTTGTAGAACTTGAGAAAAATCATGTTAGACTTGAAGTTTAGGGATTAAATGGATGGTTTGTTGTTAGAATAGAGATATATCTAATAACCTAGCATAGTCTAATGAAGAATTGATTTGGGAAAGATGATTTTCATTAATGATAGACAAGAGATTGAACATTGTTAATGAAGATTAAAAATCAATCTTGACTTGAAAGAGCTTGATTGATGATCTTAGAATCTTTGACTAGCATATGGACTCACACAACTAACATAAGTGAATTAATTGCATAGTTTTATGAAATACAATGAGGAAGAAGTAATCCTAAGCCTTTAAACCTTGAAGTAGAATCAATTTTACATTCACCCTTGTTTTACCTTATTGTTTTTAGTAAATTTCCTTACTTGACATACTCAATTTCAAATGATTTCATTCAACCTAGTTAAGAACATAGTTACAATAATTAACTCACTTTCGTCATAGTCCTCGTGGGAACGATCTTTACTTATCATTTTATTACTTGCGACCCGTGCGCTTGCGGAAGCTAAACGGCGAACAGGGACCAATCATTGTACTTTGAACATTATTATTTAATGAATTTCTCCATTTTGATATCATATTATTCGCATGTTCACTGTGATAATTGTATCCTTGAATAAATCATAAAGATTGTCTTAAATATTCGTGGCCGGTCATCTATGTGGGAGTAAAGATGAAGTGAGACCAGTATGACTTTGATAAGGTATTGAAATACAAATCAAAGTCTTAAGCACTTATAAGAGTACAAGGTGCTGGACCAAACCGTTATGAGAAAGCTACATGGATCAAGTCATAAGCTTATCTCATGTATAACCACGTCACTATGCCCTTTGACATGAGATCATCATGGATTCCCACATGAAAGTTGCTAAGCTTTGACCTAGTCAAAAGTCACCTTTAACTAGGTGATGATAAAGGCTACAATCAAGCTTGTAGTTTTCATGCAAAGGAATGTGAATGGTCAAGATGGAATTTGTCCTTCAATTTAGTAGAAGGATATTACTAGGTCCCTCGATAAGTGAGTCTGAGAAATATATGATTATATTACAATGGAAATGAGTTTCTATTTCTATTGTCAAACTACTCAAGAATCGAGAAAGTAAGTGTAACACCCCAAAATTTATATTTACCAAATATATTGTAAATATTTGAGAAATTCAATAAAATGGTGAATATTCATGAATTTGGATTTATGAATTTATAAATATTCATTTTCATGAGAAATTGGGTAAAAATAGTTATAAAATTAATTTGTGTAATTTTAAAAGTCCAATATTAAGGTCCAAAAATGGAGGAATATTGGAGATAATATTTGATCCAAAAATAGGTAAAAATCGGCAAAAGAAAAATAAGAAAAGAAATTGGATTAAAAAGGTAATGGTAAAATCGTAATTTTGCCAATTTAGCACAAAATAAATTATTTTTCAATTAATTGAAGTTAATTTCAATTAATTAAGAAGAATAAAGGTGAAAAACATATTTAGAATATTTTGGTCAATTGAATATGAATTTATGGAAAATTTGAGCAAAAAGTGCAATTTTAACCAAAATTGAGACTTTACGTGTATACGTAACTTGAAAAAGTTGTGAAGCCAATTGAGACCATAGGGAGGGACCCCTAGGTGCCTCCTACATGTGGCATAAAAAAGGAAATATTGGTTGGACATGATGGCATGGTTACATGAATGTAGGAAGTTATGTCATAAAATTAGTTTTGAAATTCTTGGAAAATTCCATAAATCATTAAAATAATATATGATATATTCTAATATATCATCATCACCTTCTTCCCTCAGCATTTCATGCACCATAATAGACTTGAAATAGTAAGAGAACATGTGGAAATCTTAGAGAGAGAAAGGAGAAGAAATCTTGCAAGGTAAGTCGATTTCTCTGACGATTTAACTCCTAACGCGTATAACTCCGACTCTAAGCTACTCCTCTTTGTTCTTTAAGGTTTAGAGGCTCAAAAAATATGTTGTAGAAGGGCTAGGGTTTCAGCCAAATTAAAGAAAAGCTAGTGGGAGCTTGAGATAACTTCCAAACCTTTATACATTAACTATTTTGGCTGTTGTGGGCAATTTAATCGGTGAAATTTCATTGGATTGCCATTGGTTTTAAATTTTGGAAATGTGTGTACCTAAAGGTTATGGTGCCAAAATTGGGTCTAAATGGTAGTTGTAACCTAATGTAATAGTTAATAAAGTGATTAGGAGTAGAAAGAAACAGTTTGGGGAGTTAGATTTCGAAAACCCCAAAATTTTCCGAAGGAATAAGAGGATTTTAGCTAGGGGCATAAATGGGCCTTAGAGTTGGATTTTCAATGATTTGATTGTTCCATTGAGTTCAGGAGGGAAAATTAGGTGGGGTTACAGTTGGCCACTTTTTCGAAAAAGCTCGAACAAGCATAATTACGAAAACGCCCCTGAAACCCTTAAAGTGGGGTTGTCAAGGGCAATTTCGTAATTTGACATTGAATTTGGTAATTCAGTGCCTAAAAATGGATTCCTTGGGCAAAAATATGTCAGGATAGCCCATGTCAAAATTTTAAGAAAGGTACAGTCGGGCCGGGTATGGAGGGGCCAGGTTGGGGTCCCGAGGGTATTTTGGTAAATTTTTACCATAGGTTTATATAACCATAAGAAACACTATGGTAGTGCCTAAAATAATACATGAATGGGTTTTAACCTAATCTTGTACATTTAACATTTTAGGACCGAGTCAGAAGCCAAAAGATGAAACGTTTTACGAGGCACACGATAAGGGGTTGATAGAGCTTTGAGGTATCTCTCATATACTATGTGATTAATTGTATGTTATATGTTACTATATTTTGTTATATGAATGTGTGCTAGAGGCATAGTACTTGGTTGTGGTTCGGTGCCGAGCCAAGGTATATTGAAAATCCTAACTGTGGTCGGTGACTCGGTTGAGGTACATGTAGGGGTTCTAACTTGATTTTTGGCCTTGAAACTTGTGTACACATATTAATCAAATTGAACTTTCATTTTGCCTAATATGGTGCATTGCATATTTAATTTTTGTATTTTATATGTCAAATAGTATATTTCTACTAGGATTCTTCGGAATCTCACCCCTTTTGTAAACAAACATCTTAGCGGGTGCCAGTAGATCGAAAGGCAAAGACGTAGACACAAGGAAGTGATTGGCACGTGTCTCGAGAAAAAGTCAAAGTTCATGGTTATAGTTAGCTTATGTTTAGAATACTTAATATCCTATAAATATTAGAAATACTGTTGCATTCTGTATTTTGTCTATGGACGACTCTGGATTGTGAACAAATACTTTTATTAGTATATATGTACTTTTCTGTATGTCTATGGAACTCAGTATCTATTACTTTGCTTATATCAAAATGGAAACGGGTGGTGATAGTAAGGGTCAGAAATAGGAGGATGACATTATCCATGCCTCATCTTTGGACAAAAATATTGTGTGACAAATGTAATGACCCAATTTGAGATTAAGGGCTAATGACTTCGAAATTGATTGTAATTAGTGTAATTAAACACTTTTGGAGAAATGTGATGCAAATTTGATATAGATGTTCATGGTGATAATTTAATAATCATTATGAAAATCAGGGGCAAAATGGTAAATTGGAAATTTACAGACCAAGTGGTCAGTTACCAAAGAGGAAACTCATTAGTGATTAAAGATCAATGGTGAGATTTATTATCAATGGGTCGGAATCATGTGCTTTGAGATTATGTAAGCTCATGGAAAGAATGAGCAAGATTATGCCAAGTGTTATTTTGTGGACCAATGGATCATACACATAAGTCAAAAACTCATTTTTTTCTCTCTCTTCTCTCTCCTATTGGGTTGGGAGCTTTGGGAAGGGGAAAAATTTTACATCATCTCTCTCATCTTATCATCTCTCTTTCTCCTCAATTCAATTTCTGGTGATTTCAAGAAGGAAAGAGAAAGAGAAAGCTTGATTTTTTGGTGAGTAATGGTTCTCATATGCTCATACACTCTTTATTAAACTTGTTCATAGTGTAAAGAGATCCATCTTGGTGGTTTCAAAATTTTGAAACGTGGTAGTTTGAGTGTTGGAGCAATTTGGAAGTTTGAGAATCATGGTTTTGACTTTGGCAAGTTGAAGAGGTAAGGATTTGATGCTTTTTGGTATATTTATTGTGATTTTTGGTTAAGGTTGATAAACTTTAGAATTTTCCCTGGTTTTATGCTAGTTTTTGAATGCATGAATTAAATGGTGAATGATGTTGGAATTGGTTCATTGTGGAGTTATTTGAGTGTTGGATGTGGTTTTGGAATTTTGGAAGTGGGTAATGAATTTGGGTATTGTGTGGGTTATAGAGACCCAAGAGTATGAATTGCTGTTAGGATGGGTTTTGAGTGTTTTGGAGGTTGCCAATGGGTTCCTTATGGGATTTTAAGTAGGAATAAGTTTTGTGTTGAGTTTGGGAACCATTGGGATCGGTTTTGGCAAATATGGGAAGTTATGTCATTTGCTACAATCTGGATTTTAAGTGGGAATAAGCTTTATGTCATTTGTTGTAATCCCCATTTTGGGAAACTTTAAACCCATTATATATATATGTAAACCGGGGTTGCCGGGATGTTAGTTACGCACTCTAATATTTATGAATGTGATTTAACTGCACAGATAATTATGTCCGCAAGTGAATATGGGACCAGATGAATTATGTTTTTTTTGAACTGTTTTTTGGGATACCCACTCTTGAAGATGAGGGATTATAAATGTGTTTTTGTTTTATTGGTCTCTATGTCAATGGAATTTCATAATCCGAATATAATTATGGTGAGGGGGTTACAACAAAAGGGACATGACATGGTTGTATGACAGGTTGCATTGTATTAACGATCCTCATATGAATTGGGTAGTCATAATGTCTCTTGCTAGAGGCCACTTGCGACTGCTGGGTTAGTGCAGTTATTGGCCCACTGCCAACTTCATATGGACCTACAAGGTCGCACACAAGAATAGCCCAACACGAGCTATAATATCTAGGTTCATTGAATTTGAGATGTGTCTAAGATTCAATTAATATAATGTTTAATCTAAGGTGGATGAATTTTATACATATATGTATGATAAAAAATTCGTGAAAAGAATAATAATAATAATAATACTATGTAGTGTTAGTTTCATATTTAATTTTATTTTATAAATTAAATGACTAACATTGATAGAGATATAATATCTCAAATTTAATTTATAAAAGATAAATTAAATCTAATTCCATTGACTCTTTATTCGGATTAAATAAATAGGTTAAATTAAAATTATTGGACAGATTTAATTAAACCGAATTTATTTAATTAGCTCATCAAAACAATTAAGTGTTAATTGATTTCAAAATTAATTAAGATTAATTTTGAAAGATCCAATATAGCCCTTATTAGTTATAAAACAAAGGTGCAATATAATCTAAGGATGGATGAGAAATAAGGAGCTGTAAGAAAAACCCTAGGGTGACATTGGAGGCAGTAGCATGCAGTCCATATTGGAGTTGTATTCGTATGGATTGTAAGACCCCGCCTTACATACCACTTATTATTGATATTAATCAGAGTAGCAATATGCAGTTCAACGGGCACACAAGAAAAGTATAAATTTATTGATTTTATTGAAACAATATTGCTTGATTATATTACAGGAGTTCCTTATAGGGGTTTGTATGTAATACCCCAAATTTTGAGACATGAGGCTAGAGAATAAGCATGAAATAAGTGGACTGCTAAGCACCGATTTAGCAAGATCCCAAATTGTGATCAAGGGATGATGACTCCAAAAGTGGATGTGATTAGTGATAAATGGACCATTTTGGAGATTATGATGTGAACTATGTGCGTATGCATTGTGAGCAGTGCCAAAACCCAATATTTAATTTCAATTATGGATTAATCTCTAAATTGACTTCAAATATAGGGAGGGCGCATATTGTGGTGAAAAGGAAAGATATGAAGTGTTTGGTGGTGATTCAATGAGAATTACCGTAATCAGGGGCAAAACGGTAAAGTTACCGACCAATTGATCAGTTACCGAAGAGGAAACTCATTTGTCACTTCAAGATCAATAGTTGAGATTGATTTGTGATAGATCAAAAGGGGTGGAATCATGTGTGAGTGAGCCTATGTGAACTCATGGTTGGTGGAGCAAGAGGGTGACACTTGGCACAATTTGGACCCTTGGATCTTGGGTCAAGATTTCAAACATTCCCTCTCTCTCCTCTCCTCTCTACTTGGTCGGTTTTGGCATCCTAAAAACTGATCCTCTACTTCATCATCTTCATCTTCATCTCTCTCTCTCTTGTTCTCCATTTTCGCCTAGCTTAAAGTGGAAAGAGAAAGAAGAAATTCAAGGTATGGTGCTCTAGTTGGCCTCTAATGGCTAATCCTCTTCATTAATCTTGATCATGTTGATGAGAGCTTCATCTCTATTGTTTTAGATTTTTGAAAGGAGGTGTTTGATGGCTTGAGGAAATTTGGAAAGATGAAGAATCAAGGAATTGGTTTGGGAAAGAGGAAGAGGTGACTATTTGAAGCCTTTTGATCTAAGTTTTGTGATTTGTGGATGAGTTTTGTGAATTGTGAATTTTTCCCTAATTTTATGGTATTTTCGAATGGCATGAATTGACATGTGTGTTGTGTTATAATTGGTCTTTTGTTGAGCATTTTGATCATTGGAATTGGTTTTGGAAGTGAAATGGAAAGAATTGCATTATGAAGATTTATGCTAGGCTTTGTGTTGACATGTTAGGGTTGTTGTGAAACATGTCAATATGATTTGAATTTGGTTGTTGTTGTAATTCCAATGGATTCCTTGTGAAATTTTGTGTGTGAATGATGTTTGATGTGAAAATAGAACCATTGGAAGCAAATGTGCAGAATTGGAAAATCTGTCAATTGGAAGTCTATTTTGGGCAGTCTGGTCGTGTGGACGTTTTGACTAGGCAAATGATGTTAGAAAATTTTGAAACTTTCCAGTCTTAAATTTCACATCCCAAGCTTCAAAATGGACATATAATTTGTGCCATTTCGTTTTGGGAACTGGGAGATATGACTGTCCAAAGTTTGAGGTCGAAAATGGACTCTGTGTTTGGGGCAATAGTTGATTTTTGGGAATTATTTGTTTTTGTGGTGATTTCCAGTAATGACCCATATTTTTCGTGTGTATAGGACTTGAATAGCTTTCATTTGGCTTTAGAATCACCTCATTTCGATTTTGGTGGAATTAGTTATGCTTTTTGAAAGTTCAGCCAAGAAACAGGATTTTCTTGGCCACAGCCAGAAGGATTATGGGCAACGGCCCAAATGTTTCTGAGCTGTTTTTGGCCATGGCCAATGGATTTTTGGGCCGCGGCCAACCCCCAAAAGTCAGAATTTTGGACTTTTAAAAGGTGATCTTTTGTCAAGTGTTTCCCAAGCCTTTAGGCATATGTTTAGGCTTTGATTAGCCACCTAAAGGTCATGAATGGTAACCAACTTTAAATAATATGAAAGTAAGGTTTTGGAGTAGAGAATACACTTATGTCCTTGCTTTGGTTATAGGTTTGATGTTTGTCCTGAACGTGGTTTGATATTCGCCTAGCGTGAGTAAGCGGTGCTAGAGCTTACGTGGGAAGAACAAGTGTAAGGAACTTACCTCTCCTGCATGCTCCGATATTTGTGTTAGTGTGTTGATACATGTTATTACTTTGCTTGATTATGTGAAACATGTATGAATGATTTAAAGCTATGTTTCAATTTATGCTATGGCCATATATATGTTGTTTGAAGCATGGAGCTTACAGATTTGTCATTGTGTGTGAGCATGAGTTATGCAAGCATGTCATGCATTAAACATCTATCTTGCATGCATATTGGTAATGTTTACCTACTGAGATTCTTTCGAATCTCACCCTCCCCTATCAACTATTTTAGACAAGGTAGGTAGATCAAGGATGGAGCAAGCAGTCAAGGGCGGCTAGGGCTCCCATTAGAGTTTAGTTTTGATAGTTGGTTATCATAATTGGGATGATTTGTATTCGTATTTGGATATGGGTTGTATATATTGTGGAATGTATATTTGGATATATGTTTGGATGAGAATATTTGATTATGTATTTGAAATGAGCATTTGGGTATTTGTATTTGTATTCGAGGAGAATTGTGTAATCCCCATTGAAGAATTGTAATGGGCAATTGTGCCCTGTGTATCTTTAATGAAGGTAAGAACCTAGGATTACCGGGATGATTATTATGTTGTACACTCTGATATTGGTATAAATGTGATTTATCTTCACATAGTAATTTGTATTCGAAATTTGAATGAGACTAGGTTAATTATATTTCGAAAGGTATTTGTGAAAACCCTATCATGAAGATGGGATTTTGAAATATTTTTGTTTCTTATTGGTCTCTATTTCATTTTGATCGCATATTTCAGATATAATTACGGAGGGGGTTACATCATACATATATTATAAACCTTAAAACAATAAAAAGGTCTACAGATAACCAACGACTCCTCTGGTGCTCGTCCGGAACCTTCTGCTGCCGGTAATTACAATTCTGCCCTCTGAGCCACTATCTGCTGCTGAAAACTTTTTACATTCATGGAAAGGGTGAAATTCAAAGAATCTCAGTAGTAACATACAATCGAACATATACGATGTGAAAATAAATATGCCATACACCATGTAATGCAACATAACACAAACATCACGACATATGCACATGAGTCAGGGCTACTTCCCCACTATCCGTAAGCCTCTATAAATGTGCCTACTTGCACAATGCCCCAATCGGCAATACAGTGTTCTTATTACGGAAGATGTCATACACAAACATACATTAATCACATAATGTATGAAAGAAAGATTTACTACCAAGAATTGCCCTTTCTTGCTTTACTGGTTGTTCAATACCTTTGATCTGGCTCGGGCTATTGATATGTCCTAAAATTCTAAATGTACAAGAATTGAATTAATATTCATTCATGTACTACTCTAAACTCTTTTAAACGCATTGTGTGGTTATCATTGCTTAAAACCATGAAATTACCAAAATGCCCTTGGGGAACTTAGTCTAACTGTACTTTACCAAAAATCATGACCCATGCTAATTCTGCACATTTTCGACCAAGAATCCATTTTTTCCTCGATTTTGTCAAAATCAATCCAAAATTACGAAATTACCCTTGGCAGCCACAAAGTTAGAGTTGTAAGGGTAAAATTGTCATTTCACACCCTAAAGCCCTTATACTCCATATTATGCAAATTCCCTACACAATTTTCCATTCTAAACATAATGGAATCACTATTTTCATAAAATTCTAGCCCAAACACTATGAACAGTGCTTGGCCAAAAATTTGGATTTTTAGGAAACAATGATGTTTCTTGATTTTAATCCATAAACCACCTTCTTTTCACTTGTAATCCCATATTTAAACACTTAATTACACTTTCCACATGTTTGATAGAAAATTGGGCAACACCTCCCCTTAGGGTTTGAGCTTCCCAAATTGCAAAACTAAATCAAACAAGCCACCAAACCAACAACAACATCAACAACCATCAAGAATCAACAAGAAAAACAAGATTCTTGAGATTACCTTTTGTTTCTCTCTCTAAAACTACCAAATCATGGACTCTCTTCTTCCTCTTGATTTTGAGCTTGCTACATGAATATTTCAAGAAGGAATAGAGGTTAGAGAGAATTGTCATGAATTTCAAGGCAAGAACAAGTGGAAAATCACTTAGAACTCATCTTGTTTGCCTCTTGATCTTTGCTCTTCTCTTTGTCTCTCTTCTTGTGTTTCTTTTCATATGAACCCTCTCTCTCTCTCTCGGCTACCAATGCTTGGCCAAAAATGAGGCCAAAGAAAGAGATAAGGAGGTTTTAAAAATATCCTAATTCACCTCCTTAAAATAATATATTTTAATGGCTTTAACATGTGCCAAATAAATTAATATCATCATCATTCTATTGCCTTCTTTATTCCACACATAAGATGCCTCTTTTTAATGCAAGTCATCATCTTTTATTTAGCCAACAATTGTTGACCGAAAATGGGACAAGATAAAGAGATAAAGGGCTCTTTACTTTATCATATTTTCCTCCTTCTCACATATTGCTTTTAGCATGATGTTTTTGACCAAGTCTTCACCTTTTACTTAGTCATATAATTGTTTCTCTTTCCTCTCCTCTTGTCAGACGAAATATGGCTCTTAAAAGACTCAAAAGAGCTTCTTGAAATATCTCAATTTTGCCTCCTCAAATATTAATTTTAATTGTAGGTATTTGCCTACAATTTTTGACATTCCAACTCCAATTTGTTTGGCCAAAATTGCTCCTATTTGATTAAATTTGAGCCATGTATTAATTTCCCTTCCTACTCCCTCATGCTGGACATCCAAGAGCACATGATAAAGGGAAAATTATAACCTTTGGATTAAACCTAGCCAAATGACTATTTTGCCTATACAATTTTGCCATTATCGCACTTTGCTGGAAATCTGGCAAAATTTTCATCAAACTTTGAAAATTCATATATTTATTTATAGAGATCCAATTGGTGTGATTCTAAAGGCTATGTGACCCTTATTAAGTCTATTTTTAGGAAAAAATATAACCTTTAGCCAAATGAAAACTCATAATGCCCATAAATTTTCATTTTTGGACGCTATCACAGAAACTTGCCAATTTCACTTGGCTAACTTCCAAAATATATAACTCTTTATGTACAGCTCCAAATAACTTATATGACTATCAAATTAAAGCTTGATAAGTCTACTTTTATTCTGAAAAATTTCACATTCATTGGACATCATTTGATTATACAAAAACACATGACAATCTCATTGCCTGACAAGAAAACACACTGGCAGCAAATTATACATTCCTGGGACTCTTGCTAAATCGTCGCTTAGTAGTCCACTTGATTCAGGCTTATTATCAAGCCTCTAATCCTGAAATTTGGGATATTACATGGATACCGATAGAGGGAGCTGATATAAGCTGTTGGCTCCTAGAGATCGAAAAGCCTAAAATGTACGATTCTTTCTAATTTGATTTAAATGCTATTGATAGATCCATAATTGGGATTGGTGAACTTTTACAATTTTAAATTTTCGTTGTGCCTACCAATCCCAACAGTTTACCCTTATGACTTTAGCTCTTGGAAAAATTCTTCAACATGTTAACTTTAATGTTCGACATGTTCTCTAAAACTGAAGCATTCTAATATATTTTTTAACCTGTTAACTTCCACCCTATTTTTTTATGAACAACTTCCACCATTTTTAACATGAGTATCGATTGTAAACATGTTTCAAAAATGAGTTTTTGCATATATTCAAAATGTCAATTTCACAATGCATTGTCATGATTAGAAATAACATTTGAGATTTAAAATACTTTGCATATTTCATTACCATTCTTGGAAAACTTGATTCAATTCATGATTTGTCATTTTATAAAAGTTGGTCATTATCGATAGATTATCTACTCTCTTTGAACTGACTTACACGGATTGCATGAAAATCTTATTAATGACACATTTTCTATATAAAGTGTATTTACAAATTGTCATTGATCATTGAAAAACATTATTCTTAGTATCATTTGTTTGTTACCCTTTATGTTCAGTAACTATAATTAATTGGGTAAGAATTATCTTTGATATTTTATTACACACTTTGCTCAAATATCATATAATTATATAAGAGCATAAAAGTGATTATGTCTACTATTGTATGGACCCAAAAGAAGTTGGATACCAAAGAGCATGTATTTATATTTTTACAGGAGTTGACAAAGATGCTTTGCTTTCTAGTATGATAAGTAAAATATTTTCATATTTATTTTTCCTTATATGATGATTTTATGGATGATATTAGAGCTTAATTTAATGAATGTGGGTGTAATTTATAAATAAATAATTATCTTGGCATAAAATAGAATTTATTGAAAATACTAAATTTTAACCCTATTTCAGTTTTTAGGCAATATCTAGAGCTCTAGATGTCAGATTAAGATGTTCTTTATATGGATAAAAAGCTAAGAAAAAGCTCTACAACTTTTCTGTTAAAGCCAAACCCAGTTCTGTCTTCAAGGTTCCGAATTTTACTTGAAAGTTGTGAATGTGAAATTGTCCCAGTCTGACCTTTGTCCAATAATTTGATCATAACTTGAGCTACAAATATTGAAATAAGGAGCTTCCACTTGCGTCTTCAAGCTAAGATTTAGAGCTACAACTTTCATGATGATCACAATGTGAAATTCCACCATTTTGAAAGTTAGAATTAGGCAACAATCAAGAAGTATGGTTGCCATAAGGTCAATATTGGTGGCTTAATTTCAAGATTCATGCCTAACAAGTTGAAATCTTTGCACCCCATTCATCTATAAATAGAGAAGTGGAAGACACAAGGAGAACACCCCATCTTAGAGTTTAATTTCATGCATTGTAATATTTCTTGCATGCCTCCTTCATGGAAGACTTAGGTAATCCTCCTTTATGGATGGTATAGGTTGCCACCTATATGGAAGGTTTTACCTTCTATATGGAAGGCTAGATTTTACCATTTTCATACATCTTGTAGTTGTATCTTTGTGATTTATAATTTAATAATTAAGTTTCATGCAATGTTTATGAAGTTTTCAATTTATTTTGGTTTGATTTTTAATTTCATCATGAGCTAAATTTTCATTTTCTTAGGGTAATGATGTAGCTTACTATTGACAGACTGAATCTTAACTTATTAAATATAGTTTTAATTTTTCCTTCATGATTAATTTTTGATTATTGTTCTTAATGTTTTCGATTGATTGGCTATCTTTTGAATAATTTCAATTTGAAGTTGATATCGGAAGGAGATGCATGTGTGTGGACCTTATAATTAAAACCATAATTGGCATATGAAATAGGAATATATTCATATGGGTTATGTAGTCTTAATGAGTTTCATAAATCTTAATGCATGATTAATTGCTTTAATTCATATAGAGATATAGTGAATTAGCAATTTATTATAGAATTGCTTAATCTTGGAAGAGGCTAATAATTAAATTAGGAAAACTCGGCTATCAATCATGTGGAATAAATTGGACTAGAATAGATAGGTTATTCAATCCAAAATTTGCTCAATGGAATCTAATCCCTAGGGCTTTTCTCATAGTTGTTTTCATATCATTTGCATTCATATTTAATCATTTTTAATTTTATAATCTCAAATCACTAACTAATCGATCAACTTAATAGAATTAAGATTACTAATTTTGGTACTTAGTGATCAATCCTCGTGGGAATGATACTTCACTCACTTCTGTATTACTTGTTTATGACAGTGTACACTTACACTTTTTAATAAATCACTTACACTCATAATAGGGTACAAAGAATAGAGGCTAACAAAGTAGGCATGATTGGCAGTATTGCAATGTGAGAAGAAGTAAAATCTATGGTATTACTTGAGTGATCACTCGAGTGACACCCCATTACTAGCAAGTAACTACCTAATGATGTAGTCAAAGAAAGAGAAAGACGAGGAAGACCTCTTAGTGGCCCCAGCAGAGTTCATTTCAAAGAAGCTCAGGGCCAAGAACAATTCTAGCTATTGTGAGCCTTGTTTGTCTATCCACCTCCTCTATTGCCTAAAGGAAGTTAGACATTATTGTGGCATGGAGCTAGGTGAGATATGCTTTAAGGAAGGTTTTGTGATTGAGGAGACCTGGGAGACAATAAGTAGAAGTTAGAAGGTCACTATCACAGTCTCAAAGATCAATAAGTGGTTAGGCATCAACAAGCCTCCCACTAGACTTTCAAGGAGTACAGTGAGCCTAAGAAGTACAGAATCATAAGATCATGAAACTAATGAGGACTCTTAACTTCAATCCTAGCTCTATATGTGACTATACTGGATTTTTTGATATACCTATACTAGAGCTATTGTAAACAAGGCCAACAATTTCACTCACTTCATCAAGAAGGTGTATCATATGATGGTCTCTATCATCAGCAAGGAGGAGAGGAATATTAGAGAAATCATCTTCTCAAATATCAACAAATATAGATACACAAATTCATACCTATTCTTTATCCTTAGTCCGGTTTACTATTTCTAAAGGCAAACAAGTTTTGGTACTTAAAGCTAAATAAGCCATTGACCAAAATTCCAAAATTTGATGGGATGCACATTCAAAGGATGAAGATTCAATTACCCCTCCCTAATTCACAGAGCTTTATGAGAAAGAGGCAAAGGGTGGAAGCTGAGACTTCGAGGATAGATGAGACACAACATTTTGCTAGTTTGGTCCCCTGGTCCTTCATTCTTTAGTCCATTTATCTAGGGCTATATGAGAGTAGAGCTTTAGCAATTTCACACTAAGCTTGCTACAAACAATGATGAGATTCATCACTCAATAAATGACAAGATGAGGCAGCTGTGCAACTTAGTGAACCAAAACTTCAAAGTTCTATTTAAGCAGTAAGAGACAAAATAGAGATTAAGGCATCTAGAGATGATCCTCAGCAAGAGCTAGATCACCTAGACTCTCATTCATTAGATCTACCATTCAAATAGATTGAGCTTTAAAAGTTCTCACTTGAGATTACCAATACCAATGAGAAGCTTATCAAGATGGTAGATGATAGAGTAAGGGAGTTATGTGCTATGGTGAAATCAGAATTTCCAGATAGTATTTGCTAAACAAAAGGCGCATACTAAGAGGATGGATGAATATGAAGCCTTACTCCAAGCTCATCTTGCTATCCCTACTCCTGGTGTCCCACAGAGACTATACCTTCAAAACCCCCTAGTACTGATCACACCACCAAATTGTGACTAGTTAGCGATGCATTAATGGACTTCATAAGATTATGACTCAAGTGATTATGACATTACTCAAGTGAGATATTGTATTCTTTCTTAAAATGAGCTTATCACTCGAGTGATAACTTGAGATTACTTGAGTGATGTGTCAAAGAGTATTACTAGTAGAGCACTCAAGTGATACAACAAGTGATCTAGTTTAAATCATTTGAGTGATGCCATTTGTGGATCACTAGCACAACACTCAAGTGATCCATCCAGTGATGTTTTCCCATAAAATGGAGCATCACTTTGAAACTTCTAAAAATTATTAGAATGATTGTGTAACTTGTTCTTCCTGCTTTTAATCATTCTAACTCTTCTTTATATTAGTGCTTAAGTATTTTCCAATTGATCAAACAAGGATTAACACACAAATTGGAAAAAGCACTTTTGTGTCAAGAAAAAGCTTCCAATGACTACTTCAACGGTCATATTTTGTAAGCCTCAATGGAAAGAAGGAAAGCTCAACAGTCATCTATCTTCATCAACTATAAATAGAAGAGCATCCAAAGCCTAAGAAGAGAGCAACTATGCTAAAATGCTAAAATCATGAATCTCAACCCAAATACTCTCTGTTGTTTTCTAGCTTCGATATCATTTACCTTAGAAAGAGAGATTATTTGTATTATATTTCAGTGTTCATCTTATTTACTTCTAAGATAGAAGATTGATTGTAATCCTTCATCATCAATGTTGTATCCTTACGGTGTGTAAGGGGGGTAACTCGATGAGAGGTTTGTAAAAAGGCTTCACAAGTGCCCCGTTAAACTTGTGGGACTGTAGTGGTTCTCAAGTACCCAGTTAACCTTAAGGAAGATAGTGGATTGAAATCTCAAGAAGAGTCTGGAGACTAGACGTAGGTTATCGTGAATTAGACCGAACCAGGATAAATAACAATTTGCATCTTCTCTTCCCTAAACTCTTATATTTCCAGCATATAAGATTTAAATAACTGACTATAGTTTTATAATTTGTTACTTTCATACTTATTAATTTCATAAGATGTGAAAAGAATTTTAAAGTTTGGAAGTTTTTATCGTACACCCAATTCACCCTCTTCTTGGGTATCAGCCAGTTGTAACAAATATGAAGAGGGAAAGGGAGAAAAGTGTGAACCTGAGGGTTGTTGGTGACCTATAGCGCCTAGGGATATACAATGGGGGTGAAATAGGATATTTATAGGGGAGAGCATTTATGGTTTGCTATTTGATTATAATATTATTTTTTTAAAAAATAATATTTATTCATTCTCTCTCATAGATTTAGATTATTTTATGAAGGCATTCCCCTACATATTTTTTTATTGTTTTTTTCATTATCATTTATCATTGTTAATTAATTTTTAATAATAATAATTAATTATTTTTTATTATAATAATATTTTTTTATGTATACACCCTAAACGACAACTGACTCCCTAAGTCTTAAAAACCAAGGATGTTACAATTTTTTCCTCCTAAAAAGAATTTTATCGCCAAATTCAACATCCAACAAGTTTTCCTTTTTTTTATTCGAGCAAAAATAATTTTATTAAAGTGACAGTATACACATCTTTTTAACAAAGACCCAAAAAGCATAACAAAAACCAGAGACAAACAACATAAGAAACTTAACAAGCATAAACAACTAAATAAGTTTCCCTCTTATTTCATCCTTACCCAAATGTTATATATATCAACCCTACTTGCATGTCGTCAACTCATAAAAATTTAATTCTCACAAAGTTCACTGGCAATCTTCTTGCAGCACTATTCTACCTATGCTTGGCCATCTTGATTTAAATCAACATTGTTATTTTAATTAAATTTACTTTAAAGATGTCACTATTTGTATTACTAGTTCTACTCTTTCGTACCATATCTCTTTCGATCGGATTACTTCTTTTCCAATTCATTTGTGTTAATTTCATACTAGGTGACCAAGCTCGATAGTCCCAATGTTCATAAACTCGTGTCTATACCATTACAATATACATATCCTTTTCCAAGGGTGAATCGTGAACCTTTATTTTAAGGTAACAATTCAAAACGACATTCAGTCAATCATCTAACATATAGTTAGCTTATCATACTTTTCCTATTATGTCAACTAATCCACAATTACATAAAAGTTACCAACAATTCCATATTAAATGCTCAAATTAAGCCACTTGAAATCTTAATGGTCTCTAGTCTAATCACTTTGATTGTTATCATCATAAAGTATATTCACCCAAGACAACATTTGGGCTTGTTTGGTGATGTGAAGGGAGGGGAGGGAAAAAATTTTGAGTTGGAATTAAAAAAATGAGAAAAGTGGAGTATAAAGTTTTTGATTAAGTTTTCTTACTCTTTTATTTTATATATACTCTATATTAAAATTTTATAACCCCTCTTCTCAAACTTTCTTAAATCCAACTCATAAAAAAATTTTCTCCCCTCCCTTCTCCTCCTCTAAATCCCTCATACCAAACAGACTTAGAATACCTCTCTTAACTTGCTCCTAACACACCGATATGTTTCCCCTAGGCAACATTCCTAATTTCAATTCGACATCAATCAGTAACTTAATTTGGGATTTATAACAAATCTCTAACATCAATAAAAATTCAAGGCCACAAATCTTCATCTTACTCATAACACTTCTCCCTACTCTTTTCATTAAATATCTAAGTAAATGCAAAAATAGGTAAGGCTTTAGATAATAAAATTTGTGTGTGTGTGTGTAAGAATTCCACGCTATAAAATATTTCAAAATAAAAATTCTTGATATTTTCGATGTCTAAAATATTCATGGGAAATCTGAGATGTAGCGAGTAGTTAAAAATATTCATCGATAATACACAATTTTTCAAAGTCATATGCATAGGTATCAAAGTGACAATTTATTTATTTATTTTGGCTGGTAGACTATTATTCGAAATATTTCCCCTCAATTCTACAAAAAAAAAAAAAAAAAAATCCTTTTAGCTAAAAAAAAACAATCTTAATGAATTAAATTAAAGGTTGTATTTGACTCAACACCTGAAACTTCCAACAATACTATACATTCAGTTCTAAAACTTTATAAGTTCAAAACAGATAAAATGTATATGCTCATAAAGTATATCGCTCGTCAATGCAGAATTCAAACAAGGATTCTCCCGTTACGACAAGATCTTTGGGAGTCACAATGGCATATTATTGATAACTTATAGGTCACATCTCAATCCCTCGTGAAAATAAAATCCATATATACATGAATTTCTGTTTCACCTCCTTACCTTTTTCTCTAATTAAGCAAAAAAGAAAAAAAGAAAAAAAAAGAATTCATTACAATGATACAACTATCTCATATATCATATATATAATTATATCTAGTTGTCTTGATACTTCACTTGGAAATATAAATTTTATCGAAGGATATACTCTCCCTTTTACACTAACACTGTTAATAGATTCATTTACTATATTTAATGAGTTTGTTATATCCATATATGGGCTATCACCATGTATTTAACAAGATATTAAAAATCAAGCCGGTCAATGAATCAGCCAAAATAATGGGTTAAGGGTTATAGTAAGTTAGACTAGGGTCATCCCGGGATCAAATCAATAGTAAATAAAATAATATGGTTTAATTCAAATGTGCTAAAATATTCTCTTTTTTACTATTTTTGGTATAAAATTTTAATAAAAATAGAATTTAAAATATTATATTAAGTGTATGTTTGGATTCAATGTAAACAAATTATTCTGAGAGAAAACCTTGATTTTGGAAAAAAAACATCCAAACCCCCATATTTTCTCAATAATCCCATTTTTCAGTAAACCAAGGTTTTGACGTGTAAAACCAAGATTTGATGAGAATCTTTTTTTTTTTTTCCGCTTGCGCATCAATTGTTACCGTTGGCATGATTATTGGGTCTCCGACATTTCTCTTTACCTTTCTTTTCTCTTTCCCTTTCCTCGACATTTCTCTGCTTCTCTTTTTTGGTTTCATTTTTCTGTCTAATTCATGTCTTCCTATTGGAAATCATTCCCTTTCCTTTATCTCATTCTCTTCCAGATTCGAAGAAGTTCTCTTCCCCTTTGATCTTTCCCTTTCAACTCCTCTTTCTGCTTCTCTTTTTTGGTTTCATCTGTGGCATTTTCGATCACTGAATTCTCAGCTTCAGCTTCTCATCTTCACCATGTTCCTCCATACCCTCCTCTCAAGAGATTGTCGATCTTTTCCTCTGTAGCCTTCGCTTTTGCCATTATCAATTTCATCATGATCAGAACTAGCCCTGTTAATAAAATTAAACATGATTGATTGATGATTAATTGGTTCATCGATTGATTCGAGTGAAAAATTGTTGAATTGAAAGGACGAATTGGTTAATGATTGGTGTTTGTGAGATTAATTGTTACCTGTAACGTCAGTGTCGGAGCTTTTGGGATCGGATTTTATGGATTTAACGTAAAGATCGTAGTTTGGGGTTTGCTTGCAGGTGGTTTCGATTAGAGTTTCGTCATCGGAGTGGACCATTCTGATTCTACTGCAATAGTTGGGTGCTATTGCGAATATTTATTGTTAAATATTTACACATAGTACAATAAATTGTGCAAATGAAGAATTTTTCCCATAATTTTTCTTAATAATAACGATTTTATATATTTTTAGTAAACTATTTTCAAATTAGGAAATTTAGGAGTCACTTTGATTTTTTTAAAAAGGGGGAAGAGGCAATTTAGGACACACTATTTTTTTTATATTACATAATTGACTAATGTTATAATTTTAAAATTTTTTCATCTATTTTTTTTATATTACATAATTGACTAATGTTCTAATTTTAAAATTTTTTCATCTATTTTTTTCATTTTTTTTGTATTTACTATGCAATTTAATATTAAATAATACTTAAAATATAATCTTATCCTTCATATGCAATTATCACAAAAATTAATGTCCTTTATAGTAATTTGACTAGGAGAAAAGCTATTTTGATCACAACATACAAACGCTCTCATTTTTTCAAAATCACTTTTTTCCCATAATCTATTCTCCAAAAGCTATTTTCCATTTTTTCTCCAGAAGCTATTCTCTAAAAAATAATCCAAACACACTCTGAGGCACTGCTCCTCTCCTCTCCTTCATATTATATACATATATTCTTATAAATTAGATCATGAGAAAATGTGCAGTATTGCAATATATATTGCATTGTTTAATTAAAGAGAGATCATAGCATTTGAGGCTCACTTCGAACAACTACAAATGAAAAGTCCTACATGAATCACATCACATCACTAGATTGCTGCACTTCTTTTTTTCTCCTTCATTTACCATTTGAATCTCTCGTCTCTCTCAAATTTTCCGGTTGCCCTTGATTATTTTCAGTTTTATTTTTTAGTCACTCTGGGAAAAAATTGGAGCCTTTAACAAAATGCATCAAGGCTGAAGTTTTCTTCTTTTATGATTTGTCGAAAGTTTTCCTTCACAACAATAAGTTTTTTATGGAATCTATTTCACAGTTTTCCTTATCTTCTTCTTCCCTCTTCTTTTTTCCGAAGCTATCCACTTCTTCTAGCATATTTGTGTTTTTCTGGCGACAAAAAAGTGACCTAGGTAACCTAGTCAACACAGCTGGTTACCCCGAGTTGCTCCGGGTTACGGTGGGTTATCCGGGTTAGATTTTTGCCGAGTTTGACCAACACCCGAACCAAACATGTCGCCGGGTCACCAATTTATAGTCCAACCCAGCCGGTCTGTTCTGGTTTTTGATACCATGATATTTAGTCAGTTATTTTTATTTTTATTTTTAGGATGCACTTAATACTTACTTATAAAGATCTCATACCACACTTCACAATTTTTAACATTTATACTATTTTTATACCAACTCTATCATTTCTCTTACACAGATATTTACTTTTATCATTGTTACTAAGAATTACACAATTTCTTAGAGGATTCTCTATTTATTTTTTGTAACCATACTTAATAAGTTAACTAAGTTCCATCAATCAATGACAATAGATACAATACAACCCCTTTTAAAACTTAGTTTTCCTAAAGAAGAAAATATTTAATAGTATATTTAAATCATTTTAATGAAAAATGTTCTTAGTATTTCACAAAGAGATACTTGACACACAATAATTTACAATCAACAACTCACAACTCAAGGCCCATTTGGTTCAAGGATTTAGTGGGAATGGAAGGGAACAAAGTGGCAGAGAAGGGAGAATACTTTGCCTCCAATGTGTTTGATTCGCATTGGAAAATAAAATTGGTTGATGGGAAAAATTTTGTTTAGTTAGAAGAAAATGATGTAGGAAAATGTGGCAAAAGACCATTTTACCCCTAAGTATAAAACATTATTTAAAGGCCATGTTACACATGCACCCACAGTTAATAGTGAACAGTTGCAAATCCATGATTTTATAAAGGGCACAAATAGGTTTATTCCCTTGGTGAGACAATGGTAGGGGGCCATCAGAAGGAGAAATCTGGTGGGTCGATAGAGCTGCGGACGGTGGTTGGGAGGAAGGAAATAGGTGTCGATGTTGTGTGTGGACCTCTGAAGTGGAGGATATGCTTGTGGATTTGTTGGTGGAGATGGCACTCAGAGGCGAATAAATGGATGAAAGGGGGTTCAGACTGGTTATTTGGTTTATCTAGAGCTAAAGTTGGAAGAAAGTCTGCCAGGATGTGGCGTCAAAGGAAATAATGACATCTTCCGTAAACTGAAGAAGCTAAAGGCAGAGTGGAAGACAATGTTTGATATGTTGTATAGGGCGGAGTGACATAATTTCATGTGGGACTATACCACATATTCAGTTGTTGTTGATGACGCTGCATAGGAAGCATATATTGCGGCTAGATCCTTCATCTACCCTACTTTTGGGCCAATTGTATATGGAATGTTCTCCGTTAACTCTCTTCTTGACAAGTGAATCGCCAAGCTAGCGTGTACAGGACAAAGCCCTTCAAAAACTTTAGGAATTTGTGCATTGTGTTCAACAAGAGATGAACGATGGGATAGCGATGCAAGGGTGGCTGTGTTGCTTGCATGGGTAGAATATGTGTTCCAGGGTGGTGGTAGTGGGTGCAGTGTTAAATATTGTAGTGTGCTATAATTACTTGCCTGCCTGGATGCGTCTGGAATATGATTATGTTGTTTATTTTAAATGGTGTAAATGTGCTCTATTTTTTGTTCTTTTCCGTGGAGTACCCATAACGTGCAACGGGTATTATTAATAGTTAACTCCATATGAAAGAATGTGGATGCCACCGTATGCACCTTGTAGGCACATAGTAGTTATGAAGCATTCGTGAAAATATGTATAATGTGCTACATCACCCGTCTGTATAAACTGCACACCCATCACCTACACATAGGTAATTGAGGAATAAAGTAGAGGTGACCACTGACAAGTAATGGGTATGTAAAGGTCAAGCTGAGTTGCCAATCATTATTGGCCCCTCATCGTGCCCATAAGCACATTATGGTTGGGTTATTTAGCATGGGGTGTCCCTATGGCTTATTCAACAACCTTGATGCACCTACGGTGAAGTACAGTAACTGGCGTGCAATAGATTAGATTTACCAAGGGGTATTTGATTGGTAGTAATAGTAATGAGAAAGTAAATGAAATGCAACAAACATAAAATGAATTAAGGTAAAACCAGAAACATAACCATGTCCATATGAGTGAAACATTATAATCAACCATTATCCATTATCCACAAATTAAAAAAATAGCAAGGTACGCTTGTAATGGTTGACCCCTAATCATCTTTGGGCACTTTTGACGTACTAGGAGATTTATCCTAAAATGTTGGGGGGAAGGTTGATGTCACGAAAAGGAGGGAATGCTCTGGACGACGTAGCTGGTGGGTTGGATGGGGGAGAGAACACAACTATTGTCATTGGGGTTGTTGCCACTACATCAATCAGAGTTGAGGGAATTGGAACTGTTCACACAGAGGTTTTTGACACAATTAAATGATTGAGTTGCTTAGCTACTTCACGTGCTAGTTTGACCATAGTCTCAGCTTGAGAAGACACAGGGTAAATCACATCGTGAGTGGCTTCAGTGCCTTTGGCGGGTTCTTGACCACATCCTTAGTAACTTTGGTGGCAGGGGAAGTTACGTGGTCTGGTTGAGGAGATTGAGATGGAGCTTCAGAGTCTACCTATGAATTGCCTACCTGAGTACCATGATGGACGGCCTCTGAAGAATACTCATTGGGGATAATGTGCTTTTGAGAGGGACTAGACCTTTCATTCCTATAAGCATCGTCATTTTAAGGAACCCCCGTTATAGCATCAACTAGCTCTTAAAACATGGGCTCGTACCTTTCCATCTGCACATGAATGGCCTTACCAACCTCACTAATACACTCATCCCACACACGCATAGCATCCATCACAGCATCTCTAAGTTTGAAGGCATCTATTAGAACAACCCCGGTTTTCTCGAACAGTTGATCTTTAAAGGCCACAAACTCTTGTGCAAACAACTGCTTTAGAGACGCAGCCGACGGCCTCAAACGCAACAATCTCCTAGGTAAAGATAGTCTCATAATATCAGCTAAAATGGACAAGTCAACAAAGGGAGCTAGTTCAGAAGGCCCTTTGCCTTACCTTTACCCTTTCCCTTGACCTTTTGAAATGGCTGTTGAGCAAAGGAACCAGGCAATGTGATGTGCAATCTGGTTAGGTGGGACTTGTCAAACTCAAGCACCCTAGGAGGAGGGAAGTTAGGGACTTGCTTAGTTTGTCTTCTGGTAGGTTAGGGGTTGGTTTGCAGTATGATAGGTTGTTCCTTTATGTACAATTATATGGCTAACACATGATATACAGTAATGTTAATGTCACCTACTTACGAATTAATGGCTTTAAAATTGCGTCAACACAAATTGACTTTTAAGTTTAGCACCGACCTTGGCTTTAAAATGTTGTTCCATTTTTTCCTTTGCCCACATAACTATCACATACATATCATGTCACTTTTGGTTAAGTAAAGATTAATCAATAGTGGTCCATGAAATGACTTGCACATAACTATGACTGGATTCCGGTATTTCCTACAAAGTGACTAGTTGTCCTATTGCAATTAACATTCCTATTCATGTGTCCGTAACCAGCATGAACCTATGGGCACCATTTATTCTTACCGAATTTATATTTGCTCTATTTGGCTCTGTTTCCTATAACCGCAATAGAGGAAGTTCGTTCTCCATGGTATGCATGACACATAACTTCATCCCTAGCAGGGAAGTTAGGTTATATAATTGTGGCTTACACATATTACATTCTACGGTTATAAAGGTATTGTCATTCCTTAACCTACATATGTACTTGTCACTTAATTACATAACTTTGACTAAATATATAGGTGTTGTGCTTCCTTAGCTTACACATGTACTTATGGCTTACATACACATACAATACAAAGTCAAAATATGAAGGTACTTGCATTCCAATTACAAAGTTTGTATATACATATATAACCAAAACAACAATGGATAGACTTTCCAAAAAATAGTGGGTAGTCAAACTTTGTGCCATATTCCTGTAAGGGAATTGCTACGAACTGTTGGAAATTGTGCCTTAGGGGCCAACCATTGTACTATGAACATTATTAATTTAATGAATTTTCTACATTATGTTATCATATTATTCGCATGTTCAATGTGATGACTGTATCCTTGGATAAATCGTAAAGATCATCCTAAATGTCCCCAGTCAGTCATCTATGCGGGAGCAGAGATGAAATAAGATCAACATGACTTTGATAAGATATGGAGATACGAATCAAAGTCTTAGTGTGTTTTTGGATTGAGGGGGGGTGGGAGGGTGGGTAAATTACCTTTTTTGGTTGAAGAAATTTAAATTTTGGGTGGGAACCCAAAATTTAAAAAGAATGAGAAAGTAAATTTTAGGTAGGAACCCAAGATTTAAAAAAATGAGAGGGTAAATTGTGTTTCTTTTGTGTAAAATTGTAATTTCTCCACCCTCCCCTCCCCTCCCGTCAAACCAAACACACCCTTAGGCACTTGTAAGAGTACAAGGTGCTGGACAGACCCGCTATGAGAAAGCTCTATGGATCAAGTCATAAGCTTATCTCATGTATAACCACGTCACAATGCCCTTCGACCTGAGGTCATCATAGATTCCTACATGAGAGTTGCTAAGCTTTGAACTAGTCAAAAGTCACATTTCACTAGGCGATGATAAAGGCTACAATCAGGCTTGGTGGATTTTCATGCAAAGGAATATGAATGGTCAAGACGGAATTTGTCCCTCACATTAGTAGAGAGATATTACTGGGCCCCTCAATAAGTGAGTCTGAGAAATGTATAGCCATACTACGATGAAAAGGAGTTTCCATTTCTATTGTCAGACTACTCAGGAATCGGGAAAGTAATGGTCAGCAATAGGAGGATGACATCATCCATGCCTCATCTTTGATCGAAATATTGTGTGACAAAAGGGATGTGACATGGTTGTATGACAAGTTACATCGTGTTAACGATCCTTATATGAATTGGGTAGTCGTAATGTCTTGCTAGAGGCCGCTTGCGACTTGTGGGTTAGTATAGTTATTGGCCTACTGCCAAATTCGTATAGGCCTACAAAGTCACACATAAGAATGGCCCAACGCGAGACAATATTTAATATAGGGTGGACGAATTTTATATTTAAATAAATAATATAAAATTTGTGAAAATAAAATTAATAATATTATAATATATGTATTTTCAAAATACATATATATATATATGATAATATTATTATATTATGTTAGTTTTAAATTTAATTTTATTAGATAAATTAAATTTAATAACTAACAAGATAGAGATATATTATCTCATATTTGATTTACAAGGATTAGTTAAATCTATTGGCTCTTTATTCGGATTAAATAAATAGGTTAAATTAAAATTGTATGACAGATTTAATTAAACTAAATTTATTTAATTAGCTCATCAAGATAATTAAGGGGTTAATAAATTTCAAAATTAATCAAGATTAATTTTGAAACTCGAATATAGCCCTCATGGGTTATAAAAATGATGGAGCAGAAAAACTCTTGTACGGATGAGAATTCAGAGCCTCAAGAAAACCCTAGCAGACACTGGAGGCACTAGCACGTAGTCCGTGTTAGAGTAACATTCGTGTGGATACTGGTAGAGGGAGCTGATCTGAGGTGTTGGTTCCTAGAGATCGAAAACCCTAAATTCGAAAAGGTACGATTATTCATAACTCTATTTAAATGCCATTGATAGATCCTCGATTGGGATTGGAAAAATTTTTAAAATTATTTTGTTGTGCCTGCCAATCCCAACAGTGACATTAGAGCTAGGTTAATTGTGCGTTTAAATTGAGTTTATGTTCTTATACATGTGATATATATGAGATATATATGTATGTTTATGAGAAGACAACTGAATATGTATATTGTATGCAATCTTGAAATATGTTTTTGATTTAATTAAAGTCAGATTGTATGCGATCTATTACTGGTGTCACGATTTCTATTCTGGATTGGATCTGAAACTAGAATTCATCATTTTTGGTTTCGAACTGGTTGAAGCTTAAGGAAGGTTGCAAACAACCAGGTCTAGTTCATATATCTAATCGGGTTTTAAGGATCCAAAAGTGTATGGAAGACGATTCAAACTAGAAGTGTTTTGGGCTATTTTTTGAAACTGGGCTGAAATCCTATTGAACTAGATTGAAACAAATATTTTAAAACTTGGCTAGAAATTTTAAATATTTTAAATTTTTAAATATTTCTTCTAAAAGGAATGTGCTTTCTTTTCAAAACCCCTGGGGGCGCTGGCCCCTGCACTCCCGCACGAGTGCTGCCCCTTGACCCCACCCACTAATTGGCTGGTAGGACTTTCGTGACTAATTGTTCGTAGTGCAATATAACCTAAACATAACATTTATTGCTTTTCATATTGTATGAACTGTTACTTGTTGTGGTTTATTTTCAAACTTGTTTGGGTATGGTGAACAACATGGCCTTAGTTTTTACAAGGGTTGTAATATTCAAATACGGCCAACATGCCGTGCCTTCCTCTAAATAGTCTCAATGTACATTCTCTTCTCATCTCACTCCCCTCATATGTTTAAACGAGGTTTCTCTCAATATATTTCTTTTCTTATCTAGAGAAGTCCTCTCATTGGCTTAGGAGGATTTTAGGCTAGGTGAGCCATATTGTGTCACGTTTAAATTATGCTTTTGTTAATATCATTGCATGCCTACTTTTGCATTTATATGTAGTTATATGTATGAGATACAACAACGATTGCATTCATATAAACAAAACTAATTGTTTAAGCCCTCTAAATCAAATCTTAAGTAATAATGCCATCAATTAATGAATACTTGTCAAAACCTAGATCGCTCAATTATAGGAGCCACCAAAGTAGATACTTTTAAGTTATCTTGATGAAACAAGCATGAGTAATGGTGCTACTCACAATATTCATTATTTTTTTGATTTAATTGAAATTAACAAAACACTTTTGGATCTTAAGGCATTATATGGGATTAAACATGTCGAATCATATGATGATCGAATCCTATAAGCATCTAAGAGTTACATGTGATGTAATTTGTAAAAGGGTTACCTACCTACATAACTTGAATTTAAGCATCTTGTCAAAGCAGACTTAAATTTAGGCGAAATATGTATCTTAGCCCACTAATTATTATATTGAGGGTTGTTAATTTAGTGCGATATTACTAGCTAAACTTTGCATATTTTATTGTAGAATTATGCCAACTGGTAATACTGCTATATTATCGTTGCGATCAGTCCTTGAAAAGGACAAACTTTCTTGACTGGTTTAGGAACTTGAGAATTGTTCTCAAGCAGGAAAGAAAGGCTTATGTCCTAGATCAACCTCTTTCTGAGAAGCCTATAGTCAATGCTCCAAGAACTCAGAGAGATACTTACACAAAGCATAAGGATGACTCTGTGGATGTAGGTTTCCTGACGCTTGCTACCATGATTCTAGAGCTCCAAAGAGATCTGGAACTTATAGAGGCTTATGAGATGATTGTCCATTTTAAGGAAATGTTCCAGCAACAGGAAAGGCAAGAAAGGTATGAGACCACAAAGGCCTTACATTCCTACAAGATGACTGAAGATGCATCAGTTAGTGCTCATGTGTTAAAGATGAAAGGCTACATTGATCACCTTAAGAGGGTTAGATTTCCGATAGGTCAGGAGTTAGATACAGATTTGATTCTGAACTCACTCCTGGAGAATTATGAGCAATTTGTTATGAACTACAACATGAACAGTATGGAGAAATCAATTTCTAAGTTGTATGGGATGCTCAAAATTGCTGAGTAGAGCATTAAGAAAAAGCCAAGTACTGTTTTGATGGTTCAGAAAGGAAAGGGTATGAAAAAGAAATGGAAAGGTAATGGCTCAGGTGGTAAGACCAAAGAGTCAAACAAGCCCAAAACCAAGCCTGCACCTAAGAAGGAAAAGCCTTTAAAGGAAGGAATTTGCTACTTCTACAATGAACCTGGTCATTGGAAGATGAATTGCAGACTCTACCTTAAAGATCTAAAAAAGAACAAAAAGGATACCAGGGCTATCACTTCAGTTATTTATGTTATAAAGATTCATTTTTCTACTTCCTCTACATGGGTATTGGATACTACATGTGGTTCTCACATTCGCACAAATGTGCAAGGTCTCAAAGATAGTAGAAAGTTGAAGACAGGCAAGGTGGACTTACGAGTTGGAAATAGAGCAAGAGTTGCTGCTTTAGCTGTAGACACTTATGAATTAGTTCTGCCCAGTGGGATTTTGTTAGGTTTGAACAATTGCTATTATGTTCATGCTTTGAGTAGTAACATTGTTTCTCTTTCTTATTTGGTTAAGGAAGGTTATACTTCCATTATTAGGAATGGCAAATGTTCTATTTATCTTAATGGCATTTTCTATGCTGATGGTGATTTGCATGCTGGTCATTATATATTAAATTTGGAACATCCTAATAATGGCAATATCTATCTCATAACTACTAAAGGGATAAAATCAAACGATTTGAATCCGACCTACCTATGGTATTGTCATCTAGCCATATAAATGAGAAAAACATTTATAAACTCCATCAAGATGGATTTCTTAACTTATTTGATTTTGAATCATATGATACATGCAAATCTTGCTTATTAGGAAAGTTGACAAAGGCGCCTTTCATAGGGCATAGTGAGAGGGCCATTAATTTATTGGGCCTCATACATATAGGTGTATGTGGACCATTAAATATAGCTGCCAGATGAGGTTATATGTACTTCATTACATTTATAGACGACTTTAGTAGATATGGTTGTATCTATCTAATGAAATATAAATCTGAATCTTTTGAAATGTTCAAAATATTCCAAAATAAAGTATAAAACCAACTTGGCAAAACAATTAAAGCAGTTTGATCTGATCAAGGTGTGAATATTTAAGCCAAGAGTTCATTAACCATATAAGGAGTAATAGGATAATCTCACAATTGACTCCTCCAAGAACACCACAATGGAATGACATTTCTAAATTGAGGAATCAAATACTATTAGATATTGTTTAATCTATGATGAGTCAAATAGATCTTCCACCATCCTTTTGGGGACATACTCTAGAGACAACTGCGTTCACACTAAATTGTGTTCCATCTAAGGAAATTGAAAAGACACCATATGAGATATGAACTGGAAAAAAACCAAATTTATCTTTTCTAAGGATCTGGGGATGTGAGGTATATGTTAAGCAACAAGCCTCAGATAAATTGGTACCCAAATCCTTAAAGTGCCTTTTCGTGGGGTATCCTAAAGAAATGAAAGGATACTATGTCTACAATCCCACCGATAATAAAGTATTTGTTATTTGAAATGGTAAGTTTCTAGAAAGAGAGTTATCTCTAAAAGAACCAGTAGGAGCAAGGTACATTTTGAAGAAGTTCAAGAGTCACAAGATAGTACAAAACCACAGATGGAAAATAGAGAAGACTCACAACAAGTTGCTGGGCCTCTTCAAGTAACACAAGGTCCACGAAGATCTAATAGGACACGGCATCAGCCTCAGAGATATGGATTTCTAATTACTGAAAGCTGTGATGTGTTGCTCATTAACCAAAATGAGCCAACCACCTATCGAGAAGCCATAATGGGACCAAACTCCAAGAAATGGTTAAGTGCCATGAATTCTGAAATGCAATTCATGTACGACATTCAGGTATAGACCTTACTCAATCCACTTGAAGGTGTAAAGACTATCAAGTGCAAATGGGTTTTCAAGGAGAAAACTGACCTGGATGGCAATATAAATATCTTCAAGGCACAGCTAGTTGCAAAAGGATTCACTCAAACTCATGGTATAAACTATGATGAAACCTTTTCCGTAGTTGTAATGGCCAAATCAATCAAAATTCTTGCCATTGCAGCATATTATGACTATGAAATATAGTAAATGAACGTCAAAACAACCTTCCTTAATGGAAATCTACTTGAGGATGTTTACATGACACAACCTGAAAGCTTTGTGTATTCAGAGGACTCTGGTAAAGTTTGCAAGCTTCAAAGATCCATTTATAGATTAAAACAACCATC
Source organism: Inga leiocalycina (assembly GCA_963242795.1). Classification (NCBI taxonomy): domain Eukaryota; kingdom Viridiplantae; phylum Streptophyta; class Magnoliopsida; order Fabales; family Fabaceae; genus Inga; species Inga leiocalycina. The sequence continues at coordinate 30,472,761 of OY725325.1, read as the reverse complement.
CCAGAGCTGGAATCATCGTTTTGATAGAGTGGTCAAAGAGTTTGGATTCATTCAAAACATTAATAAACATTGTGTTTACAAGAAGATTAGTGGGAGCATAGTTGTATTTCTAGTGCTTTAGGTAGATGACATCCTACTTATTGGGAATGACATTCCTACCTTGTAGAATGTCAAGACTTGGTTAGGAAAGTCTTTCTCGATGAAAGACTTAGGTGAAGCCACATACATCCTAGGGATTAGGATCTATAGAGATAGATCTAAGAGACTAATAGGTCTAATTCAGAGCACATACATAGACGAGATATTGCATAGGGTCAGTATGCAAGATTCAAAAAGGGGTTACATGTCCATGTCTCATGGCATCTATCTTGGCAAGGATATGTGTCCTAATACACCTGATCAGTGAGATCACATGAGCAAGGTTCTATATTCCTCAGCCATTGGATCCATCATGTATGTCATGTTATATACTCGACCAGATGTCTCATTTGCCTTTAGTATGACTCGTAGATATCAACAAGATCCTGGTGAGGGTCATTGGATTGCTGTTAAGAATATCATAAAGTACTTAAGAACGACTAAGGACTTATTTTTTGTATATGGTGGATTGGATGATGACCTTTATATAACTGGTTACACAAATGAAAGTTTCCCAATTGACCAATATGATCTTAAATCGCAATCTATATATGTATTCCTCCTGAATGGTGGAACAGTAAGCTAGAAGAGCTCCAAGCATAGCACTGTAGCATATTCTACAATAGAAGTTAAGTATATAGCAGCATTAGATGCAGTTAAGGAAGTCGTTTAAATCAGAAAGTTCATTACTGAACTAGGGATGGTACCTACCATCTCAAATCCAATAGATTTGTTCCGTGACAATAGTGTTGCTATTGCACAGGCCAAAGAGCCTAGGTCACATCAAAGGACCAAGCATATACTCAGGCGATTTCATCTCATTAGAGAAATCAATGATAGAGGTGACATAAAAATATGCAAAGCAACAGGAGAAGCCAATATTACTGATCCTCTTACAAAGCCGCTTGAACAGGCAAAGCATGAGTATCATGTTAGGACAATGGGAATTAGGCAAATTAGTGATTGTACTTAGTGCAAGTGGGAGGATGTTGAAAATTGTGTCCTAGGGGCCAATCATTGTACTTTGAACATTACTAATTTAATGAATTTTCTCCATTATGTTATCATATTATTCACATGTTAACTGTGATGATTGTATCCTTGGATAAATCGTAAAGATTGTCCTAAAGGTCCTTGATTGGTCATCTATGCGGGAGCAAAGATGAAATAAGATCAATATGACTTTGATAAGATATGGAGATAGGAATCAAAGTCTTAGGCACTTGTAAGAGTACAAGGTGCTGGACTGACCCACTATGATAAAGCTATATGAATCAAGTCATAAGCTTATCTCATGTATAACCATGTCACAATGCCCTTTGACCTGAGGTCATCATAGATTCCTACATGAGAGTTACTAAGCTTTGAACTAGTCAAAAGTCACATTTCACTGGGCGTTGATAAAGGCTACAATCAGGCATGGTGGATTTTCATGCAAAGGAATATGAATGGTCAAGACGGAATTTATCCCTCACATTAGTAGAGATATTACTGGGGCCCTCGATGAGTGAGTCTGAGAAATGTATAACCATACTACGATGGAAAAGAGTTTTCATTTCTATTGTCAAACTACTCAGGAATTAGTAAAGTAATGGTCAGGAATAGGAGGATGACATCATCCATGCCTCATCCTTAACCGAAATATCATGTGACAAAAGGGACGTGACATAGTTGTATGATAGGTTGCATCGTGTTAACGATCCTCATATGGATTGGGTAGTCGTAATATCCTGTTAGAGGCCACTTGCGACTTGTGGGTTAGTACAATTATTGGCGCACTGCCAACGTTGTATGGGCCTATAAGGTCACACACAAGAATAGTCGAACGTGACACAATGTTTAATCTAGGGTGGGCGAATTTTATATTTAAATATATAATATAAAATTCGTGAAAAGAAAATTGATAATATTATAATATATGTATTTTCAAAATACATATTTATATATATGATAATATTATTATATTATGTTCATTTTAAATGTAATTTTATTAGACAAATTAAATTTAATAAATAGCAAGATAGAGATATCATATTTTAGATTTAATTTATAGGGATAAGTTAAATCTATTGGCTCTTTATTCGGATTAAATAAATATGTTAAATTAAAAATGTATGACAGATTTAATTAAACCAAATTTATTTAATTAGCTCATCAAAATAATTAAAGGGTTAATTAATTTCAAAATTAATCAAGATTAATTTTGAAATTCAAATATAGCCCTTATGGGTTATAAAAATGATGGAGCAAAAAAACTCATGTACGGATAAGAATTCAGAGCTATAAGAAAAGCCTAACAGATGTTAGAGGCACTAGCATGCAGTCCATGTTAAAGCAACATTTGTGTGGATACCGGTAAAAGGAGCCGATCGAAGGTGTTGGTTCTTAGAGATTGAAAACCCTAAATTCAAAAAGGTACAATTTTTCCTAACTCTATTTAAACGCTATTGATAGATCCTCGATTAGGATTAGCGAAATTTTTAAATTATTCTGCTGTGCCTGCCAATCCTAATACGAACATGGAGAAAAGTTTGAATCAATTACCTCCACTTTGAAAGACCATCCACATGGACCTTTCTCTTGTTTCTAATTTCCTAGCAAGCTCCGAATCCATGATACATTAAAAGCGGTGGGAATCTTGTGAAACGAAGTGAGCAGCTGCTCCAATGACACAATCTTGATCTGTGAGACAGTGAGCTTGTCAATAGTAACACTAGAACATCCATCAAATGAGTGAACAAGTCAGATTCCTTCTGTTCCATCTACGCATGATGAGCTTCGTGAGACAGCCATGATCCAAGGTTGTAAAAAACTTGAAAATGGTATGATCAAGAGATGACATAGTTTCCTTTAGCACCTTGTCCAACATGTCACAGTTCCCCATTTTCCTATGTTTTCTGCCACTTGAAGAGATATCACCCTAACCTCCTTGGCCATTATTAGTAGATTGCATGATGTCAACCTTGACAGGGGTGGGCAAGTCATCTATGTTTATTGGCAACTCAGGGATGTCTTCTTCTACTTATATCTCTTCTTGCATTCTAAGTGGTGATCTACACCAATTGTCGGTTGCCCTATCTTTTGACCAAACAAAACAGACATCTTGGAAGTGTGGCAGACAATTGTTCATGTATGATGCTGCCTTCTTGTGGACCTAACAATTAACCCCGTATGAAGGACTACCAAATAGTCTTGTACAAATCAATTTTAAACAAATACTCCGACATCACTAACCTTGGCATACTCATCCCACACTGCCTTATTTGCGACCATGCATTGTCTATCAAGATCTCATCTAAATGCAGATGTGTTAATCCTATACACCATATCATACACCACCTACCAAGCCATTTTTATCGTCTTTATGCGTGATATGAATTAGGAATTTCCCTTGATCTGGCTACCAAGAGCATGCTCCTTCATCATTGCTTCCAAACTCTTCACATATCCTGGCTTGAAGCTGTTATCTATCATGAACTTCTGATCTGCCCTCAGCTACACAAGGCACTCGACAAGGAGTTTATCTTTATCAGGTGTCCACATGTGGAACTTTCCCTTTTAGGAGTCTTCCATTGCACTACCACATAAATGGAAATGTGTTACTCCATGTCTAATGAGACATCAACATATAAGGTATAGTTTAAGCAGCTCTATATTTGGCTGTTTTAAGTACACATAGACAACATCATCTTATTACTATGGAAATAAACTATCTACAAACATAATGAATGATACGTTTAAGAACAACAATCCAAATCTTAATCATGAGCTATGTGCCAAATAAGCATTATATATGTCAGTAGCCAGGTTGTCCCTAAAATTGTTCCAAGGAACTAAGGTTTCCATTATTGAAATAGGAGAGACTTCTTGCATTGACTTTCAGGGTTCCAATGAATCCAGTTGTTCATCTATAGGTTACATACGGTGGACCGCCGAATAAAGTTATGAAGGAGGCAACATACAACAATATATCTATTCTGAATCTTCACTGGGTAGTATGAAAGGCTTTGAAGGATTGCCTATCTTAACTTCAAAATTCCAAAACACTATTCAATGACATTACCAGCTGATAAATGCAATATGTTAAAGCATTTTGGTTGGGTCTGGTGTTGTTGCCCTTGTGTCCACTTATTTAGTTGGTAATGCTGACCCCAGTACGACGTAAGGAATCCTTTACTATTAGTATACCCCGCGACTACCAAGTAGTAATTTCTACACGTTAACAACCTTTAACTTTAATTGAACCAAAACTCCTTAAGACGACCACGGATAAACAAATTGCCTATGACTTTTAAATTCACCCACTGGAACTTTCAAACCATGTCTCCTCCTTATGGCGTCCCTCAGGACCCTTCTGTTGGTGGCTGATCCTTCCCATCCTGACAATATATATATAAATTTACTGTCCGATGAGCATACTCTTAGGACATTCGTGGTTATATCCCCCTTTCTATTCTAATACCGACCCTTATGTTGGTCAGGAATCTATACTCTTATAGGAGTGCCATCCAGAGCACCCAAACAACCCTTCCATTAACAACAACCACATCACAAGGGAATGCAAAATTAAAATGGACATTGACATAAGCAAAGTCATGAGTGTTTACCTTAAACCATTTCTAATAATCGTCCGTGTAGTCATTTCTAATAGGCTTAGCTATCTTGACAAGCTGCTGCTACAATTTGAGGGTAGCATTTAATACTAGCTTGAAGTATTTGCATATTTTTTCACCGACCTTCCAAACTCAAATTGAACTACTTGGTTCTTCATATGATGCACCAAAATGTGCAAAAACATGGCAACTTGCACATCAACTAACATGTTCCTAATAGGTGTCATCCCTCCAATTGTGTCTAGCATGTGGTAGAATCAGTCAAATGTTACCCTTTTCATCCTAATATGGTTGAAGAAACTTGCGTCGCTACTATACACCATTGGTTGCAGGTTCGCTCTTTTAGAGTGGAAATCTAGCCTAAATGAGGTATAAGGGTTTTCCCTTGAACGACCTCTACATGCCACTACCACAAACATTACGACAACCACTTTCCTTACAACTAACACCAAAGCTAAACATCCCGCCAACACCTCAACTAAATACTCATCCATTTCACCCTCGATCACCTACACAGTCTCCCGAATACATACATATAACACAACAATATAGCAAGAACAATTAACTGACATTAGAACAAAATTCACACCATATTTGAAAAAGGGAACCTCTTATTTGGACATGAGATACCTATGTGACAACTAAGGTCAAATCCGAATACTATCACAAACTTACCCACATGTGGGTAGTGGGTCGTTGAAGCTTCACAAGCATCAATGGCATCTGACCTCATACCCGTGACAAACCCACAAGTCCCTTGTGGTCATCAATGAATGCATAAGGATCTTTAACCATATGCGTCCGATAGGTAACTAATAGTTATGCACTACCTATAAAATCTTTCCCTTACCGTAACATACCCATCAGCCGCTTGTGGTCACTCATACTATACGTCCTCTAATTTAACTGATGTGAACGTCATGGTCATAGGGAATTTTATAATTTCCATATTAATTGTCCCCTCAACCATACATGACACACATCACTTCCCAAATGTGCAATATCACATATTGAACCCACATTTACCACATGGGTACTTCATCATCAGTGATCTCTCGACGAAGTTGTCTCCCCCTCAGCACTTACCATAATAGCAGCCTCATCAGGCTGACATCACGTGTCCATTGCTGTGGTTACTTAAAATCACATAAGGAGTAAAGCTCAAGCAAACAACTAAACAGAAGTTACAGAGAAGGACCAAACCACCTATTGTTTGAGATGCACCGTCGTCATCCATAAATTGCCACTTGCCCTCTCCATTCGTCACTATGCTTTATTTTTCCAGCTCCCGTCATAGCCATTCCATTTTGCTCTTCTGACTATTTATACTACCTCAATGTCACATCAAGGGCAATTGGGACTTTTTTTCAATTTCCCCACCGTTGCAAAATGGCTTCCCACCATTTTTTGTGGCAACCACTTTTCATTCATCTAGTTGAAAATTTGGGTAGGTGGGACCAAAGAGCCGCCGCCACTGACAAATGGGCATTTTCCCTTTCCGTCGACCCATTTTCCTTGAACCAAACAAGACCTCAGCTGCCTAAATTTTCAACAACACACAATATTCATAATCATTTCTTCACTTTTCAATAATAAACATACCTCTACAGTTATTTGATATAATTTTAAAAGTCAAGCCAAAAGTAAAAACAACCATTAAGGCTCTCATAAAATGAGTGCAAGTATAAAGAAATATGGGAAATAATAACCTATGCTCATCCAGATCCTATTTGATATAATAATTTATTATGCATAATCAACTCTACTTTTATAACTTTAAAACTTATTTCTAGTAGTGTAATGATGACTTCCCATTTTTTAATAAGATTTAAGATATATTTTGATATATATGGGAAGTCACCAATGCAAAATTAAAGAGATTATAATGAGATTTTAAGAGATATTAATTTGGTGCATCATTTGTGGGATTTCAGTTTAGGATATAAGTTTTTAAGTTTAGGAAAGAATCAATAAAAAAAATAGTATTTGGAAGTTTTCTCAAATATATATATATATATATATATAAGAAGTTTCAGCTTAGCTTTTATTACTATTATCAAGTATTATTATATCATTTATTTCCTTTTTGAATGTAGCAACGGTGCTACTTACGATGGAGAATTAAGGCTGTGTTTGGTTCAATGGAGGTTGGGTTAGGTGAGGTTTATTTAAGTTAGGTTAGAGGAGGTTATAATGTTGTTTGGTTCAAGAAGAGGGTATGGGAGATTTGTTACCTTGTTTGGTTCATGAGGTTAGGTTAGGGGAGTTAATTATAAGTAGACAAAAATACCTTTCTATATATTTTCCTTCTTCTTTTACAATATATTTATTAATAATTATTATTTGTAAAATTATTATTTATAAAATAATTATTGTAAAAATTATATACACTTCTTTCACATATCCTTCTCTTTCTCTCTCTCTGTAACCCCCTCCGTAATTATATCCGAAATACGCGATTAAAATGAAATAGAGACCAATAATAATCAAAACTCATTTAAAATCCCATCCTTGAGATAGGGTTTTCAAAAATACCTTTTAAAATCTAATTAACTTGGTCTCATATTCACATTTCGAATACAATTACTACGCGAAGATAAATCACATTCATATAATTATCAGAGTGCACAACATAATCATCCCGGCAATCCCGGGTACATACCTTCGCTAAAGATACACAGGGCACAATTGCCCATTACAATTATTCAAATGGGGATTACACAATCTAATCTCAAATTCATAATCATATATTCAACCGAATCATATACGGTCTTCACAACTCATTGATAACCAACTACCAACTCTCATCTCAAAGGAGTCCTAGCCGCTCCCTCCATGAGCCACTTGCCCTGTCTAAATTGTTCATAGAGGAGGGTGAGATTCGAGAGAATCTCAGTAGGAAACAGATACCATAATGCATGCATGATAGATGCTATGTGTATGACATGTTAGCTTTATCTAGATGCATGCCCCATAATGACATTTCTGCATACTCAAAGTTTCATGTAACAAAACTATGGCCACAGCAAAACAGAAACAGAGCTTCATTTATTCAAATATGCTCTACACAATCAAGTAAAGCAATCACATACATCACTACACAAGCAAAGATATCAAATACATGCAAGTAAGGTAAGTCCCCTACCTCCAGTCTTTTCTCCTCGATTTGCATGCTAGCAACTTTCACATTCGATCCTACAATGTCAAATGTACTATTGAGACACTTCCATAGTGTTTCTGGGGGTTATATGAGGCTATATTGAAAATTTACTAAAATACCCCCGGGACCCGACTCAACCCCGCCGTAACCGGTCCAACTGTACTTTTCTTGAAATTTTAACTTGGGCTATTCTGACATATTTTTGCCCAAGGAATCCATTTAGGGAATAGGAATTATCAAATTCAATGTCAATTTACAAATTTATCCTTGGCAGCCCCACTTTGAGGGTTTCAGGGGCATTTTCGAAATTATGCTTTTTCGGCCTGTTCCGAAAAAGTGACCAACTGTAACCCCACCTAATTTTCACTCCTGAACTCAATGGAATCATCAAATCATTGAAAATCCATCTCTAACCCCTCCAAACTAGCCTTCACCAAAATTCTCAATTCCCCAGGAAAAATTGGAGTTTTTCGGTTTCGGCTCCGCAGACGTGTTTCTTTCTACTCCTAACCACTTTATTAACCATTACATTGGGTTAGAACTACCATTTAGTATCGATTTGGGCAGCATAACACCTAGGCCAACCCATTTTCGAAATTTACAAACAAAGACAATCCGGTGAAATTTCACCGATTAAATCAACCACAGCAGCCAGAACAATCAAAGATTGAAGTTTCAGAAGTTACCTCAAGCTCCCTCTGGCTTTTACTCAATATGGCTGAACCCTAGCCCATTTTAAACAGCAAAATTAAGCTTCAAATACCTTAATCCATGTAGAAGATAAGCTTAGAGGAAGGATTACGCAGGTTATGAGCTAAGTCATTGGAGAAATCAAGCTTTCCTGTGAGTTCTTGCTCCTTCACTCTCTAGACTCTCAAAACACTCTCTCCCTCTATTCTCTGTGTAAAACTGTCGGAAATGGCTGAAGAAGAAATGGGAAAGTGGTTTCTAATATCATGCTGATGTCACCTTACCATATGATGATGTCATAATTTTTAATTTCCCATTTTCGGATTTTTCAGAAATTCTGGCAGATTTTCTGCCCTAACTTTGAAAAATCATAACTAATTCTAGAAAAATCTAAATGAGGTGATCCCAAAGCCAAATGAAATATGTTTAAGTCCTCTTTATAGAAAAAATATTTGACATTACCCAAAATCAACACAAAATTCCAGAATTACATAAAACTCATCACTGCCGCAAAACAGAGTTCAATTTCCATCCCAAACTTTGGACAGTCATATCTCCTAGCTCACAAAACGAAATGGAACAAATTATATGTCCATTTTGAAGCTTGGGATGTAAAATTTAATAGTGGAAAGTTTCATAATTTTTAGACACCATTTGGTCATCCAAAAAGTTCATACAAACTGACTGCCCAGAATAGAGTTCCACTAGACAAAACTTCAGATTTTGCATATTTGCTTCCAATGGTCCCATTTTCATATCAAACATCATTCCCACATAAATTTTTACAAGGAATCCATTGGAAACACCAAATCAATCAAATTCACATTCCACTGACATGTTTCACCAATAATCACAACATGTCAACACAAGTCAAAATTCAAACTCACATTGCAATTCTTTACTTTCCAAAGTTCCAGACCAATTCCAATGCACTCACACACATGGGATTCCACCCAATCAATCTCACAACAAATCAACTCTAACCATTGATATTTAAGTTACCAATGAGTTTCCTCTTCGGTAACTAACCAATTGGTTGGTAACTTTATCGTTTTGCCCCTGATTATGGCAATTCCCCCTGAATCACCACTAAACACATCATACTTTTCCATTTAGCCACAATATGTGCCCTCCCTCTATTTCAAGTCAATTTAGATATAAATCCATAATTGAACTTAAATATTGGGTTTTGGCACTGCTCACAATGCATACACATCACAGTTCACATCATAATCTCCAAAAGGGTCCATTTATCACTAATCAAATCCGCTTTTGGAGTCATTATCCCTTAATCACAATTTGAGATCTTGCTAAACCGGGGCTTAGCAATCCACTTATTTCAGGATTATTCTCTAGCCTCAAGTATCAAAATTCGGGGTATTACATTTCTCCCCCCGTTCAATAAATTTCGTCCTCGAAATTTGTCATACCACTTAATCCACAAACTATGGATGCTTCTTCATGACCGCCTCCATTTAACAATTCATTTCACATTGGGATGGTCTCTTCTAGACCACCCTCACACACAAGATGCCACAATTTGATTCTCACAAGAATCATAACCAATGAGTGCAACCTAGTTGCTATAAACTGCAATCGGCCCATTTCATGATTGCCACACAAACACATTCATCACATATCCAAAGACTCTAAATCATGAGCCATAACATCTCGGCTGTTAGGCTGCATAGGCCACCACCCTGCTTAACTTAATTTAATCACCCCTTCCGGGCATAACTCATAATACACCGATTCATTCCACATAACAAACAGCTTCCGCTGCATTCACATGTTCCTCAGCTTTCGACGTAGCCACTTTCACAGTACTACCCTCACCCGTACACTCACCAGTGACTCCACTAGTGGTAACCAGGACTTTTGGGTTTCACAACACAATATTACTTCACCGTATCAACTTTCACGGTGTCACCCTCACCCGTACACGCACCAGTGACTCCGCTAGTGGTAACCAGGACTTTTGGGTCTCAACCACAATCACATCAAGTCACTCTGGAATCTCAATCTCTCCTATTCGAAGCACCCTACCATAACGGCCCATCTAGAATCGTAGTCTCTTCTATCCAAGTGACTGGTTGAAAGTCTCAATCTCCCAACACTACCCTCATCCTCTTTCTCAACCAGGGATGCACACTGCATACACCCAAACAGTTGCTAAGTACTCGATGACTATTGGCGTGGTCACATACCATCCACACCCTCTTTTTCCTTAGTGTCACTTGCTCTGTCTGAAGGTTAGTCAATGGAAAGAATGGGATTCAAAAGAATCCCAATAGTAACAAATCACTTATACAGTATATAAACAAATAGCATGTAAGATCATGTTCAACAGCATCATAATAATACATGGCTCACGCCATATACAACAGCACTTATGGCTATAAACACCATGTGTCAGCTCTCATTGCGATAAACACTATGTGTCAGCTTTCGCTGCGATCTCGATGCTGTATACACTATGCATCAGCTTTCGTTGTGATCTCAATACATGAAAAACATACATACAATGCTTTATACATAGTATAAGAAAAAGAGTCACTACCTTGTTCTTTCTGACGGTGTTCAGACAGAGGCTACTCAGTACCAGGGCAAATGTTGGAGCACATCACATAGCTTTCATACCAACACACATCGCAGACTCTAATTTTACGCACCGCCTTTCAGCCTTGGGTCAACACCGATGCAACCAGCTTGGTGGCTAGCCATGCTAGCCATGTCGGGGTAAGTGCCCTCAGAATTGAGAACCCTTGATCATGTAGTCGAATTCACCATCAGCTGAACTAGCTCTGCTCTATGGCCAGAACCACACATTAATCCCAGCTTGTTCACAATTGTCACACATACATGTTGCCTTACTAGCTTATGTTAGATCTTATGTTTTGATGATAACAAAGAATGGTATGAAAAAGATTTGATTAATAAATAAGTTTGAACAAAGTAATAACAGGGAAAAGCATCACTTGAAGTAAGCATTGGAGTAATGAAGAAAGGCCAAGAGAAAAAGCTGAGAAACTTGATCAGAAGCAAGTTTTCTAAGGCATTACTCGAGTATGTACTCGAGTAAAGGAACATAAACTTGAAGTAATCAGAGACACCTTCGAGTAACCTGCCAATATTACTCGAGTAATAGTGGAAATGATTTCAAGTTGCTCTCGGCCTGCTAATGTTACTCGAGTAGTTACTCGAGTAACCAGGTAAATCACTTGGAGTTGCTCTCGGCCTGCCAACGTTACTCAAGGAGCTACTTGAGTAACCATGTAAAAGTCTTCTAGTTGCTCTCGGCCTGCCAATGATACTCGAGTATGTACTCGAGTCCCCTGTTTCAAGAAAAATGTTGCTCTCGACATTTTTAACCTTGCCAATGTTACTCGAGGAGCTACTCGAGTAACTCACTGTGGTAAGTAAAAACCTGAAGGTAGTACTCGAATAACTTGATCTGGTTTTATCTCATTTCATTCGAGGTGTTACTCAAGTATGCAGGTATTGGATGTCTTATTACTCGAGTAAGTACTCGAGTATCCAGAGTTATTTTTGAAAAAAAAACTTCAAGTCATTACCCGAGTAAGTTATGCAGAAAATTTATGTTTACTCGAGTATGTACTTGAGTAACAAGGTAATCAAACTTGAAGTGCTCTCGGCGTTGAAATCCTGCCAACATTACTAGAGTAAAGCATCGAGTAACCTAAAGTTTATTTGAAGGTTTACTCGAGTTGGTATCTGAGTAACCTATCAAATAAAGAGTGCAATACTCGAGTAGGTACCCGAGTAAACAAGTATTTCCAAAGGTTTGAGATTTTGTTTATTCCATGCACTACCCGAGTAATGTTATATCTGTTTGTTGACTTGCAGTTCATCAAAGTTTTTATGATGATACTCGAGTAAACTTTAATGAATACTCGAGTAACTACTCGAGTATGTAAACCCAGAAACTTAGAAATCATTCAAACGTTCATTGATTTGTTTCCTATATGATTAACCTTTCATTATATTAGTTTTCCTAGCATATTTACAGATAAACAATGAAGAAATCTTATCAAATAAGGAAAGACAAATGTGAAGTTCAAATGCCACCTACCACCAACGGTTATTTTTCAAATACTGGAAAAGTCAACAATGGCTGTGCACTCTCCAACAGGCGAGAAGAAAATGTTCCAATGGTCTTTACCAACACTCCTATAAATATGGGAACATCCAAGCAGAGAAATAACAACAAGAACACACCCGAACATATCATCAAGTTCATCACTCTGTTTTACTCATTTTAGCAATTCTGTACTTCAATGATTCTTATTCACTCTGAGAGAGAGATATTTCATTCAAACTCAATATTTGTTATTGAGAGAACTTAAGGTTGTGGAACCTTGAGTTGGGATTGGATTACAACTTGTAAGGGGGAGCGAGCGTCCAGGTGAAGGAACTTGCTTGTACTGAGGTGCCAAGAACCCACTGAATCTTGGAATTTATAGTGAAACTCTCAGAGAAGCTCTGAGGACTAGACGTAGGTCAAAGTGGTTGTGGCCGAACCAGTATAACTCCCGGTGTACACTTCGATGATATTTCTCCTTACTATTTACTGTTTTAATTTCACCGTCAAGTTTTATATTTGCAACGAAATTTTTAGTATCACCTAATTCACCCCCCTCTTAGGTGAAACGCTTGCTCTAACAGCATACACATATCACATTGCCTCTCTGGCAATCACAAAGCCACTCTGGCTTCCAGATAGTCAATCCCCCGTAAACTACCACCGCAGCAGAACAGTCCTCCGCCATGGGATTTACCCCATGAGGCCGAAAGTGAAAGACACAAATATCCGTCACATCCTGAGCCTTTGCCTACCAGACGCAGCCTACCAGACCAACCCGATCTGGCCCAACCGGGGAGATGGACTCACAATACAATCACAACAAGCTGGAACTGGCATCTTAACAGCTTCACCTTCACACCGAGAATTCTTTTCACTAAATCAGGATCCTTCAAGAACCCTTCTCACAAGATAATTTGGACTTCAAAGTTGTACTCTTCGAAGCCATCACCAACATATCGCACTTTCTACAAACTTGAGCTTCTGCTCAGCGCAGTATTCAAACACATCACATTCACCACACTTCCGCTACACACTCTGAGGTCTTTCTCCTTATCTGTGCTTTAATAATGTCAGGGTGATTTAATAGGAGTCTCGTAGGAAACTCCCACTACAACTGACCACACTCATAATCTGTGCCCAATTTTTACTTGATTCAACTCAAATTATTCAAAGCTATAACCAATACATCGCGCCTTTTTATTTTCACACCCACCCTAGTTTTACCCCCTTATTGGGATGCCCCACGCCGGTGGTGCCCACCCCGGTTTTACCCCCTCAGGAGATGCCCCGAGCCGGTGGCTGGGCTGGCTCGTCTCATCCCTCTTGGGCTAACCCACCACCCAGGACTCACAAGAGTCCCACCCCGGTTTTACCCCCTCAAGAGATGCCCCGAGCCGGTGGCTGCGCTGGCTCGTCTCATCCCTCTTGGGCTAACCCACCACCCAAGACTCACAAGAGTTCCCCAACCCCAAGATGGATTTTTCACCTCCCCAGGGATCGAAGCCACTACCTGGGGGTAAGTAGCGCCTCAATGCATCCCTGGTACCATTGAGCTACATTAAGAACATGGGCTCTCATAGCTCTACTCTACAATTCAACGTCACGGTGACTGCTCTCTACAGTTTATTATCACGGTGGCTACATACTAGGGCTTATCGTCACGGTGGCTTTCACAAAGTCACATAGTCTCACCCCCCGTATGATACCACCTGAAGGTATGGTCCTCCCACTGGAACCACCGATGAGCCACAGGTAGTAGACCCATACACATCCCCTATATTCCACCCCCCGAAGGCACGGTCCTCCCACCGTCAACACCGATAGGCCGCAGGTGAAGAAATAGCCTTACGGCTCACATAATTACATAGTCCCACCCCCCGTATGCTACCTCTCGAAGGTACGGTCCTCTCACCAGAACCACCGATGAGCCGCAGGTAGTAGACTCATAAATAGCCTAACCGATCAGGTGTCACCATAGGTAGCCCTCTCCGATCAAAACTCCCCGTAGGTAGCGTGTACCGATCCGAATCCTCCGTAGAGAACTTTCTTCCTGAGCTAGATTAACAACTAGAACCCTCAGGGTACCTGATACACATTTCAATTTAAGTCTAGTACCATACTCTGGCACCACAGACCATCCAGGCCAAATCCAATTCCTAAGAATCAGCTCAACTATTAAGTCTGATCCTTGGATCACAACTCAATTCTCAACCTCAGTTGAACCGAAAATCACTTCCCTCATTTCCACAGAGCATCACAACTCCAACACAAATCCAAATATCTTTGCCAGCCTAAGGCACACCGATCCCCTAGGTCTTAAGGCCTTTAAACATACAAGTTCAGTATGACATCACTACATGTAACATCATACCACCTTAGGTTTCTTACCCAATATCTCGATTGGACATAACACTTAGAAACTCAGTATCGCATTCCTGAGAAATCATTTTCTTCCACCTCTGAGTCTACACATCAATTCTCAGGCGAACCACTATATCTTTTGATTCTACAATGATTCTCCACTACAGAATAACCAAATAATGTACACACATAGTCCATAAATCTCATATATCCACAACAAATAGGGACCTTAATATGTATACCACAACAAACAAAGTCATCTCTTATGACTTAAGGCAGCAAATACTGCCACCATCCTAGCAAATTCCCATCTTTGCCAGGAACTGCAGCTCTAATACAAAAAATGTAACCCCCTCCGTAATTATATTCAAAATACGCGATTAAAATGAAATAGAGACCAATAATAATCAAAACTCATTTAAAATCCCATCCTTGAGATAGGGTTTTCAAAAATACCTTTTAAAATCTAATTAACTTGGTCTCATATTCACATTTCGAATACAAATACTACGCGAAGATAAATCACATTCATATAATTATCAAAGTGCACAACATAATCATCCTGGCAATCCCGGGTACATACCTTCGCTAAAGATACACGAGACACAATTGCCCGTTATAATTCTTCAAATGGGGATTACACAATCTAATCTCAAATTCATAACCATATATTCAACCGAATCATATACGGTCTTCACAACTCATTAATAACCAACTACCAACTCTCATCTCGAAGGAGTCCTAGCCGCTCCCTCTACGAGTCACTTGCCCTGTCTAAATTGTTCGTAGAGGAGGGTGAGATTTGAGAGAATCTCAGTAGGAAATAGATACCATAATGCATGCATGATAGATGCTATGTGTATGACATGTTAGCTTTATCTAGATGCATGCCCCATAATGACATTTCTGCATACTCAAAGTTTCATGTAACAAAACTATGGCCACAGCAAAACAGAAACAGAGCTTCATTTATTCAAATATGCTCTACACAATCAAGTAAAGCAATCACATACATCACTACACAAGCAAAGATATCAAATACATGCAAGGTAAGTCCCCTACCTCCAGTCTTTTCTCCTCGATTTGCGTGCCAGCAACTCGGGGCTTCACATTCGATCATACAATGTCAAATGTACTATTTAGACACTTCCATAGTGTTTCTGGGGGTTAATGAGGCTATATTGAAAATTTACTAAAATACCCCCGTGGACCCGGCCCGGCCCTGCCGTACCCGGTCCAACTGTACTTTTCTTGAAATTTTAACTTGGGCTATTCTGACATATTTTTGCCCAAGGAATCCATTTTCGGACTAGGAATTATCAAATTCAATGCCAATTTACAAATTTACCCTTGGCAGCCCCACTTTGAGGGTTTCAGGGGCATTTTCGAAATTATGCTTTTTCGGCCTGTTCTGAAAAAGTGACCAACTATAACCCCACCTAATTTTCGCTCCTGAACTCAATGGAATCATCAAATCATTGAAAATCCATCTCTAACCCCTCCAAACTAGCCTTGGCCGAAATTCTCAATTCCCCAGGAAAAATTGGGGTTTTTCGGTTTCGGCTCCGCAGACGTGTTTCTTTCTACTCCTAACCACTTTATTAACCATTACATTGGGTTAGAACTACCATTTAGTATCGATTTGGGCAGCATAACACCTAGGCCAACCCATTTTCGAAATTTACAAACAAAGACAATCCGGTGAAATTTCACCGATTAAATCAACCACAGCAGCCAGAACAATCAAAGATTGAAGTTTCAGAAGTTACCTCAAGCTCCCTCTGGCTTTTACTCAATATGGCTGAACCCTAGCCCATTTTAAACAGAAAAATTAAGCTTCAAATACCTTAATCCATGTAGAAGATAAGCTTAGAGGAAGGATTACGCAGGTTATGAGCTAAGTCATTGGAGAAATCAAGCTTTCCTGTGAGTTCTTGCTCCTTCACTCTCTAGACTCTCAAAACACTCTCTCCCTCTATTCTCTGTGTAAAACTGTCGGAAATGGCTGAAGAAGAAATGGGAAAGTGGTTTCTAATATCATGCTGATGTCACCTTACCATATGATGATGTCATAATTTTTAATTTCCCATTTTCGGATTTTTCAGAAATTCTGGCAGATTTTCTGCCCTAACTTTGAAAAATCATAACTAATTCTAGAAAAATCTAAATGAGGTGATCCCAAAGCCAAATGAAATATGTTTAAGTCCTCTTTATAGAAAAAATATTTGACATTACCCAAAATCAACACAAAATTCCAGAATTACATAAAACTCATCACTGCCGCAAAACAGAGTTCAATTTCCATCCCAAACTTTGGACAGTCATATCTCCTAGCTCACAAAACGAAATGGAACAAATTATATGTCCATTTTGAAGCTTGGGATGTGAAATTTAATACTGGAAAGTTTCATAAGTTTTAGACACCATTTGGTCATTCAAAAAGTTCATACAAACTGACTGCCCAGAATAGAGTTCCACTGGACAAAACTTCAGATTTTGCATCTTTGCTTCCAATGGTCCCATTTTCATACCAAACATCATTCTCACATAAATTTTTACAAGGAATCCATTGGAAACACCAAATCAATCAAATTCACATTCTACTGACATGTTTCACCAATAATCATAACATGTCAACACAAGTCAAAATTCAAACTCACATAGCAATTCTTTACTTTCCAAAGTTCCAGACCAATTCCAATGCACTCACACACATGGGATTCCACCCACTCAATCTCACAACAAATCAACTCTAACCATTGATATTTAAGTTACCAATGAGTTTCCTCTTCGGTAACTGATCAATTGGTTGGTAACTTTACCGTTTTGCCCCTGATTATGGCAATTCCCCCTAAATCACCACTAAACACATCATACTTTTCCATTTAACCACAATATGCGCCCTCCCTCTATTTCAAGTCAATTTAGATATTAATCCATAATTGAACTTAAATATTAGGTTTTGGCACTGCTCACAACGCATACGCATCATATTTCACATCATAATCTCCAAAAGGGTCCATTTATGACTAATCACATCCGCTTTTGGAGTCATTATCCCTTAATCACAATTTGGGATCTTGCTAAATCGGGGCTTAGCAATCCACTTATTTCAGGCTTATTCTCTAGCCTCAAGTATCAAAATTCGGGGTATTACACTCTCAATCTCTTTTTGATAATAATAGGACAGATCTTAGAAGCTAAACACATTGGTGTTCAAACAAATTACAACACACAACACTACTCTCTCGCTGAAGCATACAAGTAATACTCTACGGATGATCATCAGTAATAACACAAAAATCCATCGCCATTGTACTAGCCTCTTGAGCAAGACAATCAGCCACCTTGTTAGCATCCCGACTACAACTTTCGATATCTACTTCCCACTCCCTCTCCAACATAAGTTGAATTTGGTGTAAGACAACACAATCCAGGTGATTTTCAAAATCATCAGAGTAAACCATCAAGGTGGAAGGCGATGGTGGATTTGAGAGTGAAAGAGAGGCCAAGCTTCCTCTATTTTTGTTCATGATAAATGTCCTCCTCTCCCTATATCAGACGAAGAAGGTTGATGGTGAAGAAGAAGAAGAATCACTGGGAGGGCAATACTGGAATTTTAGAAACTTGCCATGGACAATTTAGTTGCAATTAGGCACAAATATTCTCTCACCTAGAAAAAACCCCAAATTTGAAAGTTTTGTAAAGTGGGGGAGGTTACCACTAGAGGACAAAAAAAACCTCTCACACCTAACCTAACCTCCTTCCAAACAAACACTTATTTTTAGTCTTCAACCCTACCCCAACCTAACCTAACTTAATAAAACCTCCAACCAAACAAACCCTAAGGGAACCTAATATCTAATGAAAGGAAAGGGTGGCACAATTTGGAGAGAAAAAGGGGAGGAGAGGCGGAAATTTTGGAGCATGATTTTGGGAATAAAGAGATGCAGAGGCAGTGGCAAATTGGTGTGTATGGATTGCCTTTAAAAAGGACAAAGAATGGAGAAAGCAACGTGTGCATCAGAGACTGAGCGATTGAACGCGAGAAAGAACCAAAGGAAAGCGACTATCACCTTCACCCTGTAATGCCCCAA
Organism: Inga leiocalycina; assembly: GCA_963242795.1. Lineage (NCBI taxonomy): Eukaryota > Viridiplantae > Streptophyta > Magnoliopsida > Fabales > Fabaceae > Inga > Inga leiocalycina. Next base: position 30,453,597 of record OY725325.1, on the reverse strand, counting down.
ATTTTGATTTAAGGGCTAATGACAATTATTGAGAATGATTTGTGAATTAAATATGAGTTATTATGTGTTTTATGGTAATTTCGGTAAATGTTCCATAATTAGGAAATTGGGAGAATGGAAATTATCGGTTAATTAGTCAGTGATTAATGAGGAAATTAATTACTAACTAATAAGAAATGAGATGTGTGATTAAATGGCTAATGGAGGGGTTAGAGTAACTAATTAGTTACTTATTTAAGGAGAGCCAATGAGGTTGTGACATGTGGCAAGATTGTGTGAAGGGAGAAAAGTCAAATATGGGAGTATTTTATCATTTTCTCTCTCCTTTCCCTCCCTCCTTTTCGATGGGCAGCATGGCTAGGGGGAGTATTATCATTATCTCACTCCTTCTTCAACCTCTCTTCATCTCTTTCTTCTCTCCATTTCTGCGCCATTGTTGCCTAAGAAAAAGAAAAGAAAAGCTTGTGATTAAGGTAAGCAAATGACCTCTATTGTTCAAACTATCTTCTCTAAAGTTGTCCCTTGAGATAAGAGCTTCATTTTGATGGTTGTAGTTTGTCAATTGGTGTTGGTTTGTGACTCCAAGGAATTGTGGAGGTTGGAGAATCAAGAAGTTTCTTTGAGAAAGTTGTTAAGGTGGGTTAAAGAGACATTTCTATCTAAGTTTTGTGCCAAATGGTTTAGCTTTAAAATTTTGGAATTTATTGCCTATTTTTTAAAATGATGGTCACTGGGATGTTTGGCATGTTATTGGTATGTTTGGAATGTATGTAGATATATAGAAAGGGATTTGGGATTGAATTATTAAGTTTGATGATTTTGGAATTTTGATATTAGTGTTGCCCAAAACCAAAGCATGATAATGGAATATGATTTTGGATGTTTTGATGGTTTTATTGGATTCATTAAGTGATTTTGTGTGGGAATAGCTTTGGTTAAGGTTTTGGGTCCATTGGAATTACTTGGGCAAACCTTGGGAAGTGCTATCAATTTTTTACGTTTTCTGGTGTCTGATAAGCATCACTCGAGTGCATGAAGGCCTCACTCGAGTGAAGTGCTGCATTTCCTCTATGTTCCTTCAGCTTTCTGATACACTTCTGTGTGTAAAGGCGAGTGTGTTGCCTTACTTATAAGTGTTGTAGGTTCTCACTCGAGTGAGCCTCGTCCCACTCAAGTGAAGGTGTATGAGACACCGTGAACTCGCATCTCGGGTTATCACTCGCGTCCATTTTTCAAAAGTATGTCTTGGCACTCGTAGGTGTCAAGCCATCACTCGAGTGCCAGGGTTCATACTTGAGTGATGTTCCCTTCTGAAAGTTTCTTATGCTCTCGGGTGAGCACTTTCTGTATTGCACTTCCTAGAACTCGAGTGAGCATTTGGCTATCACTCGAGTGTTGCTTTCATGACTCGAGTGTTCATACATTATCACTCGAGTGAGGTCATCTTCACTCAAGTGTCTCAGTGAAAAATTAGTGTTTGTGTTTCCAAAAGGGGATCTTTAGGCGTGTTTTTCCAACCCTTTAGGGCTTTTGTTAGAGGTGTTTCTATCATCCTAAAGAACATGAATGATAACCAAATTAAGTGATATGAGGTCATTTAAGTATTGGGAAAAGAGTATAGCACTTTGTCACTAATTGTGAATTATAGGATTCGACATTTTCCCTACTCGGGAGAAACCGGTGCCAGAGCAGGCCCGGAAGGACCAAGGTAGTGACTTTTCTCTCATGTTGTGTATGATGCTTGGTATGCATGACTTATCATTGTTTTGTGTGAAAATTTTTGGCATGAGGCCATTGTGTTATCTCCCGTAGTGCATTACAACGTGAGCAGTTCAGCATGAGCAGTCGTAGGGGTGATGGTTATCACACCTACCCCTGCCATTGTTTCTGCTGTTGTAATTGCCAGGGGTGTGTTGTGGAATCGTGGATTCCTGTTTGAGTATCCAGCCAATGTGACTGTGTGTGTATGTGAAATATTTTATATAGATCCCAGCTATGGTTATATATGTGATATGATCATGTGATTGTGCAATATAGCGTGAGCACTTCGACGTAAGCAAACGTACAGGTGACATGAGTCATACCTGCCTTTGCCATTGTAACTGTTGTTGTAGTTGTTGTGTGTTGTGTGATGATTTCCTTTCATGCTTTGTTATTGTGCATATTATGAGTGATTTGACACTACAGGGATTCCTTATAATCTCACTCTCCCATAAACAAATTTTTAGTCAAGGCCGAAGGATCTAAAAGAAAGCAGGTGACGAAGAGCGTTTAAAGCTCTAGATTGGGAGTTTTATTTTGGTTATTGGTTATCATGTATAAACCGTCGGATAGTTTATTGGGAATTACATGTATATAATGATGATATTGGATAGTTTGTGTAATCCCTTGGTAAAGGGAAGAGATTGTGGGAATTATACCTTATAGAACCCTTTATTGATTAATGTAACCCGAGTATGTCGGGAATTTACCTTGTACTCTAATATTGATAAATGAAATCATACTGTATAGGCCATTTGTGAAATTGATATATGAATATGAGACCACGTTGAACAAGTGTTGTAAAAGTTTTTGAAAACCCTGATTATTGGGAAAATTTTACTTGAATAAGTCCCAAATCATCAGACAGGGTTTCTAATTGAAACTTAATTATATTTTTATGAACTAATATCGACCTTAATCGTGAAGGGGGTTACACACCCAATCTTGAACCAGAGGAGTTGGAGGCCGTTCTGCTACTGCAATTTTCTTCTTCCTCTAAGTTGACAGACAGTGAGAGTTGAGGGAGAGTTTGGAGCACAAACAGTAGCATATGTTTTTCTCTTTGCTTTCTCTCATCTTCATTATGATTTTTTATTCTAGATTTGGTGTTGTTGTGATGTTAATTAAAGCCATGGGTGGCTAAGTTTTTCTTTGCTACCTAGAGTACTTTGAACTTGTTTTAGAACTAGAGATAGAGATTGTTCCCACTAATTAGTTTTGCTTAATATTATTTCAATTTATTTAATATTTTTTTATTATTGATTGCTTAGTGATTGGCCACCATTGAGCATGTTTTGGAATTTAGGATTGAACTTGACGAAAGGAGTTTTGAATTGACCATGGGATTAAATAATGTGAAATTAGTTTTAATCTAATTTGCGTAAAGTTTCACATAATCAAATTAGAGTGAGCTCGATCTAAATTGCATCTTATTTAATTGTGTGAGACATTGCATAATTAATTGAGGTAGGTATATAAATGGATTGACAAGCATTTATAGACATTAATACTCTAGATTAGCTGATTAAATTATGTTAAAATTTATTTAGTTAAAATCTAAGAAACAAATAAGATATTAGTTATTCTAGGTTGTCTTTCTTGACATTGGAATTTATTCTTTGCGAAAAGTATTTGTTATTATTAGTTTCTTTTTTAGAGAATTATGAAAAAATACCTCAATGAAAACTTAATTGCCAAATGAGACCTCAGTATGCAAACGATCTTCCAGGTGTGCAGAATATCTGCCTCTGTGTGCAGATGATCTTCCCTGTGTGCAATATTCTTCCTTATGCGTGTGTAAAACATCTTCCCCTGTGTGCAGAAAATCTTCCCCCATGTACACAATATCTTGCCCTATGTGCAAACGATCTTCCCATGTCCCATTTGGCAATTAATTTGCCAGTTTTTTCACAATTCTCCCTTTCTTTTTCTTATTTAATTTTTCTTCATCATATTGAAAACAATTTTGATTTGTTCAACTTAAATGAAACAAGGAAATTTAATACCTAATCACTAATTGGATTGAGTTCATGTGGGATGACCTTGATTTGCCACTTACTATTTTCATGAACTGTACACCTGCAATGCTTAAATTAAATTTTGGCAGCATCATGTAAGCATACTGATGGTTTGTGCCTTACAAATTCTTAATTGTGACTTAGCCTTTCTTGCCTAACATCTATTCTTTTCTTTGTTTTCTTTTTTTGATTACAAAGGCAAGCCAAGCTTGTACATTACAATAAGTCTAAGACCTAGACATCACAGTTTATTCTTCAAACAGTGCACCACACTCTAGCGCAAAAAGCTCATGACATACATTAGGGGATGTCCCCACCTCCACATACTCGTGGTCACTTATTAGTGTCGTTCTTGCTAGGTAATCCGCATATCGAAGACCTTCCCTGTAAGAATGTGAAATCTCAAAGTCCCAGCTCGAATATATAAGAGACCCAATATCCAAAATGTCCCCATATAATGGGTGTTCAACTCTACATTCGGCTAGTAATAGATCAACAGCCTGTATAGAGTCTGTGAACAATTTAATCTTGTTGAAACCCATTTGTTTACACAATTGTAACCCATTGTAGATTGTATGGATTTCTGTAGCAGTTGAGGTATTGTATTCTAACTTCTGTTAAAATCCACATATCCAGTTACTTTGGTGGTCTCAAATAACTCCTCCACAAGCAGCAAGGCATCTACTATCTATATAACCATCTACATCTACACATACAAATCCTAGATATGGGGGTCACCACTAAAATGCATCCCTCCCTGGAATTTGGAATACTTGGTGTCGAAAACACCCATTTTTCACTTCTTCCATAAGCTGATACATACATCTGTTAGCTATTGCTTTTGGTTGGTCTGACTTGCCTTCAAACACTTGTATGCATCGGTTTTTCCACAAGAGCCAGCATATGGTACTGAACACTTTTTGCCATGGCCATCTAGATACTCTCTTATTCCTTGGTGACTGCTGTAGGTTCCACTTGAGCCATTCCTGTAAATTACCAGAAAAAAACATAGTATAATATATATGATTAGTCATAAAGAACTATACTCTCTTGTCTTGCTCACAATCTCTCAATATATGAAGTATGTTTTCCTTACTCTCACACTCAAAGGGACAAGTGTTTGGAACGCTCATGTTATATCTCGCTCTAAGTGCATTTGTTGGTAGTCTCTCATGGAATATTTGCCACATAAAGAGTTTTACTCTTTTCGGAATCTCCCAGTGTCATAAACACTGCCAATGATATTCCTCCCTATGTTCTTGCTGGTGGTACACCATGTCATATGCTGATTTAACACTAAAATTACCATCTGATGACCTCCTCCAACATATTATATCCTCTTCTGTGCCAATATGAGGATCCACCACCATAATTTTATCCACAATCCAATTGGGAAGAAAGCATTCCCATTTCTCTCTATCCTATTGACCTGCCTGTGTCATAAAAAAACTGACTTGTGCTTCAAGATCAACTAATTGCAAATTTATTTCAATATAATATTTTAATAGTTTGGCCATTGGAACCCAGTAATCCTACCATGCCTGCGAACCTCCCACTTCTTAATATTCTGCCAATTCCTATCTTAAACTCTTCCCATACTACAAGTATGCCACTCCACACTGCTAACTGGTTCCGTTTTCTCTGTACTTAGGGTATTTTATTCTCCCCACATGAATATTTGTTACACAAACATTTTACCCATAGAGCTTCTGGTTTTGTGATCAATCCCCAACAAAGTTTCATGAGGAAGGCTTTATTCTGGTAGCGAAAATCTTTTATTCCCAACCCTCCTTCATTCTTCCTCTTCTTCAGCACATCTCATGCTAGCAGATGCATTTTCTTTGCGCGCGCGTGCGCACACACACACACACACACACACTCTCTCTCTCTCTCTCTCTCTCTCTCTCTCTTACCAATAAGGGTATGTTCAATCCCTTGAAGACGATGAGAAAGATTGTCCGTTTGGATGCCTATGGCCAAAAACTTCCTTGCTCCACTTTGTCACCTTCTATGTAAAATATTGGACCACATAATTCCATCCTCCGCTATCATCCCAAGCATTATTAGCAAATGAAGAGAAGTTCTCATGCGTTACCCAAGGTGCAAAGAAGCAAAGTTACTTCTCTGCCTATGCTTTTGCATAAACGCTCCGCAACGCTTCAGCAATAATGGAACATGATTGGACTTGAATCTGGGGAGGTGAACTACCATTGTATCAGTGAATCTATGCAACCATGCATTATTAACCATAGCTCGATCAATCCTACTAAAAAAACACATCAGACATTTTGGATTCCTGAAACCACTCACCAAGCCTTTTATCCACCCCCGAACCACGCAAGGATCTAGATAGACAATCTGACATTCTCAATGTGGCATTAAAGTCACCAATCATGCACCATGGGCTTTGAATAGCACTTCCAACAAGCTTAAGTGATTCCCACAACACACTCCTAGGGCCAAATCTCAGGTTACCATATACCACTGAAAGAAAGTATTCATCATCTCTCCCTTCAATAACCACACCATGAATTAACTGGTCATACTTTTCTTTCACACAAAAATCCACCTACTCTTCCTAAAAACACCAAATTCCCCTACTAAAACATGTGCTTCAATAATCTTGAAATTCTTAAAGTTCAATCGTTGCGCAATGGATGTTACACGAGATCCTGGTTATTGAGTTTCCAATAAAACCAAAAAACTAAACTTATATTTGTTCTTCAGGTCCTGTAGCTGAGTCAGGGCTCTCCCCCAGCTCCTTTTGAATTCCATATAAAATAGTCCATTAAAAACCATAAAAGGATTATAAGGAAATGAAGCTATTACAAGCGTACTATCACTGCTCATCCCCTTGCATCGGGCCCTGAGATCTTTCATCCATCCTCAGTAGTGACCCATTTGAAAAAGGATTATGGCGTATAACAAAACCAATATGAGCTAGATCACCTAGGTCTAACAAATCCCCTAGCACTTGATGTTGAATTCCATGACCTGAACCCAAGCCATGCTCTTCAGCTTCAACTGCTTCTTCGACCTGAATCACTTGCCCAACACGTCCATATTCAACCCTATGGCCCACTAAAGCTAGCTACCCCTTATCTCCAACGCCATCACCACTTTAGCCCAGCTTTGTTTTTACTGACAGATAGTAATCCATCGGGCCCTTCTCTTTCTTCCCTTTTTAGTAACACCTATTATTTTGATCAACCCTCTTAACCATCTTGCCAGCTGTACGACATCTACTTGTTGATTCCAAATGCTTATCATGAATCGGGTTTGGCACTAGATGATTTCTGATGATCTCGCCCCGTATTAATTACTCCATTTGTTCATCCAGAATCTCGCCGTGATGGTGCACTTCTCAGCGTCATTCATTCTCTGAACTGCAACTCCGGTGGCCCTACACTATCGGTCCATGATACTATGGGACCTTTCCACCCTCCTCCTTAACCCGACACAGGCACCTGTTTGCTCTCTACCCTGCAACCTTCCTCTGCATTTGTTGATACTGTGCCTAACATCTTTCTGTACGGACAGTGGTCCCTATTGTGACCGCAACGACCACATGAGAGACAGATCAAATGAATACTTTCATACTCGAGTTTCATCTCATTCCCATTAACAATCACAATTAGAAGCAATGCTTATTAAGGTCTAGTTCCACACATAAACGTGTAAACCTTCCCTTCTTACATTTTAGAGTAGTCATATTGACCTTCCGGACCCTTCCAATTTGACTACCAAACACGTAAAGAATGCTTTTGTCCTAGTAATCCATCGATAGACCGGAACCTCTAACCCATGCAGATATTGTATTAATATAATGCCTCGCAGGTATAAAGTTTTCCTTCCATGGTTACATAGCTAAGTAATGATCCATTGTAAGCCATAGAGAACCTGTGAGAAACAATTTCATAGTCGGTACTTTTCTTAAATTTTATCAGATAACACCCAGCCCCTACATCAGTCGGCTCGAATTGTTCACCATGTAGACCCCAAATTTGTTGGAGATTTCGTACAAGACAATCCTCTCGCACCATTTGACCTAACAACTTTACCAGCAAAGACTTCTTCTATCTCTTAGTGATTCATTGTTTTTCTCCTTCGCCATTGCTATATGGGATCCTTTTGGTCACTTATCCCCACTCCACCAGTCCTCCTCATCCTTCTCTTCATCCTCCGTATCTCCCCCATCATCCTACATAAACACCAGCTTATATGTTTTCCTGCCAATCCCACTCACAAATGCTTCAGCGTGCTCCTCCCCCTTCTTTGGGGCCTCTCCTTCCTCCTCTTTTGCCTCCATCCAATCCTCCACTCGCGGCGTGAACAGTTGGTCATGAGAGAAAGCCCCACCCCCCATTCGATCCTTCTTCCTACTCGGAGCTAAGGCATCAAATTCTTTCTTCAACAACGGCGAACCACCCTTTCTCTCCATCACGATCATATCCTTCTTCTGATTTCCCTCAAACCTCATTAATGAAGGTATTTATAAGAAGAATCAACAAAGTATCTAGGAAGAATTTCAATTAAATCCAGTTGAAATACCAAAATCTAAATTCAGGCATGCATTTTTAATAAATTTTTAATTGGGTCAAGAGATCTAATTAGGGATTTCTTAATGTTACTAAAAGATCATAATGCCCTCATATAATTAAAAAGGTAAACTGAAGGAGGGATATAATTGATTTAGGGTTTAATTATTTCATCTCGCTATAATTGAAATTTTCCCGTTACTTTTAATTTGGTTAAGTTGCAATCGAAAGTGCATCCAGGATAATATATTTTTTGGAGGTGTAAAAATACCCAGGAACATTCAAAATAGGAGAAAAAATTTCAGCACTATTAAACATAGCCTGACACCGTTACACATGTATATGTAAAAAGAATGTGGGCCCCAAAACAAAACATAGCGATGTTAAGTTAAATTTAATGGTATAAAAATTTGCTTACATTTTAAATATTCATTGGTATTTATATGGAGGTAGATGCACTTTGAGTAAACATTTATAGGTATTTTTGTACTTTAACCTCTTTTAATTTGATTATTGGGAAAGTTCCTCAAAAAGAATTTTAAAAGTGTTATAGGACAAAAAAGTGTTTTGAAAATTAATAATACCAGAGAAGTGTGAAGGCTTAATTTGCCCTTTTCAAAATTAAATGGAAATGACAAAAATATCCCTCAGAGTTTAAAAAGCATGCTCACTTTTTATATGGGTTTAACAAGTCCAAATAAAGTTTTGACAAGTTTTTATAAGATTTTCACAAATTCCAATTCGAAAGTTATCACTTGCTATAATGTTAAGATATTGATTTCCATTTCTGATAAGGGTTTCAAAAGTTCAAATAAGGTTTTAAGATAATATTTTCACAAATTTCAATTCAAAAATCACCATTTGCAACAAATGACAATGTATTGATTCCCATTTCTGATAAGGGTTTCACAAGTTCAGATAAAGTTTTAACAAGTTATGATAAGATTTTCACAAATTCAAAATTCACCACTTGTTACAATGATAAGATATTGATTCCTACTTTTGATAAGGGTTTTATAAGTTCAGATTAAGTTTTAACAAATTATGGTAAGATTTTCACAAATTTAAATTCAAAATTCACCACTTGCTATAATGATAAGGTATTGATTCCCACTTTTAATAAAGGTTTCACAAATTCATATAATTTTTAACAAGTTCTAATAAGCTTATCACAAATTTCAATTAAAAAATCTGAGGCACTAGTAGCTGCATAGCATCATTCATCACCATGAAAAGACCAACGACACTCTCTAGCGAAGCATCCAAGGCACCAACACCTACATAGCATATTAGACTTCTAATTGAAGACGGGTACCAAAAGGATATGATCAACATTAAAAATTACTAGTGGATGATCCTTCAATAGTGTAGGAAAAACTAATATATTAATGAAGATACGAACTTGATTGTGAAAAAAAACAAAGACACACAGTAGTAGAACAATCTATCTCCTTCTGAAGTGACACACTTCCAGCTCTTTATAATGAATTGAGTTTCACCGCCTGCCAAGGGAGAATCAAATGTCGCCGATCTATCTCTTTACAAGTTTATTTTGACAAAAAATTTTGATCTTTATCATAAATCCACTTTCAGATAAGGCAAAACCGAGGCCAACACCACATTCAATTGTTCTTTTTAATCACATTGGGACATTTTTGTCTTTTAACAATATTCAAAAATCCTTAATTAGGCCTCCTAACCTAATTAGAAATATGCTAAAAGTATATACCTAAATTTGAATTTTGGTATTTTAAGTACATTTAATTGAGATTTTCTGAATTATTTATTTATTAGTAATCTGTCAGATATATAAATGAAGGCATTTTTGAAAATAAATTTACATTTCTAGTGTATTCATTGATTGTAACGGCTTTTTATCTGGGTTCTTCAGTCCTGATTAAATAATTATTTATCTCAAAAGACCGGAGGTTGTAAATTTTATTACAGAAGGGTAATTTTGAAAAACAAAATTGAAAATATGGACATATTTGATGAAAGTAACTAACTTTATCTAATTTTCTTTTTGGTAAAATAATTTTATCTAATTTTAATTATTTATGTGAAAATTGTTAATAGCCTCTTTTCAAAAAAAAAAAACTAGAGGGAATACATATCCATTTTACACAAAATGGTAAAGGTCATCCCTAATGAAATTATTCATTCACACATAAAGGTATAATTACTAATTATATCATGGTTTATATTATCAAAAATGACATGTAACTTATTGATTATATTTTAAAAACTATGGCAAAAAAAAAAAAAATTTAAAAACATTGATATTTGTTAGGGTAAGCATTTGAAAGAAAGACTTGGTTTGAGGCGTAATAAGCGGTCTTCACTTAAAATTTTATTTTTAATTCCTTTGAACACACATAAAAGTTGAACCATTTAAATTGATTTTTAATCGCTTTCTTAATTTGCATTTATTCAAGGGAGAATCCTATTTAAATTCAGCTGAAATATCAAAATTTAAATTTAAGTCTTCACTTTTAACAAATTTTTAATCAAGTCAGAGGCCTAATTAAGGATTTGTAAATGTTGTTAAATGACTACGTTGCCCCATCAAAGTCGTTTCTTCTTTCTTAAATCACCTCTATCTGCTAATTCAATTCTCTATTTTCTTTGTCATTTTGAGTTATGATTATTAATGTATTAATTAAAAATCAAAGAAATTTACTCCATGATTTAACATGTGATTCAAAAATTGAATAGGCACATCAATGTTCATTAATTTCCTTTTAGAGGAAATGACAACATATTTCTTTATCTTAATGTTAAATAAATGAAATAAGTAAAATTCCCCAACCACCACATGCAAAGATCTTTTTATGAAATAGAAGAATAAATCCACCCGTTATATTCTTATATTTATATAATATCTTGGTTGAACAAAAATAATTGTTGTGATTATACATGATACATACAAATTTGAATAATCTTATATCGATAGATAATACTGTTTTTTTTAAAATTATATTGTACATATAGATATATTCTTATATTCATATAATATATTTACTGGACAAAAATATTTATTGAGATTATATAGGATATATAAAAATTTGAATAATTTTATTTTGATAAATAGTACAATTTTTTAAAAAAGTTATATTATATATTTATATATACGTAGATAAGTATTTGTTTGTTTTATAAAAAAAACAAATCATAAAACAAACTAACTAACTGAAAATAAAGAGAAAATCTTAAATAAATCTCGTAGAAATAATTAAAAATGGGCTACATCTATCTTCAATTTCCCTTTCTAATTATAGGAGGATGTTCTATTCTTTTAATAACATTCAAAAATCTCTAATTATCCCTCATCAATAATGTATTAAAAGTGTAAGCCTAAATTTAGATTTTAATATTTCAATTGGATTTATATAGGATTCTCCCTTTGTTTAAATTCACATAACCAAGTCACAATTTTTTTATAACAATTTAACCACATTCACATAATGCCTCAAGCTATTGGAAAGATTCCACACTAATTCAGCCAAATTACATAATCTCATAAGTAACTCCCAACCGATCAGTGTGGCAGTAATAACTATCTTCTTTTTAATAGTTTTACAATCTTGTCTCTTTCATTCTCAAGCACAACTTTTAACTTTCCACACATAATTTGTTCTCAAGAAGATCCTAATTGCCATATAAAAACACATCATACTCACAACAACTAACATCTGCAACTCAAAACAGCAAAAGGGCTTAACGTTATTGGAGTAGATTATACAAATTTCATACGAGTTCATTCATATGATTGTCATCAACAGATTTCCCCCAATTTCATCATCATCTAGAAACTGTTATCTTTATTTCAGTAGGTAAAATCAGTTATGCGCTTCTTTACTAGTAGGTGGACTTGGATCTCATGGTATACTCTGCAACAAGCTCGGTAAAAGAAGATGATTTGTCCTCAAGCAATCTTGTTGGAGAGTCAAATTCCTCAATCAGTCCTGCAACAAGATCCATGGAGATCATACAAAAAGACAAAATAAAGCAGATCAAAATACACAGAAACTATACATATTCAAAGAAGAATAACAAGCAACTTAAATTACCTTGATTGAGAAGCAAAACCATATCACTGTCAAGAACAGAAGTTATCCTGTGTGCAATGGTAATGACAGTACAGTCAGAGAAGTGTTGCCGAAGAGTTCGCTGAATCAAATTATCTGTGGCAGTATCAACTGACGCCGTAGCCTCGTCAAGCACCAAGATCTTACTTCTCTTAAGCAATACCCTACCAAGGCATACCAACTGCCTCTGACCCATGCTCCAATTTTCACCATTTTCACTAACTACACCCATTTTCACAAACAGCAATCAGTTGTCATTTCTGAGATCATAAACAGCTTAATGCCTTTTTGTGATCAAGAAAAATAAGACAAACCTGTAGAGTCTAGCTTTCCTTCTTTCTTTTGAACTTCATCTCCAAGTTGACACTTATCTAGAGCCTAAAAGAATGTCATTGAATGAAGGCAAAGCTATATTAAGAAACAGACACAAGTTTTATTTTGGGACAGAACCTTATGTTGAGCGTATATGCATGTGTTTATTTGCAGAGATAAAGAACTTACCTCCCAAATTTGTTCATCCGTGTACTCCTCCAATGGGTCTAGGTTACTTCTCACTGAGCCTTCAAACATGGTCGGGTCTTGAGGAATAATGCTAAGTCTGGTCCTCAAATCATGAAGTCCAATAGATGAAATGTTGATGCCGTCAATCACAATTTGCCCAGCAGTTGGCTCAATGCTTCTAAAAATTGTATGTATGAGAGTTGTTTTGCCACTTCCTGTTCTCCCGACAATGCCGGTTTTCAGTCCACCAAGGAATTTGCATGTTATGCCACGCAACACAAGTGGTAGGTGTGGAGCATAACGAACCTTCATCATACGCATGAATATTTTTTACAGTAGTACAGACTAATGTTAAATCCAAGAAGTGAACAATATCATTTTACAAGCAGTAACATTTTTGTTTTAAGATGCTTGATAAAGGATAGACAGCTCAAGTTTTACAAATTAATTGACCGAAGATTGAAAGAAATTATAATGCTGAAATGCTCCATATGAATGAGACATGCACTTGGAATCAAATTTATGACTAGCTCAAAGTACCTGCAGATCACAAATGTCAACTTCTCCATGTGTCGGCCAAGAAGGATTGGGTTGATTTTCTTCTATTACAAGAGGAGGCTCACTTGGAATTCTACTATACTGAAGTATTCTCTCTACTGATATGATTTTGTTCTCCAAGTTGCAGAGGAGCCATATTACTGAGGCTTGTAACATGTTCAGATTAAGTCCATATGTAACCACCAAACCAGCAATACCTTCATAATCATAAATAAAATAAAAGTAATCAATAAGCCTCCTTAACCTCTATAATATAAGCTAAATAGTCAACGGGTTAAGATGCCAAATCTTCCTTTTCTTGGCCAAATAATGCCAAAACTTACCTGGATCTATGACTCCCTGTGGCATAAATATCAAGAATATCAAGGAAAAGACAAATGTGATAGAAGACAACATATCCAAGCGGAAGCCAAGCCATTCCATAGCAGCAGCATTGTTAAATTTTGGCCGGGAATACCCATCCATTAGTTTCATATTTGTTTCTTTAAATCTTGACTCCTGATCAAAGCTTCTAATGGTTGTTGTTCCTGAAATAGTTTCAGCAAAGTGTTGAATGACTGGAGCTTTGCATACTCCAACCAACCGTGATAGTTCCCGAGCTGAAGGTAGATAATATTGCTGCAAAATGATAAGCTTGTAAGACAAAAGTTGTCAACTTATAACATGATAAATTACACAGAAGCAATGAAGAGTTCATGAATAAGTGCATTATCAATGCAACCATAGATTGAGGGGCAAGAAAGGTATAAAATACAATACGTATAGACCTCATATCATTTAAAACAGCATGGTTTAAGCAAAATACCTGATACCAAATGCTGATTGATATCACAGGTATAAAGATGATGAAAACCTGCCATGCAGCAATAGACATCACTGCAATTGTTCCCAAAAGTTGGATCATATATAAAGCAAATAGCCCAATTTGTAAGGGAATGGCTAAATCCACTGCAGTTTGATCTGTAGAAGCCTAGAAGAGAACAAAGAGGAAAAGAAAAGGATTATAAATGACTCAGTGAAGTATTCTATAAAATTTAAACGATAGATATTAAAATACATAAGCTAAAGTATGTTATTGGTCATTAGATTAGATAAGAAAAACAAACTATAAACAATGGAATATCTCCACTTCTTACTCTGTTAATAATCCTTCCACTTGGAGTGGCATCAAAAAATGACATGGGTGCACGGAAGATGCATGAATGCATTTTATTGAAGAGTAGAGTTGCAGTCTTGTAACCAGCTGTGGACAGAAAAATAGCTTCAGCAAGGGTACAAAAAGCACTTCCCATGGCCATAGCAGCATAGACAGTTATAAGCATAAAGACTCCAACAAGTGGTTTCTCATCTGAAGAAATAGGAGTCGCCCAAGCCATCCAATAACTGCTTCCAATTTGAAGAAGTTGACACAGAATTTGAGCCAGTAATATAAATGGTACAAGAGCTCCTCCATATGCCATTGTAATATATTCCCAATAGACTGAAAGCCCAACCTTACCTTTCTCCCTTTCTTCCTCTTGAATAAGCTGGCCTTTTGGTTCAACTACATTATCTATTTTATCATTTTGCCTATCATCATTTGCCTCTTCTACTTCTGTAACTTGTAGATCAGAGACAGTTACTTCATGACCAGCTATACTAGATTTATCAGACACTCTCCCCCCATTCAGTGAACCTAGTGCAGATAACGCTTTTCTATGTGCACCAACAAGCTCAATAAAATCAATCCCAGAGTTGAGCAAATCATCATACTTTCCACATTGAGTGATTTCCCCATCTTTCATGACCTAATAAATAACATATAACATAAAATATATGAGGACACTAAACATAGTTAATTCTCCTTGAAATGATAACGATTAAATTCTGAGAATGGCTCACCAAAATAAGGTTGGCAGCAGGTAAGAACTCTACTTGATGAGTGATATAAATAACTGTCTTTGAACTTAAACAACCTAGTAAACATTCCTGCCGTGTACAGAAATAATGAAAGAGCCAACAAATTAAGTCAACTAAAATATTTAAACAAGTGTGACACTAAATAAAGATCGTACTTCAAAAAAGTATGAAAAAAGAATCTTTTGTAGAATACTAATACTATACAGCATTTAAGTGATAATGCCAAACACATATAATAAACAAAATCATCATAATGGATTACCTTAAAAAGGTGAGATCCTGTATGAGCATCCACAGCACTAAAAGGATCATCAAATAGATATATATCAGCATCTTGGTAGAGGGCTCGTGCAAGCTGAATTCTCTGTTTTTGTCCACCACTCAAAGTGATTCCCCTCTCTCCAATAAGTGTCTGATCACCATTTGGCAGAATCTCCAGGTCCTTCTTTAGGGAACATGCTTCAAGGACCTTCTCATACCTTTCCCTATCCAACTCCTTACCAAATAATATATTCTCTTCGATCTTCCCACTTTGAATCCATGCAGACTGAGCAACAAAGGCCTTGGTTCCGCACACCCTTATTGTTCCTGATATCTTTGGCACTTCTCCCAAGATACATGATAGTAAACTGGACTTGCCTGACCCAACAGTACCACAGACAGCGACCCTCATGCCTTGTGTGACAGTGAGATTTATACCTTTCAATGTTGTATTGGAGGAAGATAAATCCCAAGAGAAATTACCGTTAACTACTTCAATTACTGTATTAGAACTACCCCTAGGAAGCTTCTCTATAACATTAGACTGCAAGTCCTCAAGTCGAAGGAATGATGAAATCCTATCCAAAGATACTTTAGTTTGTGCTATCATTGAAATTGTATCTGGGAGATTATAAATAGCCACCTGAAGAATTTGGAATGTTGCAAGTGCAGATAAGATCTTCCCTGATTCGAGGGGGATCCCTATTAGCGTACAAGTACCAAATGTAGCCACAGATACAATTGCAGGCGCACTCCAAAACACAAAGAGGGTAATGGCTAATGTATAAACGTAATTTCTTAACCAGTTTTCCTCTGTCTTCCTCAGTTCAGTAACCTTTGATAGGAACTTCATTTCCCATCCCTGTAGTTTGAGAATTCTCATGTTCCTTAAAATTTCAGATGTGGCCTTCATTCGTCTATCTTTTGACTTCATTAACTTGTCTTGAAACTTTTCCTGCATTTTCCCTAAGGGAACATTTGCCAACATTACAATACCAGTAGCAACAAAAGCGGCAATAGAAGCCAACCCAAGACTTTTATACAAAATATACAAGGCCAGTACAACTTTCAAAAATACCAACCACAGACTATGAATGTACCAACTGAAATCACCAACTCTTTCAGCATCAATTGTCATAAAATTGATTATTTCTCCACTAGTGTGGCTCCGCTTGGCTTGACAGGAAAGGGTCAAAGTTTTACTATAAATCATTGTCACAAGCTGTGCTCGGATCCTAACTCCAATTTGCTGCAATTTAAAGAGCCAGTGCCTCTGCGATAGGCATTCTACAAGCTTCGCAACAAAAAATGCAGCCACCAGAACATATCCCTCATTCTTAAATGTTTGTTTGCCATTGAGGTATTGAACAAAAGTGTCAATGAGATATGGACCAACATAAGAAGCCAAAGTGTTTAAAAGTGCAAGAATACCTGTAGCAAAAATCTCTTTCCAAGCTGAGAGGATCAATGACTTCACCAACTTAAGTGTGGTCACTCTGTTTATTGTACCACAGTCAGCCTCAAGCTTATTTCTGAAAGGTGGAAAAGCTCCAGCAACACTGTCACAGCTAGCCAGTTGAGGGATATCCTCAAGATCTAAAGTTTTCTGCTTTCCGATGGCAATCAGAGGACCCACCCAAGAGAACGTAAAAATGCTGAAATTTCCAGCATATGAGTAAGGAGTAATAGTTTCTTCCCCCCTGGTCTTATTTGACCCTAATAAATCACCAAGATCAGTATAATCATTCAGAAGAGGCTCTTGAAGAATGCTATCTTCACTCTCATTTTGCATGAAAAATACCACGTAACAAAAGAATATAGCCACAAAGGAGGAGGCACCATCAGAAATTAAGTATTGAAGTGGTAACAAAACGTGCTTAAGATGGAGAATAACATCCAGTATAAAGCAATAACCAGAAATAAGTAGGTAGAAAGCGCACCAAACTCTGAAGAATAACGAAAATTTCCTTTCACCAAAATTGAAGAACCCAGTACGAAAATAAGCAGAAATGACACCCCAAGCAACTGTTTTAAGTGCCAAATCCAAAAGGGTCACAAACTTTTCATCAGACCAACCATTTCTATACCAATAGAAGTAATCCAGTAAACACATGACAAGATTAAACGCAGAAGAACCCAAAGAACAAAACAGAGCCCTCAGGTACAAAGTCCCCCTGAATTTCTCATTGGAACCGTCTCTAGCACCCACCGTAATTTGATTCCACACCCATGAAACGGAGAACAATACTAACAAAACTAGGTGGAGAGAAGCAGACAACAAATGCAAGAAAATGGGTTTGAAGAGAAGAGTCGCGGTAGAGTACATTAGCGAGTCGTGTGAGAAAACAAACCACATAGATCTAAGCAAGAAGGAAATGAAGAAGTAGCGTCAAATATGGAAATTTTCTGAAATGGGTGCGCCAGAGGATTCAGGTCATGGGTTATGGTGCAGAGTCAAGTTCGTGCAAGATTGAGGATTGAAAAATAAAAAGAAATGAGCTTAAGGGTGTTGACGTGGTGCCCAAGGAAGGAGAACGAGGACTGGTTTTCAGGAAAGGGGTGAGCTATTGAGAGTGGGAGGAGAGGCCTATGTCACATCTTATTTTATGTGACCTATGAAAATTTTTAAATGGACAAAATTTAGCTCCACTTGCTTATATTCATGTCATTGCACATGTCATCATTGAACGCCGTCTGTCGTTGTCAGTTTTGATAAGGTTCTTGGAGTTTCTCTTCGTCTTCTCCGCACAAGCTAAGTCAAAGCAATTGCAACAACATAGTAGTACAAGATGATTGAAAGAATCGACCAATTTCGCAGAAGCATAGCATGATAGAAAAAGCAAGTGTCGCACGCAGCATCCATGAAATGGTTTGTGCCCAGGCCCAATTAACTCCCTTTTTCTAATCTCATCAACCATCGAAGAATAATGCCGATACAGCTGTTAAAGTGGCATAGGATCAAGGTTATGTGACCCAGATTGGACCGGTCGAACCAACCCGGAAACTGGCGACCCGGGCACTAAACCGGCCCGGTTTGGTGACCCGATCTGGGTCATATTTTTTAAAATTTTTTTAAATCTTTTTTTTTATTTTTCCTTTAGAATTTCATACTATAAACCTAAAATATTCTATTTTTCACCGGTTTGGTCCCAGTTTGACTCCGGTCTGACCCACTGACCCTTGACCCAGTACCTTGACCGGTTCACTGACCGATCCGGGTTTAATTACCTTGCATAGGATGCGAATTTGGGGAAACAGTCCAGAAATTGGTTTAGGGGGTTTGAGGGATTTTGAACTTCGTCGCAATGGACAATAATAATCAACTGAAGAACCGAGAAATTGTTGAAGACAAGCAAGGGCCTCCATCGTCGGGCTGTGTCTTTGTCTGCGCTTGTGGGAAGAACCGAAAGAGAAACTCAAAGACCTTGTATTTCAAGTGCATGTTTGTTTCAATTAGCCGTAAAAGTTGTTTTTTCTGACATGATTTACGATATATGAGATAAATTTATAAGAAGAGTTTTGTCTAGACCTGTGTGAAGTGTTTCTTAGACTCTAACTCAAACAAGCCCCAAGTTTGATCAAGTATGAGTCATCGCATTGTGTGCTTGGCATGCTCATCCCCTAATTTTGGGGTGAGGGAACCAATTTTTTATTTTATTTTTATTTTTTATATTCTTATTTATTTGAATTAAATGATCTACTGCACCTAAAATATTTTTTATACCTGGTATCTCAAATTAATTAATTTCTAATATATCCAACATCTAGAAATATTTTTTATGTGCCACCTAGTATCTTAAAATATTTTTGGGAGATTTACACTTAGGTCCCATGTAAGAAATAAAATGAAAAAATGGTCCCTATAGATTGTAAAATGAAAAAATGGTCCCATGGAGTTGTCAATACAGGCTCCTGGAGTTGTCAAGGAGCCTGTATTGACAACTCCATGGGACCATTTTTTCATTTTACAATCTATAGGGACCATTTCTTCATTTCTCCTCTTCCTTGGGACTTCACTGTCATTCTCCCAATATTTTTTTAGTTGATAAAAAATCCTTCAAGCCATTAAATACAACTTAACTCAAACAAATATTTTTTAAGGAAAAAAATCTTAATTTGGTGATGAGCATGGAATGTGGATTCGCATCTGAACTATTAATAACTGGATGCATTAGATATGAACTAAAAACAACTAAACTCTTGATAGTTTTTTTTTTTTTGAAAAAAGATAAATAAATATCATTTGAGCTTACAAAACTTTAAAAAGTTTGTTAATACTTGTAAATGACAAAGAGGTGACAAGGATCAAATTAGGATTTTACAGTGTTGGTAATTTTATCATAATCTCTCAATTTTTTAAATTAAAATAAAAAAAAAAGAAAGGGGCACCTTGCCACCGACTGTTGGAGCTCCGGCACTGGCGGGATTTCTTTTGGCCAAGTCTTTTTTTTTTTTTTTGCCAAATTGTACCTAAGGTGTGGAGGGAGGGTTTGAACCCCCAACCCTTTGAGTCACAAAAGGTATGTGACCATTGAGCCCTTATGTCCATATGTTGCATATATGCACAAACAAATATAACTTAACACTTAAGGTCAGGCTATTAGTGCAAGCATTTCACCTAATGGGGGGTTGAATTGAGTGATAATAAAAATTTAATCGAAATTAACAATTTATAGAATTTAAATTAGAGTTAAGAGTTAGGAAAATATTACCGAAGTGTATACTAGATATTATACTGGTTCGATCGCAACCTCTTTAACCTATGTCTAGTCTTCAGAGCACCTCCGAGATTTTCACTATAACTTCCAAGATTCAGTGGGTTCTTAGCACCTCAGTACACTTCAAGTTCCTTCACTAGACACTCGCTCCCCCTTATACAATGTAATCCAATACCTAACTTAACGTTCCGCAACCTTAAGTTATCTCAATAAAGTGTATGGAATTTTTGACAAAGCTCTCTCAAAGAGTAAATAAATGATCACTATAGTACAGGATACAAAGAGAATAACAATGAATAAAATACAACTCTACATGCAGAAATTGAATATTTTGCAGTTCAGTAGATACTTCACTTTGAATGCTTCCATATTTATAGTTGGAATGTAATAAATGACTATTGTGAACATTTCATTTGTCCATTGAAGTGTCATTGCTTCCTCTGAACATTCTTTGTGTGTAGAAAAGTAGCCGTTAGAGCAAAGCAAATGTCTCAGTTGAAATTCTGATCACATTTAATACTTTTGACACAAAGTTACTTTTTCTTCTCTTCACATAATTTTTTCATTATTTATGTGGAAAAGGCTTTATACACTAATGCAATGAAATGTTAGAGTGAAGAGAGGTAAACGTATTAAATTATATAATCAATCAATGATTTTGAAAATTAGAAAGCAATGCTTTGTTTTCATGGAATCGATCACTTGAGTGATCTTCTCTTAGAAGATTCACAACATTACATATCACCGGATAGATCACTCAAGTATTATGCCAGTGATCTACAAATAGTATCACTCGAGTGATCTACAATAGATCACTTGATGTATCACTCGAGTGCTCTGCTAGTGATCTTCACTTGATGTATCACTCAAGTTCTCTATTAGTAATCTAAAAAATAGGATCACTCGAGTGGTCACTCGAGCGATTTTATACTTGGAAAAATTTCCACATGAGATCACTTTCAGGTTAGTGTAGTGTTGTGTTAGTAATGCTCTTTGACACATCACTAAGTAATTCAAAGTTATCACTCGAGTGGTCACTAGAGTGCTATTTTCAAAAGCTTTCAAAGTAGCATCACTGGAACAGATCACTTGAGTGGTATATATGCTAGTGATAAGTTTTAAACTATCACTCGAGTGATCTTGAAACATCACTCGAGTGATTTCCCTTCTTAGCATAGTTTTTCAATTTTGGTGATAGATATTTAAAAATAGTTATTCTTTGAAAAGAATACTTGTCAAAAACTTCACCATAATACTTTAAAAGAGATTTTAAGTTTTAATCACTTCAAGTAACCAAACTACATCACTTGAGTGATATAACTGTTTGTCTCAGAAAAATTATCTCTTGCTTGTTCAAAACCTTTTGTTTATCGTTAAAACCTTTTGTAATATCTTTTTAAACTTTGTTATCATCAAAACATGGGATTTAACACTGGCCAAATGCAATTGACAACTTTAATAAAGTAATTGACCACTACAATACATATTTGCTATACTTGTAATGTGTTTGACAACATTGATAATTATAAAAATAAAAAATAACTAATTAGACTTTTATTCTATTTTGTAGAAGTTTGTATTATAATAATTCAAATTTTAGAATTATAAAATAATTAAATCATTTAATCCCATATTTTCTTTTAAAATTGATTTACACCTTTACTCATTTAGTCAATGCTTTTATGACCCTAGTCAATACCATTACTCATTTAGGTATTAACTAAATGAGTAATGATGTTAACTAAATGTATTAACTAAATGAGTAATGATATTGACTAAAGGTCTAATGGTATTTTGACTAAATGAGTAATGATAATGACTAAAGACGTAAATGTATTGACTAAAGACGTAATAATATTAACTTAACTAGCTTGTCCTCCCCCATGCATTGCACAAAATGTTTGTGCTTGTGGAATAATTCAATTGTTAATGTTATACATTCGATAATGTTCAATAATTAACTATATTAGAATTAAAACTTGGGTCTTGATATAAGCAATAGAGGAAATAATGGATGGCATATCAAGTGTGTGAAACACTACATTGTTTAAATCACAATTATCACAGATTCACATTTCTGAAAAACTTCTCGGTACATGACAATCCTTATTGTCCTCTTGTCTCCACTATCATTATCACCTACAACCATCTTCAATCCTTCCATGATTTTAATTCTAGACAATGTAATATATAATTGACCATGCATAAAAACATCTGAAGAGACTATCCTGTGGTAGATATTCCACTTTTAGAAGAGTCTCACAATGATAGTCCACCTGTCAGTCTCATCATGCAAGTCTTTGATGGAAGAATAACGTGGCATGGTTATCCCTAAGCAAAAAAGTAGAAGACAAAAAAGTATCAAGAAAAAGCACATAAACTAAAAGGAACTTCATAAGAGTTGTAATTGTAAATAAGAAGAAATAAACATGGGAGGTTGTAAATGTGAAATACTTTTCTACAGTGGAGTGTAATACTCCTCCCTCCCTATATATAAGAATCTTTATTTTTGAATGAAATTATCCCTAAATATAACATCCCTTTTAAGTTTGTCTAAATAATAAATGTATATTTCTCCATTTTTCCTCAATTAATTATTATACTACATACATTCGCTTTCATCCTTTTCTCATTACTACTCTCTCTCACTCATTCATAAATAGGGGCATTTTTCAAAAAAAATTTAAATTTCCTACATAATTATTAGATTTAACTACTTTTAAGTGTTTTTTAAAATCTCGCAATTCGGTTAAAAGGCTCTTATATATAGGGAAGGAGGTAGTAGCTTGCAATACCTTCGATTTGATGCAGGGAAATGTTGAAACGCAAGATGTACATATATTGGTTAACATTTGGAGATTGGGCAGAGAGCGAATTTGAAATTGATTTCTAGATCTCTACCATTTTTTAAAAACAATTGATATACGTCAAAGAGATCTAGCCAAATAGCTTCAAGAATTAACTATGCCTTACATCATGGTTGTCATTGGTCTCGTGGAATCAGAACCTCCATTTAGGTTTAATTGGATGACGGCAAATAAGAATATAGGAAAAAATTCCATATATCTGTATATATATTAGGATACTTTATGCATAGAGTCTACTGTTGATTGCCTAAAACAGGAAAGTAGAGAGTTATGGCTAGCTATGAATGGAAAAAAAGGCAAAAATCATAAAACTATTTTAAATATTATTAAGTGTGGAGAAAAAGTTTGCTGCTACAACAACGCTTTTCAATATTGATCACAGTGTGCAACATCATAAATAAATGTATTTTACACGAATTAATGGCAATCAGGACATAGGAAGTAGAATGCAATATAGAGGGCAATCTCATTATAGAACAACTAAAAATATCAAAATATATAGCCCAACTTTATCAACATGCCTACAACCCCAATTGAAAACTTTGAAAACGTAACATGCCAAAGCCATGAAACTTTCACAACATTTAAAACAATCATTATTCCTTCACTGCCTACAACCAATACATACTAATATAAGTTTAACATGGGGTCGGCATCATCTTTTTTTTTAATGAAAAAAAAACCAATGAATGCAATAATTTAAATTGACTCAGTCATCAAGATAGGATTATGATGGGCCTCCAGACAAAAAAAGTTCAAAAAGGAAGAAGGAATTAAGCTAAGTTACATATGTCATCTAGTACAAAAAGAAGTGGCATAAACCTCACAGGGTGAACAAAAGACATATTTAGTCACAGACAACATTGAAAATTTTATCTTGAATGATATATATTGTTGTAGTATATTAGATGACAGGCTATGTATGTCTTGCATGTTGTTTGGATTCACGATATGCACTTGAGCACATACACAAGAGTTATTTGCCTACAAAAGATAGCAAGGCTATTAAATCACTTACATGTAAGGGTTATTTTGAGTGCTAAAACAAAACACAAACAAAAGTTGAAGACCGAGTCTTTTAGCTACAGAAGATGGTATACCTTGGTGGTTCAACAAAGCGGTAATGTACAAGGATAACATATCTCAAGTAATACCTGAATCTAATTGGAGACAAAAGTGTATAAAAAAAACGTCATATCTCATTGTATATTAAGATGAAAATAGTGACATTATAAACACATACTAAGATAAATACATTTTCATCGAAGATGTCACTTTTTGGTTGCTATTAGGTGGTCGAAATGCAATGAGAAAAATATAATAGCTTGAAGATACCATTTACCTACCACTTATAGTTGGTCAAAAAGTAAAGATAAAAAGGTCACAGTAAAAACAGTACCCTTTTCAGTGATAATATTGGAACAACAATAGCATTTAGACCATTAACATTCTAAGGACAAAACGTGCATGACAATAAAGCTAAATATAATAACTTAACATGTAAAATGATCACAAAGTAACACAATATTCATCTCATCTTAAATGTGACCTCAAGTCACCAAATAATAGACATATTCCATGTTAAGATATGATAATCCATGAGCATGCAACTTTGCAATTATACAACAAAAGGAACCAAAATAGCAATACCCAGATCCTCAATTATACAACATTTAAGTGTTTTTTAAAATCTTAAAATTCAGTTATAAGGCTCTTATATATAGGGAAGGAGGGAGTAGCTTGCAACACCTTCGATTTGATGCAGGGAAATGTTGAAATGCAAGATGTATATATATTGGTTAAAATTTGGAGATTGGGTAGGGAGCGAATTTGAAATTGATTTTCAGATCTCTACCATTTTTTAAAAACAATTGATATACATGGAGAACTTGAAATAGACTTTAAAGAGATCCAGCCAAATAGCTTCAAGAATTAACTATGCCTTACCTCATGGTTGTCATTGGTCTCGTGGAATCAGAACCTCCATTTAGGTTTAATCGGACGACGGGCAAATAAGAATGTAGGAAAAAGATTATATATATCTATATATATATTGGGATACTTTATGCATAGAGTATAACTTTTAAGTGTTTTTTATCTTGAATGATCTACATTGTTGTAGTAGATTAAATGACAGGCTATGCATGTCTTGCATGTTGTTTGGATTCACGATATGCACTTGAGCACATACACAAGAGTTATTTACCTGTAGAAGATAGCAGGGCTATTAAATCACTTACATGTAAGGGTTATTTTGAGTGCTAAAACAAAACACGAACAAAAGTTGAAGACCGAGTCTTTTTGTAACCCCCTCACTGTAATTACATCCGGTTTATAAAATTAAAGTGAAATAGAGACCAATAAAACAAAATCAACATTTATATTCCCTCACCTTCAAGATGGGGTGTTTAGAAAATAGTTCAAAATATATTTAGCCTGGTCTCACATTCACGCTTCGAATATAATTACTTGAGAAATCAAATCACATTGATAAATATCAGAATGCACAACTAAAATCCCGACATACCTCAGGTTACATGTATATATAAAATGGGTGTATAGTTTTCCAAAATAGGGGATTACATATCTAAAAATAATATTTACAACCCAAAATATATACAGTAATCCCAAATCCAAAATAGATAACCAACAACTAAATAAAATGTCCCTAAGAGATCCTAACCGCTTTGGGTTGTCCGCTTCCCTTTTAAGCCACTTGCCCTGTCTAAAATGTTAGTCATTGGAAAGAATGAGATTCAAGAGAATCCCAGTAGTAACAAATCACTCATACAATGTATAAACACATAGCATATATAATCATGTTCAACAGCATCTCAATGATTCATGGCTCACGCCATGAATGACAGCACTAACGGCTGTAATCACAATGCGACAGCTTTCGATGTAATCTCAATACCCGCTTTCGCGGTAAACACTATACTAGCTTTCGCTGTAATCACTATGCCCTCTTTCACGGTAAACTCTATGCAACAGCATCAAAAGGCACAAAGCATCACAAAGCTCCATAAGGCGTCACAAGGCATCACAAAGCAGCAGCAACAACACAATGCATGACAACATACATACAATACATTTACACAAAGTATAAGAGAAGAGTCACTACCTTGTTCTTTCCTGGCGTTCCTTGACACAGTGGACTCACGAGTTTGGCAAATGTCAAATCCTATAACCAAATTAAAGACAACCGATCAATCTCTTTTCCAAATACTGATTTCCATAATACTCTAAGTTGGTTATCATTCAAACTCTTGAGGTGGTTATTAGAGGCCTACACATATGCCAAAAGGGTTGGGAGAAACTACCCTAAAGACCCCTTTCTGGAAGCACCACATTGATTTTCAGCTGGCTCACTCGAGTGAAGATGACCTCACTTGAGTGATGGGAGGCTTGCACTCAAGTAAGAGTAGCTCTCACTCTCGAGTGTTTGATAGTAAGCAACAACCATGACCAGAAAGTGCTCACAATACTCGAGCATCGGGTTTTGCACTCGAGTGATGACTCCAAATTCACTCGAGTCCTCAAAGGTGCAACACATGAAGTGAGAACCCGAGAGCGATGAGAAACTTTGGAACTAGAAGTGCACTCGAGTCCCGAAGAGTGAGACACAGAGAGTGCTTGCCCGAGAGCACAAACACCTTAAAAGAGGGAGCTCACTCGAGCACAGCCCTTGGCACTCGAGTGAGAAGACAACACTTGCGAGTGTCAAAACACACTCTTGACAAATGGCCTGCGAGTGCTTGGCCTAGAGCAACTCTTAACATGGCATTACACTTGCACTCGAGTGAACCCATGCTCACTCGAGTGATGGCCTATTTCACTCGCGAATCAAGAAGTGCACTGGCGCTTTTGGCATGGAAGTCCAATAAGAACTGAAAGAACTTGGGCGAAAATATGCATAACACTCGAGTAAGACTCATCCTCACTCGAGTGAGGCTTATTGGATTACCAGATAGCAGCAAAAGATAGAAATTCCCAAATTGGCCAAAACTGATCCCAATGGTTCCCAAACTCAACACAAAGCTCATACCCACTTAAAATCCCATAAGGAACCCATTGGTAACCTCCAAAACACTCAAAAACCCATCCTATTAACAATTCATACTCTTGGGTCTCTATAACACACACAATACCCAATTCCATTCAACTCACTTCCAAAATCCAAAACCACATCCAATAATCAAATAACTCCACAATAAACTAGTTCCAATATCATTCATCATATAATCCATGCATTCAAAATTTGGCATAAAACCAGGGCAAATTCTAGAATTCATCATATTCAACCAAAAATCACAATAAATATATCAAAATAATCTAAATGCTCACCTCTTCACTTTGCTAAAATCGAAACCTTGATTCTCCAACTTTCAAATATGCTCCAACACTCAAACTACCACCTTTCAAAATTTTGAAATCATCAAGATGAAGCTCTTAACACTATGAACAAGATTAGTGAAGAGTGTTTGAGCATAGGAGGACCATTACCTACCCAAAATTCAAGCTTTCCCTTTCTCTTTCCTTGCTTCAAGTTGCCGAAAATGGAGAAGGAGGAGAGAGAGACGATGAGATGATAATGATGAAGAAGATCACTTCCCTTCCCTATTCTCACCACCTACCAATTTGAGAGAGAGAAGAGAGAGAAAAGTGACTTTGACATGTTGACTCAAATCTATGGTCCACATTGAGCCACTTGGCATAATCTTGTTCACTCTTTCATTAGCTCACATAGATGCAAAGCATACAATTCTGACCCATAGACAATAAATCTCAACCATTGATTTTTAATCATCAATGAGTTTCCTCTTTGGCAACTGGCCAATTGGTCGGCAAATTTCCAATTTTACCATTTTGCCCCTGATTTTCATTATGTTGAATAAATTATCACCAAGAACATTTATATCAAATCCATATCACATATCTACAAAAGTGTTTAATTACACTAATTATAATCACATTTGAGGTCATTAACCCTTAATATGAAATTGGGTCATTACACTTTTAGCTATAGAAGATGGTATACCTTGGTGGTTCAACAAAGCAGAAATGTAAAAGGACAACATATCTCAAGTAATACCTGAATGTAATTGGAGATAAAAGTGTATAAAAAACATGTCATATCTCTGTGTATATTAAGATGAAAATAGTAAAGGCGTAAATCAATTTTAAAAGAAATAATATGATTAAAAAATTTAATTATTTTCCAATTCCAAAATTTGAATTATTATAATAAAAATTTTAACAAAATAGAATAAAAGTCTAATTAGTTATATTTGATTTTTATAATTATCAATGCTGTCAAACATTACAAGTATAGTAAATATGTGTTGTAGTGTTGTCAATTGATTTATTGAAGTTGTTAATTGCAAGTGGTCAAATCCTAAGTGTTAAGTTATATTTGTTTGTGCATTTATATAATAAATGTTCATGGTGGCTCAATGGTCACATATCTTTTGACTCCAAAGAATTGGGGTTTCAAGCCCTCTCTCCAACACCTTGGACGACTTGGCCAAACAAACCCCGCCAACAATGGTGCTCTAGTGAGGTGCCCCTTTCCTTTTTTAATTTAAAAAATTGAGTGGTATTATGGTAAAATTACCATTACTTTAAAATCCCAATTTGATCCTTGTCACATCTCTATCATTTATAAGTGTTAACAGACTTTTTGTGGTTTTGTAAGTTCAAATGGTATTTATTTGTATTTTTTCCTTTTTCTTTTCACTCATAATAAGATACCCCTTATAATTACTTAATTCAATAAATTAAGGGTTGTGAGTTGTAGCAAGTTAAAATCAAGAGATAAAATTAATAATTAATATAACATTCAAATACCTAAATTATGGGCAGGTTGGTTTTTCTTGTTTCGAAACTAATTTTCTTGTTATCAACATAGAATTAGTTTAGTGGTGTACAACTTATCTAGATCTCTTTTGATCTCGAATTCAAGTCTCAGAGGAGACCATTGTGTTAGGAGGGGCAGCCACGGAGCCCTAACCGGATATCGAATGATAATATGGAAAAATAATTTTCTTTTTTTAAAATAAAAAGTTTGGTCATTACCTTTAAATAAGTGTTTTATTTAAAAAAATAGAAATATGTTTTTAACAACAAAAAAACTCAAACAAAACTTTTACATTGTTGTGCAAAGAGTGAATTGAAGTGCAAAGAGAGAGTGATTCTTATTTCATTTCAAACTTACAAACTTTGATACATGCGTGCTATTTATAGGACATAAAGCTGGGAATAAGGGCCAGCCTGTGGGTTCTGGACTGGCCTAGACCAGCCCACAGGTTGTGCAATGCACGTCGAAAATCGCCAACCCTAGCCCGCATATGCAGGTTCGTGGGCCAGCCCTCACAATTTTTTTTAAAAAAATCTTTTTACCCTATTTTTTGTATAGATTTTCCCTGTTTTTTCTGCTATGCTGGAATTGCCTTGTACAATATATTCTAATGCATATAATATAACTTATATATAAGCCATCATGGTTAGTTACAAAAAGTCCTAAAATTTACCAAACAGAATATAGTGAAATGGGTTAGGGTTTCTTTACACTTTGGGCTAATAGGTTTCAACACAACAGACCAGATACCACTTCACAAGTTCACCTCAGCATTTATAAAACTAAAAAAAAAATCATTGCAGGCTAGCCCACGGGTTAGACAGTGCCAAGATGGCGCCACATTTTGTAGCGGTTTGTTGGTGAAAACCGCTACAACTGTTGTTCGCCAACCAGTGCGCCACTTGGAGCGAGTCGTACAACCACTACAGATTAACAACTATGAATTGACAGTTTTTTTGTAATGTATGTATCACAAAACCTCTAATGATCATGGTCAATTTGGGCATTGGGTATGTGTAATTGTAGCAAAATATGCTAATTAGTCTTCAAGATTATTACTTTTGAGTTAGCATAAGAGATTGTAGAAAAATATGCTAATTAGTCTTGAAGACTATTACTTGAGTGACATAACTTTCTATAAATTATTTGTCTTCAGGACAATATATATAGTAAAAATACATTTTCAAAGCTATAAAGTCTTTTTGTATCATTTGATATATGAACCATAAGCCTTCGGGGCTTAAATATTTATAACAATCAAATCATCAACGTGCCACAAAATTTTTCTTCGCATATCATTTAGTATTAGAATCAATGGTGTTATTTTACAAAAGAATCATTATAAAAGTGACGTGACTTCTGGTCACTCAATCACAAAATTAAAGATATTATGGCTTATGGCTATTCAATAAATGAGTAATACCGTAAAATTAATTAAGTAAATTCAAATTCATAATCAAATATAAAAAAGATAGGCCCATGATCATATAAATCACATTATATAATCATATATAATACTATTATGTATTAATATAAATAAATTATATAAACAACATATATACACACACATATAAACAAACTCAATAAAAGAAGAGAAAAATATATGGATCAATTATAAAATGAAATAACAACATACAATGTGAATAACAACATAATATAAATAAAAAATGTATAAATGTTACGTAAATATATATAAATATGTGCGTGTATAAGAATGCCCATGGTGCAATACATAACTAGTTAGAGGAAAGAAACAAATATATAGATGCAATCAAATAATATTGATAACAGAAGGGAAAATAGGATAACACACATTAAAATGTAAAAAAAAAAGGTAGCATAAAATAGATACATAAAATAAAGATAACACATAAATATATAATCCTATAACAAAATTAAAATGTATAAAAGAACAATGGAATAAAAAGTATAGAATATAATATGTAGCAAGGCATTAAGACTAAAAAAATGCAAATGATAATTTGGACAAGGGAATAAAAGGGAAAACGAGAGCTAATATAGAATATCTTTGTATTGCACAAAGGGACTAGAAGAAATAAAAAAAACTATACCATAGGTTTTCATAGCTAATTTGTGCTAATAGCGTGTTGTGAAAATAAGAAGAATACAAGAGAGATTTGAGATGAAGGATATAAGCAAGATAGGAGAGAATTGGAGAGTAAAGAGAGAGTAATCATTATTTCATTTCAAGCTTACAACCTTTGATACATACCTACTATTTATAGGCCATAAGTCCTTAAATTGCATTACAAAAGTTACAATAAAATAGTATATCTACATAATTATATAATATAAAGTCTTAATAGATTATATACCTTAATCAAGAAAACTTTCAATAAACCATTCATATCATAGATTATATGGCTTTAAGTGTAGAATTTCAAAAAATATTTGTTAAAAGGTTATGGACATCCATACCTGTATTGTAATATTTATAACATACATGTTTTACTGTTTTCTAATATATTTGTGATGTTATTTTTCCCAATACTCGTCTTCACTCGCGACCACGCTCTTTATTTTATCTCTCTCGCTCATCTACATTGTTTCTCAATTCTTCGACTCTCCATACTCAATACTGCATCCTTCACTCTGTCCCTCACATTCTTCAAATTGATTTTAAAAACAATGGTTCCAAATAAGCATTTATATTTTTTGTTTAAATACAATTTTTTATAACAATCATCCAAATAGAATTTTTTCCTTTTTAAAAAAAATTTTTTAAAAATATTCATAAAACTATTCTAAAACATAAAAAAAACAAATAAGATCTATATTTTTCTCAATTTAAACTCAATCGCATTAATTAAAAAGACATAAGAGATTAGCTTGTGTTATTACCTACGTTACATTACAAGACCTTGACCTATACATTTTTAATTTTAATAATTGCAACATTTAAATAACTAATTTTATATCTTTCTATAATATAAACTACTCCTCCTTTTGATAATTACTATAAGATATATTTATTAAATTTGATTTGATTAAGAAATTTAGTTAAATTAGTTAATATGATATGTATTCTTTAAAGCATCCTAATCATCTTTCTTTATTCTCTCTACTTTATTATTGTTGAGTGACTATCAATAGGGATAAATTAAAAAAAATTGACAAATATAAAAATTATATTTTATATTTAGGATTAAAATCAACTCTTCAAATATGTCTTATATAAAAAATAGAAGTAGTAATTAAAATAGTATATATATACACACACACACTACAAAAAAACAGGAAATTAGCGAAGG
Source organism: Inga leiocalycina (assembly GCA_963242795.1). Classification (NCBI taxonomy): domain Eukaryota; kingdom Viridiplantae; phylum Streptophyta; class Magnoliopsida; order Fabales; family Fabaceae; genus Inga; species Inga leiocalycina. The sequence goes on along the minus strand of OY725325.1, from coordinate 30,421,256 downwards.
AATTAATTCGGCCGCTATTCCATCTCTAAACCGTCAATAAATCCATTACTAATTTTAGAGACGGAATTAGAAACCAATTAGAGACGGAATAATTTCGTCGCTAATTTCCGTCCCTTTAAGGGGTAATTTAATCTTGTTTTTTGACAGAAAATAGCGACAAAAATTGTTCCATATCTAAGTTTCGTCATTATTCTATCACTAATTCCGGTGAAAATTTGAAATTTTCAAATTTTCACCATTTAAAGAATAAATGATAATATAATTATATAAAAATTGTTGAGACATCATGGAGCTGAATTCTTATTAAACGCATTCATATATCATAAAAATGGCATCGTCATGTGACTTCGTATTTGCTAAACAAACAATGAAATAATATATGAACTACTCTCTTTTAGAAATTAACATAATAAATGAAGAAAGAATAATTATAGTGCTAATTTCTTGAAATTAATTAGACTGCTAATCAATTTATAAGTACACTTATTTATTAGTGTTACTAACATGATTTCTTTAACAAAATAAAAACACAATAGTTGTTTTGGAAGCTATATATAGTATAAAATTCATAGATAAGAATTAAAAAAAAATACAAACAAAGAAGACTAATATATAAAAGTTAAAATTCATAACAACTCATGATACAATTTACAAAGTATAAACATCACAACTTGTTTCTTTGAGTTTTATGCAAAGTATAGGATTTTATTTATAAAATATTGAATTTGTGGCAAATTGCAATAATGTATTCTACCGTTTCAAATAATACATAAGAACATGTAAATAATTACTACTACATATATTATATAAATGTGTAATTAAATACTCATTTGATTGACAGTATAAATTCAATCTTGCAATTGTATCAAAAAAAAAAAGTTCAATCTTGTAACTTGGCCAATCTATTTCAAAATATAAGTCTAGTCTAAAAGTTAGAAACTGCAATTCTTTTTCTTATGTTGCTCTTCTATACAATTTATAACTTTATAAATAATTATTTTGTTATCATTGATGTAACAATATTAAGTTTTGAAATCAACTCAATGTTAAATACTCATTTAATCTGTTAATTGAGACTAATAAGTGGGATCAGAATGATAGTTGATAGGCTAAAACAAATAATAAAGTCAGTATGAATTTTGCTTTTGTATTTTTACCATCTCACCCTTAATTGCACTCTATATTGAGAAACAACCCCATAATTATGAAGTACATATGCCACACTTGCTAGCCGAAGGAATCTCTAAATACAGGTATTTATGCATCATATAGCCTTCAAGAATTTCATTTACTTCATTTTGAGTTTTTCTAAGCATATCAAGATTGTTGAATACTAAATCAAAGGTGGAGCTAGTATGTGCAATTATTGTGCGAACTTAGTTTGCCATGTCATATGTAGTATAATTAGTTAAAATACAACAATTTAACTAATATTAATCCTAGTTGGCTGCTCATCTGATTCACATTTTTATTTTTCTTAAAAATTCAAATCGTTTAATTAAGATTTCACAAATAAAGAAAATATAAATATTGTGAAATCTTTTAATTTTTTTAATATACCAACTAATATTTAAGAGGTGCCAAATCAGCTTATGAATTGTTGTATTTTAATTGGTTAGGCTATAAATAACATGACGGACTAGATTGATACAATAATTTCTAGGGTTGACATAAACAATTGCACATTCCCTTCATTTACAAGACTGAATAAATTTCCCCTCCAAATTTTTGCAAATTCCCTCCATATTTGAGCTTTTTTTTTTTTTGCCAAATCCCACTTCCCCTTAATTTCTAAGACTCTCTCATTCCATCACATATCTCTCATCTCTTATTCTTCCTTTTAGTCACTTGTTCAACCTCACAAAGTCATCGACTTCCCCTTTCTTCCTCGGCTGGTTTGTTTAGTTCAATGTTAAATGCTCATTTAATTTGTTAATTAAGACTAATAAGTAGATATAATCATAGGAGTTATCATATGTGTGGGAAAATTTTGTTTAATTAGTTATTTTATCTAGATGTGTGGGAAAAACCATGCCCCAAAAACATTCGTATATGTATTCCCTGTAACACCCCGATTTTCGATTAAGGGCTAATAGTAATTATTGAGGATAATTATCGAATTAAAGTGGAATAATTATGGGTTTGGTGGCTATATTAATTAATATGCCATAAGAGTTGGAAAATTGAAAGAATGGAATTATTAGCATAAGTTGGTGATTAATGGAAATTAATTACTAACTAAGAGAAAAATGAGAAGTGTGATTAAATGGCTAATGAAGTGGTTAGAGTAATATGAGAGCCAATGAGGTGGAGACATGTGACAAGTGGTTAGGATGAGAGAGGGTGTTGGAAAAGTCAAAGCACCATTTATTTTATGCATTTTCCCTCTTTCCTCTCTATCTCCCATGCGCATAGAAAGGGGCTAGGGGACAGATTTTCTGCACTTCATCCCTCTTCTCCATCTCTCTCTCACGTTCTCTCTCTTCTCTCTTCATTTCCTCCATTGTTGGCCAAGAGAGAGAAAAGAAAAGCTGGATTTGAGGTAAGCAAATGGCCTCAAATGCCAAAATGCTCTTCATTAACATTGTTCCTTGAGCTAAGAGCTTTCATCCTATGGTTGTAGATTCTCCATTGGTGGTGATTGAGGAATCACGAAATTATGAACTTGGGAGAATCATGAAGTGCCTTTGGGAAAGTTGTTGAGGTAAGTGAAAGCTTCCTTCTCATATAAGATTTGTGGCCATTGGTTAGGCCTTGAATTTCTGGAATTTTGGCCCTAATTTCGTGATTTAGGGTCTTGTGGTGTTTGAATTGTTGTTGTCATGGAATTAGTGCCTTGTTTAGTGTTTTGAATGAATGGTATTGAATTGAAGCTTAAATGTGAAGTTTGGCACTCTTTGTGTTGGTTTTGTGCTTTGGTCAAAACAGGGCATATAAATGGGTTGTGATTTTGGTCATTTTGAGGTTACCATTGTGTTCCTTGAGTGATTTTGTGTGAGAATAAGCTTGGTTATTAATTTTGGAGTTATTGAACACTTTGGTAGAAAATTGGAAATCTGTTTGGTTTAAGCTCTGTGTTGCGCAGTAATTTTGTATGAGCGTTTTGAATGACCAAATGGTATTGAAAAATTCTGAAACTTTCCAGTCTTAAATTTCACATCCCAAGCTTCAAAATGGACACATAATTTGTGCCATCTCGTTTTGTCTACTGTGATTTATAGCTGTCCAAAGTTTGAGGTCGAAAATGGATTCTGTTTTGGGACAGTCTTGAGTTTTTGGTGATTCTGTATTTGTGTGGTGATTTCCAGTGAATGGCTATATTTTTCCTTGAAAGAGGACATAGATACCTTTCATTTGGCTTTGGAATCACTTCGTTTCAATTTTTATATATTTAGTTATGAATTTTGGAAGTTCGCCTAGTGTCAGGAAATTTCTGGGCCGCGGCCCAAGAGTGGCTGGACCGCGGCCCAAGACTTTCTGGCCTTATCTGGGCCGCGGCCCAAGAGTGGTGGGCTGCCGCCCAAGTCCTTCTGACCATATTTGGGCCGCGGCCCAAGGAATGGTGGGCCGCGGCCCACCCCTGTGTTCCAGCACTTTGTGATTTCGAAAAGTGACCTTCAACCTTTTATTTCCCAATCTTTTGGGGCTTTGATTAGAGGCATTTGGGGCCTCTTAAGGGTCAATTATGGTAACCGAATCTACGTATTATGAAAGTGAGAATTTGGAAAAGAGAATGACCATATGTTCTTGATTTGGTTATAGGATTGGGTAATTACCCTGATCATGATTTGATATCCGCTTGGATCGTGAGTAGCCGACGCTGGAGCATACGTGGAAAGAATAAGTGTAGGGAACTTACCTCTCCTGCATGTATTGATAATTGTATTTGTGTATTGATGCATGTTACTGCCTTGCTTGATTATGTGAAACATATGAGAATGATTGAAGCTCTGTTTCTATTTATACTATGGCCATGAGTATGTTGTGTGAACATTGAGCATGCGGATATATCATTATGTGAACATGAGTTATTGTGATGCAAGCATGTCATGCATTAAATACTTATCTTGCATGCATATTGGTACCTGTTTCCTACTGAGATTCTCTAGAATCTCACCCTCCCCTATCAACATTTTAGACAGGGAAGGAAGATTGAGGATGAAGCGAGCATCCAAGGACGGAGAGGACTCGTTTCTGGGTGAGAGCCTAGTAGTTGGTTATCATTGTACAATTGAGAATATGTATTTGTATATTTGGATCAGTGTTTGAGCATGTATTCGAGTAAGTTGTGTAATCCCTATTAGTGGAGTTGTATGGGCTAATGTGCCCTATGATTATTGAGCGAAGATATGATTCCGGGATTGCCGGAAATTTATATTGCGTACTCTGATATTTGGATAAATGTAATTTATCTTCGCATAGTAATTATATTCGGAGTGTGAATGTGAGACCGTGTTTTAAATGATTTCGAAATGTATTTGGGAAAACCCCATCTGGTTGATGGGTTTATAAATGTTGTTTTGTCTTATTGGTCTCTATTTCACTTTAATTGCGTAATCCGGATATTAATTACGGCAGGGGGTTACATTCCCTCCGCTTATACAGATTAAAACATATTTCCCCTCCAAAAATTTTGTAGTTCCCTCCATTATTTTTAAGGCCTTTTTTCAGCTTACCCCCTTCCCTTCGTTCAAAAATTTTACTTTAACCTTTATTTCACTTGTGAATCCTCTTCCTCCACACTTCAAACTTTTCCTTCATTCAACAGCTCCCTCGACAAACCCTAACATTCACCTTCTCCAACCTTCAAATCTCGACTTCTCCATGACCAAAGCTGCCTCGACATCTCCTCCCAAAACCCCAAGCTCTACTTTCTCTAAGATCGATATGCTGCTCACAAAAAGCCAAGCTTCCCCTTCTTCGAATTCCATCTGCTTCTCGGACTTCAATCTGTTGCTCCTGAGCTTACCTACCAGAGGCGTCCACAATTATTGGCAAAAATTTGATAATGCTGTCATGTGACCTATTTTCGACGGGCATCTAGTTTATAGAGCTTTTCCTACTCTTTTCATAGGGGAGACATATGATTTAATTTATAGAGCCTTTCCTATTATGTTCCAATATTAAGGGTCACAAAATCTTCTTTCTCTGTTTGGGATGGTGTTGCCTCGTAGGTATGCGCATATAAGCTTCATTCCTTCTTAAATTTGTTGTTAGTTATTGTTGTTGGGGTTGAGTTGTGGGTGTGTATAAAGCATAATCCATCTTGTTCCCTCCATTCTTCTTTCTTCCTTAGGTTATCCATTATATTATTGGGTGCGTGGGTAGGATTGGATTTTGTTTTGCTATCCCCTTGCTATTGAATGTCCAAGGCAAGGGAAGTTTGGTGTGTTGGTCTAACTAACGCATTGGAGAAAAGTAAGCTATTATCAGATATTGTCATAATATTTTTGGGTTTTGTTTGGATGGAGAATCAATATTTATAAATATGATTCCTCTTCAATTTCTAATTTGAATCAGGTTGGAAATTGAGGAATAACAATTTAGTACATGGAAATTGTTGATTGATTAAGAAGTATAATAAAGCTTTGCTGATACATAAAGTGGTTTGGATAGTGCTTTCATAAACTATGAATGCTGTTATGTGGACTTGAAACCTTAATGCCTACTATGTGTTTGTCAAACTGCTTGAAAAAAAAAGAAGCCATCTTATCCAAAGGAGTAACTAAAGCTAATAATATCCTTGTCTTTTGGTTAGTATGTTATAATGAAATAGGAATTGGTGATGTATATTGTTCAATTGGTCAATTGTCTGTTCAAAGACTTGATGGCGTTGATTCACATTTGTGTGTATTTGGAGGGAGTGCATATATATATATATATATGGTATTTTCTGTAAGGACATGATTAAGTATTTCATTATGTTTGTAATGCTCATGAATCAAGTAACATAAGCATGTCACCACTTGTTCAATGATGTTGTTTGTCCTTATGTTGTGGTGTGCATGTGTCCCAGATTTATTGTATGGTTGTTGATTGTCCAAATATCATTATTTTACTCTTGTATTGTATGATCTCTAATAAAGGAACCGTGAGAGGGAGAACTGACAGTAGAATGAGCAAAGCATCAATGTGGAGGTTATGGTTACACAAGGGAGCTAGATATAAGGTATTGGTTAATTTTAGGAGGTTATGGGTTGTATGTCAGATATTATTGCTGTTATTCCATTTTCTTGTTCATCCCAATGTATCACTAACTTTTGATCTGTTCTTGTCCTTAATTTGTTAGAGCTGGGTATTTTAATGTCATTTGAGACCATACTATAATGATATACTGTGGTTATTTTCATGCTAATAGCTTCTCATGTTAAGTGATGTGCCTTAGACTTTTGAGACCATACTATAATTATATACTATAAATTTTTGATAAATTTTCCTTTAGTTATACCCCATGACTTTCCTTTTTCTTTTTTCAAAAAAGCTTCTAACTTTTATCAAATTTGTGCAATTATTTTTTTTGGCATTGTTTAGGATAATATAGGAAATTCTAGAGAAGATTTGTTGATGGATCTTGAAGATGCACTATTGAAGCAACGAGTTGTGTCAGGTTACAAATTGAAGGAAGAAAGGGAAAGCCATTGTAAAAGTCAGATTCAACATTGGTTAAATGAACTAGAAGGTGAATAATTACAATAAAAAAGAAGCACCATCTTCTCTCTTGCAAATTTTGCACCTGTTTAACCATGCAAACGTGGTAGAGGGTGTGTTTTATTTCTTAGCAATGTTTTCAGTATGTGAATTCATTCAAGCAATACTGTTATGACTCCTTTCAATTTTTCATAGTATTGATAGATAAATCAATATGTTTTCTCTAATTCTCTAATTTTTCAGTATGTGAATTCATTCAATTTGGTTGCTTCCACTGAATTCTTTCTCTAATTCTCTGAAACTTTGCTACATTTTTGAAATTTTGATCAGAAAAGTTCATTGTCTTGAATCTATTACTACAATCTGATGTGGGTTAAATCATATATGAATTTTTTTATCCAATAGTGAATTTTTCTTGCTGAGAATTTGACTGCACTATTATTGAATTTGAACCACTTTGCTATCATTGATTGGGACTTAATCATCAAGCTGTCAAAATTTAGTTAAAGATCAATTGAATATCCATATTATTGGGCTTTAACTAATTTTGCTATAGCAGCTTGTTAAGCCTTTTAAGGGTGAGTTCATGGTACATTTTTTCTATTCTGGTTGCTGCTTTGTGTTGCACTTGTGAATTGCTAATATAGAGGGCATTAAGGCTGTCCTTTGGCTTAACGAAATTGAATCTATGAGAAGCTTTATTCACTAAAATTCTTGTTGATATTTACATCAAGTTCTCTGCTGGATTTTCTTGGTACTTGACTTTGCATACTACAAACATCCAATTGCTGACTCTTTGGGTGTTCTGGCACAATCTTTCTATGAATTTTTGTAAACCATAGCCAATTTGCTTGCTGTTGCTTTCATTGCTAAAGATTGCATTGTTGTGGTGTAAGGAAATTGAACTTTGATCTATTTCATGCATCAGTTAGAGCCACATAACTCATTGCTAATTGGAATTATACTCTTCAAATCTGGTATGTTATATATTGCATATGTTCTTAAGAAGATTTAATTTTTCACAGCTGAACTATTCACTGACTCTTGGGCTAAATTGATTTGTGGCTGGAATTTGTAACTATCCATATTTAAACCCGGAAATTCTTTGATTTGATTGGTCTATACATTTCTATTATGTGTCTCTAGAATTGTATAAAAGTGTTTTTCCTTTGATTTGATTGGTCTATATGTTTCTAACTAGGTTGGAAGCACTTGAGCAAAAACTTTATAGGGTTGTCAACAATTCAAACCTTGAAGCTCATACCATTGATGATACCATAAGATAGAGTGGTTACTAGGTTGTTTGACTACATTAAATATTTGTGTGATTTGTTTAATATATTATATACATTTTCACTTTAGTACTTTTGTTCCTTTGTAGTTGTTAACTTACTATCATTTTAGAACTTGGTTTGAATTTGATTTTATTTACAATCAATTTAATTTCACTTTTAGCTCTTTAACCATTATAGGATATTAAGGTGTACTTATCGTTAAATTTAAAATAAAAAAAATAATTGGAGAGAGAAAATTAAAAAAGCTTAGAGACGGATTTATGACAGAAATTCTGTCACAAAATTAAATTATTTTTTAAAAAAATATTTCACTTTACAACGGATTAGCGACGAAAATTCTGTCACTCATCTATCTCAGTAATTAATAACGGAATTATTTTTTTTAAACTTTGTGACGGATTAGGGACGGAAATTCGATCACTAATCTTGGACAAATTAGATATGGAAATTCCGTTGCTAATCCGTTTAAGAAATTAATAGCGGAATTAATTGGTTTTTTTTCCTTTACTACGGATTAGAGACGAAAATTTCGTCGTTAATCCGTCTCAAAAATTAGCGACAGAATTTCCGTAATTAATCTGTCTCAAAAATTAGCAACGGAATTTGTCATTAGGGACGGAATTTCTGTCACAGATTAGAGACAGAATTTTTGTCGCTTATCCATCTCTAAATTCAATTCCGTTGCTAACAGAATTAGTAACGCCCTTTTTAGAGATGAACCATTTTTCGTCGCTAATAGATTAGCGATGGAAATTCCGTCATTAATATTTTTAGCGACGGAATTTTCGTCGCTAAATTCCGTCTGTAATACCCTGTTTTTTTTTGTAGTGATATATATATATATATATATATTGCAATTAGGGGAAGGAGATGGGATTGGTGCCAAATGCTTGTATAAGAGAATTTAGATAGCTTTTATTTAGTGCCGAAGATGGGTTAACGGTAGAAATTGCTTTTACAACGTGATTTATGGTGTACGAGGTAAGTATGTGAGAAGAATTTTGTATCGAATTGTGTGAACGTGCTTCTCAAATGTCATCTCAAATAGGCAATTACTCCTAAATATAGTTCTCGTTTGTGATAGCTTATTTTTTACTTATAAGTGCTTATAATTCATGATTTACGGTATATGAGGTAAGTATATGGGAGGAGTTTTGTCTCGACTTACGTAATAAGTGCTTATTTCCCAAAAATAAGCTATTACTTATGTCTACCTTAGTTATCAAGAAGTTCTTCTTACCCCCTGCATTATTAAATATAAATTGGCTTTATGGATGTCATTAAATATTTGGCAAAAGTTTAAAACTAATCAGGAAACTTTTGGAGAAAGATATACTTTGTGAAATTGTGAAAAAAACGTGAATGCTTTTAACCGATTTATTTCTTATAAAGAACAAGAAGAAGTATAAACAAATGGCTTATAATTACCAATAATAATATTAAATTGGTATGCTGGCAAATTTTTCCCACCTTATGTTTTTGGTGGTTTTGTGACCTTGTCTTCAAAAATTAAAATGACAAGGTCACCAATGAGGTCACCATCATTAAGAATTTAAGGCCACATGATCACATGTCCCTCGGAGACCATAAGAGGAGTTCCAAAGGATAGTGGAATGCCTAAATTTAAATGTGTCAACACCGGTTTCCATTTCGATAATCGAAAAGTAATAAAGACGGAATTTCATGGGCATACAAAAAAATACATTTATACTGATAAAGGTATCCGTTTACAATCCCAAGTCATTTGTCAACAAAATATAGAATACAACGGAAATTTCAATAATTACAGGATTCCCCAGAATATCTTAAGAATAGACTAATTATAAGCACCGTCTTTAACCTTACCTCGAGACACGTGCCAATCACTTCTCTACGTCTACGCCTTTACCTTTTGTCCCACTGGCACCCGCTGAGATATTTGTTTTTTTAAAAAAGGATGAGATTCCGAGGAATCCCAGTAGAGACATACGATCGACATATAAAATGTGAAAATAAAATATGCAATGCACTGTATTAGGAAAAAAATGAAAATTCGATTTGATTCACATGTAATTACCTCAGCCGAGTCATCGACTATAGCTAAGATTTTCGATATACCTTGGCTGGGCACTGAACCACAGCTAGGATTTTCCGATATACCTCCGTTGGGTACCAAACCACTACTAGGTATTGTGCCATTAACATGCAATCATATCATAAAATACAATAACACATACATACAATTATTCACATAGTGTATGAAGAATGATGTCCCTACCTCAAAGTCTTATCAATCCCTTTTTAATGTGCCTTGTAAAACATGTCGCTTCCGGCTTCCGACTCGGTCCTAAAATATTAAATGTACAAGAAATAGGTCATAAGCTATCTAAGTATCATTTTAGACTCTTTCATAGTATTTCTTGTGGTTATATTAGTCTTTGATGAAAAATTACCGAAATGTCCCCGGGACCCCGACCCGACCCCACAGTACCCGCCCCGATGGCATGTTTTTCCAAAAATTTGACTAGGGCTATCCTGATGTATTTTTACCCAAAGAATCCATTTATAGGCTCAAAATTACCAAATTCAGTGTCAAATTACGAAAATACCTTTGACAACCCCGATTTAGGGTTTTAGGGGCGTTTTTCGTAATTATGCTTTTTAGGCCTTTTCTGAAAAAGTGACCAACTGTAACCCTACCTATTTTTGCCTTCTGAATTCAATGGAATCATCAAATCATTGAAAATCTAGCTCCTTCCCCTAGATCTAGTGTTGGCCAAAATTTTGGTCAAGAAAAAGGGAAAATTGGACTTTTGTGTTTTAACTTCCAAAGCTTGTACCTTTTCACTTCTAATCCCTTATTAACTCATTTAAACACATTCTAATCATGATTGAAATAAATTTAGGCAACATAACCCCTTATGGTTAGGACTTTTCTAAATTTACAAACTTGACAAAAATCACCAAATCCAACAACAACCATAAGCAACAACTTCATACTTGTATAAATCTAAGATTTATGAAGTTACCTCTTGAGTTCTTGGATTTTCTCTCTCTTCTTGAGCTCAAGATGTGTCTTCAAGATCATGGATTCCATGAAGAAGAAAGGTTTAGAGAAGGATCTTAGCTATGTTACAAGAAAATGCTTAAGGAACCAACATTTACCTTAAACTTCTTCTTCTCTCTAGAACTGAGAGCTCTCTCTCTCTCTCTCTTCTCTTCTTGTGTTGAACAAAATTGAGTAAGGGAATAGGAAAGAAGAGTGCTTCATAAAATATCTCCCTTCACCCTACACCACATGATTTCATCAAGGTATATGATGGTGACACTTGTCACAATCCACACCTTCTTCATATTTGGTCATAATTGCTCCATTAGGCTTCCATTAGCATTGAACTAATTTTCTCCTCTTTGGTTAGCTCTAAAAACCGTCCCCCCTCTCATGCTCCACTAACCAAATGGGTTTTCTCTAACTAATCCATCCATGCACTCAAGTAGTGTACCATAATCATCATTAATCATGATTGCTATGTCCAAGAAGCATTATTTTAAGGCAATTAGACATGTGCTCATCTTCATAAATCATAAACTAATCCCTTTACCATATGATAATGACACTTGACATGTTTATGAGCCAAATAATTATTTCTCCCCCCTATTTCTTTATTTCACAATTTATACAATCACCATTACATCTTTCTTTTTCACGTAGCAATTTTGGAAAATTTTTTTACCAAACTTTAAAAAATTATAATTAAATTTGTAGACATTGTTTCACAGCAATTCTAAAGGCTATGGAACCCTTATTGAGTCTAGTTTCAAGGAAAAATATGAAATTTAGCCAGTTGGAAGCACATCATTCCCAGATTTCATTTCTTTGACCGCTACTCCCGAGACTTTCCAGGATTTCATGGCTAACTTCAAAAATCCATAACTCTTTATACATAGCTTCAATTGATTCATATGACCTATCAAATTAAAGCTTAAGATGTCTACTTTCATCTTGTAAAATTTCATAATTTTTTCTCATCATTTGGTCTTCCAAAACCATACGACAAACTCATTGTCTCATAGGTGATTTCACTGAAACCACTATTCACCTTTCAATTTTCAATATTTAATTCCTTTACCCTTAAATATTCACCATTTTATTAAATACATAAAATAATCACAATATATTCTTGGTGAATAAAATTTGGGGTGTTACAAAAGGGATAATTGCTAGCAAGGACCTTAACAGTTACTCTCACACTCATGTGTAATTTAGGAATATGTGTAATTTAGGACCACCAATTCACTTAATTGCCAATTGTTAATGTCCTTGTTAAAAATTAAATAATATTGTAAAATTACTTAAATAACCCCGTCAGTTTTGCTCCTAGCAAGCGTCAAAAAGAATTAGTTGGAATATAGAGGTGAGCTGCTCTTGGAAATGGGGAGAGAGGCTCACATATGTGGACAATCTCAGTCAGGTCCCAAAGATTAGAAAAAATATCAAAAAACAGTCATAGTGTAGAATTCTCTATCAAAAAACTCCCTAAGGAATGCGGTGATATAGATTCCAAATGTGAACTCACTTTATTGATAAGTATATTGACTATATTGATAAGTCATAAAGTGATCATTGACATACTCATATCTGTTGACTAAAGCAACCCCGTTGATAGATGTACGTGATTATATTGACAAGTCATAGAGTGGCCATTGATAAGCCCATCTATATTAACTAAATTAGCTCTTGTTGACAAATGTAAGTCACTATATTGACAAGTCAAAGAGTGAACATTGACAAGCCCATATATGTTAATTAAAACAATCACTACTACAGAATTGAGATATAACCACCCCCAAGGACGTCCCAAATTGAAAATTGGGTGGTTAAAAAGGGAGGCGGTGGCATTTTCATAATTATATATATGTAGGGGAACCTTTAGGCGTCCCAAATTTGAATTTGGGACGTCTAAAGTGCTTCCTGACGCGAAATATAAATTTCATAAATTTTTTTTACCGCCTGGAGCTGGGTTTAGGCGTCCCAAATTCATTTGGGACGCCTAAAGTCTGGGTTTAGGCGTCCCCTACCCGCATGTCAGACACTTGTCTGACATGCGTCTTCTCATGTATCACACCTCTCCTCACATCCTCTCAACAACAACTTTACTCTTCTTCCTCCTCTCCCCACCCACCGTCGGCCCTCCTCTTTGTTTTTTCCTTTAACTCCTCCCTCCTCCCTTCTTCTTCCTCTTTGTTTCTTTGTTTCTTCAACACACGCAACCGACCCTGCTGCAACTTCACCTCCTCCACAGTGGGTAGATTTTTGCTCTCTCCTCCACCCCTGTCCTTCCATTGTTGTGCACACCACCGTGGATCTCCAACGTCTTCTCTACCTCTCCAACATACTAGCTAGTGGGCGACCCTGATCAGGTTGGTTTATGTTCTTCGTTTTTTTTTGTAACAGAATGGTATATTTTGTTTTTGAAATATAAATTTACTTGAAATGGTTGAGATTGTGCTTATATATTGCTTATATTTAGATGATTGAGATTAGCCTGATGTGTTTGGTGTGGTTATATTGCTTAAATTGCATTTATTCGGGAATGGTTTATTTTCTTGTTTAAATATAAATTTACTTGTATATAATAGAAATCCCTGTTGTTCAGTTTTAGGGAAATCTAGCTTTTATAAGCCAATGGAGATTTATCCATACACACGTAGTGGCACCACCCCATTTCATTGGTCTTGTTCCTGCACCATTAATTAGTATATATAATAAAATAAAATATGATTTATTTAAATTAAAGAAATTCTTGTATTCCAAACGAATTATGAAGAATAATTCAAGCCAAAACTTAAAAAGAAAACCATAACCCCAATATTCATTAAATGATTTTTATCTAAATATTTTCAATAAAACAATTTTATTTTTGGAAGAACTCAACTTAAAATTGTTTTGTTAATATGAAACTCGTTTTTTTTAATTCTTCCAAACCTCAAAAAAATTCTTTAATTTAATCTTACTGTATTTATTTTATTATACATTAATTTTATATACATATACTTATTAAAAAAATAAGTTACATAGCACTGAAACCCTTTTAAGAGGAGAGAGGAGGCTAGGAGGGGGCAATAAAGTTATTAAGCCCATATTTTAAAATCATAAATTGGGTTGATAACTTAATTAGGCAATCCCATCATATGTTGTTGAGAATTGTACTAAACGTGTGAATGTTATTGGTAATGCCTTAGGTGGTAACAAAATGGATTATAGTTGGATGAATGCTTTGAGAACTAGTGAAGAATATGAGAAAGAGGTGGACGAATTTATTGAATTCGCTAAAAAGAATGCTCCTGCAAGAAATGGGAAGTATTTTTGTCCTTGTGTCAATTGTTTGAATGAGAGTAGACGAGATGTTGATGTCATAAAGGATCACCTACTTTGTGATGGAATAAATCTGCGATACACAAGGTGGATATGGCATGGTGAGGAAGTAATTGATTGTCCGTCACACAAGAAGGAAGCTGTGGATGTCATAGATGAAGATAGAATGGAGAGAATGATTAACGATGTTGAGGCAGAATCCTTTGTGCAGTCACAAGAGTATGACAGCCTGCGGAGTGATGCAGAGACACCATTGTACAGTGGTAGTAAGTACACGCGGCTAACAGGAACATTACATTTGGTTAACTTAAAGGCAACTTGTGGGTGGACCGATAGTAGTTTCACATTGCTACTTGAACTATTGTGTGATATGTTTTCGGAGGATAATGTACTTCCAAATCGTATGTATGAGGCCAAAAAAATCCTGTCTACAATGGGTATGGAGTATAAAAAGATACATGCTTGCCCTAATGACTGCGTACTGTATAGAAATGAGTACGGAGGTCTTAGTGAGTGTCCTAAGTGTAAAACTGCATGATACTGATATAAAATGTGACTATATTGACAAGTCATAAAATGACCATTGACATGCCCATATATGTCAATAAGATAAGTTTACACTTGATATTTATATCACTGCAGTCCCTATGAAGGTTTTGATAGAGGAATCTACACTAAAAAAATTTTTATATTTTTTCTGGTTCTTGAGACATGAGTGAGATTTTCCCAATAACTTTTGAATCCCTAAAGAAAATTAAGAATCATAAACTAGAGCATACAAAATAGAATTCTTCGTCTTTAAAAACTAATTGGAGTAATGGATATAGTGACACAGATTTTAAAAAGAGCTTCTTATGATGGACCATTTATTTTTCAAAAAAAAAAAAAGGTAAAGTAGCACTCAACGCCATAAATGTTAATTTCTTATTTTCATATAGCACTCTGATATTATTTGTGCTGTAATTCTGCTCATAAAATATTTTTTTAGGTGCAATTTCCTTTAAAGTAGTTTTTTCTCATGCAATTTTGCCCTTACCATTAACTACCAAAAAATTCATTAAGTTTAATTTATTTAGCATTTCAAAGAATTTTCAGTAAAATTAAATTAAGCACTCTAAATTAATTTTTATGAAAATTTGTCCTTAAAGTATTTTCTGATTTAATTTTTTCATAACTCTTTTTCATATTTTTAGTGTACATCTTCAATATTTTTAATAATCAGGTTTTCAATTTTTGAATACTTATCTTAAGTATCTTTTACACTTAACTTTCTTGTTTTCAACCATAATTTTTTAATTATTTTCACGACTCAGTACTGAAATCATTTAAAATAGCCAGTGAAAAGTTAAAAAGCTGAGTAATAAATACGTGAAAAATTTGTGTGTAAAATATAGAAAATGAGTGCAGAACAAAATAACTTAGAAATATTTTATTGGCAGAATATTTATTTATAAAAAACTGATATTTTCGCTACATATTTTTTCCTAAATGTTTTCATTACTTTAAATAATTTAATATTAGGGTTGAAAACATTAAAGATAAATCTATAAAATATCTAACTACAAAAAAATTGAAAAACCAATTTTTGAAAATGTTAAAGATGATTAAAAATATATAAAAAAATATTATTAAAAATTTGAATAAATAGTTATGAAAAATATATTTAAGAGAAAAATTGTATAAAAAATTACTTTGTCTTCCATTACAAAAATGCAAGTGGTCCATCAACCCCCTTAAATTATATCGTACTAGATAACAAAAGAAACAAGAAAAGTGGTCCATCTACCCACTTTTGTTAACATTAATCCAACAACTCTAAATCCCAAAATAACAAAACATTATCGACACTTAGTGTGTATTTGGATTAGCTTTTTTTAATAATTTTTATGACTTACGAGGTAAGTGTGTGAGAGGAGTTTTATATCAGGTTGTGCAAACCATGGTTTTGGTGCTTGCCAAACACACACATCCTAAGAAAAAGCCCAGAAGCCCACAACAGCACTAAATCCTAACAAACACATCACCACAAGACCAACGCAGCCTACGACAGCCATTTAGATAAATATTCACCTGTTTTTGCATAGCGTTTTATGGTATTCCCCTCATGTTTCAATTATGTGTGTCACTTTGTAAGTTTGCCTATAAGAAATTGCTCGACTGATTTTATTCCAATTCAATAATATCAATTCTTCAACAGCTTTCACAACGAGGCCCAGTCATCAATATTACCGAAGATGCAAAATCAACTTTAAAATGTAGAATAATATATATAGCAAGATTTGACTAATTTTAACAAGCATTCAGAACAGGAAAATCAAACAATATCCAACAATTTCTCAGGAGTGGTTGATATTGTGAGAAGGAGAGGGAGATCAGAAGTTATAGAAGAGAAATGAAGTAAAAAAAAAAAAACTCAAAATGGATTTGCCTTCTGTTGCTTCTGCTTTGCCTTGTCAATTCTCTAGCTTATTGAGTTTCAATTGTTGCAACGTCCTGCTAGCTTTCTAATTGCGGAGAGATAGTCTGATATTAGTAATGATATCATTGTAAGTGTTCATGTGATTGTATAATCATATGATTTGGATGTGATTAATAAACAATTTGAAGGTAATTTTGGATGAGAGATCTGTAACAACATAGTAGAAGGAGAGGGAGGGATCGTTAAGAGAATGGATGAGTGGCAAGTGAAGTGTAAGAAGTAGGGGGAAGCAGGTGAGATGTGAAGTGATTAGGCGAGAGAGGTTTAAATGAGGGCAGGGAAATAAAATAATCAAATTATGAAATCAAATTTCATGACATTTGACCTAATTTATGATTTGTTAAATTTAATTACCTAATTTAGTATTTAGGTGATTCAAGTGTCTTTTAAAAGATTTTCCCTTTAACTAACTTACAAATGGATATACTCATCTGATTCTTAATATAAGTATATTTACCTAATTTGATTAGATTAAGAAAATTAGTTTTGTTAGTTAATATAGCATTTTTTTCCCTAAACACCCCAATAATCTTATTTAATTCCCAACATCATCTCCTTATTATTTAATTATTATTGAGGGAACATCAATAAACGCAATTTTGGAAAAGACTAATAAATATGGGAAAAATGTCTTATATATAAAATAATATCAACTCTCTAATTAGATCCTACATAAATGACTAGATCGGATGAGCATAATCTAATGTAATACGTAGGTATCTTAGGGAAATTATGAAAAAAAAAATTTATAATTAAATAATTTATCATGGTTCCTTTATTTAACTAAATATGTTAAATAGTTTTAAATTTTTTATATTAAGGATTAAAAGAGTGCATACAAATCAATCTTTTATATTTACATGTCATCTTTATTTTTTTTTTCACATGTTGGCAAAAATTCTCTTTGATGATGACTTTCAAGGATTATGTCTTTTTTTCACACAAGTTCTCCAAACTTGTGCATAATATTCTTGTTACTATTACTTATATCTAATTTACAAGTGATCTTACACAACATAGATGTTAACAAGTCATCTAGTGTGACTTTCTTTGGTTCATAAATTTTAGGATTAAAGTATAAATTTGTCTTTGTAGTATTTGCAAAAAATCAATATTATCTTAAAAACTTTTTGTTAATCTCAATATCGCTCCGCAAATATAAAAATGTAGCAATCCCCCTCAAATGGTGCCCTTAACGTTGACGGTTAGAACTTCACATAAATGCCACTTCATCTTTACTGTAACCAATTCATATATTCCAACTCAACAAATATTTCACCTTATCCATTTCTCATCGGGTCAACCCCGTTTAGGCCCTTTTCATCATGAGGGCTGGGTTTGAAAATTTGCCTCTCAAATTGCAAACAAGCCTAAAAAGGCTGGCCCTAATGAGTTGAGAGCCTAAAAAAGCCGACCCATTTAGGCTCCCTTATTTAATTTTTTAAAATTTTTCATATAATACTAAAATTTTTATATTATTAATAATGTTAATATAATACTAAAATTTTTATATTATTAATATATTGTAAATATTTAGTTGTTATTTTTTTTTAATTAAATTTTATAAAATGGTTTGATTTATTTGGTTATACGCAATGATTTTAATCATTTAGAATTTTTAATAAATAAGAAAATTTTAACATTAGATAATAATTTTAACTAAAAATTTATGATTTTTAATAATAATGTATATCAATTTAAAGTAAAATAATAACTAAATTATAAAATTTGAAAGAGAATTCTATTTGAATTAAAACAGAGATTGCAATTTGCAAAACTTAATTACATGAGTATGTAGTATAAATACAAGTACACAAAAAAGAGTCAAGTTTATTGCTCAAATTCTTACGTTGCAGCTTTACTCATCACCTAGGATAAATTTTTAGGTGTAAATACATATATATATTGTTTTTTCGTAAAGCAAGATAAGTCTACTACCATGTCGCTACCAATGACAGTTTTCATATGTGACAGTGTGAGGATGTGCATGTAAAGTGTCCAAACTTTCATCATTTTAATTTAAAACTTCATTCAAATGTTGAAATTTCAAACTAATCATTTTTAGTTCTGAAGAAATAGCTACGTACTTGTGTTTTCTTCTTCTACTTTGGGGAAAAAACAAAACAAAGATGTCTCTTTATCAGTTTATTACTTTATTGATAGAATTTCGTTAAGAGCTCCTACAAGCAACGTGTTATAAAAAGAGTTCATGGAATTCTGAAACCTCATTACACGTCATATGTCGTCATTTGAAATTAAACTTTATGGTTCAATATAATTAGAATGCCCTTCACGTATTACTGGCGATAGCGGTCAACTTCAGTTAAATGTGATAAGGTGAGACTAAGAGAGGTTTGTATCCATAACCTTTTGGTTAACCAAAACATTGTGATTTGTAGCTATTAAACCAGCATTTTACAATTTTTTTTAAGTTGATAATTTTCGAAAAGTTGCCGCCTAACTTCATAATGAAGTTGTCAAAATTTAGGATCTGCTTGTTGGTTCAATGGGGTGAAGAGTATAGAAGGGATTTTAATAAAAGGGATGAGAGGAGAAGGGATTGGAGAGAAAATGTTTTTATATAGACAATTTTATCTTTATTTTATTCAAGTCATTTTTTAAAATTTTGTCTAATGTTTAGTAATTAGATAAAAATATAATTGTATAATTATTAAATTTGAACAATATAACTATAATTATACTCATATATAAAACTTATAGTATATATAATTAAAATAATAAACTATTACAAAAACAAGAAGGAAAAATTTCATGAAAATGCCTTCAAAATTTGAAAACAGTAAATCAATGATTTCCTATGAAAATGAGCGGTGAATTACTGATCAAATGTAGTTCGTACCTAATATAGTGTATAAAACAAAATGAATTTGGGATTTTGATATTTTGATGGTATTTTTCTGAAATTTACTCTAAAAATTGATCATAAAGTATTTTTTAAAAATATCTCCTCCCCTCATTTTCGATTCTTCATTCTTCACCAAGCCGCCACCGCCGCAATGTCTCCTCCTCCCTTCACTATCGACATCACTTCCGCCACTTACCAGCGACATGTCTCCCCGACGATCTTTACTCTTTGGATTTGTGAACTTTGGAAGTGGGTGTCGGAGTACATGTGGCCAAAAGTTTCCACATCTAACGTCATTGTTCTTGTCATGAAGGACGGCGGCAACTGGTGGGTATTCAGAGTCTCTGTGGTTGAAGGTGGGGGAGTGGGTGAGGACGAGGGAGAGTCAAAAGAGTATTGTGGGAATATTGAAAAATTGTATGGGCATATTAGTAAAATATCACCCCTCCCTTCTAAATCCCTTCAAAATCCCCCACTTGTGGAGGGGAGGATTATGAGAAAATTTTCTGTCCCCTCCTATGATATTTTTGTTGCAATCAAAGGGAGGGCAGGTTCCCCCACCAAACAGGTTCTTAGAACAACTTGCCAAATTCAAATAACAACGTATCAATATTCAATGAACAAGTGGCCACAATCTAAAGACCACTTAAAGAAGCTTATCAAAATCAAAACCACAAATTGTCAGTGTTTTATAGAACAACTTATCACTAAAATCCAAATTATAATTATATTTAGTCAAAATCTCAATTAAATCCAGTTAAAATAGCAAAATCTAATTTGTTCTGTGTCTTTGATTATTAACAATTGTCCCTTAAGGATTAACAAGTTCAAATTTTGACAACTTGTTCTTAAAGTTTTTGAATAATTGTTCCTGAAATATTGATAAATTATATTTTGGATTGTTACAGAGTTGTGGTTCTAATTTTGACAAGGTTCTTTTAATTCTCCATTCGTCAATCATCAACTTTATACTAGAAATCTTGTAATACCCACTTAGTAACCCATTTAACTCACAAACGGGTTGAATACTCACATAATCAAAATTGTCCATTTGTTATTATTGAGGTTTGACTACAAGGAAGGAAGAAAATTGAATTTGAAATTAAACGTTAAATAAAGAATTATAATTATATTAATGTGGTCTATGTCACACCCTACTTATTTTGACTTGCAGCAGAATATTAATGCATGGTTCGATGGGCAATATAAGAATAACATAATTATACTGATAATATGTGCATGATTACAGAAACTTCCCATAGGGGTTTGTATATGATAATTACCATCAATGTAGCCACACAGGGCTGTTTGGGTGTCTAAACCCGTCTCAGTGAAACAGAGACATCCTCCCATCTTCATTCCATCAGTACAATCCCCTCGTATGGTTTTCTTCTTTGTTCTCAGCATATGTTCTGTCTCTCTTATTTAAATTGTTTTTAGGGGAGGGTGAGATTTGAGAGAATCTCAGTAGGAAAACAGTACTAATATGCATGCAAGATAAGTGCTTAATGCATGACTGCTTGCATTACATAAATCATGCTTACACAATGACATATCTGCATGCTTAATATTTCAAACAACATACTTATGGCCATAAGATCAATAGAAACATAGCTTCAATTATTCATATATGTTTCACATAATCAAGCAAAACAATAACATGCATCAATGCACTAGCACAAATATCAAATACATGCATGAGAGGTAAGTTCCCTACCTTAACCCTCTCTCGCTTCAAAACGTACGTCTCGTAAATCGTGCCAACAACTGAGCTCTTCACTTGATCATAAAATTGCAAATGTACAAGAATTAAGTTAAAACTCATTCATGTACTATTTCAGGAACTTCTATAGTGTTTCTAGTGGTTATATAAGTCTATTATGAAAATTTATCAAAATGCCCCCGGGGACCCGGCCGGCCTCGCCGTACCCAGTTCGACTGTACTTTTTCCGAAATTTTGACTTAGGTTATTATGACATAAAACCAGATTCAAAATCATCAAATTCACCACCAAAAGACTAGAATAACATGGCAGCCCTTATTTCAAGGTTTTAGGGGAGTTTTCGTAATTATGTTTTTTCGGGCTTTTACGAAAAAGTGACCAACTGTAACCCCATCTAACTTTTCCTCCTAAACTCAATGGAATTATCATATCATTGAATATCCAACTCTAAGCCCTTGTACCAGCCCTAGCCGAAACTTAGGTATTTCCTGGGAAAATTTGAGGTTTTACGATTCCGACTCCATAAACATATTCTTTTATACTTCTAACCACTTTATTAACTATTTAATTAGGTTACAACTACCATTTATTACCAATTTTGGTAGCATAACACTTCCAGTAACCCATTTTCCATTTTAACAAACAAAGACAATCCAACAAAATTTCACTAATTAAATTATCCACAGCAGTCAAAACAATCAATATTCGAAGGTTCAAAAGTTACCGTTTCCTCCGTTTGGCTTTTCCCTTTGATGACTAAACCCTAGCCTCCAAGAACACTAAAATTTGTACTTCAAACATCTCAATTCATGTAGAAGAACAATTTAGGAGAAGGATTATGCAAGATAGGAGCTAAGTTACCGAAGAAATCAAGCTTACCTGACAAATTTTCTCCTTCTTCTCTCTCTAAGTGCAACAACACTTTCTCTCTCTATTTTCAGCCAAAAACTGACTTCTATGGCTGAAGAAGGAAGGGATATGATTTATAATATAATGCTTATGTCATCCTTGATCTTGCTTATGTCACAATTTGTAATTTCCAAAAATCAAAATGTTCACTTTATGTACATGTAAGTGTAAGCCATAAGCACAATTGAATTCTACTAAGTCCTTCCCTTTCGTGTCCATCCACATTTCAGGTCTAGGGCCCAAATTAGTGCCAAAATGGGCTGAAATCAATTATCTCATAATTTTAAAAATTGTCATCACATTTTTTATTCAATTTTCAGATTTATACAAATTTTGGCAGATTTTTTGCCCTAACTTTGAAAAATCATAACTAAATTTCTAGACCTTGTGTCAGAGTGATTCCAATGGCTATAGAACTATTATTGAGTTTAGTTTCAAGGAAAAATATAAAATTTAGCCAATTGAAAGCATAAAATTCCTAGAATTAATTTCTTTGAACGCTACTCCAGAAACTTTTCAGTTTTTCTGGGCTAATTTTAAAAATTCATAACTTTTTAGATATAGCTTTAAATGATTCATATGACCTATCAAATTAAAGCTTATGATGTCTATTTTCATCCTGTAAAATTTCATAATTTTTTCTCATTATTTGGTCTTCAAATCCATGTGACAAATTCACTGCCTCACTTGAAGCAATGAAACGACAAGCACTTGCAACTTCAATAAATTTCATTTTTGTATACAAATTTCCCCTACTCCTTAATTCACGATTTTATTCCATTTAATACCTCAAAGATATAATAAATATCAGGGAATAAATTTGGGACATTTGTTAAATCGAGGCTGAGCAGTTCACTTACTTTAGGCTATTCTCTAACCTTCGATCCCAAAATTTAGGATATTACAGTCTAAGCATACCAAGGCGCTTCATATTCCATGATTGTAGGGATCTCCATAACTAGATTATTATAAGTGCAATAAATTATATTAGAAATTATATTAATGTGATCAAATTTGGATTAAACCGTTTACTTCATATTTGGTTGACAAGACGGATGATCACACTATATTAAAATTGTTCATGTGCAATTATTGGAGTTTGTATATAAGGAAGAAAGTAAATTGAATTTGAAATTAGATGTTAAATCAAGAATCATAATTATATTAATAATTATATAACTGTGATCCAAGCATGCCAAGGAACTTCACCATCAATGATTGTAGGGATCACCATAAATTATATTAATAATTAGGTTATTAGTGCACAAATTATAAAAATTATGTCTTAATGATTATTATTTGATTTTGAAATAGTAATTCCCAACTTTTATTATTGGCAAACAAAATTATGTCTCCATCAATGATATTAATATGGAAAAGATGGAAAGTGAATTTTTTGAATATTGATTAATAATTGGGATGTTAATACATCAATAATTACAATTAGGGTATTAATCGAGAAATTTAAAATATTTCAAAATAATATTTTTTTACTTTAAAAATAACTTGGCTTTGACTTTCATGAATGATAATAATTAAAAAAGGAAGTTTATAAAATATTATCAATTAGTATATTAATTGGGATACTAATATGACAATAAGTTTTATTTCAACTTTTTATGATAATTAGATGTTAATTGGGATATTGATAACTTTAAAATTAAATTTTCTTTTGTTTTTCAAGAATGATAGTAATTAACTTCATAAGCGACTAATCAGATTTCTAGAGAATAAATTCATAATTTTACAAATGAATAGAGATTTTTACTAAATTTTGTTTTTATATGTCTAAATCAAATAAATAATATTATAGTATGTCTCACCTCGAGCAACACTCCTCATACAACGCATGGAGAGATATAACTTGTTAGTACAGAATTGGAGAGAGAGAATTATAAGTGGAATTAGAATTAGCATATTGCATGTTTGGTTTGCTGGAAGTCACTTCCTACGTGTACAAAAAGAACTAGACCAATTCCATGGAACCAAGATTATTTGGACTAATTATACCTTATATAATTTAGCATATTGATCCTTTCATTTGTATGCCTAATATGTCGCCTCCCATCCCACCTTCTTCTTCAACCTTTGTCATCTCCAAACCCTATAGGTGTATTGAATTCATGATCTGACAACACAGGGGAGGATGTCACTGTGCTTGACAGACAACAGTGACACGGTTGAGAATGCGATTTGACGATGACCTCCGTTGTCCATATTCTTGAGGCTCATGAAAATTGGAAGAGAGAAGACAAGCGTTACGTAATGGAAAATTAGAATGATGAGAAGAGATCAAATCTTTAATTAAAATCGTTCATATATAGTTGGAATGATTTCAATTTTTATTTTTTAAAAATAAAAATCACGTCACCAAATCGTTCTTGATGAGAACAAGTTTCATGCAAATTGAAAATCGTTCATGTTGGGAACGATTTATAATATAACATTATCGGTAAATAGTTTTCACATTATAGCATTTGGGTGTTGTTTTCACTATTTATAGCATCTCAATAAAAAAAGGCTAATGTAATATGACTATATGAGGTTTGAATTATACACTTGTTTTATTCACATCAAGGTATATTAGTTATCGACCTTTTTATAAGTTTCTGCCCTAATATACATTTTTCTTCTATTGAGATCTCAATAATAGAATGCAATCCTCATTGTCTAGAAATTATTATTGGTAGATGAGTATCCCTATAGCCTAATGAATTTATATCCCTATTTAGTTTTTTATTTTTTTCTGATAAGGCCAATGGCATTATGAACAACGATGAAAGATACAACTAGCAGTATCTTAATAATACATTAACATTAGGAACTTTGAATGACCACCGTGACAACAAGAGATGAGTATCTCCATTTACCTCCTTCTCCATTTCTTATACTGGGAGCACATTTTGTGTTCGTCATCTTGATTAGCATAATGCGCTTATCAATAATTTGAACTGTTATTAGATTCATTTTGGGCAGTCCTAATAATTATCTATTCCCAGAAAAATAAAATTTATCATTCAAAAATTTGCAAATGAAAAATTTTAAATTTATATATACTATTCATATTATAGATCTAAACTATTTAAATCTCATCACAGTGATGAACACCGAATGAGAATCCATTTCCTATGTCATGCTTGATCAAATCAGATACCACATGAACCTCACATGGTGGAGAAGACAGCATATGCTACCATATTAGAGTTTAGAGTAAAATACATCAATTCCCCTTTATTTACTCTAAATTATAAAAACCTCCATTCTATTTTAAAAACCTATATAAATCTCTCTTAAAATAAAAAATATATATTGCATTAACCTCCCTTCTAGTTATGAAATTCAACATCCATCCACCCAACGATTAATTGACCATTATTAAATCACATCATTGACCATTCATTTTGACCAAAATACCCATCCTTAACATAAATATTACTTAATAATAATAATTTAGTTGAGTATTTTTTATCCAAAATTAAAAATATTATTTTAATATATATTTTTAAAATTTTTATCATACTATTTAATTGATTACCATATTATAAATTTAATTAATTTTATAATTATAAATTTTTATTTTTCAATACATTTAAATTTTTAATCTCATTTAATTACTAAAAATTGCTCTAAATTTAGTAAAATTATTAAATATATCATTAATACATATTTTAATTAAAAGATATATTAGGGATTTGGTATAATTAATGAGGAGTAACTTAGTAAACAACATTTATTCAAATATGGTTTCTAATTAAAAAAAAAATCCTCCAAGAATCTTTTTAGAATATCCTTTAACCATGTTAATGGTTTGGACTAAATTGTATGTTTTCAAAATGGAAGGAAGGTCTATATAATTAAGGTAAAATAGAAGGGTGGTTAGAGTACTTTATTCCAGAATTTATCAAGGAAAAAATGTCCCAAATTGATTAGTTGGACATTGAGTTTAATGTATATAAAAGTTGAGGTATGACCTATCAATTAATTTAAGACCATTCAATAGAGAGGCGCCCTCGACCTTGACCTACACCATATTGTAAAAATAAAATGTTGTGGACCTGAGGCATCTGAGACTAAAAGTAGAGGTATATAAAGTTGAGGTGTGTCCTACCAATTGATTTAAGTCATTTTGATGCCCAGGCAATCTAGATCACAGGCCATTGATATCAATAATCTATTACTGCATCTTGCGTTTGTTGGTGTCCAGTTAGATGGAATACTCCTTAAGTGAGAACACTTTACTCAAATGACACTGCAGATGCTATTTTAAATATTCCAATTCACTTCTCCAGCATTCAGGATCAACTAATTTGGAGTTTAAATCATTCTGGTGAATATTTGGTAAGCAAGGGTTTCAGTCTCCTAAATGCACAAGAAGCTTCAACTACTAGTGATGCTTTCTATAAATTCTTATGGTCATTATCTCTGCCAATGAAGGATTTGTTACCAGTTTGAAAAGTGCTAAATGAAGCCTTACCTGTTATGGATGTCCTGAATAGGGCATCATTTAAATGTTTCTGGTAGTTGTGCCTTTGGTTGTCTAGCCTTAGAAACAATGGATCACCTTTTTGTTACATGTCCATTTGTTAAAGCCGTGTGGTTTGGAGGCTTATCGTTATCTCTGCCTGTTACCTCCTTTGATGTATTCAAACGCTGGATTAAAACAACATTGATGCAATTGTCTAGAGATGGTCATGAATTAATGATCATAAAGATTGTTAAACTCCTCTCGGGGTAATTTGGATGATGAGAAACTTGATAATTCACAAGGGTAAGCCTATCCATCCATTAGCGGTCATTAAAGAAATTGAACATTATTCTGCCTCTTTATGGCCTTTTCCTCTCTTCAACCTCAGGTGCCTCCTCAGTTGCATAAAACAATGAGAATTCCAGTCATGGATTCTATTCAGGAGGAAGGATGGATTATTTTCTTGGAAAAATATAAAAGTGGTGCTTCTTCATTTTGCCAATCCTGGATCTGCTTTTCAGAATCAATCTATTCAATTTTTTTTTATGGAAGAAACTCATGAGCAATCTTTCCTGGTTCTAACTTGTCTAAGAGCTTCTCTCCATTGGATTCTCCATTGTCCTTTGTTTATCTCAACTGACCAACAAAGCCTTCAGGTGATCTCGATTAATAGTTGTTGCCAAATGGAGGAGTGAAGCATTCATCTTCCAACATTCTCTTTGGAGATATAAGAAATTTCTTAGCATCTTTTAGCAGGATTAGTTTTATTTGGGTGGAGAAAATACATTGTGAAGTTTTTAACGCTCTACAATCATGCCCAATCATGATGGCAGAAATTTGTTTTGTAATCTTTTTATTTTATTTAATGGATCTGATCATTTTCAAAAAAAGAAAAAGAAGAATTAAGGGTGTGTTCTTATTAGCTTTTGGAGAATAGATTCTGGAGAGAATAGCTTTTGGAGAATAGATTATAGGAAAATAGATTATGGGAAAAAGTGATTTTGCCGAACACACGATAAGTCATTTTGATAGAATCAATTCTTTGAATGAGATCCCTTTCCATTTTTATTTTTAAAAAACAGTCATTGTGATAGAAAAACAACCTTAAACTACACATATATCTAAATATTCAACAAAGAGGTTGATTAAATAATTAAGCTGATTTTAATATTCCCTTCCAAATCCAAGACAAACCCACACCACTTCTGAAAAATTCATTATCAGTCCCCATCAAGAAATTTTGGACCCAGAGTCTGTTTAAGAAAAGTGTCGCCCTTGATCTATCAATCTCCATAGATTTTTTTTTTTTTTTGGGCAGCAACACATCATTAATTAATTGGAAATTGATCTGATCAGGGTAGAATGTCCCCAGAAAAAAGTTACCGTCACTGATTGAATTAAAACGTTAACCTTCCTGCTTGAGATAATAATTGAGAAGTCCAATTTTGAATTCTCACTTGCACCCTTTCAGCCATGCATGCCCTTATAAATTTCATGTCATCCAGACTCCATGTCTCCATCATCAATAGATATAAGCATTCTTTTAGAAAAAATTCTAAATAATTACCATTTGAATTTGGAAAACCCTAAAAAGTTTATTAGCACATGGATATGACAAATAGATCTCAAGGGATTGTTCTGAAATTTTGAAATGTTCTTCTACCAAAATACCCCTCAATTTCTTTTTTTAAAAGAAATAACCCTCGCCAGCGCCGGAGTTCAGCCGCTAGCGGGACTTTTGCGGTTGGCTGCCAGAGCTCCGACACTGGCGGTCGGAACTCCGGTGACAACTTGAGTAATGGGATTGACTACTTTAGTATAAGGATTAACTACTTGAGCTCTATAAGCCCTATCTGGCGTCGTTAACAAGTTGAATAAAAGAAATCATAACTTGAGTATAGCAATTAACAAATTGCGCTCCCAAGGTTATTAATGGTTATACTTAAATTGTTATTACTAATACTAAAGTTTTCATTGCTTTTATTCAACTTGTCAACAACGCTTAATAGGGCTTAAGGAGCTCAAGTAGTTAATCCTTATACTCAAATAGCCAATCCTATTACTCAAGTTATTACTGGAGCTCCAGTGTCGGCACTGGTGCCGTTGAGGGTTTTTCTTGTTTTAAAAAAAAACTTGAGGGGCATTTTAGTAAAATCACGACATTTCAAAATCTTATATTAGTCTCTTGAGATTTATTCGTCATTTCGACATGTGTTAACAGACTTTTTGAAGTTTTTTTAGTTCTAATGGTATTTATTTGAAATGTTTTTTTTTTAAGTTTACCCTCCAGCATGTGCCAATTCTTTTTTTTTTTTAAATGTTCGGTGGGTTGGTTCTTTTTGCAAAATGAGGGATGACAAATAAGTAAATAAATAAATAGGGGTCTGTTTAGTACAAAGGATTTGGAGCAGAGTAGAGTGCAGAGAAGTAAAGTTATAAAATTTTAATAAGGAAAAGATGTAAGATAAGAGAGTAAGAAAAATTAATTTAAAACTTTTAATTCTTTTTTTCTAATTTATTTTT
Organism: Inga leiocalycina; assembly: GCA_963242795.1. Classification (NCBI taxonomy): domain Eukaryota; kingdom Viridiplantae; phylum Streptophyta; class Magnoliopsida; order Fabales; family Fabaceae; genus Inga; species Inga leiocalycina. The sequence continues at coordinate 30,391,993 of OY725325.1, read as the reverse complement.
AAACTCAACTAAAAAAAATTTCCCTTCCCTCCCAGACATATATGACATTTCATATTTAAAAAGCTACCCTTTTAATTTCTTTTTCTTTTTCGACCAACAAAAATTTTCATTTTCTTTGAATTCCGTTTGATTCTGCAAATCAAACGCATCCTAAAACAGGATCACCGTGAGCCTCTACAAATAGATTCTTTTAATCCTTAGTCAAGCACCAAAACAAGCTATGCTTTAATCAATAGCAGGGACATTATCACAGCATTAGACGGCTGTAAAGTGGGAAAAAAACAGAAGAATTTATGGTCGGTTCTGTCCATTCAAACATATTTCAAGGTTTAGAAAACTACGGTGAAGAAAAAGCTGAGGAAAATGTTTTCGGAGGATGTTTTATTCCATCAATCATGAGATACTATTAAAATGCATTAAATAAATAATTATAATAATCAATTAAAAAAACCGCACAAAATCAGTAGCTACAAGAATTCCATTAAAACTCCATCAGCAAGTACATGGTTGAAAAATGGGAAAAACATACTCGACAAATTTATTTTCGAACTTCAAATGGCAACTAATTCCTAAAAATCAGTAACTAATCAACCTCAGCTGATGAGCTCAAAAATATTTATGTAAATAATCATGAATCTTTTGACAGATAAATTTAGGGAAAATTCCATATAAAACTGCTTAAAATAAGAGAATTCTAAAGTAGGTTGACTAATTCAATAAATCCTTTATTGTGCCATTAACTCAATTTAAGATTTCAAAATATGCGTAAAATAACTTAAATGCCCTCTCCTAGCTATGTTTTAAAGAGTTTGATTACTTTGTAACTTATTTTTTTTAATATATATATATATCAACATTAATATTTAATAAAATAAAATATGATTCATGTATAGTTTAAATATATTAACAATAACCTTCATGCAAAAAAAAAAAGTACATTAACTATCATCTTAAGAACAAAAACGTACAATATTTTTTTTTAAAAAAAAACAAGTTCATTTTACTAACATGAACATATTTTTTCAAAAAAGGTATAATATAAGCCATTAAATTTTTTTTAATAAATATATTAAGTATAAATTTAACAATATCTGTTTCTTATATAATTTTTTTTGAAGTTCTATATTTCAATATGGACAGCATTTGCCATTTAGTGAAATTTAAAGTGTATAACATATCTTTTTAATTAAAATATCCTTAGAACTATATCAAATTTACATGCCTCTTATTCAAAACAAATATTTAATATTAATAACTTATATTAAAGAATGGAAAAGTTAAAAAATTGAAATCTTAACTAAATATTTTTTAAAAAATTCACATTTATATGTTTAGGAAAATTATTCAGAGCTTGTTTAGAAAAATACTTGTAAAAGTGACTTTTATTTCAATTGATTTTTGAAAACTAAAATTGGTATGTGTTATGCTTTCCTCTTCCTCCTACTTCTTCTTCTTCTTCTGTCTTACTTGATAAAAATAACTACACCATTTTTTAAAGAAAAGCTTGATTTAAAAAATCATATTTTATTTTATTATATATTAATGTTGATATATACAACAGTAAAGTTATAGAGCAATAAAACTCGTTTTAGAGGGGAGAGATGAAAAGGCATTAAAGTCATTTGACGCATATTTTGAAATCCTAAATTGGGTTTATGACTCAATAAGGATTTGTTGAATTTATCAATCTAATTTAAAATTTCCTTATTTTAGGTAGCTTTATATGGGGATTTTCCCTATAAAGTAATCAAACTCTTTAAAAAATAGTTAGGAGAGGGCATTTAAGTTATTTTACTCACATTTTGAAATTGCAAATTAGGTTAATGACTCAATTAAGAATTTGTTGAATTTGTCAACCTGCTTTAGAATTTTTTTTTTTTATTTTAAGCAGCATTATATGGAATTTTCCCTAAACACAATTTTCTTGGTGCTCGTTGTAACACCCCAAATTTTATATTCACTAAATATATTGTAATTATTTGAGAAATTCAATAAAATGGTGAATATTCATGAATTTGGAATTTATGAATTTCATAAATGTTCAATTTCATGGGAAATTGGGCAAAAATAATTAAGGAATTAATTTGGATAATTTTAAAAGCCCAATATTAAGGTCCAAAAATGAAGGAATATTAGAGAAAATATTTGGTCCAAAAATATATGAAAATTTGCCAAAGAAAAATAAGAAAAGAAATTGGATTAGAAAGGTAATGGCAAAATCGTAATTTTGCCAAAATAGCACAAAATAAATTATTTTCCAATTAATTGAAGTTAATTTCAATTAATTAAGGAAAATAAAGGTTAAAAATATATTTGAAATATTTTGTTCAATTTAATATGAATTTATGGAAAATATGAGCAAAAATGCAATTTTGACCAAAATTGAGACTTTACGTGTATACGTAACCTGGATAAGTTGTGAAGCCAATTGAGACCATAGGGAGGGACCCCTAGGTGTCTCCTACATGTGGCATAAATAAGGAAATATTGATTGGGCTTAATGAGCATGGTTATATGTACATAAGGATTTATGTACATAAGTTCATTTTTGAAATTTTGGAAAATAAAACAAATAAATAAAATATTGCAAAATATATGATAAATAAATATATCATCATCCTCTTCAGCCCATTTTCGTGCTGCAACATACCTGAAATAAGAGAGAGAAATTTGAGAGAGTTTAGAGAGAGAGAGAGAAGAAAAATCACAAGGTAAGCCGATTTCTCCGACGATTTAGCTCCTAACGCATATAACTCCGACTCTAAGCTACTCCTCTTTGTTCTTTAGGGTTTGGACTTTGGAGGCTCAAAAATCTGTTCTCTAAAGGTTAGGGTTTCAGCCATTTTTGAGAAAAGCTTGTGGAAGCTTAAGGTAACTTCTAAACCTTCGTATATTAACTATTCTGGCTGCTGTGGGCAATTTAATCGTTGAAATTTCGCCGGATTGCCATTGGTTTTAAATTTTGGAAAAGTGTGTGCCTAAGGGTTATGCTGCTCATTTTAGTTCAAATGGTTGTTATAACTCAATTAGATGGTTAATAAAGTGGCTAGGAGTAGAAAGGAACATGTTTACAGAGCCGAAATCGTAAAACCCTGATTTTTCCCGGAGAACATCATAATTTCGGCTAGGGATGTTTGAGGGCCTTAGAATTGGATTTTCAATGATTTGATGGTTCCATTGGGCTCAGGAGGGAAAATTAGGTGGGGTTACAGTTGGACACTTTTTCAGAAAAGGCCGAGAAAGCATAATTACGGAAACGCCCCTAAAACCCTAAAAGTAGGGCTGCCAAGGGCAATTTCGTAATTTGACATTGAATCTGGTAATTTTGAGTTCTAAAATGGATTCCTTGGACGAAAATACGTTAGGATAGCCCTAGTCAAAAATTTAGGAAAACGTGCCATCAAGCCTGGTATGGCGGGGCCAGGCCGGGGTCCCGGAGGCATTTTGGTAAATGTTCACCATAGGCTAATATAACCACAAGAAACACTATGGAAGTGTCTAAAATGATACTTGGATAGGTTATAACCTATTTCTTGTACATTTGATGTTTTAGGATCGAGTTGGACGCCTATAGTTGACACGTTTTACGAGGCGGACCCTTTAAGACAAGAAAGAGGTTAAGGTAGGGACTACTATATCTCATATACTATGTGACTATTTGTATAATGGGTGTTACTGTATTTTGTGATCTGAACACGTGCTGGAGGCACATTACCTAGCTGTGGTCTAGGACCTAGCTGAGGTACACTAGTCTTATCTAGCTGTAGTCAAGGACTCAACTGAGGTATATGTAGGGGTTTCAACGGGTTAGTTGGCCCTGAATTTTGTGTACACACATGGATGATGTGAGTTTTCATTTTACTAGATACGGTGCATTGCATATTTAATTTTCGCATTTTATGTGTTGATCGTATGTTTCTACTGAGATTCCTTAGAATCTCACCCCTTTTCTAAACCAAACATCTCAGCGGGTGCTAGCGGATCAAAAGGCAAGGACGTGGATAAAGGAAAGTGACTGGCACGTGTCTTGAGGCGAAGTTAAAGTCTGTGGTTATAGATAGCTTATGTTGTAAATATTGTCACATTTTATATCTTAACTTTGGACTGTAAACAAATACTTTTATCAGTATATATGTACGTTTCTGTATGCCTGTGGAACTTGGTCTCTATTACTTTGTGAATATCGAAATGGAAACGGGTATTGACACTCATGGTCAAAGAACACATGCAATAAAATTAATTAAATATAACCTCATTCACTTGAACAGACCCACACTGATTCAGCCAAGTCACTTCTCATCAGTACACCAAACAAACCAGTGTGATAGTAAAACGCTGTAAAGGAAAAAAAAACAAGAAGAATTTAAGGTCGGTTCTGTGCATTCAAACATATTCATGAATTTACATATTGTCCAGTTCAATTGAAGGCCGCGCTCCTAGTGCAATCTTTCTATCCAGAAAACTTGAACCAGCAACCTAAAAAAGCTCATTACTTAAGGACATATCCAATCAAATTTATTAAATTTAACCTCATTTACATGAACAGATTCCACACTTAATCAGCGAAATTGCACAATCTTATCAGTACACCAAACAAACCAATGGGACAGTAAACAAACCAGTCTCTTTCATTCATTAGATCAGGCTTTTAACTCTCCATACAAATTTTGTTCCCAAGATCATATAAAAAGTTAAAAACACATCATACAACTATTAACATCTGCTAGTCAAAACAAGAGGTGTTAACCTTATTCAGCTGAATCATGTCAATTTCATACTAACACATTAACAAGATTTTCATTGACAGATTTGCCCCAATTTCGTCATCACCTAGAATCTATGTAATATTTGTTTCAGTAAAGCAAAATCAGTGATAAGCTAATTTATTGGTAAGTGGACTTGGATCTCATGGTGTACTCAACAACAAGCTCAGCAAAAGATGACTTGTCTGCTAGCAATCTTGTTGGAGAGTCAAACTCCTTAATGAGTCCTGCATCAGTATCCAATTAAATGAAATGAAAATGGAAAAAAAAACACACACACACACTCACACGAGTTCAGAAGAATAACAAGCAACTTAACTGACCTTGATTGAGAAGCAGAACCATATCACTGTCAAGAACAGAAGTTATTCTGTGTGCAATGGTGATCACAGTACAATCAGAAAATTGTTGCCGAAGAGTTTGCTGAATCAAATTATCCGTGGCGGTATCAACTGAGGCAGTAGCTTCATCAAGCACCAACACCTTACTGCTCTTCAGCAGCACCCTACCAAGGCACACCAATTGCCTCTGACCCATGCTCCAATTCTCACCATTTTCACTAACTACACCCATTTTCACAAAATCAATCAGTTTTAATTTCTGGAATCAGGAGCAGTATATATGAGTATCACTTTATGTTCAATAATGAGGGAGCAAGGGAGACATACCTGCAGAGTCTAGCTTTCCTTCTTTCTTTCGAACTTCATCTCCAAGTTGACACTTATCTAGAGCCTTAAAGCATGTAATTGAATGAAGGCAAAGCCATGTTAAGAAAAAGAGGCAAGTTTACTTTTGGGACAGAACCAAATGTTGAGTATATATGCATGTGTTTATTTGCAAATATAACAAACTTACCTCCCAAATTTGTACATCTGTGTACTCCTCCAACGGGTCTAGGTTACTTCTCACCGTGCCTTCAAACATGGTTGGATCTTGAGGAATAATGCTAAGTTTTGACCTCAAATCATGAAGTCCAATTGATAAAATATTGATGCCGTCAATAACAATTTGCCCAGCAGTTGGCTCAAGGCTTCGAAAAAGTGTATGTATGAGAGTTGTTTTACCACTTCCCGTTCTCCCAACAATGCCGGTTTTCAGTCCCCCAGGGAATTTACAAGTTATACCGCGCAACACAAGTGGTAAATGTGGAGCATAGCGAACCTTCATCATATGTATGAATATTTTTTATAGTAGTACAAACAAAATGTTAAATCCATGAAGTGAAAAACATCATTTTAAAAGCAGTGACATTTCTTTTTGAAGATAAATTCTAACAATTGGAATCAAATTTATGACTAGCTCAATACCTGCAAATCATGAATGTCAACTTCTCCCTGCGATGGCCAAGAAGGATTGGGTCGATTTTCTTCTATTACGAGAAGAGGCTCACTTGGAATGCTACTATACTGAAGTATTCTCTCCACTGATATAATCTTGGTCTCCAAGTCGCAGAGATTCCATACTAGCCAGGCTTGTAACTGGTTCAGATCAAGTCCATATATAACAGCCAAACCAGCAATACCTTCAGAATCATAAATAAAATAAAAGTAAAAGTAAGCCTCCATTACCTCCATAATTATATGCAAAGCAATAGTCAATTGGTTAACATGCCAAAACTTCCTTTCCTTGACCAACAGATGCCAAAACTTACCTGGATCTATGACTCCCCTTGGCATAAGTATCAAGAATATCAAGGAAAAGACAAATGTGATGGAAGACAACATATCCAATCGGAAGCCAAGCCATTGTATAGCAGCAGTAACGTTAAATTTTAGCCGAGAGTACCCATCCATCAGCTTCATATTCGTTTCCTTAAATCTTGACTCATGATCAAAGCTCCTAATGGTTGTTGTTCCTGAAATAGTTTCAGCAAAGTGTTGAATGACTGGAGCTTTGCATACTCCAACTAATCGTGATAGTTCTCGAGCAGACGGTATATAATATTGCTGCAGAACAATAAGTTGGTAACACATAAGTTGTCAACATATAACATGATAAATTACACAGAAGCAATAACGAGTTCATGAATAAATCCATAATCAATGCAACCATAGATTGCAGGGAAAGAAAGGTAGAAAATACAAGAAATACATAGAAACCTCATATCATGTAAAATAACTTGTTTTAAGCAAAATACCTTATAACAAATGCTGATTGATATCACAGGTATAAAAATGATGACAACATGCCATGCAGCCAGAGACATCACTGCTATTGTTCCCAAAAGTTGGATTATAACTAAGGAAACTGACCCAAATTGATAGGGAATGGCTAAATCCACCAAACTTTGATCTGTAGAAGCCTAGAAGAGAATAAAGAGGAAAAGAGAAGGATTGTCAATGATCAATGAAGTATTCTTGATATAGTTAACAAAGAAAATCAACAAGATGAATGTGACTTTAACTCTAAAAGATAAATAGACTAAAATGCATAAGCTAAAGTATGTTGTTGCTTCTTAGATTAGTTAAGAAAAACATTAGAAAAACAATGAAATATCTCCACTTCTTACTCTGTTAATAATCCTTCCACTTGGAGTGGCATCAAAGAATGACATAGGTGCACGGAAGATGCATGAGTGCATTTTATTGAAGAGTAGAGTGGCAGTCTTGTAACCAGCGGTGGATAGAAAAATATCTTCGGCAAAGCCAGAGAAAGCACTTCCCATAGCCATAAAAACATATACAATTATAAGCATAAAGACTCCAACAAGTAGTTTCTCATCTGAAGAAATAGGAGTCGCCCAGGCCATCCAATAACTGCTTACAATTTGAAGAACTTGAGACAGAATTTGAGCCAACAATATGAATGGTACAAGAGATCCTCCATATGCCATTGTAATATATTCCCAATACACTGAAAGCCCAACCTTACCTTTCTCCCTTTCTTCCTCTTGAATAAGCTGGCCTTTTGGTTCAACAGCATCATCTGTTTTATCATTTTGCCTATCATTGTTTGCCTCTTTTACCTCTGCAACTTGTACACTAGAGATATTTACTTTTTGATCAGCTATACTAAATTTATCAAACACTTCCCCCCCATTCAGTGAATCAAGTGCAGATAACGCTTTTTTATGTGCACCAACAAGCTCAATAAAATCAGTCCCCGAGTTGAGCAAATCATCATACTTTCCACATTGAGTAATTTCCCCATCTTTCATGACCTAATGAATAAGATAGAACATTAACATGCGAGGGTGTTAAACAAAATATATTCTCTATGAAACGATACAGATTAAATTATAACAATAGCTCACCAAAATAAGGTTGGCAGCAGATAAGAACTCTACTTGATGAGTGATATAAATAACTGTCTTTGAACTTAAACAACCTAGTAAACATTCCTGCCATGTGCAAAAATAATGAAAGAATATTATATAGCATTTAAGTTATAAAGCCAAATCCATATAGGATATAACAAACAAAATCATCACAATGGAATACCTTAAAAAGGTGAGATCCTGTATGAGCATCCACAGAACTAAAAGGATCATCAAATAGATATATATCAGCATCTTGGTAGAGAGCTCGTGCAATTTGAATTCTCTGTTTTTGTCCACCACTCAAATTGATTCCCCTCTCTCCAATAATTGTCTGATCACCAAATGGAAGAATCTCCAAGTCCTTCTTCAGGGAACAAGCTGCAAGGACCTTCTCATACCTTTCCCGATCCATCTCCTTACCAAATAATATATTCTCTTCGATCTTCCCACTTTGAATCCATGCAGACTGAGCAACAAAGGCCTTAGTTCCACACACCCTTATTTTTCCTGATATCTTTGACATTTCTCCTAAAATACATGACAGTAGACTAGACTTGCCTGAGCCAACAGTACCACAGATAGCAACCCTCATGCCATGCGTGACTTTGAGATTCACATCTTTCAATTTCGTACTAGAGGAAGATAAATCCCAACAGAAATTACCGTTAACTACTTCAATTGCTGTATCAGAACTGCTCCTTGGAAGCTTCTCTATAATATCAGACTGCAAGTCGTCAAGTTGAAGGAATGATGCAATCCTATCCAATGATACTTTAGTTTGTACTATCATTGAAACTGTATCTGGGAGACTGTAAATGGCCCCCCGTAGTATTTGAAATGTTGAAAGTGCAGATAAGATCTTCCCTGATTCGAGTGGGATCCCTATAAGTGCACAAGTTCCAAATGTAGCCACAGATACAAATGTGGGCGCACCGCAAAATACAAAGGAGGTACCGGCTAATGTATAAATGTATTTCCTTAACCAGTCTTCCTCTATCTTCCTCAGTTCAATGATCTTAGACAGAAACTTCATTTCCCATCCCAGTAGTTTGAGAATTCTCATGTTCCTTAAAATCTCAGATGTGGCCTTCATTCGTCTATCTTTTGACTCCATCAACTTCTTTTGAAACTTTTCAAGCATTTTCCCCAAGGGAATATTTGACAACATCACAAGAACAGTACCAACAAAAGTGGCAATAAAAGCCAATCCAAGATTTTTATACAAAATATACAAGGCCAATACAACTTTCAGAACTGCTAACCATAGATTATGAATGTACCAACTGAAATAACCAACTCTTTCAGCATCAACTGTCATAAAATTGATTATTTCACCACTAGTGTGGCTCCGCTTGGCTTGACATGAAAGGGTCAAACTTTTACTATAAATCATTGTCACAAGCTGCCCTCGGATCCTAATTCCAAGTTGCAGCAATTTAAAGACATTGTGCCTATGTGAAAGGCATTCTACAAGCTTCGCAACAAAAAATGCAGCCACCAGAACATATCCCTCATTCTCAAATGTTTCATTGCCATTGAGGTATTGAACAAAAGTGTCAATGAGATATGGACCAACGTAAGAAGCCAAAGTGTTTAAAAGTGCAAGAATGGCTGTTGCAAAAATCACTTTCCAAGTTGAGAGTATTAATGACTTCACCAACTTAAGTGTGGTTACTCTATTTATTGTTCCACATTCAGCCTCAAGTTTATTTCTAAAAGGTGGAAAAGCTCCAGCCACACTGTCACAACTGGCTAGTTGTGGGACATCCTCTAGGTCTAAAGTTTTCTTCTTGCCAACGGCAATAAGAGGACCCATCCAAGAGAAAGTTAGAATGCTGAAAATTCCAGCATTTGAGTAAGGACTAGCAGTTTCTCCCCCCTTGGCCTTATTTGACTCTAATGTATCACTAACATCAGTATTATTATTCATAAGAGGCTCTTGAAGAATGCTATCTTCACTCTCATATTTCGCAAAAAACACCACGTAACAAAAGAATATAGCCATAAAGGAGGAGACACCATCAGAAATTAAATATGGAAGTGGCAACAAAAAGTGTTTGAGATGTAGAAGAACGTCCAGTATAAAGCAATTACAAGAAATAAGGAGGTAGACAGCGCACCAAGCTCTGAAGAAGACTGGAAATTTCCTTTCACCTGAATTGAAGAATCCTGTCCGTAAGTAAGCACAAACGACACCCCAAGCAACCGTTTTAAGCGCCAAATCCGAAAGGGTCACGAACTTTTCATCAGACCAACCATTTTTATACCAATAGAAGTAACCCAGTAAACACATAATAAGATCAAATGCAGAAGCACCAAAAGAACAAAACAGAGTCGTCAGGTACAAAGTACCCCTGAATTTCTCTTTGGAACCATCTCTAGCATCCGCAGTAATTTTATTCCAAACCCATAAAACGAGGAACGCTACTAACAAAACTAGGTGGAGAGAAGCAGATGACAGATGCAAGAAATTGGGTTTTAAGAGAAGACTCGCAGCAGAGTACATTAGCGAGTTTTGAGAGATATCGAACCACATTGATGATTTCATGCAAGAAGGAAAAGACTAAGTAGCGTCAAATATGGAAATTTTCTTAAATAAATGCGCTAGAGGGTTTAGGTCAGAGGTTCTTGTTCAGATTCATGGTCGTGTGAGATTGATGATCGAAACAAAGAGATGAGCTTAAACGGAGAGAGTGGTTGACTTGGTGCCCAAGGAACAACAACGACGACTGGTTTACAGGAAAAGGGTGAGCAGTGAGCTCTTGGAAGTGGGAAGAAAAGCCCATGTCGCATCTTATTTTAGGTGGCCGATGATAATAATTTTTTAAAACAAACCTCTTTTTCTGCGGCGATTTACTGGTAGGCAGCGAGGTTTACCACATCCGAGATCCACATTTCCGCGAATTTGGTTACTAGTCCAGGATATATTTTCTTTTTTGTGCCCAATCTATCCCACACCTTTTCACAGTTCGATTACTCTTGAAACAGATTATAAAAACTTGGGGCGATATCCAATGGGATATTTAAATGGGAAAATTAGAGAAAATTCCCTCATTAAAAATTTTATTGCAACTTTTCTTTCTTTATATAAAAGAATTTTTAGAACCTACCAATAAAATTTTGAGAAAATTTCATTGAGCCGCCGAGGATGCGACATAATCTTAATAAACCCCTAAAACTTTTTGAAACTCCATTACACCCTTTGGGTCAAAATGAAATTGAATTTTGGGGTGAAAAAATAATGACGCCCTTACTTTATTTGTCTTATAAATTGTCTGAATTGTCTTGTAAATACTTGGATTTGTTTTGTGAATTTCAATATTTGTCTTATAAATTTTCATATTTATCTTGTGAATGGCTAAAATATTTTTAATTCCCTAAGCTCTTTTGAATCCCTTTCTTTATCTTATAAATATTTTTATTTGTCTTATAAATGCTCATATGCGTCTTATAAATTTTCATATTTGCATTGTAAATGGCCAAAATATTTTTAATTCCCTATGTTCTTTCAAATTCCTTTTTTTATCTTGTAAATATTTTTATTTGTCTTATAAATACTCTTTTGAAAAAAAACAAAAGAAGAGCATAATTGTCTTTTCATCCCAAAACTTAATTTTATTTTGACTCATGATATGCAGTGAAGTTTTAAAAAGTTTTGGGGGTTGATAAAATTATGTCACATCGTTAGGTTCTTAATGAAATTTTCCCTAAAATTTTTGTTCGGCCATTTCCCCAACTCTCTTCAAAATTCAGTTTTCCTCATCAGATGCAATTTCACTCTTCTACCGATATTTTGATTTATTTGTTTCTCATAGGTAATTTCTTGGAATAACTATGTTAAATTGTTCAAAACGTTTGAATTAATATATCTATTATCTATATAATCTTAAATCCTTATTTAGGATTTTCCTTTTTCCCCCCCTTATGTTATCACATGCAAGATAACCAAATAAATTTTTCTCTTAAGAGTTCTTAATAGAGATAAAATAACTCTTTTTATTTAAAATTTTCTCTTAATTTTTATTATAACTTATCATGTATTTTTTAAATATCAAATAAAAATCTTATATTTAATTCCCGGTCAAAATTTGAGGAGCTTTCCTCACCACACGCATACAATTTCACTCTTGAACAGATATTTTGATTGATCAAAATGTGCAAATTAATATATCTATTATCCATATAATCTTAAGGGAAAATTGCAAGTTTTGTTCTAATATAGGCTCTATTTGAAATATAGCATGATATGCTCATTGCATCGGCCCAGAAAACTTGAGATACGTTCTTTTCATTCAACATTGCTTTAGCCATTTTAGTGAGCATTATATTCTTACGTTCCACAACTCCATTTTGTTGAGGTGTCATTGGAGCAGAGAAATTGTGATCAATGCCATTAGTATCACAATATTCTTCAAATGCTTGATTTTCAAATTCTTCACCATGATCTGTCCTAATACCTGCAATGAACATACATTTCTCATTTTGCTCTTTCTTGGCAAAAACAATAAATTCTCCAAAGGTTTCATCCTTTAATGATAGAAAAATGGTCCATGTAAATCTAGAGAAATCATCAACAATCACCAATGAATATAAGTTGCCACCAAGACTCTTAACTCTTGCTGATCCAACTAAATCCATATGTAGTAATTAAAGTAGTCGATTTGTTGTAATTTCATTTTTCGATTTGAAAGATGATTTAGTTTGTTTACCCTTTTGACATGCATTACAAATTAAATCATTTTTGAAACTTACTTTGGGTAATCCAAGAACTAAATCCTTTTTTAGTAATTTTCCTAGTTGGTACATATTTACATGAGCTAGTCTCGAATGCCATAACTAACTTTCACCGGCATTACTCATGAAACAATTTTCAGAGTCATTTATATTGATATAAAGAGTATAACAGTTACTTTCCCTTTTTACTCTGAGCTTTGCCTTGATATTTTTTTTATTAGGGTGTAAGTCTTTCTTGTTGACAATTAGACATTCCTCTGAGTCAAATATTACCCAGTTGTCTTTATTTGTACTTTGATTCACGCTCAGCAAATTATTACACAAGCCTTCAACGTAATATACATCTTTGACTTGTATTCCTTTGTTGTTTTTTATTTCACCAATTCCTGCTATCTTTCCGGATTGATTTCCTCCAAATTTTACCTTTCTACCTTCCTTAGGTTGCAATGTGATAAAAATTTCGAAATCACCGGTCATATGTCTAGAGCATCCACTCTCTATGTACCATTTGTTATTTTTGGATGCTTTAAGACATATCTGCAATCAAATAAGATCAAGCCTTAGGTACCCACATCTTTTTGGGTCCTTTTGAGTTAGTACAGATGACTTTCTGAATATATGAACCTTTAGGTACCCATTTGTAGGTTCCTATCTTTCCTTTCTTCTAATGAATGCATGATGTTTATAATGACATTTTCTATTACAATAATTACAATATGCAAAAGGATTTGATGTACGTACAGAATGCTAAAAATAATTCAAATATGGTTTACCTCATGCTTTCTTTCTTCCTTTCCTTCTATCTGATTTTGGATCATATCCAAGACTAGATCGATCATTTACAAAACGTTGAGCTTTTAAAATCACATTTAGCATCTCACTTTCTTTAGTGAATTTTTCAAGAGTTTTCGTTAGATCAACGTTTTTCTTTTTCAAAGAAGAACAATTTTCACAATATTTCTCTAAATTCTCTGAGTTCTATTTTAAGAACTTTGTTTTTCTTTTTGAAGACAACTAGTTCTTTAACTATTTTGATGAATTCAGAATGTAAAGCATTATATTCGGAAAGTAATTCATCATAGGTATGATCAGAATCAGTTACCTCTTCTTCTGTTTCTTCTTGAGCAACTAGACAGATATTGGCTACTTCATCTTCATCACAATTGTAATATCCTGATTTGTAATCAAGGATTAGTAGCTTCAAATGATGTAATTAATGTTAATTAAGCATATTTGAGTATATGTTGTGTGTTATGATATAAGGATGATTAGTGATGATTTCATGAGTCAAGAACCAATCAGGGGTAAAACGGTAAATTTACCAACTGTCTGGTTAGCTAATGATGAGAAAAACCCCTTAGTAATCAAGATCAATGGTTGAGATTGAAAGACCAAGGGGTGGAATTTGATGCAAGCAAGCTTAGGTGAAAGCATTGTGGGAAGAGTAAGATGGTGACAAGTGGCAAGAGAAGGACCATTGGATTAAGTCAAATATTCCTCTCCTCCCTCTCTTCCTTCAACTCGTTGGTATGCATGGGGAAATGAGAAGCAAATGATCATATCTCACCAACTCATTTCTCTCTCCATTTTCCTCCATTTCCGGCGAGCTTGGCAAGAAAGAGAAAGGAAGAGTCTGAAATTAAGATAGGTAAATGACCTTATAAGCTCAAACACTATTTATTGATATTGTTCAAAAGGTTAAGAGCTCTACTTCCATGTTTTCAGACTTGTGATTGGTGGTGTGTGGCAAATTGAGGGATTTTGAAAGTTGAGGAATCCAAGTTCTGAATTCAGCAAGTTGAAGAGGTAGGTTTGTAATGCATTTTGATATATATGTCAAGATGTTTGCTTAACCAATGAGAAATCTGGAAATTAGACCTAATTATGATGTTAAATGAAGGGTAGTCTTTGATGAGAGTGTCACTGTTCATTTGGTCAGTTTTGACACTTGGGAGTGATTAGAAATTGATTTGAAGTTGAATAAGGGAAATGTGTTAAGTTGTGGTTTTGGTGGATTTATGGTTTAGAGATGAGATCTTGTTGTTGAGTGGAAATTTGGGTTGTTTATGGTTGTCAATGGGTTCCTTGTGATGATATATGAGAGAATGAGTAATGGTATGAGTTAGGGAACCATTGGAATTCATTTGGTGAATTCTGGTAAACCATGTCAGTTTCCGCATTTTGGGTATCTGGTGTGAATTCTCGAGTGAGAGAAGAACTCACTCGAGCACAGGATGAACGTGCTCGAGTGAGCATGTTTGTGCTCGAGTGAGGGTGCCTTTTTGGTGCTGCGGGTGAGTGTCTCAGGATATCACTCGTGAGTGATTGCCAAGAGTGCGCCTGGCACTCGCGAGCATTGAGGGATCACTCGCGAGCACTGGGGTTGTGCTCGAGTGAGTCTGTTGCCTGGGAGTTGGGGTGCTCTCGGGTAGGCACTCGCTGCCTTGTGCTCGCGAGCACTAAGGGTCAGTGCTCGAGCACAAGTGTTTGTGCTCGAGTGAAGGTGAAAGAAGAGGTTGAGAGGTGCTCTCGGGTTGTCACTCGCAGGCCTCACTCTTGTGATGCTCGAGTGTGCTCGGGGTCTCTGCTCGAGCACAGCCTCTTGTGCTCGAGTGAGAGAGTGGATTTGTAGAGGAGGTTGCTCTCGGGCAAGCACTCGCGGGAGGTCACTCGCATGTGTGCTCGAGTGAGAGTGTAGGTTGGTCGCGGGAGTTGCTCTCGGGCAAGCACTTCCTGCGTCTCACTCGCGAGTGAGGGGGAGTTGTGCTCGAGCACGGCCTTCTGTGCTCGAGTGAGGGGTGCGAGTGAGGGGTCCAAAAATCAGATCTTAGCTTTCTAAAGAGGGATCTTTGGGGATAGTTATCCCAACCCTTTAGGCATATGTTTAGGCATATTATGGCTATCTAAAGAGTCCAAATGAATACCAACTTAGAGTGTTATTGAAGTAAGAACTTGGAAAAGGAAATTAACCAAATGTCCCTATTTTGATTATAGGATTTGATATCTGCTATCCTCGTGAGCCTACTGTGCCCAGAGACATCAGGAAAGGATCAGGTAGTGACTTTTCTTTCGTACCATTTGTGATGCATCGTATGTGTGTATTTTCATTGCTTTGCGATAAGTTCGTATGCTGCGACTTATGTGGATATATGTGAGCACCGTCAGTCCAATAGTCCCTGAGTAGCTAACAACGGTTCGGATAAAGACTGTGTGTCTTTCCGGCGGAGAAAGGGGATGAGGATGAGGTGTGATTATGTGACATGAAAGCCGAGAGGCTGATTGTGGGCCGAAAGGTCGGTTATGTGCCGAAAGGCTATTTGTGAGGCTGACGAGCCGTTTGTGAAGCCGGATAGCTATGTGCTATAAGGCTATATGTATGCACTGCCACGCCAATAGTCCCTGAGTAGCTAACAACGGTTCGGGTTAGGCAGTGTGCCTTCCCGGCGGAGAAAGGGGAGGAGGCTGGAGTGTGATATGTGTTGCTGCTGTATGATGATTTACTTACATGCTATGTACTTATGTGTGGTATAAATGCTTAGTTACTACTGGGATTCTTTAGAATCTCATTCTTTCCTTTAAACTAACCTTTCAGACAGGGCGACTGGCTCCAAGGAGAAGCGCGTGACCCGAAGTGGTTAGAGTTTCTTAGGGACATTAGTATAGTTTTGTTGGTTTATTCATTTTGGATAGGGATTTCTGTATTATGTTTTGGAGATGTATATAGTTTGAAATACTTGGTTGTAGTCCCTAAACAGGATTTGGAATTCTAGGTATGTAGTTGAACCCGGGGGTTGCCGGGAGTTTGGTTATACACTCTGTTATTCATAAATGTATATAAACTGCGCAGGTGATTATATTCGATAAATTGAACTTGAGACTGGAAGAGGAATGAAGTTTTGAAAATTTCGTAAAGTCCCTACTACTAGAGGGAAGTTTAAATGAGTTTTAAACCATACGACGGTCTCTAATCTAATTTAATTACCTAATATCGAGTTATAATCACGTGTTTAAAAGCAGGGTGTTACATTTTGGTATCAGAGCTGTAGTTCCTGGCAAGGGTAGAGTTTGCTAGGATAGATCCCTTAGTTGGTTCAGGGATAAAAGATTGTTTGTGAATGATTGTTATGTGTGCACATATATGTTTAAATGATTTGGATATATATAAGTTTTGTGACCATATGTGCATACTGTCTCTGCTGAATTAATGGGGTAAGTTGCTTGTAGAATGAAGAAAACCAGAGGACGCCCCAAAATTCCGCGTGTAGACCCCGTGGTGGAGGTTGATAATGAAAACCCACCAGATCCTATGCATGAGTTGATGAGTCTAATCAAGGATCAGCGGGACATGATCACTGAGTTAAGGGACGAGCTCAGAGCAGAGAAGGCAAAGAATAAGGAAGTTCCGGTTCAGTCTATTCCGGAAGAAACTCAAGAGGAGACCCGTTATGAGGACACTGCAGAAGGATCAGCACGACCTCTAGAATCCCCACCTCGTGCTACCTTGAATCCGGAATCATATGGGATGCCACCCAGGGAGGAAAAAGACCTTCAGTATTGGGTCACCCGATTCTGTAAGCATTTGCCTCCGGCGTTCAGAGGGAGGTTTGATCCTCAAGTGGCAGAAGATTGGCTGAATCGTCTGGAGAAGATATTTGAGGTGCTTTGTTGTCCAGAGGAGATAAAGCCACGGTTGGCGGTCTATAAGCTCGAAGGTGATGCGGATCGTTGGTGGCGGAATATCGCCCTAACACTGAAGAGCAGAAATGCGCCACTAACTTGGGAATTTTTCCTACAAGAGTTCAATGAGAAGTACTTTCCGAAATCAGTCCGGCTTGAAAAGGAGACGGAATTCCTTAACATCAGGCAAGGGGACACGGAGAGCTTCGATGATTATTTATCCCGATTCATTCGCTTGTCCCGGTATTCCTCCTACCTTCGATATAAGGATGACGGAGAATGGAGCTCGGATATGCTCATACGAGGTTTGAGGCGAGAGTTGCGGAAGCGGCTGGTTACACACCGATTCAAGAAGTTCAATAAGGCGGTGGAGCAATGTCGAATCACGGAGAATAATCTAAGAGAAGTGCATCCTACCAAAGCTACTGGCCACCGCAGTGAACCCGGTAAGGGTAATGTTTCTCAAAAGCGGAAAGGCCAAGGATCTTCTTCGTATCAGGGCGGTGATAAGAAGCCCTATCAGTCTAAAGGTCGTGAGTCTCAGAGATTTGTGACCGAGTGGAAATGTCGTCGTTGCAACAAATCACATTATGGCCAGAATTGTCAGGGAGAGATGGTATGTTTCAATTGCAAACGGCCAGGACATCTTGCTAAAGATTGTCGACAACCGAGAGCGGAACCGAGGCCACAGGCACCGGGTCGAGTGTTTGCTATGACCCACGAAGAAGCTCGTAGATCTCCTGAGTTGATACAAGGTAAAATTTCTCTAAACGGCCATTTATTACAAGCATTGTTCGACTCGGGTGCCAGTCATTCCTTCATTGCTTATGATTGCGTGAAGCGCCTAGGATTGCATGTGCATGAGTTACCATTTGAATTAGTAGTGTCCACTCCAATGGGTATAAAAGCCTTGACCACAGAAGTTTGTCTGAATTGTGTCATAACTGTGGAAGGGCATCAGTCTGTTATAGACCTGATTTGTCTGCCGCTTTATCAATTGGAAGTCATTTTGGGTCTTAATTGGTTAACGGCAAATAACGTATTGCTTGATTGCGGGAACAAGAGGATAGTATATCCTGTTTCTCAGAGGGTTGAAGCTGTAGGTGCTAGTCTGAATTTCCTTTCTACGGCGAAAGCTGAGAGATATATTGAAAAGGGTTGCCAAGGGTATATGGTGTTTTTCTCTGTGCAAGGGGAAACCGGTGAAATGTTGAATAATATACCCGTGGTGAATGAATTCCCTGAGGTGTTTCCGGACGACCTTAGCGGATTGCCTCCTGAGAGGGAAGTTCAATTCCCGATTGACATTGTGCCTGGAGCAGGTTCTATTTCAAAGGCCCCATACCGTATGGCCCCAAATGAGATGGCGGAACTAAAGAAACAAATAGAAGATCTGCTTGAGAAAGGGTTCATT
Source organism: Inga leiocalycina (assembly GCA_963242795.1). NCBI lineage: Eukaryota > Viridiplantae > Streptophyta > Magnoliopsida > Fabales > Fabaceae > Inga > Inga leiocalycina. Next base: position 30,373,146 of record OY725325.1, on the reverse strand, counting down.
AGACCCAGTGTGTCGCCGTGGGGAGCTCCAGTGTTATTCGTAAAAAAGAAAGATGGAAGCCTCCGGTTGTGTATCGATTATAGAGAGTTGAATAAGGTTACTATCAAGAACAAGTACCCACTTCCTCGAATCGATGACCTGTTAGATCAACTCTCTGGATCGTGTGTATTCTCAAAGATTGATCTAAGGTCAGGGTATCATCAGCTGCGAGTAAAAGCGGAAGATGTTCCGAAAACTGCTTTCAGGACCCGGTATGGTCATTACGAGTTTTTGGTAATGCCATTTGGGCTAACCAATGCGCCTGCGGTTTTCATGGATTACATGAACCGTATCTTTAGGCAGTATCTGGATCAGTTTGTTGTTGTGTTTATCGATGACATTCTGATATATTCCAAGAGTATGGAAGAGCATGAGCATCATTTGAGAATCGTATTGAATATCCTGTGTGAGAAGCAATTATACGCTAAATTGAGCAAGTGCGAGTTCTGGCTATCAGAAGTGAAATTTTTAGGCCATGTTATCTCGCAAGAAGGGGTTTCTGTGGATCCCAGTAAAGTGGAAGCAGTACTAGATTGGAAGAGGCCAGAATCTGTGGCAGAAATACGCAGTTTTCTGGGTCTTGCCGGGTACTATCGGAGATTCATTCAGAATTTCTCCCGTATTGCGTTGCCGATGACCAAGCTCACGAGAAAGGATCAGCCGTTTGTGTGGGACGATAAATGCGAAAATTGTTTTGTGGAGCTGAAGGAGAGGTTGACGTCGGCACCTGTGTTGATTTTGCCCGATCCCAGTGTGACATATGTTGTGTACTCTGATGCCAGTGGGCAGGGATTAGGGTGTGTCCTTATGCAGCAGGGACGTGTGGTGGCCTACGCCTCTCGACAGCTCAGACCTCATGAATTGAATTATCCCACTCATGATCTGGAGCTTGCGGCCATTGTGTTTGCTTTGAAAATCTGGCGTCATTACCTGTATGGTGTGACTGTGGAACTGTACTGCGACCACAAGAGTCTCAAGTATCTTTATGATCAGAAAGAACTGAATATGAGACAGCGCCGTTGGATGGAATTGCTTAAGGACTACGATCTGGAGATTAAATATCATCCGGGTAAAGCCAATGTAGTTGCTGATGCTCTGAGTCGAAAGACTGTGCTCGTTGCAGCTATGATGATACGAGAGGAGAAATTGATTGAAGATTTTCGTGATTTGAATTTGACGAACCAAATCATCTGTGCCAATTACACTGTTTCCCAGGAGGAAAGTGATCTAAAAGCTGAGATTGAAGAAGCTCAGAGGCAAGATGACTGGATACAGCGAAATCTGATTCGGATTGAACGGGGAGAAGTCCCAGGTTATGATTTGTCGCCTAGAGGATTGATTCGCTATCAGAATAGAGTCTGCGTTCCACTCAAGGCGGAGTTGCGACAAAAGATTCTAGATGAGGCGCATAAGAGCCAGTACACTCTTCATCCTGGTATGACCAAGATGTACCATAATCTGAAATCTGTGTATTGGTGGCCGGGTTTGAAGAGTGATGTGACCAAGTATGTGGCGAGATGCCTCACTTGTCAGAAAGTGAAGATCGAGCACCAAAGACCACCTGGTTTGCTCCAGAGTCCTGAGATTCCCGAATGGAAATGGGAAAGTGTGACTATGGACCTTGTGACGGGATTGCCCAAGATCAGAAATTACGATGCGATCTGGGTAATTGTGGATCGGTTAACGAAGTCGGCGCACTTCATACCAATCAATGCTGGTTATTCTCCTGACAAACTAGCAGAGATTTATGTTCGTGAGATCGTGAAACTCCATGGTGTTCCTAAGAATATCATTTCTGATCGAGATCCTCGATTTACTTCAAGATTCTGGAAAGCGTTGCATAAAGCCTTGGGAACTCAATTGAGATTCAGTACGGCTTATCATCCACAGACGGATGGACAGTCAGAGAGGACAATCCAGACGCTGGAAGACATGTTGCGAGCCTGTGTTCTCGACTTTAAAGGAAGTTGGGATCGTTTTCTTCCACTAGCGGAATTTGCCTACAACAATAGCTATCATGCGAGCATTCAGATGGCTCCGTATGAAGCATTGTATGGAAGACGGTGTCAATCGCCTTTGTGTTGGAACGAGCTATCCGAAAGGAAGTTATACGGACCAGATTTGGTTGATCAGACCTCAGCACAGATTCAGATTATTCGAAGGAGGTTACTTGCAGCGCAGAGTCGACAGAAAAGCTATGCCGACAAAAGGAGACGACCTCTAGAGTTTGAGGCTGGGGATCATGTGTTCTTGAGAGTATCACCAGTTACGGGCGTTGGGCGAGCTATCAAGAGGAAGAAGCTAAGCCCAAGGTATATAGGTCCTTTTGAGATCCTTGAGAGGATTGGGCCTGTCGCATACCGAGTAGCGCTACCCCCAAGTTTGAGCAAACTTCATGACGTGTTTCACGTTTCCCAACTGAAGAAGTACCAACCAGACCCATCCCACATAGTTGAGTATGAGAATGTTGAGCTTCAAGACAACTTCACATATGCGGTGGAGCCAGAGCAGATCATTGACCGGGAGGAGCGACGGCTCAGACACCGAAGCATTCCATATGTGAAGGTGGTCTGGAAGGGAATGACTCCGAGCGAGGCAACTTGGGAAGCGGAGGAAGATCTGCAGAGAAGATATCCGGAGTTTATGACTCGAGTAATGTAACAATTTCGAGGACGAAATTAAATTTTCGGGGGGAGAATTGTAATATCCTGATTTGTAATCAAGGATTAGTAGCTTCAAATGATGTAATTAATGTTAATTAAGCATATTTGAGTATATGTTGTGTGTTATGATATAAGGATGATTAGTGATGATTTCATGAGTCAAGAACCAATCAGGGGTAAAACGGTAAATTTACCAACTGTCTGGTTAGCTAATGATGAGAAAAACCCCTTAGTAATCAAGATCAATGGTTGAGATTGAAAGACCAAGGGGTGGAATTTGATGCAAGCAAGCTTAGGTGAAAGCATTGTGGGAAGAGTAAGATGGTGACAAGTGGCAAGAGAAGGACCATTGGATTAAGTCAAATATTCCTCTCCTCCCTCTCTTCCTTCAACTCGTTGGTATGCATGGGGAAATGAGAAGCAAATGATCATATCTCACCAACTCATTTCTCTCTCCATTTTCCTCCATTTCCGGCGAGCTTGGCAAGAAAGAGAAAGGAAGAGTCTGAAATTAAGATAGGTAAATGACCTTATAAGCTCAAACACTATTTATTGATATTGTTCAAAAGGTTAAGAGCTCTACTTCCATGTTTTCAGACTTGTGATTGGTGGTGTGTGGCAAATTGAGGGATTTTGAAAGTTGAGGAATCCAAGTTCTGAATTCAGCAAGTTGAAGAGGTAGGTTTGTAATGCATTTTGATATATATGTCAAGATGTTTGCTTAACCAATGAGAAATCTGGAAATTAGACCTAATTATGATGTTAAATGAAGGGTAGTCTTTGATGAGAGTGTCACTGTTCATTTGGTCAGTTTTGACACTTGGGAGTGATTAGAAATTGATTTGAAGTTGAATAAGGGAAATGTGTTAAGTTGTGGTTTTGGTGGATTTATGGTTTAGAGATGAGATCTTGTTGTTGAGTGGAAATTTGGGTTGTTTATGGTTGTCAATGGGTTCCTTGTGATGATATATGAGAGAATGAGTAATGGTATGAGTTAGGGAACCATTGGAATTCATTTGGTGAATTCTGGTAAACCATGTCAGTTTCCGCATTTTGGGTATCTGGTGTGAATTCTCGAGTGAGAGAAGAACTCACTCGAGCACAGGATGAACGTGCTCGAGTGAGCATGTTTGTGCTCGAGTGAGGGTGCCTTTTTGGTGCTGCGGGTGAGTGTCTCAGGATATCACTCGTGAGTGATTGCCAAGAGTGCGCCTGGCACTCGCGAGCATTGAGGGATCACTCGCGAGCACTGGGGTTGTGCTCGAGTGAGTCTGTTGCCTGGGAGTTGGGGTGCTCTCGGGTAGGCACTCGCTGCCTTGTGCTCGCGAGCACTAAGGGTCAGTGCTCGAGCACAAGTGTTTGTGCTCGAGTGAAGGTGAAAGAAGAGGTTGAGAGGTGCTCTCGGGTTGTCACTCGCAGGCCTCACTCTTGTGATGCTCGAGTGTGCTCGGGGTCTCTGCTCGAGCACAGCCTCTTGTGCTCGAGTGAGAGAGTGGATTTGTAGAGGAGGTTGCTCTCGGGCAAGCACTCGCGGGAGGTCACTCGCATGTGTGCTCGAGTGAGAGTGTAGGTTGGTCGCGGGAGTTGCTCTCGGGCAAGCACTTCCTGCGTCTCACTCGCGAGTGAGGGGGAGTTGTGCTCGAGCACGGCCTTCTGTGCTCGAGTGAGGGGTGCGAGTGAGGGGTCCAAAAATCAGATCTTAGCTTTCTAAAGAGGGATCTTTGGGGATAGTTATCCCAACCCTTTAGGCATATGTTTAGGCATATTATGGCTATCTAAAGAGTCCAAATGAATACCAACTTAGAGTGTTATTGAAGTAAGAACTTGGAAAAGGAAATTAACCAAATGTCCCTATTTTGATTATAGGATTTGATATCTGCTATCCTCGTGAGCCTACTGTGCCCAGAGACATCAGGAAAGGATCAGGTAGTGACTTTTCTTTCGTACCATTTGTGATGCATCGTATGTGTGTATTTTCATTGCTTTGCGATAAGTTCGTATGCTGCGACTTATGTGGATATATGTGAGCACCGTCAGTCCAATAGTCCCTGAGTAGCTAACAACGGTTCGGATAAAGACTGTGTGTCTTTCCGGCGGAGAAAGGGGATGAGGATGAGGTGTGATTATGTGACATGAAAGCCGAGAGGCTGATTGTGGGCCGAAAGGTCGGTTATGTGCCGAAAGGCTATTTGTGAGGCTGACGAGCCGTTTGTGAAGCCGGATAGCTATGTGCTATAAGGCTATATGTATGCACTGCCACGCCAATAGTCCCTGAGTAGCTAACAACGGTTCGGGTTAGGCAGTGTGCCTTCCCGGCGGAGAAAGGGGAGGAGGCTGGAGTGTGATATGTGTTGCTGCTGTATGATGATTTACTTACATGCTATGTACTTATGTGTGGTATAAATGCTTAGTTACTACTGGGATTCTTTAGAATCTCATTCTTTCCTTTAAACTAACCTTTCAGACAGGGCGACTGGCTCCAAGGAGAAGCGCGTGACCCGAAGTGGTTAGAGTTTCTTAGGGACATTAGTATAGTTTTGTTGGTTTATTCATTTTGGATAGGGATTTCTGTATTATGTTTTGGAGATGTATATAGTTTGAAATACTTGGTTGTAGTCCCTAAACAGGATTTGGAATTCTAGGTATGTAGTTGAACCCGGGGGTTGCCGGGAGTTTGGTTATACACTCTGTTATTCATAAATGTATATAAACTGCGCAGGTGATTATATTCGATAAATTGAACTTGAGACTGGAAGAGGAATGAAGTTTTGAAAATTTCGTAAAGTCCCTACTACTAGAGGGAAGTTTAAATGAGTTTTAAACCATACGACGGTCTCTAATCTAATTTAATTACCTAATATCGAGTTATAATCACGTGTTTAAAAGCAGGGTGTTACAACTATCTTCGTCAGAAGAACTATCGCCCCATATGGCAGATACCAAGGCTTTCTTCTCGTTGTAGAACTTGCCTTTTCTCTTTTCTTTATTCTTCTGAGACAGTTCTTAACATTCTGATTTGATATGTCTTGGCTTTCCACATTCAAAGCAGATGATGTGTTCTTTATTGCTTGTTGGTCCTTTCTGAAAATTCTTGAATACTTGATCTTTCTTGTAAAACTTTCTGAATCATTTTATTATTAGGCCCATTTTGTCATCGTCAAGCTCTTCTTCTTCATCTTGATCTTCTTCTTTTGCTTTTAGTGCTAGATCTCTCTTCTTCTTGTCACCGATATCATCAAGTTCTCGTTTAAAATTTAATTCACTTTAATTTTTAGAAAGACTTCCAAATAGAGAAGCAACCGATCACATTCATTCACCTTTTGCTTCTACTATTGTAGTGACTTTGGCCTCTCACTCATTAAAGAGTATATTAATAATCTTTCTCACTTGGGTATGCTGATCATAGACTTTTTCAAGTGCTGCAAGTTGATTAATAAGATGAGTATATCAAAGTTCAAATTCAGCTATTGACTTACCTGATTTCATTCGAAGTAAATCGAATTTAGTAACCAGAGTGTTGATCCGGTTTTCTTTAATTCTTGCAGTTCCTTCATGAGCTATTTCCAAGGCTTCCCATATTTCCTTAGCCGTTGGAAGTGTCAGATTTTGAAGTAATCGTTTTGACTCAAAGCACTTTGGATCATCAGAATTGCCTTGCTGTTAAGAGTGATGATTTTCTTGTCATTCTCATCATATTTCGCTGGCGTATTAGGGAATTTTTGGGAATCTACAATTTTTACAGGTTAATAGTTTCCACTTTCAATCATATCTTACAGCCCATATTCTATAGCCATTACGAAGACTCTGAATTCTGCTTTCCAGAATGAGAAGTGTTCGGCATTGAAACCCAGAGGTCTTGTGATAGAAGCTCCGTCGCGAAGAATTCCTGCACCCATGCTTGCCATTAGATCCTTCTTAGGCTCTTATACCTTAACAAGAAGACCTACGCTTTGATACCAAATGTTAGCACAAGCGTTTCAACCAAGAAGGGCATGAATTAGGTGATACCAGAAATTTCGTTGTGTATAAGAAAATTGACTGGAAATATAAAGCATTTAAGAGTAAGGAGAAATATCACCGAAGTGTACACCGGGAGTTATATTGGTTCAGTCACAACCACTTTGACTTATGTCCAGTCCTCAGAGCTTCTCTGATAGTTTCACTATATCTTCCAAGATTTAGTGGGTTCTTGGCACCTCGGTACACAGCAAGTTCCTTCACCTGGACACTTGTTCCCCCTTACACATAATTAAATCCCCAACTTAAGGTTCCACAACCTTAAGTTATCTCAATAATGAATATTGAGGTTGTAATGAAAAACTCTCTTACAGAGTAAATGAATAATCACTGAAGTACAAATAATGAGTATAAGAAAAACAGAGCACTAAGAATATGTTTATCAGTGTATATTCATGTGTTCTCAGTTGTACTCTTCTGTTCTTTGAATGCTCCATATATATAGATGATTTGTGGTATCCGTTGGAAGCAATTCAAACATGTCCGTTGGAGTTGCAAAGCTACTATTGACCGTTATTCAATTTTGAAAACTATCCGTTTGCGGTAGGTAGCGGTAGGTGAGCGTTCGGATGTTTTTTTTTACTTTCCACTTATAGCATGATCTCTTCATTGTTTCTCTGCAAATATACTTAGAATACTAATATAATGAAGGGTTAATCATAAAGAAAACAAATCAATAAACATTGGATTAAAATCATATTTTTTGAACTTTATTACTCGAGTGGCTATTCAAGTGATCATGCTAATTAATCGAGTAGTCACTCAAGTAATCTCATTAAAAAATCATGCCTTGCCATATTACTCGATTAAGCCTTCAAGTAATCATTTCAATAATACCTGGCAAATAAGGTTACTTGAGTGATCCCTCGAGTAAGCATCTATTTTCTTTACAGGTTACTCGAGTGATCCCTTAAGTAAATTTATAATAAGTTTGCAGATTACTCGATTACTCCCTTGAGTAATAACATCAAATTCTTGGCCGAGAGTACCTGTGTTTTGCTTACCTGATTACTCGAGTAATCCTTTGAGTAATACTTCAAATAACTCTGCAGATTACTCGAGTGGTCCCTCGAGTAAATAGTTTTCTCAAATGGTTACTCGAGTGGCTACTCGAGTAAAATGTGTCAATTTTAAGCTAAGAGTTACTGGAAGATATTTGTCCTGGTTACTCGAATGGACACTTGAGTAATTCCTTTTCTCATGTCTTTACTTGAGTGGTTACTCGAGTAATAGTCCATATAACTTTATAGATTACTCGTGTAACCCCTTGAGTAACTCCTTCCAAATTTTGGCAGTGCCCCTCTAGAACATTTTCTCTAATATTACTTGAGTGCTCACTCGAGTAACAGAGTTCATTACTCAAGTGATCACTCGAGTAAACCTTTAAGAAATCTGCCAGTGATGTTTTTCCTATGCTCTGTCTCTCATATCTTCTTCATTACTCCAGTGCCAACTTCAAGTAAAGCTTTTGTCTGCCATTTAGTTACTTTGTTTAAATTCTTTACTTTGTTATCAAATTCAATCTTTGTTATCATCAAAATATATGGGATCTAACACATGGAAAACTCTCTCTAATATCTATGTCCTCTTGAATCACACGTGTATCAAGCAAAAATTCAAGAGAAGAGGAGGAGAGAAGGCACGGCTAGAGAGAGAAAGTCAAGAGAAATCAAAGTAAGCCTGAGAATTGGTTATCTCTTGATGATTCATGCTTGTTGTTGTTGTTGTGGTTGATTTGTGACTTTGTATTGGTTGAATTTGTGATTTGGAATGCTCAAACTCTAAAGGGAGGTGCTTCCCAAATTTTGACTAATCATGAAACTTCCATTTTCCCTAAAATTTCTAAGATTTTTGGCTAGCTGTGTTTGATAAGGCTAGAGATGGAATTTGGTGTTTTTTATTATTCCATTGTATTTATAATGGAAAATTGTGTAGGGAACATGTAAAATATGAAGTGTTAAGGCTTTAGGGTGTGAAATGCCAATTTTACCCCTAAAACCTTAACATAGGGGTTGTCAAGGGCATTTTCATCATTTGATCATTAATTTGCCAAATCTGAGGTCAAAAATGGATTTTACACATAAAATTGAGTAGAAATAGCCCACATTATAATTTTTGGAAAAATACAGTTTAATTAGGGTAAAAGGGGCTTATACCGGGTTCCCTAGGGGTATTTTGGTCATTTCACAGTTTTAAGCTATGATAACCAACAATATGAGTTTAGAATGAGACATGAATGAGTAATAACTCATTTATTGTAAAGTGGGAATTGTAAGACTTGTTAGTAGCCCAAGTCGAATCAAAGGCATTAGACAAAAAGTGCAGGAAAGGGATTTCAGGTAGTAACTCTATCTTTCATACACTATAACCCTATTTGGTACAAAGCACTAGGGGGTAGGGACTAGGATTGGATCAGGGATTGGGCCAGAATATATCGTTTGGTTTGAGGGACTGCGAATAACTAGGGATTGGGAGTGCCACAAAAGTGGGATTGCTGCAAAGCCATCTCCCCCTGGTATTACGTTTTTAACCCTGGGACTGCAATTTTAGAGACAAAAATATCCCTATTTATAATATTTTGTTTAGAAAAATACCCTCTATCATTTTAACCCTAAATTAGAACTAATGGGAGAGATTCAATATAGATGGTTTTGGTGTCAACAAAAACAATAACTATAAAGATTCAGATTCAGTGTGCACAGACGCAAATCTTTCTGTCCTAAATTTGAATTTTGAATATGACGCAGCAACTTATACGATTTTCTGAACAATGACATTCATTCTCAAGTTTGTTGAATAGTAGCCTATCTGAGTCAAAGATACCCAATAGTAACTTCATACTTTCTTTCCCCTGCAATTCAAATTTCAATAAAAAATTATTGAGGGAAGAGAAATCCTTCCAGCTATTGGCGACAATGCTTTCTTACTATTCCTCTAGTTTAAAGTAATTTGCTTGATTGACTAAGTTTGGGATTTAGGGTATGGGTATTTGGGTCTTTTCATAATTAGTGGCTATTTATTAAATAAGATTAATGAAATTATTTCCTCCAACTATTACTTTGTACCAAACAAATTTTAAAAGCATCAATACTAGTTCTAGTTCTAGTCCCAGTCCCAGCCCCAACCCAGTCCCAATCCTGAGTCCATTGAAATTCAGTGCCATGTACTAAACAGGGCCTATGTGATTATTTATATGCAGTATGTATGGCATGTTTTGTGATATAAACAGTGCCTGTGGCATAATATCTAGCTGTGGTGCAGGAAAAGCACAAGTACTGTCCAGTGGGAAAAGCACAAGTACCAGCCGGCCTAGTGGGACCTAGCTATGAATACACACAGTATGAACAACACCTAGCTGTGGTCTGGGACCCATCTGAGGTGATAGACAAGTAGGGGGTCCAAACAGTCATTTGGCCTTGAACAGTGTGCACAAACATGTTGCAGTATGAATTTTCTATTACACTATGTGGTGCATTACATATTTATTTTTCACATTTTATATGATTGATAACATGTTACTACTGAGATTCGTATGAATCTCACCCTTTCCATAAATACTGAGGGCAAAGACGTAAATACTGGCAACTGAAGGTTCCAGTATAGATCAAGTTGTCGTTGGTTATCTATAGATTTTATTTTTATTCATGGGATTTGTAAGTATTATGTACAAACCTTATAGGAATTCCAATAATGTAATCAAGTACTTTATATCAGTATATTTATGTTATTTTTGTATGCCCACTTAACTATGCACAACTCTAATAAATGGCAAAATAAAGAAGGGGTGTGACAATGGCCTACAACCACTCAACCATGTATCACAAAACAAATTCAGAATATATTTCCTTTGAGACAACATCATGCCTCTAATTCAATGCCAAGAAAATACTTCATCTCTCCTAGATTCTTAATTCTGAAATATTATAAAGAAACTATTTTACCTCCTTTATTTTTCGCTCATTGCTACCTGTAATCAAAAGCTCATTAACATACACAAGTATATTCACCAAATCACAATCATAATGCTTAAAGAAGAGATAATAGCCACTTTTACTTTGAGTGAAACCCCCTTAAACTTGTGCAATTGTTAACTAACAATTCCATTACCTAGAGGCTTATTTAAGCTCAAAAAGGGATTTATTTAGTTTACACACCGTAGTCTCCCCCTTACTATTGAACTTTAAGGCACAACCATATACACTTCTTTATTTAAATCCTCTTGCAAGAATGCATTGTGTACATCCATGTGATATAGATTCCATTTATAAAGGGCAGCTAGTTTAAGCATAATTCAAATAGTAACCATCTCAATTACAGGTGAGAAAGTATCGTGGTAGTCTACTCCCTCCTTTTGAATGTAACATTTGGCTACCCATCTTGCCTTGTATTTATCAATTTCACCATTACTTTTATACTTTACCTTGTAGACCCATCTGCAACCTATGGGTCTCTTACCTTTTAAAAGGGAGACAATATCCTATGTTTGGTTGTTTTTGAAGGCCTCTATGTCACAGTTCATTGCTTCAACCCATTTATCACTCTTCACAGCCTCTTCATATGTGGTAGGCTTGCTAATTTCATCCACATTGCTTAACAAACACAATTGAGATAATGAAATATTTCTATAAGTGATGTAATTTTCAATGGGATAGAGACAATTACCTTTCAACCTACCAGAATTGGATTGGGCCAGATTACATGTATAATCTCGTGACCAAATTGGTGCCTTTCAACCTCTCATTGGCCTTATGCTATGTGTAACAAACATGGCAGGATCTCTGAGGTGATTTTCATCCTCATCCTGAAGGAGATCATTATCGTCTCCTCCATCATTTTCATTCAGCAACTCATCATGATCATGATCATCATTAGCATTATCATTTTCAAAAACAACATCATTATTCGATGTACTAGCAAGAATATATGCATCATTATCAAAGAAAAACAATTCCCTTAATGCATTATTCACTCCTCTTTGGTCAATAGGCTATTTATCTTTAAAGGAAAAGTGATTTTCTAGAAACATGACATATCTACTGACCAACAGGTGATTGTTATGCAAATCAAGCAACAAGAAACCCTTTTGATGACTTGGATACCCTAGAAACACACATGGAATAGATCGAGTTCCAAACTTATCATTATTAGTCAAGTTAGTAGCAAAAGCCAAACATCCAAATACCTTTAAAGAATCATAGTCAGGTTGTTTGCCATATATACGTTCAAAAGGACTTTGATAATTCAAAATTCAAGAAGAAATACAATTCACCAAATCGTAGGCCTTTTAACACACTCTCCCTAAACACGAATAGGCACTTGAAATTGAAAAATAAGAGCCCTAGAAATCTGCATTAGCATTCTATGTTTTCTCTCAACAATGCCATTTTGTTCAGGTGTATAGGGGTATACGGTTTCATGTATAATCCCTTTAACAAGAAAATAAATTTTCAATTCAAGATTAGTGAATTCACTTCTATTATCACTCCTAACACATTCATAGCAAAACCAAATTGATTAAACACATAAGCAACAAAGTTCTTTATATGACTTAAGGTTTTCGATTTGTGTTTCATAAGGAACACCCAAGTAGCTCTTGAAATATCATCAATAAGAGTAAGAAAATAATGACATCCTAAATGTGTAGGAGTTCTATAAGGACCTCATACATCCATATGGATTTTAATAAAGCTAGGGGAGAAAGGGAGTTTAGTTTGTTTTGCCTGAAAATAAATGTCACAACTTTTATTCATTGATATGATTTTGTTGTCTACAAAATTCAAGTGTTTAAATATAGACAAGGGTGCATGCCCAAGTTTATAATGAAGCAAAGATACATCATGTTTAGAATAGATATCAGAAGCATTTACACAACATTTGGCATCAATATTAATAGCATTTACAACATCAATAATGTGTTTAAATTGTAGAATGTATAGTCCATAAACAAGTCTACTAGTCGCCTTCAAGTTCCCACCCTGAAGGGCCTACATCAAGGAATAATCAGGGAAGAATGCCATAACACAGTTTTGCTCGTTAGTTAGGCGGGAAATAGAAATCAGATTGAATTAGAAAGCAGGAGCATACAGAACATTTTGCAATCTAAAACCATTGGGAAAAAACACACTGCCTATGTGAGTTACTTTCACTTTATCTCCATTCGGAATCTTAATGTTCATAATTGGCCCATTATACTTGGAATTATGTTCTAAAAGGGATAGAGATAGACTACTAACTAAGTGAGTTGTTGCTCCAGAACTTACAACCCAATTTGTTTGTGTGTGAGTACAAGAGGAAGAAGTAAGCAAACTTATACCAGTCAATGCATAGTCTTTTGAGTTTGCTTGCTCCTTTTTCTTTAAGAATTCCAATAGCTTTTCATAATGTTATTGACTGAACGTTAGAGCAACCATGTTAACTTCACTCTCTCTCTTCAAGAATCAGGACCCATTGAGATATTTTTGCCTTTGTTCCCCTTGAAATTAGGGGGAACCCGATGAGATGCCAACATGCTTCCTTGTTGTGTCCTTTCTTGTCACAATGAGCACAATTCGGTAGTGATCCTTTCCCCTTCCTTGGCCACGACCTCTCACCTTGGTAGCCATGGCTATGCCATCAATTGGATTTTCCTTTGATGAGCTGGCTATGCTTTTCTAAGCTTCATCCTCTAATATCATTGCAAATGCTTGATTACTTGGAAGAGGAGTCATAAGCAGTATTTGACTCATGACTGCCAAATAACCCTCATTGAATCCTATTAAAAATTGGAGTAGCTTTTGTGTTGTATCACATTGGCGTATATTTCTGAAGTTTCACACTTGTAGGAAGGAATTGGGATGAGGGCTGACTATTGTTCCCAGAGCCTTGGTATAACGAATTAATTTCTCTATGAAGAGAGGAAATGAGCCAGAGACTTTATCATAACGTTCCTTTAAATCCTTCCATACCTAGTGTGCATCTTGAAGGTAAATCACACTATCTATGATTTCTTTGGGGATGGAGTTCATTAGCTAAGAGAGAACGATGGTATTGCAATATTCCCACTATTATTGGAGTGCATGTAACACCCCAAAGTATATTTAAGGGCTAATGGCCTCATATAAGACTGTAAAGAATGTTTGATGAATGTTTTTGGGAAATAAAGTATGTGTTATGACCGAATTAGCAGTACAAAATGCCCAAACCCTGTATTTTAGTTTAATTATGTGGCAAAGTTATTATTGGACTAAAATAGAAGGGGAATGGCGCATGGAGAAGGGAAAAGAAGTTAAATCATGTGTCAAGAGGTAATTCAAGTGAAATTGCCATAGTCAGGGGCAAAACAAGAAGGATAAAATTTACCGGCCAATTAATCAGTTACCGAAGAGAAAATTCATTAACAACTAAAAGAGTAAGAGTTGTGACTAATTGAATAATGGAATTAGTTAGTGTAACCATAAGGTTACATGCTTTATGAGGAACCATAGAAAATTGACCCTTGACACAAGTTGGTGGAGTCAAAAAGTCCAATGCAATTTTTTTATTCATTTCTCTCCCTCTATCATGTCTTGTTCAATTATTAAGGCATAGGAAAGATGAAGATTGATCATTCCATCATCTTTCTCACTCTCTCTCCAAGCTCCATTTTCATCCAAGCAAGAAGGAAAGAGAAAGAAGAAAAATCAAGGTAAGTGTGCCATTTTGACCTTAAAGATGACTCCTTTGACTTAAATCCTCTTCATTAATCTTGACCACCTTGATGAAAGCTTCATTCCTATGGTTTTAGATTTTCAAGAGGAGATATTCGAGAGCTTAAGAAAATTTGAAGGTTGCAGAATCAAGGAATAAGTTTGAAAAAGTGAAAGAAGTGAGTGAAAGCTACATTTTGACATATATGTTGTAGCCATTGATTGAGGCTTTGAATTCTGGAATTTTACCTTGATGTTCATGTGATATAGGAATGAATGAATTACATGGTGTTTTGTGTTGGAAATGTTGTTTTGTTGTATCATTTGAACAATGAAATTGATTTGAAGTTTTGAATCTTGAGTTTGGCAACTTGGTGGTTTTAGGTTAAAATGTGTCTCAAAATAGAACATATAAATGGGATGTGAATTTAGGTGTTTTGATGTTACCATTGGATTTCTTATGGAAAATTGTGTGAGAATGGTGTTAATTGTGAAAATCTAATCTTTGGAAACACTTGGTGAACAACTAGAAATTTTGGAAAACTGTTGAGTATAAAATTCTGTATAAGGGACCAACTTTGCATGGTGTTTTGAAATAGCAAATGATGTTAAAAAGTTATGAAACTTTCTAGTTTTTTATTAAACATGGTAAGCTTTAAATTGATACATAATGGCAGTAATTTTGATGAGTATGTTGGGAGTTTTGAATTTCCAAAGTTTGAGGTTGAAACTGGGATTAATTCTGAAATAGTATGGGAATTAGTTGAATTTCCTGTAAAGAGGACTTAAAAAACTTTAAGTATGACTTGGGATCACTCCATTTCGATTTTTCTAGATTTAGTTATGATTTTTGAAAGTTCAGCCAAGAAACAAAAATTTTATTGGCTGCAACTCAAAAGCTTCTGACTTGCTTTTGGCTGTAGCCAGAAGATTATTGGCTGCAATCCAAAAACTTCTTACCTATTTTTGGCTGCAACCAAAGAATTTCTTGGC
The DNA here is from genome assembly GCA_963242795.1 of Inga leiocalycina. Taxonomy (NCBI): domain Eukaryota; kingdom Viridiplantae; phylum Streptophyta; class Magnoliopsida; order Fabales; family Fabaceae; genus Inga; species Inga leiocalycina. The sequence continues at coordinate 30,357,770 of OY725325.1, read as the reverse complement.
TGCGGTCAACTCCCAAAAATCAGCAATTGCATTTCTGAAATGTGATTTTTGTTATATTTCTTTCCAATCCTTTAGGCATTTGTTTGGCCTTCTTGTAGCTACCTAAAGGTCTCAAATGATAACCAACTCTAAGTGTTGTGGAGTTAAGTATTAGAATAGAGAATAAATCTTCATCCTTAATTATGGTTAATAGGATTTGACATTTGCCCTACACACAATAGACCAGTGCCAGAGTACAAGCGGAAAGAACAAGGTAGTGACCATTTCTCTTATAATGTGTAAAATACATTATATACATGTCTTATCATTGAATTGTGATGAACGGAAATGCCGTTGTGAAACATGCGAAAGCTGTCGTAGAAATGTTGTTGATGTGTTACTGCTCTGTGATTTGCTTACATGCTTTGTAATTGTATATGTTATAAGTGAATTGTTATTACTGTGATTCTTTTAAATCCCATTCTTTCCATTAACTAACCTACAACTAGGGCAAGCAGTTCAAAGGAGAAGTATGTGACGAACAGCGGTTAGAGCTCCTAGCTGGGAGTTTTAGTTTTGAGTAGTTAATTATCATATTTTAGATTATTGTATATGTTGTAAGTGTTATAAATATGGATAGTTTTATGTAATTTCCTATATGGGAAACTGGAATGGGCAAATATACCTTATAAACCCTCCAAGTAATGAATAAAACCCCAATATTGTCAGGAATTTTTTGTTACACTTTGATATGTATAAATGAAACTGAACTTCATAGGTAAAAAATATTCAAAATGTGAATATTAGACCACATCAAACAGATTTTGGAAAAATCTTTGAAAATATTATCTTAAAGATGGGATTTTTAATAAATTTTAAATTATTGGTTAATCTCTAATTTAATATAATGACGCATTTTTAAATTATAATTTAGGTTATGGAGGTAGGGGTTACAGTGCACGTTCTTGAGATTCTTTTCGGCATGTACCATCCACAAAGCCTAGTTTTTGTTTACCTCTCAAAGCAATCGTCATCCCCTTGCTCCATACTGTGTAATTTTCGCTCCCAGTGAAAATCTGCTGCATAATGGAAGCTTCTTGAGTATCGGATGGATACACATGAAAGCGAGCCCATCCATAGCGTCTTCTTCAATTTGAAATCACGATCGAAGCCACGACTCTAGAAATCGTCAATCTTGTGTTTTCCCATGAATTCAGCCCGTAATCTTCACGGTCCTGCGCGAGAATTAAGCTCGTGATATTCAGGCCCGTTTTTGCTTGAACTCAGCTCATAATCTTCACGATTTGCGATTTTAGAAGGCAAGAATCAAGCTTGCGATATTCGGTCGTGATTGCTTGCTTGCGATAGTCGGTCGTGATTCCTTTCTTTCGATTTTAGAGTTTCTTCTATTTTGGGCGTGGTTTCTTTTCTTTACCTGAATCGAATACCACTGGTGCTCCAATCTCCTTGGAACCAGATCTTGGATTTTCTGATGGATCTTGTAGCCGGATCTTGGATTTTCTAATGGGTCGTAGGCCTTTTCTTTGTTTTGGACTCTCAAGTCTTATGCCTTGTTTGGTACGATGGAAGAGTTTTTGATGGAATTGGAAGTGGAACTAGAAGTGGAAATAGAGGTGGAGGTGGAGGTGGGTTTTAAAGTGTGTTTGGTATGGCGATGGAAGTGAGATATAAATTATATTTAAAATTTATATTGATAATAAGAAATTACCAAAATACCCTTAATAAAAAAAAATCTTCCCTGCATAAATGAACAGCAATCAGCGCTGTGGCCAAATCCACATCTCGCCGGAAACCACCACCGTCACCAGAGAAATCATACACAAACTCAACAATCTTAGTAATATAGGGTATAAACAATAACCAAAGAACCAGAGAGAAATCAAAATTGAAGGAAAAATCAAAATCTGGGATGAACAAGAACTAGAGAGAAATAAAAAATTTTGTCCGACCACCACTCTCGTAAGAAACGCAACCTACCAAATGGTTTTTCATATTGGCAATACCAATTCCAGAGAAATCATAGACATCGAATGCAAGAGGGTGGCAGTACCAACCCAACAATTACAAATCGAGCACACCAGAACCAGAGAAATCATAGAAATCGAAATTTAAATCGGAGAAAAAAATTAGAAACTTGAACCAGAAAAATCGAAGCACCTCAACTTGATGGTGTAGTCGCCACCGTGAGAGAAGGGGTAGGAGATGAGGGCGATGGCAAAAGTTGACGACTTCATATCTAAAGTTGAACAAAGTCGAAAAAGGTCAGTGTCGCAGATCTAACGCTCCTCCGTCGGACATCGTCCTCAGTTGCCTTCATCTTACGTCATCCCTTGCCGTCGTCGTCGGTGCTAATATGAGATTGTGGAAGGTGGGAGATGAGGACACTGGAGATCACAGAGGATGGGTGGCGGAGGATCGAATGACGATTGCGGTCGCACGGAGAAGTGGTGAGGATGGTGGAGATGACAGGTTGAGAGGGGAAGGGGGGATGGAGCTTGAAGAAGATGGAGGACCATCTCCGTCGGCGCCATCACCGTTGCGGTGGAGCTTCATCACCGGCGCCATCATCGGGGAAGGGGGGACGGAAGACGAGAGGATAGAGGGGCAGTGACGGAAAAATGACCAAGGAAGTGGAAGTGGCATCCACTTCCATGGGTTGGTCGATGGAAGTGATTTTGATGGAAGTCACTTCCACCAAGAATCCAGTTCTATGATACCAAACAATGTAAAGGGTGGAAGTCACTTCCACTTCCACTTCCCTCCTCTCAATTCCATTCTACCAAACACAGCATTAGGGCTTGTTTGGTCTGAGGGAGGGGATGGAAAATGAGTGGAATGAAAATTTTTTTGAGTTAAATTTAAAAAAATTAGAAAAGTGGGGTTAAAAATTTTTAATTAATTTTTCTTACTTTATTAAAATTTTACTACCCTACTTTTTCAATATTTTAAAATTCAACTCATAAAAATTTTCTCTTCCCTCCCCTCCAAATCCCTCACACCAAACAAACCCTTAGTGAAAAGAATGGACTCTATTTTTTAATTCTCAAACTTGGGGCTCTTATGCTATGTTGGTTAACCAAGGAAAATATTATTTCATTGAATAATGGGATGTTTGAACAAAAACATATAAACCTACTGCCTTTTTTTGGTTGGGAATATATATCTTTCTATTGAAGACAATCTTGTTTGAGCACTGTACGAAAAACCGGATCAGACCGGCCGAATCGACCGGTTGAACTGGGAATCGGCCAATGGTCCGATCTGGTTTGATGGTTAAACCGGGGAACCGGTCTGAAACCGGTTTCATTTTTTATTTTTTTTATTTTTGCTTTTTTTAAGGGAAAATTGGAAGTTGAAGACCAAAATAAAGAGAAAAATAGGTAAAGAAAGAATAAATCTAAAAAAATGAAGAAGATAATGAAAAAAATTATTTAAAAAGATATAATGATTATAGAAAAGGAGATATCATTGTATAAGTATAGACATTATAATTTATACTAATAAATTTTAAGTATTTTTTTTCTAAAAATTTTCATTTTTATCCATAGAAGTTTAAAAATATATTAATATATATTTCCATTAATAAATTATAATATTTTAATATGACCGGTTCAACTACCGATTAGACCCCGATTGACCCATTAACCCTTGAACTTATACTGTGACCGGTTCATTACCCGCTCCGGTTTTTCGTTCCTTGTGTTTGAGGCACTATCAGATATTAAATGGAAACATTTCTCCCAATCAAAATTCAAATCTTGGTTTGCCATATTGTAAGGCTCCACTAAACCCAACCCCCAATTGGTAACCAACTACCTATTTATACAACAAATATTATAATACTAACTTTACAGAGCTGGGCCTCATGGACAAGCGCTCTGAATTACAATACACAGCCTAAAACTATTTTTCACAACAACATATTTTGCTTTAGTTAACTGCGGGGACATGATCAGAGTATTAAAAGGCTGTAAGGGGGGAAATAGAACTTATGCTTGCTTTTGTCCATTCAAACGTATTCATGTAGAATAATCATGAATTTTTTGACAGCTATAATTTTAATTTCATTAATTTTTTAAATAATTATTTTATTTTTGATATCTTATATTACTAAATCAAATTTACATGTTGTGGAGTTTGATTGAAGGTCACACTACTGCATCAAACACTTTTTTATGTCTATTTTGAAAGCCTTTTTATATCGCTTTTGGGGATATAAATCTGAGTGACATAGTAAGTATGCATATCAACATATTATTAAAAAAAAATTTAAAATCGAATGCTATATAGATCACAATATCAACAAGCTTTTTTAACTATCTGAAAAAAAGAAGAGTCAATAGAATAAGACAATAAACTTTGCTGCAGATTCAAGGAATTACTTTATTCAAGAAACAAAAGAAATAAAATTAGAAAATATTTTTTCCCTACATCTCCTTACAATTTTTTTTTGAATAAAATACTCTAACCTCCCTTACGTTTTGCCTTAATTACACGGACCTCCCCTCTATTTTAAAAATATACACTTAAGTCCAAACCGTTAACTCCATTAAGAATTTTTATTTTTAATTAAAATTTATATTAAAATAAATTTTATTTACTAATTTATCCTTCATCATTACTAATTTCTTAATTGTTTAATTAATTTAAGATTTTTTTTTCTTTTTCTTAAATTATTTTTTACTTTTGTAAATAGTTATATGTTAAATTTTTTTCATTTTAATATAAATAATTATTAATTTAATTAATGTAGACATAGAAAATTTAATTAAAAATATGATTAATCCTATTAATAGATGCATACTAAAATAAACATGTTTATAAATGTTTGTGCAAAAAATGTATTCAAAAAATTAAAATTTGAAATTAATATAAGTTATATACTGTATCAAATTAACATTATTAATAATATATTGTGAATAAAACATATTCCTTTTTTTTCTTTTTGCCTTTCATTTGAAAGACATATTTTTTAGTCATTTAAAAGAATACTAAATAAATAAGTTTCAATAAATATGATAAAAATTTAAAATTTTATAGTATAATGAAAATTAAAAAATTTTATAATATATTGAAAATTTTGAACATACATCTATTAGAATTATTTTTTATATAAAAATGTTTTTAGGCAAATATAAATGTTTATTCATTTGTTGAAAAAGGGATATTTTAGTCAAAGTAAATGTTTAATAGTCAAACTTAACAGTCAATTAACGGTTGGGTGGATGAAAATGGAATATCAAATATGTAAGGGAAGTTTTTATAACTTATATTTTAATTTTAAGGGATGTTTATATATGTTTTCAAAATAGAGGGGAGGTTTGTATAATTTAGGTAAAACAGAGGGGTAGTCAATGTATTTTACTCTTTTTTTTTTATGCTTGAGCTCACTCTGGAAAATTGTGAGACTCCCCTACAATTTACATAGAAGGTGACCCTCAATCAGCAGTGATTATGTGAATAACTCCCTCCAACAAAACATTACTCCTCTAGTTCAATTCTATTTATAAGGAAGAGGGAAAATGTTTACTTTGGTCTTATTTATAAATCATATGAATAAATTTTTCATATGAATGTATAATTTTACTCAAGGCATAATGTTTTAAGATTAACAATCAACATTGATTATCTGAAACCATTTCTTGATTTCAAGATAGCATGGTTACAGTATAAATTCTGTCACCTTACTATCAAACATAAATAGAAAAGGGTTAATGTCATTATTAATCCTTATAGTTTGATCGAATTTTAGTTTTGGCCTTGATAATTTCATAAAAATTTGACCTAAGGCGAGTTTTGGTTTTGATCATTGTATTTAAACTCAAACAAGGTCCTTAAGAAACTATAGGGACAAAAATTAAAAATTTGAAACTGTAGTGACCAAAATCAAAACTAGATCAAACTATAAGAACCAATAATGATATTAAACCAACAAAAAATCATAATCCTAAAGCATCATCAAGTATAAAATCATCAATGGCAGCAATATAGAGAATCAAGAGAATGAATTGAGAAAAAATAGCATCGCACAGCATAGGTGGGAATGCTCAATCATCAGTTCTCCAAGGAGATAAAAGGCAATATGAAGCATTACTTAAAACTAGAAGAACTTACAGAAGTATATGAAGCATTATTTAAAACTAGAAGTAGACTCACCTTGAGAAACCTAACACGCATCCCCAAATATAGGTACTTCTGGTGAGAAGACATTAAATTCTTCACAATGAATTACCCCAAAAAGATCAGAGAAATAGAACACGAAAGGGAAACAAAATTGCGTATAAGGCACATATAAGCAATTTAAGCTCAAAGGGGGGAAAATGCTATTCTCTGAACAAGCAAATAACCTTTCGTTAGCTTCAGCAAGACTTGATAAGTCCTTCATATTGGTAGAAACTGGATGTTGCAACCCTTCAGAGATCAATACTAAGCACTTTCTGAGTAGCTGTAAAACTTTTAGAAATCAATACTAACTTTCCACCTCTGATTTTCCTTAACTTAAAAGGTAACACCATGAGCACATTAACCTAAGAATAAGGATGAAAAATTAAAAAAAAAAAAAAAGTGTAATTTTTCTATCCAGAAAACTTGAACCAGCAACCTTACAAAGAATATAAAACATAGTTTGCTTGATACTCAAGAATAAAGGACATACCCAATCAAATTTATTAAATTTAACCCCATTCACATGAACAGATTCCACAACAATTCAGCCAAATTATATAATCTTATCAGCACACCAAACAAACCAGTCATTTTCATATTCATTTGAACAGGCTTTTAAGTGTGTGTTTGGCAAGTATCCAAACCATGGTTTCAAACCATGGTTTACGCAACCCGAGACAAAACTCCTCTCACACACTTACTTCGTAAGTCGTAAAAGCTATTAAAAAAAGCTAATCCAAACACACTTAAATCTCCATACACATTTTGTTCCCAAGATCCCAACTACCATATAAAAACACATCATAGAACTACTAACATCTGCTATTCAAAACAAGAGGTGTTAACCTTATTCAACTGAATTATCTCAATTTCAAACTAATCCATAACAAGATTTTCATTGACAGATTTCCCCAAATTTCGTCATCATCTAAAAACTGTGTCATCTCTGTTTCAGTAAGCAGAAGCAGTGATAAGCTAATTTATTGGTATGAGGACTTGGATCTCATGGTATACTCTGCAACAAGCTCAGCAAAAGAAGATGATTTGTCCTCTAGCAGTCTTGCTGGAGAGTCAAACTCCTCGACAAGTCCTGGATCAAGATCCATGGAAATCATATGAAAAGACAAAAGAACGAATATCAAAGTACAGAAACTCTACATATTCAAAGAAGGATAACAAGCAATTTAACTGAACTTGATTGAGAAGCAGAACCATATCACTGTCAAGAACAGAAGTTATTCTATGTGCAATGGTAATGACAGTACAATCAGAGTAGTGTTGCCTAAGAGTTTGCTGAATCAAATTATCTGTGGCAGTATCAACCGACACAGTAGCTTCATCAAGCACCAACACCTTACTTCTCTTAAGCAATGCCCTGCCAAGGCATACCAACTTCCTTTGACCCATGCTCCAATTCTCACCATTTTCACTAACTAAACCCATTTTCACAAAAGCAGTCGGTGTACATTTTAGACATCAGAAATATTGTAATGCCTTTTTGTGATCAAGGAAAGTAAGACAAACCTGTAGAGTCTAGCTTTCCTTCTTTCTTTTGAACTTCATCTCCAAGTTGACACTTATCCAGAGCCTTTGCATGTCAATGAATCAAGGCAAAACCATATTAAGAAACAGACAAAAGTTTAATTTTGGGACAGGACCTAATGTTGTGTATATATTCCTGTGTTTATTTGAAAATATAACAAACTTACCTCCCAAATTTGTTCATCCGTGTACTCCTCCAAAGGGTCTAGGTTACTTCTCACTGTACCTTCAAACATGGTTGGGTCTTGAGGGATAATGCTAAGTTTTGACCTCAAATCATGAAGTTCAATTGATGAAATATTGATGCCATCAATAACAATTTGCCCAGCAGTTGGCTCAGTGCTTCAAAAAAGTGTATGTATGAGAGTTGTTTTACCACTTCCAGTTCTCCCAACAATGCTGGTTTTCAGTCCCCTAGGGAATTTGCAAGTTACACCACGCAACACAAGAGGTAGATGTGGAGCATAGCGAACCTTCATCATATGCATAAATATTATTTATAGTAGTACAAACATAATGTTAAATCCACAACGGCTACAAAAAAAACATCATCTTACAAGTAGTAATGTTTCTTTTAGAAGATAAATTCTAACGCTTGATAAAAGACAGAAAGCTCAAGTTTTACAAATCAATTGTCCTAAGATTGAACGAAATTATACTCCTGACATGCTCCATGTGAATGAGACATGACTTGGAATCAAATTTATGACTAGCTCAGTACCTGCAGGTCACAAATGTCAACTTCTCCGTGCGATGGCCAAGAAGGATTGGTCGATTTTCTTCTATTACAAGAGGAGGCTCACTTGGAATGCTACTATACTGAAGTATTCTCTCTACTGATATAATCTTGTTCTCCAAGTCACGAAGATTCCATATAACAAAGGCTTGAAACATGTTCAGATTAAGTCCATATGTAACCACCAAACCAGCAATACCATCAGAATCATAAATAAAATAAAAGTAAACAGTAAGCCTCCATTACCACAATAATATAAGCAGAGTAATAATCAACAGGTTAAGATGCCAAAACTTACCTGGATCTATGACTCCACTTGGCATAAATATCAAGAATATCATGGAAAAGACAAATGTGATAGAAGACAACATATCCAAGCGGAAGCCAAGCCATTCCATAGCAGCAATAATATTAAATTTTGGCCGAGAATACCCATCAATCAATTTCATATTTGTTTCCGTACATCTTGACTCCTGATCAAAGCTCCTGATGGTTGTTGTTCCTGAAATAGTTTCAGCAAAGTGTTGAATGATTGGAGCTTTGCATACTCCAACTAATCGTGATAATTCTCGAGCAGATGGTATATAATATTGCTGCAGAACAGTAAGTTTGTGAGACATAATTTATCAACATATAACATGATAAATTACACAGAAGCAATTAAGAGTTCGTGAACAAGTACATAATCAATGCAAGAACAGATTGCTGGACAGGAAAGGTATAAAATAGAAGAATTATGTTTGAAAACTAGCATGGTTAAGACAAATACCTGATACCTAATGCTAATTGATATCACAGGTATAAAGATGATGAAAACCTGCCATGCAGCCTGAGACATCAATGCTATTGTTCCCAAAAGTTGTATCAAACAGGAGGCAAATGACCCAATTTGATAGGGAATGGCTAAATCCACTGAGCTTTGATCTGTAGAAGCCTAGAAGAGAACAAAGATGAAAAGAAAACCATTGGAAATGACTCAATGAATTATTCTTCATATAGTTATGAAAAAAAATCACCCAGGTGAATGGGATTTTAAATTTAAAAGACAGACATTAAAGTACATAAACTAAAGTTTTTTATTTCTCATTAGATTATATAAGAAAAACAGAATAAAAACAATGGAATATCTCCACTTCTTACCCTATTAATAATCCTTCCACTTGGAGTGGCATCAAAAAATGACATGGGTGCACGGAAGATGCATGAGTGCATTTTATTGAAGAGTAGAGTTGAAGTCTTGTAACCCGCTGTGGATAGAAAAATATCTTCAGCAAGGGTACAGAAAGCACTTCCCATGGCCATGGCAACATAGACCGTTATAAGCATAAAGGCTCCGACAATTGGTTTCTCATCTGAAGAAATAGGAGTTGCCCAGGCCATCCAATAGTTGCTTCCAATTTGAAGGAGTTGAAACAGAATTTTAGCCAGTAATATAAATGGTACAAGAGCTCCTCCATATGCCATTGTAATATATTCCCAATAGACAGAAAGCCCAACTTTACCTTTCTCCCTTTCTTCCTCTTGAATAAGCTGGCCTTTTGGTTTAACCACATCAAAATTTTATCACTTTGCCCATCATTGTTTCCTTCTTTTACCTCTGCAGCTTGTACACCAGAGATATTTACTTCTTGATGAGCCATACTTAATTTATGGGACACTTCCCCCCCATTCAGTGAATCAAGAGCAGATAGCGCTTTTTTATGTGCACCAACAAGCTCAAAAAAAATCAGTCCGTGAGTTGAGCAAATCACTATACTTTCCACATTGAGTAATTTCCCCATCTTTCATGACCTAATAAAAGATATAACATAAAATATATGGGGATGCTAAATAAAGTAAAATCCAATTGAAATGATAAAGATAGAATTCTGAGAACAGCTCACCAAAATAAGGTTGGCAGCAGGTAAGAACTCTACTTGATGAGTGACATAAATAACTGTTTTTGAACTTAAACAACCTAGTAAGCATTCCTGCCATATACAAAAATAATGAAAGGGCCAAATTATTTGGATAATACTAATACTGCAGAGCATTTAAGTTATAAATCCAAGTCCATACAGGATATAACAAACAAATCATCATAATGGATTACCTTAAAAAGGTGAGATCCTGTATGAGCATCCACAGCACTAAAGGGGTCATCAAATAGATATATATCAGCATCTTGGTAGAGGGCTCGTGCAATTTGAATTCTCTGTTTCTGTCCACCACTCAAATTGATTCCCCTCTCTCCAATAATTGTCTGATCACCAAATGGAAGAATTTCTAGGTCCTTCTTCAGGGAACATGCTTCAAGGACCATCTCATACCTTTCCCGATCCATCTACTTACCAAATAATATATTCTCTTCGATCTTCCCACTTTGAATCCATGCAGACTGAGCAACAAAGGCCTTAGTTCCACACACCCTTATTTTTCCTGATAGCTTTGGTAGTTCTCCCAAAATGCATGACAGTAGACTGGACTTGCCTGAGCCAACAGTACCACAGACAGCAACCCTCATGCCTTGAATGACAGTGAGTTTTATACCTCTCAATGTTGTATTAGAGGATGATAAAGATGATTGAAAGAATCGACAAATTTGCAGAACGGCTTGTGACCAGACCCAATTAACCCAACCATCGAAGAACAATGCCGATACAGCGGTTAAAGTGGCATAAGAGGCGTTTTTGGGGAAAGAGTCCAGAAATTGGTTTGACGGGGTTTGAGGAATTTTGAACTTCGGCCGAGTCGAGTCAGATGAAGCTCTAACCGAGGGGATAGAAAAGGGCCTAGGAAGTGAAAGAAATTGGGCAGAGACCGATCTTTGTTGCAATGGACAATAGCAATCAACTGAGGAACAGAGCAATTGGTGAAGGTGGTGAAGGCGAGCAACAGCCTCCATCGTCGGGCTGTGTCTTTGTCTGCGCTTCTCGGAAGAAGACAGGGAAACTCAAAAGACCTTGTGTGGGGAGTAACGGAAACAGTTTCCCCTGCCTATCGATGGTTAGAAGCTCTTTTCATATGGAGAATCCAGATTTAATTTTGTTTAAATGATGATTTTTAGATTAAAAGAATCATTTTTTTAAAAAATGTTAATTAAAATATTATTTATTTATTAAAATAATTATTTTTTAAAAAATAAAAAAATTAAATTTAAATATTCTAAATTTAATTTACACGGTTCTCATGTAAATAACTTCCCTTACCAATCCTTTGGGAAATTGGTTCCAATATTGATTATGATATATAATTTGTATTCAGATATGATATATATCATGAATGGATAAACGCTCTCTGGGACGGAAGGATTTGAACCTCCGAATAGTGGGACTATAGATGATAAATCTTTCATTGGTAACTTCAATGGTATAAATTATATCTTGATGATATCCAAACGAATCAATATTATAAATAACAATATCTAAACTATCAAATCAATTCATCGTCAAGAACTGAATAGTATAACATAAGAAGATCTTTTATCCGTACCAAATTAAAAAATGCCTGAACCCTTAGATGGTTTTTTTTTACCAATCAAAATACACCTTATAAATCCTTAATTCAATAAATTAAGCGCTGAGTTTTGTATTAAGTTAAAATCAAGGGATTACATCAATGATAGCGATGAAATTCAAAAACTAAAATTATCGGCATGTTGGTTTTTCTTTTTTTGAAAATAATTTTTTTTAAAAAAAATAAAAAACTTGTTTGGTTTTTTATTTTAATTAATTTTTTAATAAAAAAATAGAAATATATTTTTATAAAAAAACTAAAAAACAATTTACAATTTTTATTGTTTGGGAAAGTGACATAAAAAAAACTTTAAAAATAATAAAAGACAAAATGGTGTTTAGAATATTCATAATATCAGAGATGTATTAGAGATGATTTGTCCCTTTTGAAATTAAGAGGAAATGAAACAAGATTTGTTAAATAATTCACAACATTTATTAAATTTTAACATGTTAGGCATAGCTAGTATACGCAGCGGCTCCCTATTCAATGCTATGCACGTTCCTTGATAACTTTTAGTTTGATAAGGGAAGCCATAGAAAATGAATTTGTTAATGAAGGTTATACATTTGGTCAAGAGGAAGAAACATATAATATTGTAGCTACTCATAGTTATGTTGGCCGATTGATCTTCCAATATGCTAGTTTCAACAATTCTCATTCTTTACATTTCTTTCTAGTAGCTTGGCCTATAGTAGATATTTGGTTTTGTAGGATCGGTAAGCACAGCGGAAGAATTTAAAAAATTTTCGCCGATCCTAATCGAGGATCTATCAACAGCGTTTAAACCAAGTTGGAAGGATTCATACATTTTTGATGATTCAGAGTTTTCACGATCTCTAAGAGCCAACACGTCAGGTCCGCTCCCTCTATCGGTATCCACACGAATGCTCTCCAACTGAGACTGCATGCTAGCACCTCTAATGTCTCCAAGGGTTTAACTTGCGGCTCTCAATTCTGATGTACCCTAAGTCTATCAGCTCTATCAAGTTTATAACCCATAAGGGTTATTTTCAAATTTCAAAATTAACCATCATTAATTTTGAAATTAATTAAAAATTAATTATATTGATGAGCTAATTAAATAAATTTAGTTTAAATTAAATCTGTCCAACAGTTTTAATTTAACCTATTTATTTAATCTAAATAAAGAGCCATTAGATTTAATTTATCTTCATAAATTAAATCTGAGATACTATATCTCTATCATATTAGTTATTAAATTTAATATATCTTAATAAATTAAATTTAAAACCAACACAATATAATAATATCATATAATATATATACATATATATATATATAATATATATTTCAAAAATATATATATCTATATAATATTATTAAATATAATAATATGATATAATATAATATATATATATATATATATAATATATATTTCGAATATATATATATATATATATAAATATAAAATTCATCCACCTTAAATCAAACATTATCTCGTGTTGGGCCATTCTTGTGTGCGACCCTGTAGGCCCATATGAAGTTGGCAGTAGGCCAATAACTACACTAACCCCAAAGTCGCAAGCGGCCTCTAGCAAGACATTACGACTACCCAATTCATATGAGGATCGTTATCACGATGCAACCTGTCATACAACCATGTCACGTCCCTTTTGTCACACGATATATCGATCAAGGATAAGGTATGGAAAATGTCATCCTCTTGTTCCTGACCATTACTTTCTCGATTCCTGAGTAGCCTGATAACAGAGACAGAAACTCCTTTCATCATAGTATGGCCATACATTTCTCAGACTCACTCATTGAGGGGCCCAGTAATATCTCTCTACTAATGTGAGGGACAAATTCCATCTTGATCATTCATATTCCTCTACATGAAAAACCACCAAGCCCGATCGTAGCCTTTATCATCACCCGGTCAAAAGTGACTTTTGACTAGTTCAAAGCTTAGCACCTCTCATGTAGGAATCCATGATGACCTCAGATCTAAGGGCATTGTGACGTGGTTATACATGAGAAAAACTTATAACTTGATCCATGTAGCTTTCTCATAGTGGGTCAGTCCAGCACCTTGTACTCTTATAAGTGCCTAAGACTTTGATTCGTATCTCCATATCTTATCAAAGTCATACTGGTCTTGTTTCATCTCTGCTCCCGCATAGATGACCGACCAGGGACATTTTAGGACAATCTTTATGAATTATCCAAGGATACAATTATCACAGTTAACATACAAATAATATGATAACAGAATGGAGAAATTTCATTAAAATAATAATGTTTAAAGTACAATGATTGACCCTTAGGGCACAATTTCCAACAGGTTTACCACATTAGGTATTAGTACTATGGCTTTCAACTTAAATGGTTCCAATTTCAACTCATCTGTAGTTGATAACCAAGGTCGTGCAATTAATACATGGGCTAATATTATTAACCGAGCTAACCTTGGTATGGAAATTATGCATGAATGTAATGCTCATAACTTCCCTTTAGACCTAGTTGTAGTTGATGCTCCATCTATAAATGGATAAAATCTGTGTCTTAATGTACAAAGGTTTTTGAACATAAAGAAGCAATAATTAATTTCTTGTTCTATCAAGAGGGTTAATATTGCTCCTTTACTTTTTAGTAGTTTCATACATCAATTTGGTATTTTATTTCAACATTTTTTACTATTATTTTAAGATAATAAAAAAAAATATTGGAGTTTCATTCTTTTTGTTTCTTTTTTTACTAATTTATTTACTTGACAAATAAAGCTTGAGGATGGGTTCTTTTCTCAAAATATATTAGTTTAATGGTTTTTGACATGTGGTTTTTGTTTTAGACTTATCCTTTGCTAATTGTGTAATAAACTCTTCATTAGTTTTGGACAAATTTTCTCCCTCCTTTTAAGCCCAAAAATACGCCACTCTAGGGTCCTTCATAACCAAATGGGCTTTCTTCAATTACCTTAATCAATTGCAAAAAGGATTATATTTTATTGTTAATTCCACATGTTTTTATTATTTCCCTTTACTTGGCCAAAGATTATGACACTTGGCATCATTTCTTCCAAGCATATATTTTTCCTTCTAATTCCCCTTTATGGACGAAAATAGCAAGAACAAAGGGAAATATTAATTCCTTGTTGTCTTTTCCATAATTCGCTTCTTTAATTAATTAAATAAAGTACTTTTTGTCGTTGACTTTTCCAACCATTTTATTTGGTCTAGAATGCTCCAAAATTGCATATTCATTTCTAAATATATATTTTCCCTTTATTTTCTCTATTTAACCGAAATTAATCTCAAGAAATGGGAAAAAATTTATTCCTTCCTTTATTGGTAAATTACCATTTGCCCTCACATTCTTGGATTTAATTTGGGCCTTTTTTTTTCCTTCTCTTCATGGCCGAAATTCCTTTTTATTGGGCCCAATATTGTGTTCTTTTATCCTCTACTTTGAGCTTGAATAATGGGCTTCAACAATTGGATTTTGTAAGACAATAATTTGGATTTTATGTCTTGATTTAGCCCAATTTTAATGAAAACAGAAATTTACTATCTTCTTAAATTCCAAGCACATTAATATTCACCATTACATTTCGTTAAATGCCATAAATACTTATAAGAAATATTGAGGAATAAAATTTGGGATGTTATAGATAACACGCATGTTAAGTATTCTTGTAGTATTATATGGACTTCATTCGTTTTTCAAGGTTATGGCAGTAAGGCCTGCTATAGAAAAGGCAGTTAGTCCAGAAGCTAGCTTGAATGTTCATATGAGACTATGGTTTATTGTTTGAGGCGTAGGCTATGAAAGAATATTATTAGCATATTACTGTTTTATATTAACATACATGGTAATATTGATAATAACTTTACTAAGAAACCTAAGTTTCATCCAATCTAGTATATTTTATGGAACCAGATGGTAATGATATCTGGACAGGGAGATTTCACAATTATGTTTAGATCTTTTTCTTTTTGCTCTCATTCTAGCTGCTCTTCCAAACGCTCAACATTATCTCCCAAACCCTCTCCTAACCAAAATAGAGGAAATCCTTCCTTGTCAAATAATATCTTAAAAAATGAAATCAATTTTGAAGATATAAACCAAAACTTCAGTGACTGGACAATTCTAGAAATTGATAAAAATGAGCTGTATTTACAGCCTAATAAAAAGCCTTTTGAATCTTCTAATTTTACAATCAGATCTGTAAAGGAAGTCATCCCTCTCAATTCGAGAATAGATGATATTCCCCTCCTATCTGAAAATTCTATAAAACTCACTGTAATAAAAATCGGACCGGACTGGCCGGTTTGACCGGTTGAATCAGGAACCGGCCAGTAGTCCGATCTGGTTTGATGGTTAAACCGGGGGAACCAGTCGAACCGGTTAAAATTGGTGGTTCAACGGTTGGATCGGTTTCCTTTTTTTATTTTTTTATAATTTTTTTTTGCTCTTTTTAGGGAAAAATTGGAAGTTGAAGACCAAAATGAAGAGAAAAATAGGTAAAGAAAGAACAAATCTAAAAAAGATGAAGAAGATAATGAAAAAAATTATTTAAAAAGATATAATAATTATAGAAAAGGAGATATCATTGCATAAGTATAGGTATTATAACTCATACTAATAGATTTTAAGTATTTTTTTTTCTAAAAATCTTCATTTTTATCTATAGAAGTTTAAAAATATATTAATATATATTACCACTAATAAATTATAATATTTTAATATGACCGGTTCAACTACCGGCTAGAGCCCGATTGACCTATTAACCCTTGAACTTGTACTGTGACTGGTTCATTGCCCGGTCTGGTTTTTCGTTCCTTGATAAAACTTCACCAAAAGAAGTACAAATTTCTACACATAGGTTGTGTCCAAGTAGCCTTAAAACCACTAATTAACATAGGTTTAAACGATGCTACCCTAATCTGTCTTAAGGATGCAAGACATAATAAATTTCATGATTCTCTTCTAGGCACAGTTGAAACTGGTCTTCATAATGGACCAATTTATTTCAATTGTTTCCCAGATCTGATTGTTTACTTGCACGACAAACATATTATGGATGTCCTTAGGTTAAACATCAAATTACATGGGTTTGATATAAAGCCTGACATCTCACCCGTAACATTAATCTATAGGGTGAAATATAAAGTTATGAATTCTTGTGCCTCTTTAGTTAAGATGTACACAAAATAAAAGGAAACTTGTTTGTTCCTAACAGATACTACACAAGCAAATGTTATGGTTCCGAAAACAATTAAATGGGATGAAGTATCCCTACTAAAAGAATGGGTCTTGGAAAATGCCTCTCTTTGTATCCCAAAACCAACACCAATTATTTGTCAAATTAGGCAATCTGAAACAGGAACTGTAGGAATCTCTTTCGACAGAGGAGATCCTTTAGAGTTTCTAAACCACCTTCAATCTCATATAGCTTTAGGATTGCCTTAGATCAATCCAGACTTTCCTGTAGCTCCTCTGTAGAGGCAAGAGAACCAACAACTCCTTTTGTTATACACTTGCAAGGACTAGATACACCATCTAGTGTTGTAAGAACTGTAAATCAAAAGGAAGAAGATGATGAGGTGCAAACCAATCAATCTCCAACTTACTCCAATATGATAGGTGTCATAGAGGACTAATTTTAAGACATTCCTACAAAAGGATTTCTACTTTGACCACAATAAAGAAAAGCGAGAATGGTTTCTTGCAAAATATAATACTAATAAATCTAAAAAACCAATTCAAGAAAGGTTTTACTAAATGCTTGAAAAATATAAGCTACACATTCCATTCTTTTTTTGGTTTGATGCTTATGTCGAAGAACAAAATATTAAGGATTATTCTTTCAAAACTACTAAAGAGGTTAACACCTTATGGCAAACAAAAGAGGGAAAAAGTCGAGTCTAATATTCTAAGTCAATGCTTCTCCCTTTAAGATCAAAGACACCACCAAAGATACAGATTCTAAAGATATTCTAAGTCTTATGGAACAGAATAATTATACGAATTCGTATCTTCAAACCTTAGGAGAACATATCTTAAAAAAGAGTGTAGTTTCCAGAACTAGTGATTTCCCATCTTCTAGCTTTGTAAGCAAACGGCCAATTTTTAAACCTTACTCAATTCCAAAGACAATAGTAAGCAATATTAGGGCTAAAAGCTTACAACAAAGAATTGATGAAGAACTTAGGAAACTTACAGTAGCTGAGACTCCCTAGAAAATAGTTTCTTCATCATCAAAATTAACCATTGGTGTCATAGGAAAAGATAATCAAACTAGTAGTAGTGAAGATTATCCTAAACCTAAGAAACCAAAAATAAATAGCCTAAATTGGAGAAATCCTAGAGCTGCTCCTTCGGATTTAGTTGTCGAAGAGAGAGAGGCTACTCTCAAACAATTTAATACAAATAACATTTATGTTTAGAACATAGATGGAAAAGCTGAAACACATATAATGGAAACTCTCCAGTAAATGACAATGGTCAGTAATTCCTATTCTATATATAACAACTGTCAAGAGGATGATATTGTTCATATATTGATCTCTGGCTTTATTGGAAAACTCAGAGGCTGTGGGATTACCATCTCACAAATAAACAAAAGGCGCAAATTCTTTATGCCGTTAAAATCTCTCATAATGGACATCTAATAACTAGCAATAGTGAAATGGTGCCTGACTCTGTTAACTCTCTTATAGTTAACATAGTTGAACACTTTATTGGAGATCCCTCCCTTTAGAGAGACAAATCTGCAGATCTTCTGTCCAATCTTAGGTGTAAAACCTATTAGATTTTAGCTGGTATAAAGATACCTTCCTAACCAAAGTCCTTCCCAGAGAAGATGGTAATCATCCAATCTTGAAAGAAAAATTTCTTGCTGGTTTTCCTACTTCATTAAGAGATAAGATCAGAGAAAAAATCAAAAACCAAATTGGTGATGGTCAAATCCATTACGAAAATCTAACTTGTAGGCAACTCATCGCAATTGTCTAGAAAACAGCCTTAAAACTTTACCAAGAAGATCGTATTCAACATCAACTTGCCAAAAAAAAATCCCTCAACAGGAAGGATTTAGGATCCTTCTGTGAACAATTTGATTTTCCTGCCTGTAAAAGGTCTAAACCTAAACACAGACAAGAAGACAGAGATTAAAAAACACCAGGCCAAAAGATATTGGAAAAAACCTAAGACTAATCACCCTAGAAAACTAAAAAATGAGTTTAAATCCAAAACTCCATTTGACCTTCTCAAAAGAAAAATTGTATGTTTCCGATGTGGAATAAAAGGCCATATGGCAAAATACTGCAGGCTTAATAAAAAGATTAACGCTTTACAAATTGAAGAACCAGTTCTTCAACAATTAAACAATTTGTTAATTGAAACCTCCTCAGATGAAGAATATGAATTATCCTCTTCTGAAGAAATTAACCAGCTTTAGCAAGATGATATTTCATCATCTTCTGATGAAGCAAAAAATGAAGAAGATCTTCAAATAAATGTAATAAGTCAAGCAGAAGATTTATTTTTGAAATAATAAATTCTCTTCCAAATAACAAAGATAAAGTTAAATATTTTAATAAACTCAAGGAAGCCTCAGCCTCCTCTTCAAAATCTTTTCCAAAACAAAATCAAATAAACACAAAATATGATTTTACTGAAATAATAAAATGATTTCAGAATAATCTAAAACCGGTCACCATTACAGACCTTCAAAAAGAAATTAATGGGTTAAAAGAAGAGATAAGGAATTTGAAATACTTAAGATCTCCATTCTCTTTTTATTAGCCAAGTTCAAATGGGTAAAAAGCAAAATTTGGATGAGGATAACTGTAACCCCCTCATGGTAATCACATCCGGATTACAAAATTTAAGTGAAATAGAGACCAATAAGACAAGATAACATTATTTATAATCCCTCATCTTGTAGATGGGGTTTTCACAAAACAGTTCAAAACGCAAAGATCTGGTCCCACATTCACTTATCGAATACAATTACCTGAGCAATTAATTCACATTCACAATATCAGAGTGCGGAAACTAAAATCCCGGCAAACCCCGGGTTTATATATATATATATCAAATGGGTTTACTATTTTCCAAATGGGGATTACAAATCAAAAATTCACTATGAACAATTTATATACAGTAATCCCAAATCTATAATAGATAACCAACAATCCCAAAATCCTGAATGTCCTTAAGAGATCTTAACCACTCCGGGTTGGTCGCTTCTCCTTCGGGCCACTTGCCCTGTCTGAAAAGGTTAGTCATATGGAAAGAGTGAGATTCTAAAGAATCCCAGTAGCAGCAAGACACTCATACAATATGTAAACACAAAGCATGTATGTTCATCATGTTCAGCAGCTTCACAATGATCTCTGGCTCACGCCACATATGACAGCACTCAGGGCTGTAATCACAATGCACTACGCCCGCTTTCGCAGTGAACACTATGCCAGCTTTCGCTGTAATTACTATGCACAACACCCGCTTTCGCGGTGAATACTATGTAGCAGCAACATGAAGTACAAAGCACTACAAAGCATCTCAAATCATCTCAATGCACAATTAATCACAAGGCAACAGCAGCAGCAACATCGACTCAATGCATGACGGACAAACATACAATACATTTACACAAAGTATAAGAAAGGAGTCACTACCTGTATCTTTCCTGACAATCTTTGGCACAGTGGGCTCACGCGTTCGGCAGATATCAAATCCTATACCAAATTAGGGACAATTAATCAATCTCGTTTCCAATTACTTATATCCATAATACACTAAGTTGGTTATCATTTAGGACTCTTAAGAGGCCACAAATGTCTCTAATGAAAGCCCTAAAAGGTTGGGAAACAAAAGGTTGAAGGTTACTTTTCGAAAACACCAAGTGCTGGAACACAGGGGTGGGCCGTGGCCAGCCCTTCCTTGGGCTGCGGCCCAAATATGGTCAGAAGGCCGTGGACTGCGGCCCGCCACTCATGGTCCGCGGCTCGAATCAGGCCAGAAAGGTTTGGGCCGCGGCCAAGAAATTTCCTGACTCTTGGCTGAACTTCGAAAAACCATAACTAATTGTAGAAAAATTGAAACGGAGTGATTCCAAATCCAAATGAAAGGTATATGAGTCCTCTTTCAAGGAAAAATATAGCCCATCACTGGAAATCACTACACAAATACAGAATCACCAAAAACTACACACTACTCCAAAACAGAGTTCTGTTCCAATCCCAAACTTTGGACAACCATATCTCACAGAATACTCAACGAAATGACACAAAATATATGTCCATTTTGAAGCTTGGGATGTGAAATTTAAGACTGGAAAGTTTCAGAATTTTCCAATACCATTTGGTCATTCAAAACGCTCATACAAAATTACTGCGCAAAACAGAGCTCAAACCAAACAGATTTCCAACTTTTCCCAAGTGATCCAAATGAATCCAAAATTAATAACCAAGCTTATTCCCACACCAAAATCACTCAAGGAATCCAATGGAAATGTCAAAATCACCAAAATCCTATTCCATTATCATGCTTTGGTTGTGGGTGACATTAAACACCAAACTCTCAAAATCTCCAAACTTAACAATTTCAAACCCAATCAATTTCTATCTATCCAAAATGCATTCCAAACATACAAATTCCATGTCAAACACATACCAACTCCCAATGGCCCTCATTTTCGAAAATGAGCCCAAAATTCCAGAAAATTCAAACTATTTCAAATGGCATGAAACATAGATAGATAGATAGGTCTCACTCACCTTATCAACTTCTCCAAAGAGAGTTCTTGATTCACCCAAGTCCAGAATTTCGAGTGATCACAAACCACAACCAATGGACAAGCTACAACCATAGAAATGTAGCTCTTAACTCAAGGATCAACTTTGATGAAGGGAGTTTGAGCAATAGAGATCATTTACCTACTTAAAGATCAAGCTTTCTTCCTTCCCTTGCCTTCAACAATGGCAGCACGAAATGGGAGAGAGAAAATGTGAGAGATGGAGTGAGGAAGAAGAAGCAAATGATGACACACTACTCCCTCCCTTGTCAGCCGATCTAGAGGGAAGAAGAGAGATAAAATAGAATTTAAAAATCCCATTTGACTTTCTCCCATACTCACTCTTTGCCACTTGTCACACTACCATTGGCTCTCACCAAATAAGTCACAAATTAACTTACCTAATCTCCCCATTAGCCATTTTAATCACACATCTCATTTTCTCTTAGTTAGTAATTAATTTCTCCCTTAATTACCAACTCATGTCCAATAATTCCATTTTTCCAATTTCTCAATAATTATGACATATTAATCAAAATAGCCATAAAACACATAATTATTCCACTTTAATTCGATAATTATCCTCAATAATTACCATTAGCCTTTAACTGAAAATTGGGGTGTTACAATAACAAAATGATTGAAGAAGATGAACAAAATGTCTCTAGTCCTTTCTTAAATCTTATATCCAAAATTTCTACCCAACAAATTTCAATTCAAAAATGGCATGTACTGATTAAACTTGTTATTCATGATGAGTTTGTTCTGGAGACAATAGATCTTTTTGACATTGTTGTAGCTCTTAACTACATCAGAGAAGGTCTAATTCCGACCAAATTTTTTGAAAAAACCACTACAAGACTTAGTGGACCAAACAAAACACCATTAGATATTAGTTACAAGCTTTCTAATGATACAATTGAAAATAATGGTTTCAAAATTAATAGTCCTTTTATTTTGGTCAAAGTTTTGTCCAATGATATAATATTAGGAGCCCCATTTATTGACCAAATTATGCCTTGCAAAGCATCAAAAGAAGGAATAGAATCCCAATTAATGGGAAAAACAATTTTCTTCAAATTTACAGATCCTCCTTACACCAAATTCATAAACACAATTTGGTATAAGGAAAATCAAATCAATTTTTTGAAAGAAGTTTCCAATAAGGTTATTGAAACCCAATTGGGAAAACCTCTTATTAAACAAAAAATTCAAAACGTTTTAACAAATATCCAAAACACAATATGTTATAATCTTCTAAATGCTTTTTGGGAAAGAAAAAGACATGTAGTCGATCTTCCTTATGAAAAAAACTTCAATGAAAAAGCTATTCCTACCAAAGCTCGCCTAATTCAAATGAACCAAGAACTCCTAGAACGTTGTCAAAATGAAATAAAGGATTTACTTTCACAAAGGTTAATCCGTAAAGGCTAAAGCCCTTGGTCTTGTGCAGCTTTTTACATCAATAAAAATGATGAGGAACTCCAAGGCTTGTTATCAATTACAAGCCCCTCAACTAAGCTCTTCAATGGATTAGGTACCCTATTCCTAACAAAAAGGATCTTTTAAATTGCCTTCATCAGGCAAAAATATTTTCAAAATATGACATGAAGTCAAGATTTTGGCAAATCTAAATCAGTGAAAAGGATCACTATAAAACTGCATTCACTGTTCCTTTTGGACAGTATGAATGGAATGTCATGCCTTTTGGTCCCATAAATGCTCCTTTTAAATTCCAAATGATAATGAATGAAATATTTAATCCTTACACTAAATTTATCATTGTTTATATTGATGATGTTTTAGTGTATTCATATTTAATGGACCAGCATTTCAAGCATGTGTGGGTCTTTACAGAACTTGCTAGGCATAACAATCTTACAGTCTCCAAAACTAAAATCAATCTGTTTCAGACAAAAATTCAGTTTCTTAGTCATCATATTCACCAAGGAACCATCATTCCAATTGTTAGAGCAATTTAGTTTGCTGATAAATTTTTGGATTAGATTCCGGACAAAAATCAACTTCAAAGGTTTTTAGGTTGCCTGAATTATCTAGGAGAATTCATTCCAAACCTAAATAAAATCATTAAGCCTTTCCATGAGCGCCTTAAGAAAATTCATCCTCCATGGATAGATGATCACTCCAGTGTGGTCAAACAAATCAAATCTCATGTCCAAAATCTTCCATGCTTGTATCTTCCAAATCCACAAGCATTCAAAATTGTTGAAATCGATGCCTCTAACATAGGTTATGGAGGTATTATCAAACAAAAAATTGACAGTAAAGAGCATTGCATTGCATTTACTTCAAAATATTGGAATAGGGCATAACAGAACTATTCCACTATCAAAAAAGAAATTTTAACAATTGTTTTGTGCATAAACAAATTTCAAAGCGATTTCTTAAATCAAAACTTTTTAATCAGGGTTGATTGTAAATCGGTCAAAGATGTTTTACAAAAAGAAGTTAAAAATCTTGCATCAAAACAATTTTTTTCTAGATGGCAAGCAAATTTAAATGCATTTGATTTTGAAATCGAATTTCTCAAAGCTCTCCAATCTCTCTTCCTAATTTTCTAACCAGGGAATTTTTGTAGGGGAAATAAGAGTGAAATGTCCGAAAAGAAAGAAAAAGAGAGAGGAAAGAGCATAGCCCTCAATGAAGATGATCCAAAAAGGATAAAACAAAAAGAAGCAGTCAAAGGCTGCATAATCAATAGCAAGGTCATCTACCTAAACAAAGTCTTTATCCCAGACCAAAAACCCTAAGCATCCTACTCCCAAAATTTCAGGTATTGCAATGAACCCGAAGGATTATGCCTTTCCAATTGAAACCTTCCAAGCTTTGGTATCAAACCAATCCTTGGCAAAATTTCCAAACAAAAGATGGGCTGACATAGCCGAAAAAGAAGAGTCTAAGGTCCTTGCCTTATCGATAAAGAAAAAATCCCAAGAGATTACTAAAAGCTGGTTCTTTGTCAAAAGAACTAGTTTTATCTTCTCAACAAACTCCCCCATAAACCACTTTTGTGGCAAAACTAGAAAAGACCATGAATCTTTTCAACGCAGAACCCGGCTTCTGTGACAAAAGCCCCTATGCCTTGGCAACAAAAATATTTCCAAAAGGATTTTTATTCAGGCCTTCAACTCTAACGAAAACTCAAATATTTTATGAGTTTATTCTTGTAGATTCTGAATCTACAGGAATAAGATATTTTCTTGATCTAGATGACTCCAATATCTATGGGTATTCAACTTTTCAAATCAAAAGGGTCCTCTCTCCTGGAAACTGAGGACAAGATTTATTTAAAATCAAAAAATTTTCTCTGAATTTTAATCTAATGGGATATAATTACTGGGATTACATGGAAGTCTGGTATTGTACCTTTTGGTATCAAAAATCCAAAATTCAGCCATATGTGGCCTTTCATGTTCAAAACTGGCTCCAAATACCAGTTTCCATAATGGTTTAATCAATGGTGGGATTTCTTTGGACCTTGTTTTGAAATTCTTCCGACCAATGTGAAAATTGGTTTTGATTATTTTAAAAGTCGAGCCAATCTAAATGAAGATCCTTTCGCAGGCAAATCTCCATTATTTTTCAAAATTTGCTTTGGTCTAGGTATTCAAATGGAATCTCAAATATGGGATTTCAAAATATCAAAAGAATTTTCCCATCTTGCAGCGAGTCCCTTCTATGAAATGGTGGGCAAAATTTACTAGTGCCAAAAATGTCTCAGAAATGGCACTCAAAAAATGGTTCAACCAGCACCCCAATTTCCTAATGGCTGGAGATCACGAGTCCTAGGGGTGTTCAACAAATTCCCGTCCCGGTCTTCCCGTCCCGATCCCGAGTAAATCGGGACGGGATTTTCCCGATCCCGAATTTCGGGACGGGAAAAATTCGGGATCGGGAAATTTAAATTTCGGGATCGGGATCGGGATCGGGAATGGTATTTCCCGATCCCGAATTTTTCCCGATCCCGAAATAATAGGCTAAGTTTTTTTTTTTTTTTTAGTTGAAGGCCTATTCCGCCCAGGAGCCCAGCCAGGATCAGTCAAGCACCGAAGGCAGAACTACTAAAGGCCAAATGCACAAGTCTTTCGGCCCAACAAAAAAAAAACAGAGAAGCACTTTGCATTTCCTTCCATTTCCCGATCTCAACTCTCAGCTCTCTCAGCGGATCTCCTTCTCCCATACCCTCTCGTCACTCTCGCTCTCTCAGATTCTCAGTCTCACACTCAAATCTCAAGTCTCAACCACAAATTGCATCACGGATCTCCTTCTCCCATACCCTCTCGTCACTCTTACTCTCTCGGATCTTCCTGTGATGGTCTTCCCCTGTCTACTCTGCATCACGGTCTTCCGGTGTTCCCCTCGTCGGCGTCCTCGCTCTCCCTGGTGGTCTTCCCCTCATCGGCGTCCTCGCTCTCGTTGCTATACGAACGACTCACGACAGTGCTGCCCTACTCTGGTAGGTCTTCCCTTCCCTGCTCACGACGATACTGCCTAGCTTTGGTCGGTCTTCCAGATCTGGTCGGTCCTCAAGCACTCAAGTTCTATAAGATATCTAATTGCCATTGGGAACTACTTTGTATGCGCAAAGCCTAAAATATTGAGCCAAATAGCTTATCGAATTCACTGATGATTTCCAGTTTGTAATCTGTATCCTATTTTCCTGTTTGTTTTCATATGCATTCGCTGATTTTGCCTGCATTGGGTTTGAGTATGTGCGATAGATGAGGCTGGAAGATGATGATGGGATTTTTAGTGTACATGGCATTGGGAATTATTGGGAATTCGGGAAATTCCCGATCCCGAGCTCGGGAATTCCCGTCCCATCGGGACGGGAAATTCTCGGGATCGGGAAGCAATTTGATTCCCGAAGATTTTTCGGGATCGGGATCGGGAATGGCATTTCCCGATCCCGATCCCGATCCCGAACACCCCTAACGAGTCCAACATCTTCCTCAACCAAAGGGCAAAAATACAGGCTTGTTTGGCTTCATCAACAAAAAAAGATAATTTAGCCAAGCAACTTCAAAAATTCTCCAGCTCCTTCAAGCTGGAACAGACGTACCACAGAGTAGCAAAACTGGCCATTCCTCTGCATCCTTATCCAACGGTTCAGATGATGCAGCCCAGAGTAATGTAGGTGGCTATTTTGGTCATGACTCAGATCACGAAGTAATCAGTTTTCACAAAATTCATCGGCACGTCTGTCAGCACTTTTGGTGGAAATTTGACAAAAGAAGAACGGATCTTCACTATTCAAGGCAAAAGGACAAACGCCCATCAACTTTTCACTGTAGCAATTATTGTTGCACGCGTGAACCTTGACTATAATGAATAGTAACGGTCTTGTAAGCCTATAAAAGGGGAACTCAAGTCAATTGCAATTCATTCAAAAATTGAGCTTTCAATTTTACTTCTCTTCCTTTCCTCTGTCAGCATTTCCTTGTTTTGTTTTCCTTCTTTGTATTTCATTTTTGTTTCCAATAATATTATAACAGTTTTATACTTTCAGTTTTAATTTTCATCTTCATCTTCTACTTCTGCATCATGCGTTAACAACTCTGTGTCGGTCCCATCTTATCACTCCCCTTCTTCTTCTCCCTTCTCCTCTGATCCTCTTGAGGTCTCCTCCCTGCTCTATATATATATATATATATATATTACCTCTATATATACACACACTTGGGATCAGGAAGTCCCATTCTCAATCCTAATCCTGAAAATTTTTTCCTAATCGCGAATTTTCCTGTTTCAAAAATTTTTAAGAGAGGATGTTCACATCCCAATTGCTCGGGATCGGGACAGGAAACCTTTGAACACCCCTAGTCTTTGTAGTATTGAGGGTGATTGATGACTCCCCATTTTTAGATAAATTTAAGATATATCAACATAAGGTTAGTTTAGCGGTGTAAGGCCCTGGTAGATCCCTTAGGGATTTCAAGTTCGAGTCTTAGATGATATACTTGTGCTAGGATATGCAATTACAAACTTCGAACCAGATACAGGAGTGATAATAGAAAAAAAGATAAATTTAAGATATATTTTAATATATTTGGGAGTCATCTATGCTAAATTAAAGGGATTTGATTGAGATTTTGATAAGATGTCAATTTGAAGCATGATTCAAGGATTTCATTATAAATATCAAAGTTTCGGATAAAATAACGATTTTGATTATAAGGATAAAAAATAATATTAATAATAATTCAAGATAAAACAAGGAAAAGATCTTTCAGTTTAGTATTATTATTATCATCATCATCCTCACCAACATACATCATCATTTATTATTATCATTATCTATTTTTTTATTTTTTGTATGATTTTATTTTGCTAGAGGGATATTGCACTTTATGGAATGAGGATTTAGGAACCAAACCTATATATAGGGGTTTTGCTTCTTCTGAGGAGGAGGTGAGCAAGGAAAGTAGCAATCGGGTTTTGTGATTATCTTCACAGGAGGACGAAAGGACTATAGAGGTGACTGATTTGAAGCCTGGAAGCATCATTGTGAATTGAACTAGGGGATGTTGTGGAGAATTAGAAGCCATTAAAGCAAAGGAATTGAAGCTTAGAAGAGATTTGAGGCTTAATCTTTTGGTTCTATTGATTTCTTCTCTTTCCTTTCAATTAACTCTTATCCTGATATGGATTGTTATTGCTTTGAGATGGATTTGATTATGAACATGAGTTTTCTCTAGAATTAATTGAACCCTTGTGTGGATTAATTACTTAGTTCCCTTTTCTTTTATTTATGATTAAAGTCTATTATGATAATTTTACTCTATTCTTAATGCTTCTTGTTGATTGGCCACCAATAAGATTGATTAGTTTATTTGATTGATGCTTGAAAGGGTTAAATTGAGTATAAAACATGAGTTTAATTGTGTGGGAACTTGAATTTGCAAGATGAATGGATAGTTTTATTGTCAAGATAGAGATGTACTTGCCAACCTCACACAGTCAAATAAATGGATTTGATTTAGAAATTAGGATTTAATTAAGTTATTAAGAGATTAATATATTAATTGAATTAAACACCTATTTGGAGATTTGAGAAAGCACTCATAGGTATATTAGTGTACTTAGCATAAATGATTTTAGGATTCAAATAAGAAAAGGGAATCTAATTAAGTACTATTGAAATACATGGGGGGATAATAATCCTAGGTTCCTACAATCTTAGAGAAAAAATCTTAACTTTAAAATTCTCAAATATACTTTTCCTCGGACAAATTAAATCTTAAAACATTCTCGCTCAACCTAATTGAGAACTTGATTGATATAGTAATTCATTTTTGTCTTAGTCCTTGTGGGAACGATACTATTATACTACTTGTGTGATTCGTACACTTGTGGTTAAGCTAGACAGCTAACAGTGATCCCCCACATGTGTGCAACAGAACATGTCCTTCGATACCTTAAGTCTATAGTGGAACAAGGTATCTTCTTTCCAAGTACTGGCTCTCTCAACTTGAAAGCATACTATGGTGTAGATTGGGGACATTGTCATGAGGCTCGGCATTCTTGCACTGGTTATTTTATCAGCTTAGGTGGGTCTCCCATCTCATGGCGTAGCAACAGGCAACATGTGATTTCCCTTTCTTGAGCAAAAGCTAAATATCGAGTAATGGCTAGCATGGTTAAAGAAGTCAAATAGTTGTGATGGCTCCTTCATGACCTTGGGGCAACTCAACATTGTTCAACTCCATTATATTGTGATAATCAAGCTATCATTCATATTGCCAAGAACTCAGTTTTCTCTTAGAGGACTAAGCATATTGAAATGGATTGCTATTTTGTTCATGAATGAGTCCAATCTTAGTATATCTCTCCATTAAAGATATGGACGAAGCATCAAGTCACTGACATCTTCACAAAGGCACTCGATGCTAACAAATTTCAAGAGCTTTCTAGCAAGTTGGGTACTTGTAATCTCTATGCGCCAACTTGAGGGGGAGTGAAGGCAACATATCTCAGAGAATATAACATGATTTTATATTATAATATTGTGATAATATTATGATTTTATTATTAACTAATATTGTAAATATTAGTATGGAGATATGGTTATTATGATATTATCCATTAGGTAACTCATGTACTAGCATTATATATATGCCTCTAATCAATCAAAGAATGACATGCAATACATTTACATGTCAATATTTCACATAACCATACTTCTCTAGTCTTATTTATAGGATGGGGAGAGAATGTTTATTTTGGTCATATTTGTATGTCACATCTTTTTTCATATAAATATACAATTATTTCACCTTTCATTTATTATTACATTGACTTTCTTTTTATTGTGTATGTTGCATATTAAATATGGATAAAGTTGAAAAGTTATTAAATTTTAAGGTAAAAATGATAAGGTTCAAGGGATTTTTTAGTTAGTATAAAACATGTTGGAAGTGACTTATAAATAGTAAGAGAAAGCACCACAACAGTTTTATTACAAACCCATGAAACGAGGAACACCACTAACAAAAGTAGGGGAGAGAAGCAGACAAAAAGTGCAAGAAAATGGGTTTTAGAAAAAGACTCGTGGCAGAGTACACACTAGCTAGTGGTGTGAGAAAACAAACCACATATATTCGTGAAATATTAAGCATTGAAAACGAAAAGAAATGACTATTCAAAAAAAAAAAAGAAAACAAAAAGAAATGAGCTTTAGAAAGTGATGGTGGCTAGAGTGGTGCCCAAGGAAGTAGAACAAGGACTGTGTTCCAATAAAGGGGCGAGCTGCTTTTGGAAGTGCATGGGAAGGGAGGCTCACATCACATTTATGTGACCTATGAAAAATAACTTTTGAATCCCCAAAGAAAATTAGGATACGTAAAGTATATATTAAAATAGACAAAATAGAATTCTTCATCGTTTAAAAATAATTGGAGTAATGGACAGTGACACAGGTTTTAAAAAAAAAATCTTTTTATGATGATGAATAATTTATTTTTAAAAATAAAAGGTAAAGTCTATAATCATATTTTTTTTCTTGCATCCAGCACTCAAATATTATTTGTGGAGTAATTTTACCCATAGGGGCAATTTTTTTTTTCAAGTATTTTTCCTGGTGCAATTTTATCCTCGCTGATAACTTCTAAAAAAATCCATTAAGGTCATCTAGTAGTTTAAAGTATTTCTCAATAGAATTAAGCACTCTAAAGTAATTTTTGTGAAATGTTGCCTTTAAAACTATTGTATGAGTTAATTCTTTCATAACTCTTTTTCATATTTTTATAGTACTCATCTTCCATATATTTAATAATCATCTTTAAAATTTTTAATAATAATTTTTTCAATTTTTCAGTAGTTGTCATCTTAAATATTTTATATTATCTTTTATGTTTTCTACCCTAATCTTTAATTATTTTCAGAACTAAAAACATTTAATATAACTAGTGAAAAGTTGAAAATGTGAATAGTGGAAATGCGGAAGAGTTTTATTGAAAATATAGAAAATAAGTGCCGAACAAAGTAACTTGGGCATATTTTAATGGGAGAATATTTTTTTATGAAAAATTTGTATATTTTCATTACATATTTTTCCTAAATGTTTCCAATACTTTATCTTTCATGTTTTCAGTACTTTAAGTTATTAAAGATTGTGGTTAAAAACATGGAAGATAAGCCTATACAATATCGAACTACCAAAAAATTTAAAAAAACTGATTATTAAAACTTTTAGAGATGAGTATTAAAAATATGAATAGAGTTATGAAAAATACTTTAAAAAATTGTATAAAAAATTACTTTGTGGTTCCAATTGTTTCTTCAATTACAAAAAATACAAATGGTCCATTCACCAACTTAAATTATATCCCACTAATATATGCTAACAAAAGAAACAAGACAAAGTGGTCCATCTACCCACTTTGTTATCACATTAATCCTACAACAAAACATCAACAACACTTAATCCCAGCAAAAGCCCACAACAGCACTAAATCCTAACAAATACATATCACCACAGAGACCAACGCGGCCTCCAATAGTCATTTAGTATTTGTTTGGATTAGCGGTAAAAGTTATTTTTTTACTGTGAATTACAATATATGAGGTAAGTATATGAGAGGAGTTTTGTTTAGATTTACGTAAACGTGTTTTTACAACACCAACTCAAACAGGCACTTAGATGCATCATTAATCTGTTATTTCTCATGCTTCATTCTCTTTTGATTAGTTGTTGGACGCCAGTATGGATTGTTTGTTTGACTAGTCAGCAACTGACAAAACTAATTGCTTCATTTTAATAGTTTTTACAGTAATATTTAGATCTAGTAGTTATCATTTTCCCACCATAATTTACCTAAATTACAAAGGAATATATAAGCTATTATAATATCTATTATTTTAAGGAGATTATGTCATATTCTTTTAATTACTTAATTTATCTCACTTTCTTAATCTACTTAAATTTATTAAATAGTTCTAATATTAAGGATCAAAAGAGTACATAAAAATCAATCTTTTATATTTAATAGTCATCTTGTATTTTTTTAACAGGTTCATAAAATTTTTATTTGATGATGATTTACTTTCTTTCTTTTTTTTTGCCGAAAATTTGACGATGATTTACTAGGATTCCTCATTCCTCCATATTTATGCGTTAAATTAAGTCATTTACTAAGTCATCATGTGTCTCTTTATTTCTCACAAGTTCTCCAAAGCTGTGCATAAATATTATTGTTACTATTGCTTATTTAATTTACAAGTGATCTTAGACAGTATAGATGTTAACATATGATTTTAACAAATAAAATAACAAGTCATCTGATTCTGTTTTTTTTCTTTTTTTGCTTTGGTTTATAAATTTTATATATTCTTTCAATTTTCTCTACCATTTTTTTCTAGTATTTTAACAAAGAATTCCAAAACTAAGTCTTTCCATGTTTTTACTAAACACATAAAAAGTGCAGAGATATGTAGTAGATATATTCTCCCAAATTTCAAGTATTTCTCCTTTTCACTCTTGTTCATTCTCAAATACTCTATACAAAACTTTGTTCTACGAGTAGTAAGCAAGCAATAGTGTTCATCAGCAATTAATGACACCAATGAAACTTTCCTGTGCTTTTCCTGTTACATGGTGAAAAAAGTTGCAAGTCATTAATTTCAAGCCTTTTTTAACGAATTAACTTCAATGTTTACTAAACCCCTATGCTTCTACAATAGTATACAATAAAAGTTATCTATTTCAGAGTCCCTTCTTTTGTAGCAAATAAAGGCAACAAACAAAAGCCACACCATCTCAACTACTTAACCAATACTGACCATAGTATTGAAAGGGGGTTTAGGGGGAAAAACATGCTTTATACTTAGTTTGATCATGTGGATTGAAATTTAATTTTCTATTTCATAAATTTAGTTAGATCACAAAATAAACACGTATGAGATTCCTCATGAGATTTTTAACTCATTTAACAAAAAAAAATCCCTACTGCAACACCTTCTACCAAAAGTATAACTAAAATATAAAGCAAACAAAAGGAAATTACCATGAATACATCAAGACTCAAAACACCCTATCTTTCATACAAGAGAAAGGACCCAAACGCCCTCTCTTCTTCATCCTCACTAGTGCCCCATCTCTTCATTGACACCACCTTCTTTCTCCCCTTCACCCCATTAACACATTCTATACCTACAAATCTGGAAAAAGAACACCAAAAAACACCTCCCTATTTAATCATTCTAGGCATTTTAGAAGCAAGATTTGATTTTTCACTAAATCTGTGATAGCAAATAATAAATCTACCCATTGAAATTAGTGTACGGGTCCAAAAACAATTGTCCACTTGAAGAACTCTAAAAAATGCTTAACATTAATCAAGAGATAAAACCAGTTTGCTCATCATCAAATTGCCACCAACAAAAGCATGAGTCTTCTTACAATCCTGCTAAGCTTCATTGAAAGGGACAACCATAGAACAAAATTAGAAGCTACTAAATGCATAGTTTAAATGCAAAGAAAACTAATTTAAAGTCTCCTACGGTAAATTCAATTTCTCTTCATTGCTATATGTTACGTGTATCATGCCCAATTGCTTTGAACTTTGAATGTCAATAGTTTAAAAATGACCACTCATTAAATTAAAAGGTGGCAAAGTCTTTTTTTACCTACCACTTAAAGAAGTAATGGATTTTATTGTAGGTTACTGGTTACCCCAGCAAGCTGACAGCGTTGTACAGTAAAAAGTCCATTATATTCAAATCAGACTCTAGTGCTAAGGACCTTGAAGGATTTTTATGGAATGGAAAACTGGACCGAACCTGCCGGTTCAGAGCAGAAACCAGTGAACCGGTCACTGGTCCGGTCCGTTTTAGGGGCAGAAAAAAGGAGGAAGGTGACCCGGTCGACCCGGGTTAACCTGATGAAACTTGGTGTGACCCGGGATAACCCGGCCGGGTCACGGGTTACTCGAGTTGGGGTTTTTATTTTTTTTTTAATTTTTTTTCATAGTAAAAACGAATTTGTTTTGTTGTTTTTTTATTTCTCTCATTTCTCATTTTCTCATTTCTTCTAATTTGATTTTTGGATATCCCCTCCACCAAGCTTCCCGCAGATGCCTTCACCTCCGTTTGAGTTTTTTTTTCGCCCTCCACATCCGTCTCCCTCTGCCGTTCCCGTCACCATTATCGACAGCCACGAAACCGGAAAGCTGTTGCCTTTCCTTTTCCCCTTCCTTCCTGCCGTAGCAACCGAAAAGCTGTTGCCTTTACCGGTGAGTTTTTTGCATCATCGGCCCTCCACGTTCGTCTCCCTCTCTTGTTCCCGTCGCCATTGAAGATAAAACTGGAAAGCTTTTGCCATTCCTTTTCCCCATCCTTCTTGCCGTAGCAAACGGAAAGTTGTTGCCTTTATCAGTGATATGCTCTATTTTCTATCACGCCGGCGTTGTGGGTACTGATCATTGTGGGTCTCTATTTTTCGTCCACGGCAGTGACAAGTTCGGTGTATCTGACTAGTTAGGTGTCTTTGTTTTTGCCATGATACCGACGTCGTAGGTGCTACCCTCTCTGGGTCGTCGTGGGCACTCGGTGCTGATCACTCTATGACGCCATCCGTCACTGGCTTCAGATTTTCAGGTCTAATCCTTTACTTGAAATGTTGTATTTGTGACTCTGATTGATTTCTCATTGCATCTGTGACCTTGAGCCAAGTCAGCCAACAACTAGTATAATAGTAATAGTATTGCGTCTGTGAATCTGTGCTATGTGACTCTCTGCTCTATGCCTCTATGACTCTAATCGGTTTTAGTGTTTTAGATTTCAATCACTTGAAAGCTTGCACCTGTGGTGTGTCCGTGTGTGACTCTATGCTTGACTATGTAGATGGTGATCATTTTAGAATCTGTGATAACTTGATGAGCACTGTGGTGTGGTCTGTGGTCTGTGACTCTATGGTTGACTACGTATGTAGATTGTGTTCATTGACTTCATTCTAGATTGATGAGCACTGTGGTCTGTCCGTCTGTGATTTGTGACTCTGTGAATCTGAGTTCACTTGTTGTTAATTTGGTTTTGGTTTATTTTCTGTCTAAGTTCATTTGCTTCTGCCTTCATTATTTTCTTGTAGCTCCTATTGGAATATTTGTTTGTGCTCTGTTCTGAGAATTTTGGTTATGGATAATACAAATACTGAGATTCTAACCCCCACTCCTAATGAGAATGCAACCACAAATACTGCTGGTGCTACAACTAATGAATCTGAATTTCCCTCGTTGGTTCATGGACCTAGAAATACTGACCCAGCATGGGCATATTTTGCCCTTAAAAAAGAAGGAAAAGTAAACATCTATACGTGTCTTTTTTGTACATCAAGTTATAGAGGAGGCAGAATGAATAGGATGAAGCGGCACCTTGCTGGTGTTACTGGCCAAGTTGCTTTTTGCAAAGAGGTTCCTTTTGATGTACGTAATAGGATGCAATAATCTTTAAAAGAAGGTGCAAAGAAAAAGACTAGTAAGAATGTTCATGAGGACATTATTGAAGATATAGAAAGCAACAATGATCCAACTCCAATTACGACAGTCCCTGAGAGTAGTGCCAACAAGAGGAGAGTTTCTGGGAGTGTTGAGAATTATTTTCCTGCTAGGACAACCCTTGGTTCACAACCAAGCATAAAAAGTGTGTTGTCAAGTAAAGAAGCTCAACACAAAGCCAAGATGGCTATTGCTGAATAGGCTATCACTATTGTGTTCCATTTAATAGTTTTGATTGCCCTTTGTTTCAGAGAGCTCTTGATGTTGTTGCATCGATTGGACCTAGATTTAAAGGCCCTAATGCTTATGATTTTAGAGTTAACTTGTTGAGAGATTGGAAAAAAGAGTGTCAACTACTCATTGAGGGTTATCGAGCTAAATGGAGTGAAAGAGGTTGTACACTTATGGTAGATGGTTGGACTGATGTTAGCAACTGAACTTTGATAAATTTCTTAGTCTATTCAACACATGGCATGGTGTTTGTAAAATCAGTGGATGCTTTAGATTTAGTCAAGGAAGCAAAAACTTTATTCTTGTTATTTCGTGAGGGGATTGAGTGGGTTGGTCCTAAGAATATTGTTCACGTGGTGACTGACAATGCATTCAACTATGTAGCATGTGGCAAATTGATCAAGCAAAGTTATAAAGCAATTTATTAGTCACCGTGTGCTGCCCACTGTTTAAATCTTGTGTTGAAAGATATTGCAAGCATGCTTCATGTGTCTGATCTTGCGACAAAGGCGCCTAAGATAACCATATTTGCTTATAATCATATGATTTTCTTATCATGGCTAAGAAAAAGAGAGGGTTGGAAAGAAATTGTGCGTCCAGGAGCAACAAGATTTGCTACTACTTTCATTACTTCGCATAGCATTTATATGCATAAGCATGACTTGCAAGCTTTGGTTGTTGACAAACATTTTGTTGAGCACAAATTAGCAAGAAGTGAAGCTGGGAAATTGTTTAGTGCTATATCATATTGGATAGTCAGTCTTAGATTGATTGATTCCAAGTTGTGAAGATCATGTCTCTTCTTATAAAATTATTGAGAATTGTTGACTCTGATGAAAAGCCTTCTTTGCCTTATATTTATGAAGGCATGTAAAGGGCCAAAGGTGCAATCAAGGAGATGTTTGCTAAAAGTAAGGAACAATATAAGCCGTACATAGATATTATTCAAGCTCGATGGGAAAAGCATTTGAAGGGTCACTTTCATGCATCCACATATTTGTTGAACCCTGCATTCTTGTATAGCCCTGCATTTGTTCAGAAGCATAGGGTAGTGCAAGGTCTGATTGATGTGTTTGAGTCCTACTCTAGTCCAAGTCATGACTATCTTACGACGATGCAGCAACTAGTTGTTTATCGCGATCGTAAAGATTCATTTAATAAAATGTCATGTGAAAAAGCAGCCCAGAAACTAGACCCATGTAAGTAACAAAGTATACAAATTTAATTTTAATTGCACTTGTATTTATAATTACTATAACATGTAATTAACACTCAACTAAATATTACAGGTGAGTGGTGGACATTCTATGGGGGTTCGGTTCCAGAATTGCAAAAGATTGTTGTGCGCATCCTTAGCCAAACTGCTTCATCTTCTGGATGTGAGAGAAATTGGAGTTTATTTAAGCATATTCATACCAAAAGAAGAAACAGATTGCAACATGAAAGACTCAATGATTTGGTTTATACGAACTATAATTTATGATTAAAGAATAGGTAAGTTTTGTATTATGGATGTTCAGTTTTGAATAAAAGAATGTATTATCAGTTTTGTCCCTTCAAGGGTATTCATGGAAAAAACATGAACTTTTTTGGCAGCCATAAGACCATAACTTCATTAAATTTTTATATAATTGCTGGATATTTGATATCTTGTACTACTAAATCAAATCTGAATAGCTTAATGAAGGCCATGCTCCTGAAGCAATTTTTCTACCCTGAAAACTTAAAACCAGCAACCTTAAAAGAAATAAGAAACAATTTTCTTGATACTCAAGAATAACGGACATACCCGATCAAATTTATTAAATTTAACATCATTCATATGAACATATTCCACAACAATTCAGCCAGATTACATAATCTTATCAGTACACCAAACAAACCAGGCTCCTTCATTCATTTGAACAGACTTTAGCTCTCCATACATATTTTGTTCCCAAGATCCCAAGATATAAAAACACATCATACAACTACTAACATCGGCTACTAAAAAAAAGGTGTTAACCTTATTCGACTGAATTATCACAATTTCATACTAACCTATTAATAAGATTTTCATTGACAGATTTCCCACAATTTCGTCATCATCTAAAATCTGTGTTATCTTTGTTTCGGTAAGCAGAATCAGTGATAAGCTAATTTATTGGTAAGTGGACTTGGATCTCATGGTATACTCAGCAACAAGCTCAGCAAAAGATGACGACTTGTTCTCTAGCAACCTTGTTGGAGAGTCAAACTCCTCAATGAGTCCTGCATCAGTATTCAATTAAATTAAATAATAATGAAAAAAATGGCAAACCAAGGAACAATAAATAAAAAAAAATACAAGTTCAGAAGAATAAGAGGCATCTTTATTGACCTTGATTGAGAAGCAGAACCATATCACTGTCAAGAACAGAAGTTATTCTGTGTGCAATTGTAATGACTGTACAGTCAGAGAAGTGTTGCCGAAGAGTTTGCTGAATCAAATTATCTGTGGCAGTATCAACCGATGCAGTAGCTTCATCAAGCACCAACACCTTACTTCTCTTAAGCAGCACCCTACCAAGGCACACCAATTGCCTCTGACCCATGCTCCAATTCTCACCATTTTCACTAACTATACCCATTTTTACAAAAGCAATCAGTTTTCACTTCTGAGATCAGACAGTGTAATGTTTTTTTGTCATCAAGAAAAATAAGACAAACCTGAAGAGTCTAGCTTTCCGTCTTTCTTTCGAACTTCATCTCCAAGTTGACACTTTTCCAGAGCCTAAAAGCATGTCATTGAGTGAAGGCAAAGCCATGTTAAGAAACAGACACAAGTTTAATTTTAGGGCAGAACCTAATATTAAGCATATATGCATGTGGCTATCTGCCAATATAACAAATTTACCTCCCAAATTTGTTCATCAGTGTACTCCTCCAATGGGTCAAGGTTACTTCTCACTGTTCCTTCAAACATGGTTGGGTCTTGAGGAATAATGCTAAGTCTAGACCTCAAATCATGAAGTCCAATAGATGAAATGTTGATGCCATCAATCACAATTTGCCCAGCAATTGGCTCAACGATTCGGAAAAGTGTTTGTATGAGAGTTGTTTTACCACTTCCTGTTCTCCCGACAATGCCGGTTTTCAGTCCCCCAGGGAATTTGCATGTTATGCCACGCAACACAAGAGGTAGGTGTGTAGCATAACGAACCTTCATCATCCGCATGAATATTTTTATACAAATACAAGCATAATGTTAAATCCATGAGCCAAAATCAGTTTACAAGCAGTGACATTTTTTTTGAAGATAAATTCTAACAATTGATAAAAAACTTACAGCTCAAGTTTTACATATTAATTGACCAAAGACTGAAATAAATTATAATCCTAACAAGCTCCATGTGCTTGAAACATGCAGTTGGACTCAAATTTATGAGTAACTCAGTACCTGCAGATCAGAAATGTCAACTTCTCCGTGCGATGGCCAAGATTGATTAGGTCGATTTTCTTCTATTACAAGAGGAGGCTCACTTGGAACGCTACTATACTGAAGTATTCTCTCTACTGATATAATTTTGTTCTCCAAATTGCAGAGATTCCATATCACCCAGGCTTGTAACATGTTCAGATTAAGTCCATATGTAACCGCCAAACCAGCAATACCTTTAGAATAAAAAAAATAATAATAAAAGCAATCAATAAGCCTCCATTACCTTCATAACATAAGCAAAGTAATTGTCAGTTGGTCAAGGTGCCAAAACCTGTTTTTTTTTTTTACCAACAGATGCCAAAACTGAATCCCTTACCTGGATCGATAACACCCCGTGGCATAAATATCAAGAATATCAAGGAAAAGACAAATGTGATAGAAGACAATATATCCAAGCGGAAGCAAAGCCATTCCATAGCAGCTGCACTGTTAAATTTTGGTCGAGAATACCCATCCATCAGTTTCATATTTGTTTCCTTAAATCTTGACTCTTGATCAAAGCTCCTGATGGTTGTTGTTCCCGAAATAGTTTCAGCAAAGTGTTGAATGACTGGAGCTTTGCATACTCCAATCAACCGTGATAGTTCTCGAGCTGAAGGTAGATAATATTGCTGCCGAATAATAAGTTTGTAAAACATAAGTTGTCAACATATTTAACATGATATTAAGTACACAAAAGCAATAAAAAATTCAGGAAGAAGTGCATGATCAATGCAAGCATAGATTGGATAACAAGGAAAGAATACACGAGAAACACCTAGAACCTTATACCTAGTGAGATAACATGGTTTAAGCAGAATACCTGATACCAAATGCTGATTGATATCACAGGTATAAAGATGATGAAAACCTGCCATGCAGCCTGAGACATCACTGCTATTATTCCAAAAAGTTGGATCATAGAGAAGGCAAATGACCCAATTTGATTGGGAATGCTTAAATCCACTGCACTTTGATCTGTAGAGGCCTACAAGAAAGCGAAGAGAAAAAGAAAAAGATTGTTAGTGACTCGATACATTATTCTTGAAATATAGTAATCAAAGGAAACTGGGACTATAAACTTAAAAGATGAAGACATTTAAAATCCATAAACTAAAATATGTTATTGCTCCTTAGATTAGACAAGAAAAACAATAAAAACAACGGAATATCTCAACTTCTTACTCTATTAATAATCCTTCCACTTGGAGTGGCATCAAAAAATGACATAGGTGCACGGAAGATGCACAAGTGCATTTTATTGAAGAGTAGAGTTGCAGTCTTGTAACCAGCTGTGGAAAGAAAAATCGCTCTGGCAAGGATACAGAAAGCACTTGCTATAGCCATGGCAACATAGACAATTATAAGCATAAAGGTTCCCACAGGTGGTTTCACATCCGAAGAAATAGGAGTTGCCCAGGCCATCCAATAGTTGCTTCCAATTTGAAGAAGTTGAAACAGAATTTGAGCTAACAGTATAAATGGTACAAGGGCTCCTCCATACGCCGTTGTAATATATTTCCAATAGACAGAAAGCCCAACTCTACCTTTCTCCCTTTCTTCCTCTTGAATAAGCTGGCCTTTTGGTTCAACTACATTATCTTTAGTATCACTTTGCCTATCTTTGTTTGCCTCTTTCTCCTCTGTAACTTGTACACTAGAGATATTTACCTTTTGATCAGCTATACCTAATTCATCAGACGCTTCCCCACCATCTAGTGAATCAAGTGCAGATAATGCCTTTTTATGTGCCCCAACAAGCTCCATAAAGTCAGTCCCTG
Source organism: Inga leiocalycina (assembly GCA_963242795.1). Taxonomy (NCBI): domain Eukaryota; kingdom Viridiplantae; phylum Streptophyta; class Magnoliopsida; order Fabales; family Fabaceae; genus Inga; species Inga leiocalycina. Next base: position 30,316,600 of record OY725325.1, on the reverse strand, counting down.
AGTTGAGCAAATCATTATACTGTCCACATTGAGCAATTTCCCCATCTTTCATGACCTAATAAATAAGATATAAATTAATACATAAAAATGTTAGGTGATACCAAATATAGTAAATTCTCTTTCAAATGATAAAGATTAAATCATGAGAACAGAGCTCACCAAAATAAGGTTGGCAGCAGGTAAGAACTCTACTTGATGAGTGATATAAATAACTGTCTTTGAACTTAAAAATCCTAGTAAACATTCCTGCCATATACAGAAATAATGAAAGAGCCAATTATCCAAAATATTAAAACAAGAGTGACACTAAATAAGGATCATGTTTCAAAACAGTGTGGAAAAGAATAATTTGAAGGATACTAAATCTACATAGCGTCTAAGTGCTACAGCCAAATTCATAGCATACGGCAAACAAAATATCATAATGGTTTACCTTAAAAAGGTGGGATCCTGTATGCGCATCCACAGCACTAAAAGGATCATCAAATAGATATATATCAGCATCTTGATAGAGTGCCCGTGCAATCTGAATTCTCTGTTTTTGTCCACCACTCAAATTGATTCCCCTCTCTCCAATAATTGTCTGATCACCAAATGGCAGAATCTCCAGGTCCTTCTTCAGGGAACATGCTTCAAGGACCTTCTCATACATTTCCCTATCCATCTCCTTACCAAATAATATATTGTCTTCAATCTTCCCACTTTGAATCCATGGAGACTGAGACACAAAGGCCTTAGATCCACACACCCTTATTGTTCCTGATATCTTTGGCACTTCTCCTAAAATACATGACAGTAGACTGGACTTGCCTGAGCCAACAGTACCACATACAGCAACCCTCATGCCTTGTGTGACAGTAAGATTTATACCTTTCAATGTTGTATTAGAGGAAGATAACTCCCAAGAGAAATTACCGTTAACCACTTCAATTGCTGTATTAGAACTGCCCCTTTGAAGCTTATGTATAACATCAGACTGCAAGTCGTCAAGTCGAAGGAATGATGCAATCCTATCCAAAGATACTTTAGTTTGAGCTATCATCGAAATTGTGTCTGGAAGATTATATATGGGCTCTTGAAGTATTCGGAATGTTGCAAGCGCGGATAAGATCTTCCCTGATTCAAGTGGGATCCCCATAAGTGCACAACTACCAAAGGTAGCCACAGATACAAATGTAGGTGCACCCCAGAACACAAAGGTGGTGATGGCTGATGTGTAAAAGTATTTCCTTAACCAGCCTTCTTCTGTCTTCCTCAATTCAATAACCTTAGACAGAAACTTCATTTCCCATCCCTGAAGCTTGAGAATTCTCATGTTCCTTAAAATCTCAGATGTGGCCTTCATTCGTCTATCTTTTGACTCCATTAACTTGTCTTGAAACTTTTCCTGCAGTGACCCTAAGGGAACATTTGCCAACATAACAATAATAGTAGCAACCAATGCAGCAATCGAAGCCATTCCAAGATTTTTATACAAAATAAACAAGGCCAATGCTACTTGCAAAAATACCATCCACAGATCATGAATGTACCAACTGAAATCACCAATTCTTTCAGCATCGACAGTCATAAAGTTGATTATTTCTCCAGTAGTGTGGCTCTGCTTGGCTTGACATGAAAGGGTCAAGCTTTTACCATAAATCATTGTCACAAGCTGTGCTCGGATCCTAATTCCAATTTGTTGCAATATAAAGAACCAGTGCCTCTGTGACAGGCATTCTATAATCTTGGCAACAAAAAATGCGGCCACCAGAACATATCCCTCATTCTTAAAAGTTTCTTTGCCATTGAGGTATTGAACAAAAGTGTCAATGAGATATGGACCAACGTAAGAAGCTAAAGTGTTTAAAAGTGCAAGAATGGCTGTTGCAAAAAGCTCTTTCCAAGCTGAGAGTATTAATGACTTCACCAACTTAAATGTGGTCACTCTGTTTATTGTTCCACACTCAGCCTCAAGTTTATTTCTAAAAGGTGGGAAAACTCCAGCTACACTGTCACAACTAGCTAGTTGAGGGACATCCTCAAGGTCTAGAGTTTTCTGCTTGCCCGCAGCAATCAGAGAACCCACCCAAGTGAACGTAAGAATGCTGAAAACTCCAGCATTTGAGTAGGGAGTAACAGTTTCCTCCCCCTTGGCCTTATTTGATTCTAACGCATTACTAACATCAGTATTATTATTCAAAAGAGGCTCTTGAAGAGTATTATCTTCACTCTCATTTTTCACAAAAAACACCACGTAACAAAAGAATATACTCACAAAGGAGGAGACACCATCAGAAATTAAGTATTGAAATGGTAACAAAACTTGCTTGAGATGGAGAATAACGTCCGATATAAAGCAATAACAAGAAATAAGGAGGTAGAAAGCGCACCAAGCTCTGAAGAAGAACGGAAATTTCCTTTCGCCTGAATTGAAGAATCCAGCACACAAGGAAGCACAAATGGCACCCCAAGCAACTGTTTTAAGCGCCAAATCCAAAAGGGTCACGAACTTTTCATCAGACCAACCATTTTTATACCAATAGAAGTAACACAGTAGAAACATGACAAGATTAAAGGCAGAAGCACCCAAAGAACAAAACAGAGTCCTTGGATATAGAGTACCCCTGAATCTCTCCTTGGAACCATCTCTAGCACCCACAACAATTCTATTGCACACCCATGAAACGAAGAACGCAACTAACAAAGCTAGGTGGAGAGAAGCAGACAACAAATGCAGGAAAATGGGTTTTAGGAGAAGACTCGCGGCAGAGTCCATTAGCGATTTGTGTGAGAAAACAAACGACATGGCTTTTAAGTCAGAACAAAATCAAAAATTTGCGTCAAATACGGAAATTTCTGAAATGGGGATTCATAAAATAGGCGTTGCTAGAGGGTTCACGTGAGGGGTTCTAGTTCAGATTCAGGTTCGTGCAAGACTGAATGAAAATCTGGGGAAAAAACAAAGCTTTTTAAAAGGGAGAGAGTGAGAATGTGAGAGAATCAAAGATTGGATTCCTTGGGGAATCGTTAACGTGGTGCCCAAGGCTAAATGGACGGAGACGACCGAGGGAGCAGACAGATTTTCAGGAACAGGTAGTGAGACGTGAAAATGATTTTTAAATCCCATATAAAGTTAAAAGAAAGTTTTTTTAAATAAACAAGTCAAAGAAAGAAGGGAAAATCCCTTAAAAATACCACTGAAATACAAAAATCCTAAATCAGTGCAACTAATTTGAAAATTTCGGTTCAGTTTTGTGTCAGTACTGATGAACAGTAATGGGTATGCGAAAAGACGATTTTGCCTTTCAGCTCTCCCTCTCGCCACTTCAGAATAATAACACGAAACTCTTAATTAACAACTCCAGTTTCTTCTTTTTATTTTCACAATAACAATACCGGCCTTATTCTTAACAACATCATATTCTATATTAACAACTCTCATTTTTTATTTCACAACTTCATAATTTAAGTTTCAGGGCCAATAACAACACATCTTTCTTTATTAACAATATCGTATTTTACATTAACAACATTATATTTTTTAGATACGAATATATGAAAAAATAAAGCGGAGTTGTTAATCAAGAATCCATAGTTATTAATTAATAATCTCTTGTTGTTATTCTGAAGTGGCGAGAGGAAGGGTTGAAGGGCAAGATCGTCTTTTCACATACTCAACAATGTTCATCCGTACTGACACAGCACTGAACCGAAATTTTCAAATTCGCTGCACTGATTTAGGATTTCGGTATTTTGGTGATATTTCATAGGGATTTTCCCAAAAACGAAAGTTAGGAATTAGGATACGGATCTTTTTTTTTTTTGGTTATGTTTTTTATTATAAAACAAAAAAAAAACTTATTTAGCAATTTAGTAATAAGGGTTTTTATCAAGGTATTAAAACCCGGACCGGGTAGTGAACCGATCGGGGTACTGGGTTAAGGGTCAGTGGGTCAGACCGGGACCAAACCGGAGCTAAACCGGGACCAAACCGGTGAGAAATTGAAAATTTTAGACTTATAGTATGAAATTCTAAAGGAAAAAGTAAAAAAAAAAAAAAAAAAATTTTTTTTTAAAAAATGGGAACCGGACCGGCCAACCGGCCGGTTCGCCGGTTACCGGGCCGGACCGGCCGGTCCGGTCCGGTTTCCAGAACACTGGTTTTTATTCTTTTTAAAAACAAAAAAAAAATTAGTAACTTGTTTTCAAAATTAAAAACCAGAATAATTTTTAGATTTTTAGTATTTATAAATCTTCATAATTTTATATTTCAAAAATGAAAATTTGTTATTAAATTAGATATATTTCTTTGTATAACTTTTAGATATCATCTACATTGATCTTGCAAAAAAATATATATCATATATATTGATTTTATTTTATTCAAATTATTTTTATTTTTTTTTGCCCACCAAATTCTTTTAAATTAACTATTTTAACAAAAACATATTTGACAAAATAATAAATAAACATATACGTTTATTTTTATGAAAAATTATTTTTTTCATCAAAATTCGAAATGAAAATTATCATTATTATTATCTAATATCAATAGTAACTAACAATTATTCTCTCTAGTTCGTTTTTTTTTTTCAGATATTCTCTCTAGTCCTTTTTATAATATACAGATAGCCAAATTATGTACTTAGAAAAGTTTGTTAAAATTGGTTTAAAAAAATAAATATATAAAAATAAAACTTATTTTTAAAAATACACTTATTTATTAAAAACAATGAATAAGTGGATATTTAATCCAATGAAACTAGCCAATAATTAATGAAGCAAAAATTGCAGACGGGCTATTAATATCTTTTATTTAAGAAGTATCTTCCATAAAAAATTCTCTTATGCAAAGTTGTTAAGCTCATGAATTTAAGTAAATTGATGATAATGATATAAGATCGTATTTTAACTTAAATTGTAAACTTGTAAGAGTTTATTTTTATTAATAAATAAGTATTAATAATGTACAATTAAATAATTAAAATAAAAGAAATAACAATAATTTGATTTAAATTTTTAAATCTAAATAATTGAAATTAAATCTATCAAATATTCATAATTTATCATACTCAATAAAAAAAAGTTTATAATATCCACATATAAAGCGAATGAACATGGTCAAATAAAAAAATTAGTATGAATTTAAGAGTGAATGAATATGATTTTATAAGTTATAAACATAAAAATAGTAAAATCGGTGTTAAACTCGTAAGTTTACCTGAGTTTCCAACTATCACAAGTTTACATATAACTCGACATAATTTTATAAGCTAGAAATGTGAAAATTGTAAACTTGAAGAGTCAACTCGTAAGTTTGACAACAATATTTCTATATATAATATCAAAGGGAGATCTGAATTCAGGTAAAAACTAAAAAGGGGAGATCTAAATATGCTCAATAAATATTTTGAAGAGATTACTAACTAATAACTAATGAATTTAATGATGTTTTGTCAAATGAATATGATGAACTGGTGTTTTGTTTTTTTCGGGAAGGAACTAATTAATCACTCTAAATATAAATTGGGGAGTTGACCCTTTTGTTTTTTGTTTTTTGCTTTTTTTTTTTTTTAAGGAGTATGAATCTTGTGGTGGGGATTGGGGACAAAAAGAGCCCCAGCAGAAAAAGTGGATATATTAATGTGTAGTCTCCAAGTAAAGTCACTTGTCTTTATTCTACCATTTGTGTGAACTAAATAGAGTTCCCATTTTGCTGGTAAACAAAAAAAACAAAAAATAGAGTTCCCATTTGCCTTTTGAATTCTTAGGGCTCTTCATTAATTACAAATGATGACGTGGAGTAGCTAATGGCTCGGGGGAACTGGGAAGGAGCAGGGGATATTCGTTTTGTTGCGAGGATTCTCATAGTTTAAAACTGCACAAAAAATAAAATTATATATTTTATACATAACTAAATTCATGTTATTAAAATAATGAAAAAAGAAGGGGAAAAAACAAAAAATACTAATTGAACTTTAAAATCTCAAATAAGTGATTTCTTACTAAAATGAAATAGTTAATTATTATACTCTTATAGTCAATATCAATAATTTTATAGGCAATAATACTTATTTAAGATTTTAAAGTTTAAATGATATTTTTTATTAATTTTGTCAAAAAAATAGAGAAAAAGACATGAGAATATGTCTGGATTCAAAGATTGTTTATTAATCAATTTTCTAAATATGTTTGTTCCATTTTACACTTTAAAATTTCTATCAACATTAAATATTGGGTAAAAATGCACCCAACATTCTGAATTATTTTTAGAATTATAATTTTAATCACAAAATATTTATTATTTAAAGGTGTAATTTGAACCATAACTAAGTAGGTGCAATTTCACTCATTTACAAACATAATGGTAAACGCCGTTTCCATGCGGCCTAGATAAGCTTTTTATTATTTAAAAAATAATGCACAAAATTATTTTAAAAAGCCACTTGTGTTCTTTTTTAAAAAAACACACACCACTATCTCGTCTGAATTGTCAAGGAGTTGGGACTTGCGGGGAAAAAAGAACCCATGTGCGAAGACCACAAGTGGAGAAAGACAAAAGACAGCTGGTGGTGTGCGACTTTGCTAAACTGAAATCTTATGGGAGCCTTCAATTGTTTTCCTTCTATATTCAATAAATTTATTCATTATCCTCCCACTGGACTTTAATAGAAATCTCAATTGTCTTTTTAAAGATATTAAAAAAAATTAAATATATTACTCTAAAATATTTATATTTATGATTTTTCTTTAAACTAATTTGTCTAATTTATAAATTGATATATAATCTAATAAAACATAACATATATTATGATTAAGTAATTTATTTAATTTCTTTAACATCTCTAAAAAATTCAATTGAGCCTTATATTAAAGACGGGGATCGAGTATTACAATTTTTTTTGCTGCAATAGAGTTGTTAAATGAAGAATTTGAGAGTGAGGACGATGATTCAGTAAATGAAGAAGATTGGGGTGAGGAGGAAGGGCCAATAATTGAAGAATCTAAGATGAGTGAGGAGGAAGAGTCAGAAATCGAAGAAGAATCTGAATGTGAAGATGAAGAGATGCAAGTTGATGAGTTCTTCCCCTCCCAGTAGCGTCTTGTCTGGGCACCCACCATGGGTTTCAATTTAAGAAGCTCTAGATCTTCTATTCACTTAAGAATGCCTTTTTTATTTTTAATAATAATAATAATACACACAAGTGGCATATTTAATGTTTATGTGGCAATGGAGTAAAAGTTGTTTATGCCCATGTTAGTCCAGTGAAATTGCTTCCATTTAAATATATTAAAGATAAAATTACACTCATAAATACTTTAAAGTTAAAATTGCATCTTCAAAAATAATTTGAACTGCTGGGTGCTCTTTTAATCTTAAATATTGTCACAAACGGCTTATAATTATTCTAAAACTTTTTTAGGTTAACGTGTGCAAAAAGTCAATTTTATCTCAATTGATGACTTTCACAAATTGAAGTTAAGGTAAAAATTAATTGGTGTAATGTGATAATGTTTAAATTTTATAAGAAATTGGGAAAAAATCTCCCATTAGAAATTTTATGGATGAAAAGAGCCTTAAATCAAAGAAGCATTGCTTTAAGTATATAAATTTTGCGTAATGATGCTGCTTTTTGTGTATATATAGAAAGTTCTTCAAGCCGTTATCACTAATAAAATTCCTAATGTAAGGCCCTTTCCCTAATATTATCGAATTATACTTACATGTGTGTTGGGGGTCAATTAGAAGTATTTTCTTAATATAATGTTTTATGTGTATAATTATCTTTCTATTTGAAGTGATTCTATTTGAAGCATTATCATGTATTAAATGTGAGCCACCCTCGTAGTGGGATTCCAACATTGTAAAATCATATAATTCAATTTTGTTTATAAAGAATTAAACTACTTTTGTTCAATAGTAGAAAGGAAGAATGACAATTAAAAACCCTATTAAAAAATTAGTATAAAAGAAGAGCATATTTATAATTGAAATTTTGAATTTACATAAAAAATTAGAAAAATTCTATTTAAATCCATTTGAAATACCAAAATCCAAAATCAGACCTACGCTTTTAACAAATCTCTAACAATGTCAATTGACCTGTTTAGGGATTTATGAATTTGTTAATTTTACCAATATGTCATTTTGCTATTTTCTCTGTCTCATTCTTATTTTTAATAAAATCTCCATCTCAATCTCGTCGATTCCTCATATCTCCTCTCCCCAGCTTGAGATTTCTCCAGTTGATTCATCATTTGACATGCTATTTAGGTCTTAATGTCTTCTTTGAGTCCCTCTCCAATCACATGTGGCCATGAAAATAGTTTTTTGATTCAAGATAATTTATAATTATCTTGAAATTTGGACTGATTTTGTTTCTAGGCAAATTGAGGACTTTTTTAATGAATCCATCACTAGCACAAAATTCTCTTTTTAGACCGCCACATTTAAACCGGTTCTAGCGGATAAGGTCTTAAAAATTTGACTGGTGGCAGTTTTATAAATATATAGAAATTCTAAGACCGGTTCTAAAAATAACTGGTTTTAAAAAATTTATCTAGACCGGTTCTAAAAAAACCGGTCTTAAAATATAAAAATATTTTAAAATGTAAAAAAAAATTTAACTTTTAAAATCGGTTATTAAGTAAACCGGTCTTAAATAAAAACTTATCTAAACAGGTTATAAATAAACCGGTCTTAAAATATAAAACTATTTTAAAATTTAAAATTTTTTAACTTTTAAGACCGGTTTCTATGAAAACCGGTCTTAAATTAGATTATCTCACGAAACGGATCAGAAAAACGAAGAGACAGAAAGGGAAGAGAAGTAAGGACCGACACAGAGTCGTTAATTCATATGCAGATGTAGAAATATGCAAGAAATTTAAAGAAAAGAGGTGAAGATTTATAAAACTGATATATTATTGAATCAAAATGATACAAACATAAAGAAATTATAAAGAAAGCAATAAAACACACAAGGGTTATTACCCTAGAGGAGGAGGGGAGAGAGAATTGAGACTAAAAGCTCTAAGTCTCGGTGTGTTTAGCAACTGAAGTGAGGTGACCTTATATAGGCATTTGGATTAGTTACTATTCACAATTTTACTTAGGGTAAAATTACTTTAACCAAAGTAGAAAACATGTTACTTAGGTAAAAGTGCTTTTACTTTTGCTTTTACATAAAGTAAAAGAAAATTACATTATTTTGTCTACTAAAGTAAAGACAAAGGTACAACTTTACAAAAGCAGAAATTTTGCGTCAGCTAGGTCTTGGACTCTTGTGCCGACGAATCTTTCTTTGGAATCAATCTTTGCCGAGACTAATGATCTCATCATCCGAATCATGGCTGAAATATTGGGCCGGGTCTTCAGCTTCTGACTCATCTGAGGATTGGGTCGATTGGCTGCTTTGTGGTTTTTGGATTTGAAGGAGCCCAAGAATTTCATGGAGTTGCTTGGTAAGGGCCTCTTTGTCAGTTGTCGATGCCAAACATGCTGTGATTTTTGCCTTCTGGTTGAGAAACACACTTAATTCATGATCTCCTGCCATTAGGAATTTTGGATTATGCCTGAACCATTTATTGAGACTTGTTTCAGACACATTTTTTATATTTGGGAATTTTACCCACCATTTGATCGAGGATGATCTCTGCAATGTGGGGAAAAATTTTTGTTATTGAGAAGCTCCATATTTGAAGCTCCATTTGAATACCCAGGCTAAACCAAATTTTGAAAAATAATGAAAAGAAGCTTTTGTGAGTGTTTACATGACATAAAAGTTCCTTTAGGGTATTCTTCAAATTTAAGGAAGCTTGTGTCGATGAAAGATTTTAAGTTAGTAGGGCTAAAGTCTCATGATTGCCATGTCTTAATGCAACAACTACTCCCAGTAGCTATTCGTGGCATTGCCGAATATGGTCTTCAACATATTTTAATTAGAATTTTGTTTCTTATTTAATGTTATTTGTAGTAAAGTCATTGAGACAGAAAGATTGGATTTGGATGAACTGGAAAATGAAGGATATCTGATTTTGTGCCAGCTTGAGAAGCTTTTTCTTCCTTCTTTTTTTGACATCATGGTACATCTAATTGTTCATCTAGTAAGGGAGATAAAGTTGTGTGGCCCTATCTATTTACGGTGGATGTATCCAATTAAAAGAATTATGAAAATCCTAAAAGGGTATGTGAAGAATGCAAATCAGCCTGAAGCATCTATTGTTCATAAATATGTTTCTGAAGAAGCCATGGAGTTTTGTCAAGATTACCTGTCAGATGTAAGACATATTAGGCTTCCTGAACGTCGTGATGAATAAGAGGGTAGACGCAGGGCTATAGTAAAAAGTGTTAATTCTGATGAATTACAACAAGTCTACTTGTACATCTTGAATAATATTGATGAAGTTCAAGATTACATTAATGCTTATAAAGAAATTGTCCGGAAAGAAAATAGTCGAATGACCGAACAAATGTTAATTAGGGAGCATAACAAAACTTTTGCACATTGGTTCAAACAAAAGGTTGACGGAGAAGAATGTGTTTCTGATACAATTAAATGGTTAGCATGTGGTCCTGAGGTTGATGTCTTAACTTAGACTTCATTTGTAATAAATGGTTATATGTTTTACACAAAGTCCCTTGATGATATGAGCACCATCCAAAACAGTGGGGTTATGTTAGTGGCTGAATCTATGCACTTCTCTCGTTCAAAAGATAAGAACCCTAGATTGGTACCAATACCTTCTTATGGGGTTATTGAAGAGATTTGAGTGGTTGATTATGTTAAAATTAAATTTCCCATTTTCAAATGCAAGTGGGTTGATGTCAACAATGGTGTGATGATTGATCAGTTGGGATTTACATTGGTTGATCTGATTAGTAGAAGTTTTGGAGATGAACATTGTATTATGGCATATCAAGCGAAACAAATGTTCTAAGTTAACGATCAAGCAAATAAAATGTGGTCTGTAGTTCTCCAAGAAAAAAAGGTCGTTGACATTAATCAGGAAAGTCTTTCAATGAATGACCTTCTTGAGATTCCTTCTTTTTCTAGGGGTCTATTAGAATTGAACGAAAAAGATGAAGTAGACAATGAACACGGCACAAAAAACGATCATCATGAAGAGATATGGGAGGATATCCCTTTATAACACTACTTTGAAGGTTAGTTAGCTAAAATAATTATCATGTATATTGTTGTTGGTATATATATAAAACTACTTTTTTTGTCGTCACAGGAAAATGAAGCAAATAAGGTGTCTTAGCTGGGACCGAGCTCAACCTATACGCATATTAGGTCACAATGAAGAAATAAACACTCTTAGAGGCAACGTGAACTGGTATGTTGTGAATCAATGTTGTTACAAACTTGTACTGTTTTATTATTTAGAAACTAGAATAATAACTATTTTTTGCATGCATATTTAAATTCATATAGGATGAAGGCACGTGAGGACCTACTCAAATGCAAAGAGCGAGATTAATTTGTCTAAGTCTAAGTTTAAGGGTCTCTTGCCTATTGTTGAGAAAGACTAAGATTAATTTGAACGAAAAAGATGAAGTCTAAGATTAATTTTTTTTCCAAGGCCTATTGTTGATGCTAATTCATCTTATTCAGATGGTTCTAATTTTTAATTTCCATCTATGCTACTACATGAATATCAATAGATATGGGTGAATCTATGTCTACTTGCGTTTTGGATTGTCATATATGTGATTTGTATAAGATGTTTGTTAAAAGAGAAGAATTTATTTGGATGTCGTTGAAATGACTGCTTGCTGAGTGAAATGTAAAATAGGGGAAATGGCTTGCTGGATAAATCTTTTAAAAGGAACAATTTTTTTTAAAAAAACTTTTAAGATCGGTTCTATTAAAAACCGGTCTTAAAAGTTACTTTTAAGACCAGTCTTGTGCTCGTTTGGAAGAGCTTATTTTTGGGCAATAAGTGCTTATAATTCGTGATTCACGGTATATGATGTAAGTATATGAGAGGAGTTTTTTCTCGGCTTGCGTAATAAGGGCTTATTTCTCAAATTTAAGCTCTTCCAAACACACCTTTAAAAGTTACTTTTAAGACCGGTTTTTAATAGAACCGGTTTTAAAAATTAGAACTTTTAAGATCGGTTATATATAAAATCGGTTTAAAGAGTTCAATTTTTTAGATTGGTTTCTTCGATAACCAGTCTAAAAATAATTATTTTAAGACTGGTTTTATAAATAACCGGTCTTGAATTTTATTTTAAGACCAGTTCTATAACCGGTCTAAAAAATAGCAGACTTTTAAGACCGGCTGTATCAAGACCAGATCCGGAACCGGTCTAAAATGTCATTTTTAACTGGTCTTAAAATTGATTTTTCCACTAGTGTATGGTTGTGAAAACATGCTATAGATATTGATTCTTTCAACCATCATATATACATTCCACGGAAATTGTGCAACACTAAAATAAAAAAAAACATGTGAGGACTTACCCTTTAATATTGTTGAGTTAACTAAAAGTTGAGATCGGAATGCTTTAGGGAGAAGTGGATTTTGGGGTTAGAGTTAAAAGTTCATAGGAATTTGCAATTAAAAATCTTCAATTTTCTTAATTAGAAAGGGGCATTATGATCTTTTAATAATATTCATAAATCCCTAATCAGCCCTATAGGTTTTATTAGGGATTTGTTAAAAGTGCATGCATGATTTTGAATTTAGATATTTCAAATGAATTTAAACGGAATTCTTCCTAAAAAATTTTATATTTGCAACTTGAATATCCTTATTTTATATTAATCTTTTTACAAAATTTTTTCCTACTCTAAATATCTTTTACTTTGTTTTATTTTTTAATAATTGAATTGATATGCTTCCAAAATTTCCACGCCTTCAATTTTGATGCGTGTTTTGTCACTCATAAATGAGAACGACATGCTCACCATTGAGGTCACCATCATTGTGGTCACATGCGACATGCCCCTTGAAGATTAGAGGAGTCTCAAGAAACACGAGAAAGATAAATAAACATGCTACATCCAATCCTTGATGTAATAGATTGTTTGTAGTGTAATTTTCAACTCTTATATTAAAAATAGGAGGTAGTTAGCGTGCATTATTGATAGAAGAGCAACAAACTCATATAATCATTGACAACTAATTAACTTTAGTTGAGGGTAATGAACTAATTAACTCCACTTATAGAGACAGAGTCTCCTGTCTAGAGAAAAACCCAAACTCACCCTCCCTCCCTCCCTCCCTCTCTGTGTGAGATAGCGATCAACATGTTCATTCACATTCTTAACATATCAATTAAGACCCTTTATATAAAACTTTGGGACATTTAGATCCATATGTTGTCCTGTCCTCAGTTAAACTAAGCTAGGTGGTAGAACCTGTTTGTACAAAGATACCTCTGACAAATTAGGTGATTAACACTAATCATCGTAACTAATTCAACCTTCTAACAATATTCAATTGTGAAAATAAAATAATAGTACTAAATATGAAAATATTCAATTTCATCATTATTCGTTTGTCCAATTGCACTGTGATATACTAGTATTAAAAATGACTTAAAAAATAAAAAATACACTAAATTAAAAGTTTTTGAAAACTGAAACAAACAATTTATAATTATTAACTATTACTTGTGACGCTAAAGAGAATACTAATAAAGGTATTTACCATTTTGGAAATATATTTAAAACTTTAGCTATTACTTGTAAAATCGATAAGTGTAGTCAATTTCCTACAACCCTCATCCAATTAATTGAATTTCTCCTAATTTAGAACTTGTTAAAGTTGTTGTAAACGTCATTAATGAAATAGTAAATATCTTCACAAATGTTATCACCACATTATAAGTGTAGTATTGTTTGTAACATCCCAAATTTTATTCACCAATATTTTTTGTATGTATTGAGATATTTAATGGAATAAATGGTGAATTATGGTGCACATAAAATGATAAAACAATGTACTTAGTGACTACATGCAACATAATTTAAGTTTGGCCACAAAGGAGCAACTTTTATTCCCTTAAAGGCCTAGCATGGAGGTCCAAATTGGAGCATGAAATAGCATAAATATTGGCCCAATAATAATTCCAGTTTCGGTCAAATATAAGAGGAAAGGAAAAAGGTCCAATTTAATTAAAAAAATATAAGGGCAAAATAGTTTTTTGGTTAAATAAAAATTAAAAGCTAATATTTTCCCTTCCTCTATGAATTTGGACGTCCCACAAGGAAAGGAGCAAGGAAATTAAACACTAAGTCCAATTAATCAAGGAAGAAACAATATTAGCCAAGTAAAATGTGAAGAAAAAGTCAAAAAGTCAAGCATGTGTTAAAGTTGCCATTTAATACTAATATTGAAAGGAGGTGGAAGGAGATATGTAAAAGGCAATTAATCTCTTCCAAGAGGCCTCACCTACGTCCAAAATCAAGAGCAAATAGAAAGTGTTTGAAATGTTAAATAGAAAAGAGGAAGAAAAAGCAAGTGACATGTGATAATTAGCAATTAGATATTAATATTCTTAAGGAGGTGCAAGATGATATTTTTGAGATCATTCCTCTCCAAGAGGCCAACATGTCGTCCAAAAAGGAGAGGCAATAAGGGAAATATATTTACTTGGTTCAAATTAAGCCTAACATGGTGAAATAGTAGCCAAGTAAAAAGATGCTAGAAAATTCAACAATTATAGGCTAGCAATTACCATTACAAGTAATATTTGAAGAGATAACATTTGGATATTTTAAAAAGCATTTTTAACTCTTCCAAAGGTCCAATATTTCGTCCAAGCTAAATGGGAAAGAGGAGAAGCAAATATTTATGGCCAAAACAAAAAGATGAAGCAAGAGGAAAAGTCAACAATTACCATGTGGTAATTTGCAATAAAATAACATATTCTTAAGGAGGTGGATCGTCCATCTAAGAGAGAGAGAGAGAGAGAGAGAGTGAGTGGTTTGAAGAACATAGAAATCAAGAGGAAGCTCAAGTGGATCAAGAAGCAAATCAAGGTTAGTTAGTGTGAAATTCTTGAGACTAAGCCTTCTAATTCATGGCAAACCCTCTTTTAATCTCTATGCTATCTTGAATAACACTTGTAGCAAGCAAAAACAAGAGCAAGAAGAGGAGAGTGGGGTCGGTTTAGAGAGAGAAAGACAAGGAAATCAAGGTGATCTTAAGAACTAGACATTTCTTGGTGATTATTGATTGTTGTGGTTGTTTGATTGGATTTGTAGCTTGTTTTGGTTGGTTTTTGTAAATTGGGATGATGAAAACCTAAGGGGTTATGTTGCCCAAATTTCCACAAATCATGATTAATGAGTGTTTAAGTGGTAAAATAAGCAATTACAAGTGAAAGGAAGATGTTTTATGGATTGAATTCATGAAACACATTTTCTTCCAAATTTTTCACATGTTTTGGCTAGACCTGGATCTTGGGGTTAGAGTTGGAATTTCACTAATTTGATAGTTCCATTGTGTTCTACACAAAAAACTGTGTGGGAATAGCACCTGGTTATAAATTATGTATCATTAGAACACAAATTGTAAAATTGGAATTTGCTACCAGTTAGGGTTTCTGTGTGGCGGACTTGTTGTCATGTGTTTTTGGATAATCAAATGGTGTCCAATAAATGTGAAACTTTTCAATATAAAAGTAGACATATCAAGCTTCAATTTGATATGTAATTTGTCCCATTTGGATTAGTATGTTTGTACCTAGAAAACTAGAATGCTGTAGTGGTGGTGTGCAAACAATGTTGATATTGGAATTCTATGCACATAATTGGTTAAAGAAAATATTTTTCCTTAAAAATAGGCTTAATAAGGGTCACATAGCCTTTAGAACCACAATCATTGGATATTTGTAAATAAAGTTATGAATTTTCAAAGCTTGATGAAAATTCTGGCAATTTTAGTTAATGTGCGCAATGAAAAAGGTACTGGTAAAATGTAATTACCTTGAACACTAAGGGTAAATATAACTAACAAAATAAGCTTGGAATAGTACATGAATGGGTAATAACTCCATTCTTGTAAACTTGAAATTTTAGGACCGGATAATTGTCCCGAGCCAAATCAGGACAGTTATATAGTTAGGACTTAGGCGGAAAAGGGCTATTCCATGTAGTGACTCTTTTCTTCATACACTATGATTTTTATGTGTTATCGCCAATTCTGTGACACAAGTTGTAGGCACACAACTTGATTGTGGTGTGGGAAAAGCATAAGTACCACCTGTGGACAATTCACTAGTACCATCTGGCCCAATGGGACCCAACTAGGACAGGGAAACGACATTTTCAGACAGGCAGTCATCTGTGCTAGGATAGTGAAATATTTTTGGGCAGGTAGTTGTCTACGCCGGGAAATGATAACCGTCAGGGTCCAAAAAGTTATTTGGCCCTGAACAGTGTACACACATGAATATGGTGATATAATTCTGTTGCTTATATGGTGCATTACATATTTATTTATCACATTTTATATAATTGATTATATGTTGCTATTGAGATTCGTTTGAATCTCACCCTTTTCCCAAAATTTAAAAATATTCTAGCAGAAGGTAGCGGCTCTAAGGGCAAAAACATAAATGTAGGCGATTGAGGGTTCCGGTCCATATCAAGCACTGTTGTTGGTTATCTACAAACTTTTATTATATGTTAAGTCTATAATTATTATGTATAATCCCTGTGGGGAATTCCTGTAATGTAATCAAATACTTATTATCAGTATATTCTTATGTTATTCTTGTATGCCCACTAAACTGTGCGCAAACACTCTGAGAAATGTGGAAATAGCATAAGGGCCTTACATTGTTTGTTTATTATATTATATTAATTATTTTTAAATATATTTATTTATTTTATAATTATGAAATTTGAATTACAATAATAAAAATTTTTAGAAAATAGAATGACATTATAATTGACGAGCCGGTCCTTCCCGTGCGTTGCACGGGGTGTTTTTACTTTGATTTGTTAAATCAATAAATGTACTAACTACATTCCATCATTATTGAATGACAGAAATGACAAAAATTGATAAAACCAATAAATGACAGAAATGACTTTAAAGTTTAAATTGAATGATATAAGTTGGGTTATTCTTAGACATTAAACAAAAATTTTTATTCT
Source organism: Inga leiocalycina (assembly GCA_963242795.1). Classification (NCBI taxonomy): domain Eukaryota; kingdom Viridiplantae; phylum Streptophyta; class Magnoliopsida; order Fabales; family Fabaceae; genus Inga; species Inga leiocalycina. The sequence goes on along the minus strand of OY725325.1, from coordinate 30,299,492 downwards.
GTTCTTGTACCCACATTCACTTTTATTAACAATTATCATAGATACAAAAGAAAGAACTATATAACCTAAAAGCAAAAGAAAACTTTCCAACTAATTTATAGGTAGTTCCCTTTCAAATGAAAAACTGACCCCACCTACTAATTTTACTGAACCCTACAAAAGGAAAGGGCTATTTCTTTATAATGACCTTTAACTAAGATTCAAACAAATGATTTCCTTTATAAAGAGTAAAGGTTTAGTTTGCAGTGCCATCAACATGAAAAGGCACATAACATAATAACCACACTTCCAAACATCAATTTAGTACGAACATTATAGTTGAATAATGATTGCATCATATGCTATAACTACATAACAAAGCAACTTCATTCATACTTACTATGGTCAAATGATTTTAATCATCATCCCTGTACTTAATATGGCATGAATAGCCTTCATTCATAGCATCATAACCATTGTCATCATAACCACTGCCATCAACATGAAAAGGCACATAGCATAATAACCACACTTCCAAACCTGCATTTAGAAAGAACAGATGTAGCGATAATGATTGGGTCATATGCTATAACTGTTTATTGGACAAAAATAGAGGACTATTGATGTAGAAAATGGGATGAAAATTAGATAAGAGATTGAGCTGCTCTACTATAAAGATATTTGGATTTCTTGTGTTATTCTTTATTTTTAAGTTTCTTTTGGAGGAAGTCAAATTCTCCTCTTCTGTGACTCTTTAATATATATATATATATATATATATATATATGCGACTCAATATGCCCTTCCTCAACAGTTTCAATTTTATGTCTGTCATCCCACGCAACATGCTCATGGTACCTGGTAAGGAAAGAAATGGTTAAATGCTTTGGTAGATCAATACATATTTGGGACTAAGACAACTGGCAATGATAAACGCACTTTAGTAGACCACTTTAGCAATTCCTCTGTGGTTGCAGTTAAAGCAATGATAAATTCCTGCAAAATAATGTTTGCTTAGCATACTGAATAGTTGTCAAGATAAAAACCATTCAAAATGAAAACCAAAGTAAATAATAGACGGCATTAGGAATTTTAAAAATTGTAACAGTGGTTTGTACTGTTTATTGGTCAAAAATAAATGACAACTGAGGTAAAAAAGTTGTAACGGTACTGTTCATACCTACTATAGCATAGAGCATTTGCGCTACCTACTTCCATAGCCTTAATGCTGAAAAGGTACACCAAAATGATAGAATTATAGCTTGTGCTACATTGAACACAAATTAAGGAAAAAATACTCATCAATAGACATAGAATGACAGGCATTAAAGATTTGCTCGGTTAAACCATTATCAAATTACTTACTCCCCTGAACTTTTAGTAAAAATAACTATCCTTCATTCAATGTACTTTATCCTTGTTAATTTGCATTGTGATGTTAATATGAACAATTTTTTAGATGTCACGGTCATGATAAACATAAGGTTTTGAAAAGCTCACAGAACTATACAATGTTACATAATAAGTGATGTTAAAATCCATCTCCCCATCAATTAGAAGCGCAGGTAAAAAACATTACATGGTTCAAACTTGAAACTTGGAATATACATACTTCTTTAAAATAAGGTCATGCAAGACCATGTATGTACTAAGGAAAATAGGCATTAAATTTTATCCAACTCAAAACCCTCTCAAACTGCCAGTTCATTAATTTCCCTTTTTGAGTTAACATAGGAGTTAAAATTACAAATTTCTTGATATCAAACTGAAGAGAACTTTTAAAATACCTTCACCATTGTCACACCAACTGTAGCAAGCAGGCCAATATCTGAAGCACCTAATCTTTCGCCAGAATTCAAGACTATAGCATCTTTCTGAATATCAACACCCTGCCAAATAAATAATCTAAATGAACTGGAAAGAGATGAAAGTAGCCTTTTCTCTTTCCAGTTCATATCCATCTTTGAAAACTGTGAGTGGTCCTAACTCTTTCAGAGTTATATAAAATCAAATATTTAGATAGGGAAACAATATTAGAGGGGGAAATGACTCTGGATTAAAGGGTAGCCTATGCCATCATTCTTAATTTCTTATACTTGTAGAGAACGGAAATTTTGATTTGGAAATCAGGTTAGAGATTCTTTTTTTAATAGACAATACATAAAAGATAAGCAAAGTAAGTAAGTAAATAAGATATGTGTGGAAGTGTAAGAGGAAGATCTCACCTATAAAAAAATTACAAATTTGCTTATGTGCATTTTAATTATTGATTCAGTGAGTTTGGAGTACATTTTGAGAAACTTTCGAATGGATGGTCAAAGATGTTTCAAACTTTACAATAAGTTAGTGCATTGATAGCTATAAATAACTAAATATCCCCACCAAAAGAGAGAAAATGGGCAACGTGAAGAGGAGGGATGGGGGAAGCGTGTTAAGTAATTATTCAAGGGAAAATCCAGAAGATTTCAAATGGGTTGATCATTTCTAAGACTATGTAAAATGGAACAAAAACATAAATAGTATATTGATCTATTATTAAGATTTGAGAAACTGACCAGCTGGTGCAGCAGCAGGAGTTTCGGAACAAACTTTGAAATAATGGTCAAATTTGATATGGTATGAATCTAGAAATGTATAAAAAACCAAATCAATCAACATGACAGAAATTAAATCGAGGGGAGGCTGTGACATGAAATGCCAATATAGATGAAAAATAAAGCTACTTCAAGCCTGATAATTAATTCTAGCATTTTAATATTTTGTTCACCATTAAATTCAGGGGAGGCCGTGACATGAAACACCATGCACATTAAGTTGAAGCTGTCAATGCAAATTCAAGAACTTCATTAACACTAATTTGGTTAGATGTTTGGAGCAAGTTGAAGCATGCGCATTTAATTAAGTAGGCAAAAATTTGGATACGCCATTTAAGTAGAGAAACTGATAAGACAAAAGAGAAAACATTGTAAGAGGGAAGAGTATGCAAGAAAACATATGATTGATTAAACATCTACTAGTCGGGAATCCACCAATAGTCATGGAGTGTGTTTTCCTTTTGGCTAATGATTAAAAATCTATTTTGCAAATCCACCACTCTTTCTATTGTAAATCCACCAATAGTCACTTACAGGTGCTTTGAGAAACTGACAAGAGAAACTGAAAAGTTGCTGGAAATCTTCACTCACCCTGAAATGAAACTCCGTAATATAAGAATCTAAATAATGTTTTATATTGAAATTTAACAATTACTTGATCCAATAGTTAAAACACTCAATACATAGAAAAATAAACATACAACACAGCTCTTAAAACCAATTAAGAAAAAGAGGTATACTAACTTATCTTATTAAGAGAAATATAATAAAAAATCACCCTACACTACTTATTTTGAATTGCAACTTGTGTCTTGGTTATGCATAATTTCCCTTGAAATCCTCCTAATGTCTGAAGTGCCTTTGACCATTGCAAAATAACTTAGTCAATATCCTATTCCTCACTGGATAATAAAGCTGCAAAGTTAGGTAAACTTCATTATCCACAGTAATTGGATAACGACACAACCAATAGATTTATAACTGACATTTTGGATATGGATACCAGGAACCTATGCATAGCTAAAAGTTCATATTTGTATCACATCAAGTTCCTAGAAAGGAGCATAATCATTTAGCTAGCATGCATTGCCAGATACAATTCCTTTTGAGTATGTCAAATATGTCCTCTTTTCTAATGTCAATTACTCCATGACACCGGTTTTTATTGTATCACATAGCATGGGGGACTACGCAAATATAGCATCACTTTTCCTTGTGACTCTAACTTTTTTTTATATTACTAAAAAGTGGTATAAAATGTCCTACTAAAGCTGCCCATATAGTTCCTTATAAAGGAGATCTATCTTACAGTTTTCTATTGTGCAAGAACCACTATGTTTTTCAATCATCATGATTCTGATTTACCAGTAAAAGCTGCTTGTTTGTGTGATATGAAAAATGAAACAGGGGGAAATTTTAATGCATTTGTTTAGACTGACAACTCTATGGAAACCGTGGAATACTTTATACCAATGACTATAGATGTCATGGAAATATCACATGACAATTAAAACCCAGTACAATAGCCATGTTTTTCCAATTTAAAACAGTGAGGCACCTTTATTGCCAGCAATTAATTGACAGAAAAGATCTCCTCAAAGAATTGCACCTACATTATTGCCACTTACCACACCAACACAATGTTAACCGATTACAAATCCCACTTTGTTTTTTTGTCATCTTAAATAATCCTTAGAAAGTTACAAAGAGCAACCAAGTAGTAGAGAATAGAACAAAGCTAGGAAAATAAACTACACCAACTACATCAACCTCACAGTAAAAAGGTGATATGCATAGTACCATAGTGAAACTAAAAAAATAAATTTTTAATATAATGTACAGGAAAAAAAGATTGAGGAATAGGTAAAAATATTTCCCAATCATATCAAGCTCAACAACTCCTAATGCAACAGAAAAGACGACCAAATCTGTAATTATGTTCCTAAAGCTGCTCCAACAACCACTTTTTAAAAGGACCATATCTAAATACATGCTCTAACCTATTTATCTATGCAATTCCTATATAAATGAATAAATCTGCAGATATTGGAGTAAGTGAAAAAAGCTATACAATACCTATAAAGCTTCAACAACTTCACTGGCAAAAAAGGAAGAGAATGATCAATATGAAAGAACTTATCTTCAGAGGTTGTGAAAATATTTCATTAATGTGAGAACATAATCTCTAACCAAAAGTGATGCAGAAAAATCCCATAGTTTTCTATTAAAAATTTGTTGACTCAGGTGTTTTACAGACATTCAAAAAAAAACCCTTAGAAAATCCTATCACTACTTCCTTCAATGTCAAAGGTTTATGCATGGGCAAACCTAATTGACCAATAATTTTTTAACCTTATGTTGCTTTGTTATCTGAATAAAACATTTAATATATTATACAATGAAGCTCCCATCACTCAGCCTTAAATTGGTCAGACTTCCTTTCTCATATTGAATGAATCAATAAACCGCTATGGGCTATATGGACACCAAGTGTTGTCCATATACTTGGTGTTCGAGGATATCTTTACTTTGAAAATTAAATGAGAGCTTTGGTGATTGTTTCAGCCAAGGGATTAGAGATTAAATAACCTCAAGAAGATGGGAATAAAGTAAAACAAAAAGTGTATAAACGGTTCTTCAATTCTACTTTTGTGGGTTGCATTATGATAGGCCTTGTTTAAGGGTTTTGGCATATAGGAGTACCATTAATGGAGAGGAAATTCAGGTAATTCGAAAAGCAAAAGTGGATACAGGGGCACAAACAATCTAGACATGCAAGAATAGAAGAAAAGATAGTACACATACTTCAATTTCAATCTTTAGTTTCATAGCCTTAATAATGCATACGACATGGCCTTTCTTCACTTTGTCTCCCACCTGCAACAGGAAGGAATTAAGATAGACTATTGTATGAGTAAAAATCATATACTTGGTTGATAATGTAAGAGTTAAATAATCAAAATAACATTTGAAAATTGACGGATTATGAGAAAATTAGTACAATAATTCAGTATCATATCTTAATGCAAACATATAAAGTCATGCAAACTGATGCATTGACAAATTTCATAAGCAGCTTACTACCCAAAGACACAATGTGCATACTGAGTAAGGAATAACTAGAGGAAAGAGATATATATGTTTCAGAATTAACTTGAACTTGAACTTTTAAGTGGTGATATCTCGTCCAAGAAAAGAAAAACATATATATTCCATCTCCACACACACACATTATAAGAAACACAAAAGGGTCAAAGAACGCAATACCAGAAGCAGAAGATGAACAAATGCGAACTTTTAAGTGGCGATATTTGCAAAAATGGTTAAAGAAAAGAAAAACACTAACCCATGGAGATTAACTTTGAGATTGACCTTGAGCTGCATGAAAGGGTCCAGTTTTTTTGGTGTTGCCTTTTAATCACAGTAGCCGTTGTCGCCATCTCTCTAAAAGTTATGGAATTAGCTTAGCATACAAAAGAGGAGAAGAGGAACCATGGGTATAACTGAAGAAAATGGCAATGAAAAAAAACAGAAAAGGATCAAACCTTCCCCCACCACTTTCTTTTCTACATGAGTTGACAGTAATATCTCACCATTTCTTTTCAAAGGCAAAAAGCAATTTCAATCACAGTAAAGAAAACCTAAAATCAACAAAAGGAAAACCAAAAACAAATGAAGTGTATTTGAGAAGGTTAGTTTGCCAAGAAAAGGGTGATTGTGTTTAGGGAAAAAATAGAAAGAGTGAAAAAAAATATGTTTGGGTCCTACAAATGCAGAAAAGAATAACAGTTAATCATTTAATGCCTAATGAGACTCAATTGATAAGCAATAACACCAAGTGTCGCATACTACCTTGCTAACCAAAGCAGGTGCTATAATTGCGTTCACATTCTCCACAGCCTGAACCAAGGTAATTTTCAGAATTCATGGTTAGACCCAGTTCATCCATGAAATCTCTACCCCCTTCCCCCAACCACACACACAATGAAATGTAACAGCAAATTTTGAAATGAAAAAAAAAGGAAAGGGGAGGCAGAAAGGGATTATCTAAATGCATGTCATGTAGATAGTAATTGACTTTAAAAGCCATGGTGCAAGATTCTTGTCATAAAAAATATAGAAAATCAAGTACCTTTAAAACACCTTTTCCAAGCTAGTCCGAACCTCCATCCCTCAGTTCTAAAGCTTCATAGACACCTTAATCAAGAGGCAAATGGAGTTAGGACTCACTGCTCTTAAAACTACCAACTCATGACTATTAGACATTAAAATAATAGGCAAAAATAATGCAAAATGGTTATAGTTATCGATAAGCCAATCTCATCTCGCATTGTGGAAATGTTATCGATGAAGCTGAAGTGAAATTCTAACCTCTACTAAGCCAAAACTACTCAGGAAAAAGAAAATACTAAATAATTGCAAGAAAAAAACATTAACTACGAAAACCAAGCAATTGAGTGATATTAATGTATATGAAATCGACTGCGCAGCGAAGGAAAGATGACTATGAGAAGTAGAAAACAAAACATACAAACACAGAATCAGGTTTGTGATTTACGTTTTGAAGCTACTCTCAACACTAGATCAACCGAACAGATATTTCATTCAAGGCTACGAACAAAGAAGAATCATCAACACTTTTTTAAAGAAATTATTCCGTGCGATTCCTCAACGCCCAAAAAGAAACAAAACACAGCATTTTCTGGTGAAACATACCTCGAGAGTGGGATTACCACGGCTGTCGAATATTTGGCGAGCGTTCACAATCTTGATCGTGGCCATTGTTACATCTCTCCCAGAAATCGCAACCTCTTATAGTATTTTAGAGATAACGCCATAAATGCAGCAAGCAAAACCAATGACTGTCAAAATCAGCTTCATTGCCGTCTTTTCTAGAGAACTTCACAGTTTTCGATTTATTCCTACAGAATAATGAAGATGGAAGCTCCAAAATACATAGGGGAAAACCAGTGTTATTTGAACCACTTGTAATGTGGAAAGAAAAAGAAAAGATGAAGAAAAAAAGGAAGGAGAGGAAAAAACTAAACTGATGGTACAAGAGGCTTGAGAGCTTGTCCGATAAAAAAAGCAAGGGAAATCGAAGAAGAGGGTTCGAAGCAGAAACGCGCCTTGGCCTGCGATGGTGACAGAGTGAGAGCCTTCTGAAAATAATGTCTATTGGGAAAGAAACACCAAATTAGGTAAATTTTCCTGGAATACACAAGGGCAGGGAAAGGGAAAGAACCTTAATCTCCTCTCGAGGTCTCCATTTTCTACTAAGCAGGGAAAGGGAAATCAAACCTTATAGGAGTTGGTCCAAGCTTTCTAGCTCCTCCAGCGTTCCTTCATGTTCTTCGCTCTTCTCCCGATCGGTGTTGTCGCAGAAGGGGAGAAAACATGTACTCGTGGCAAGGTATGGGATGAAGCTTCTGGAGAGAGAAAGGAAAAAGAAATATCAAGGGCTAACTATGAAAGCTCAAAACGTGAAACCTACTCCCAGAGCACCAAGCCCAGAACGAAGCCGGAACTGTTAATCGGCTTCGCGGCTTATGAACAGTACTATTTCGTCTCTACAAAAAGGAAGAGAAATTTATTATATATTGATTATTTTTTATTTTTATAATTATCAATGTTGTCAACTATGTTACCAGTGTAGTACATATCTATTGAAGTGCAATAAATTAGATTACAAAAGTAGTAAATTGCCATGAATTCATTTATTCTAAGTTTGAGAATTGAAAAAAGTGGTTGTCAGTTGCAATACAAAAGTAGTCAATTGCATGTGGCCAACGCTTAGGACTTAACTTTCTTTCTTTCTTTTAATAAAGGGATTAGGTCTTGCGGAAGGGGCTAGTCCTTTACAATGTGGCGAACTAAGATTCAAATCCCGACTGTGAGAAGTTCAAATTTAATGCCCGACAATGCCTCGAATGTAACACCTTGTTGAAATGACTTGTATACTTAACGTTCAATCCATTAAACATCACTTATGAACTTAGGGACTCTATCCCAACAAAACTTGAACAACATTTACTTGATTCTTTCAACTATTTGTTCAAAATTTTAGTTTCAAACAAATATTTATCAACCAAAATATTTTAAGACAAAAAATAATCCTAGTGTCATAGCAATTAAATATGAAAGCATGCACATAAAGGTGTACTATGAGCCTAATAGAGCCTTCAAGGCTCACTCCATAGATGCCTTCCCTTGCTTCCTACTAGAACATTCACCTGAATAATGTTAATATAATGGGATGAGATTTCACGTCCTAGTAACTATTGAAAGTTTTTACCATACATAAGCAAACCGCATATGATGAAAAGAATGAACTGATTATGTATATATTTGTATGTATCATAATTCTCATAAAGACAACTATAAATTTAATCATCATTATGTCAATTTGTACTTTCATCACAACATGTAATATACAATTATGCAATATGCAATATGCAACCTCCCTTATATCGTCGTCCATCCTTATACTGCTGATTGAAGCCATAGGCTAACAAATAGTCCAACAAAAATTCATCAATTTGACTGGATTGTCCCAAGCTCACCAGTTCTTAAGATACGCCTAGCCAAATGTGTAGAGCTTAAGTTTGGACTATAGCTCATTTCCTTAAAAGAACACAACTAAGGAGATGTCACATGTCCCACAACTCCAATACAATCCTGCGCAAAGGAAAACATGGAAGAAGGGGCCCTGACAAGTGTTATCAACTATGCACTGAGTGATGGCATACCATGTGGTAAAAGATCTTAATATACACATTCGCCCTTACTCCAACCCATCACAAATGCTACCGCCATGATAGTTATACTCAATCATCAATAAATATAATATCATTAAAAGACAAGGCATAACAAATCATGATTCCATTCATATCAAATATCATCACATATTCAAACACACCTAAAATGAAACAATAATCCAACAATACATTAATTATAATTAATTTATTAACTATATGAATGAAGTGAGTTATAAAGAAATCTACTTGTAACATTACTTACTTGATAATTTACAATACATACACATATACATATAATTCAGTCCATTTTTTTAATAAAAAATAGTCATTCACAATCATACACAATTCACAAGTATATGCAAGAATATTCAGAGTTACCTGTGACTCCAACTAAGCTCATAGATAATTATAAATGCCTTACTCCAAATCTCTAAATGAGAGTCTACAAAAAATTTTCATATAAACATTTATCAATAATTTACTCAAAAATTATATTGGAGTTACTCTAAATATATTCTAAGCCTACTTTATAGACTTAAAGCTACCCTTTAGCATTCAATTCTTAGACAAATATAAATTTATGATATAATATGAGCATATATTTATGCATAAAGAGTGAGAGCAATTTAAAAGAATTATGGAACTAACAAGAGGGATACATGCTCTTCAATATATATCCATATATAAGGAGAAAAAACTCCCAGGTTCAATATGACATGAGAATAAAAGAGGAAATGCACTGCTTACAAGGCAATATTATATATATATATATATTATAACTATGGTATGCTGCCTCATGCGTTGCACGGGGTGCTTATACTTGTGGAATAATTAAATTGTTAATGCTATTCACTTGATCATGTTAAATAATTAACTATATTAGAATTAAAACTTGGGTACTAAGATAAACAATAGAGGAAGAAATGGATTACATATCAAGTGTGTGAAAAACTTCATTGGTTAAATCACAACTTTTACATATTCATTTATCTTCAAGCTTCTTGGTACATGACATTCCTTGTTGTCCTCTTGTCCCTAGTGTCATTATCACCTACAACCATCTTCAATCCTTCCATGCTTTTAACTCTGACAATGTAACATATATTTAGCCATGCGTAAAAAGGTCTGAAGAGCCTGTCCTGTGGTAGATATTCCACTTTCAGAAGACTCACAATGATAGTCCACCTATTTGTCTCATCATGCATGTCTTTGATAGAAGAATGATGTGGCATGGTTAAACCTAAGAAGAAAAGTAGAAGACAAAACAATATCGAGAAAAAACACAACAACTAAAAGGAACTTCATAAGAAATGCAATTGTAAATAAGAAGAGAAAAATGTGGGAGGCTGTAAATATGAAATACTTTTCTATAATGGAGTGTAATACTCCCTCCATCCCTATATATAAGAGTTATTTTTTTAATGGACTTGTCCCTAAATGTAAGATCCCTTTTGATTGTCTCAATAATAAATGAATTTTTCTCCATTTTTCCCTCAATTAATTATTAGACGACATACATTCTTTTTCATCATTTTCTCATTATTACTCTCTCTCACTCATTCATAAATAGACTCATTTTTGAAAGAAGGTTAAATTTTCTAAATAATTATTACATTTAACTACTTTTAAGTTCTCTTTAAAATCTTGCAATTCAATTGAAAGGCTCTTATGTATAAGGATGGAGGGAATAGCTTGCAACACCTTCGATTTGATGCAGGGAAACGTTGAAACACAAGATGTATATATATTGGTTAAAATGTGGAGACTGAGCAGGGAGCGAATTTGAAATTGATTTTGAGATCACCATCTTTGAAAAACAATTAATATATATGGAGAACTTGAAATAAGATATCAAAGAGATCTAGCCAAATAGCTTCAAGAATTAACTACGCCTTACATCATGGTTGTCACTGGTATCATGGTATCGAACCACCATTTAGGTTTAATAAGACAACGTTGCACAGGGTGTTTGTACTTGTGGAACAATTCCATTGTTAATCCTACAAATTCACTCATGTTCAATGATTATCTCAGTTTAAGTAAAATTTGGGAACAAACATATGCAATGGAGGCAATGAAGAATTGCATATCAAGAAACGGCAATAAAGCCACCTATCTTAGCATGCGCTTCCCCTGAGAAGCTTATAAATGGAGTTTTAATATTTTCATTACAATTAACAAAATAATTCTCACATACATACAATTAAGATCCTTCAAAATGAGGCCGAGCTTTATAATACATAATTGGGTAATATACATGTATCAATAAAGATCTTTCTTCCCCTACAAAGAATAATGGAAGTTATGCATATATCATTACAAGTTCCTTTCACATATTTAGAAAGTAAAATAAAATACAAGGTTTATCCAAAACAAAAATACAATGAAAAGTAACTTAATGTGCCCGAAGAATGTGGATTATCTAGGGTAAGAATAGTTCATCTTTCATCAGTTGAGTGAATTACAGATGAGAAAGAAGTTTTGACTACCTTTTATGAGAGGATTCCTAACTAATAAAGGAATTACACCTCTTTTTCCTACTCTTTCTGTGATTAATAAATAGAGGCATTCATTTTTAAAATAAACTGTTACATATATTTAAAATTTCAACAAAGCCTTTTTTGTTCTATTTTAACCTTTATCTGTTTATCTTTATTTAACAAAGAAAAATAGTACTACTCTATAAAATTAATGAGAGAGAATGCATTTTATTACCTTAAATTAGATAAATAGTTTTTTTAAGTTGGTGTAAAAAACCCCCGAAAAATATTTCAGGATAGAGGGAGTTTATAGTATATACTTTCTTTCATATCAACTTCCAATCTCTTAGAATTATGAATGATTAGCTTAAAAGATAGTATATAAGAATGAGAATGTCAATTTGATTAAATAATTAGGAGAAAACTAATTTTAATATGATAATCTTTGTCCTAAGTTATTAATCACGTTTAGCACATTTTGAGAACTTATATCTATGTGTGGGGGGGGGATTGACACATTTAGAACTTAATTAAGCTTCGAGAAAATCAAGACAAAAGAAAAGAAAAATAGTATGGGGACATAAAAAGATTCATAGCCAACAAAAACCAAGAGAGAAGAATCATCAACATTTATAATAAAAGCAGGAGTGCATATACGAACATAAAGGAAATGTCAAAAATCGAGAAAGCCATACAAATGCATGTGACGTAAGCTGTAATGATAAACTCTTCGACATTGACATCACATCCTTTTATTAAAGCTTTCATGAACCAAAGTGGAAAACTTACGTAGCACTCCACCACTCCTCTTTGCTACGTTCTTATCCTCTTCTTTTCCTCCTTCAATGCAGGTACTGATCTAAGAATAGGAGCGTGAATTGAGGAGATTGAGGGAATATGAGAGCTGCCAGGTCTTGTTCTTTTGGTTGGAATGAGCACTGGCTCGACATAATTATGGTGTGAAGAATGGAATATGATCATTATCATCCCACTATCTTCTTCCTTCATCATCATCATCACTTTCACATTTTTCTTTCTTTAAAAAGAACATCACAGTATCATCATCAACCATTAGACGACTATCACCTTCTTCTTACCCTCTTCTCACTGGTGGCACCTATCACCACCAAGGCTACCGCGGCATAGTGTCAGACTTGAGAAGGGAGAGAACTTAAGAGATAAAGGTATGAAATCAGCTTCCTCACTGTAGAGCTTCCTCGCCACTGCTTCTTCTATTGCCACCATTTCTCCAATGGGTATGAAATCAGCTACGTGCAAATGAACAAATAGACCTTAATTAATTCTAATCACGAAAGGTTGAAAAGAACAGATATATAATTAAAGTTAAAACTTGTGCTTATAATTTAATTTTAGATGAGGCAGTAGATGATGGGTTGTTAGTATAACTCTACTTGAAGGCGATTAAAATATGTAAAACAGAGTGTATCAGATCATTATCAATCTTGTTAATGTAACTCACCTTCTTCCTCTACTTTCCTCTAAGCTAATTCATGATCATTGATGCTATCCTCAGTGACGAAAAATGAAGCCTTCGAGATAGGGGAACCAAGAATCTTTTAAAAAGAGAGAGAGGGGGGGACCAAGTATCAAATCAGGAATTTGGTTCTTCCCTGTGAATGTCCGAACTTGATAATGTAATCTAAAAAAGGCCTGTCTTGATTATATCTCCTTTGATCACCAACAAACTAACACAAAAATAGACAACGCCGGAGACACATAAGAAGCAGAACAGAGTTGCGCTGAGTAACCTTAAAAAACTGATACCAAGTTTTTTACTAGCTTCGTTTATGCTGATTCTGGCTTTGTTTCTACCTTTTACTAGATGAAATATACTAAGTTTAAGCTGATTTCTTCCTTTTACTGGATGGAATATACCCCGCCACATTCTTGCATGCTAATTTTATGGTGGAAAGCTTGTGAATCAATAAAAAAACTAATAAACTTAATAAATAAATGAAAAAATATAAAACCAAAAGGAGGGTAGCTAAGATCAGATCCAAGCCTTTTGGTAATGAACCTTGCGAATATCTTTTTTGAAAGATAACATAATGGCGCAAAGAATATTAGCATACTATGTTTTTGAAGGCCAACATACTAGGTGGGAGAAGGTTGGGGAAAATACTCCTACAGACACCAAATTCTAATAAAGCGAAAGGAAAATAGACCGATGGTAGTTCTTCCCCCTTCATCAGTGGCGGTTCTACCTCTCTTCACTGTCGGCGGTTCTTCCTCTCTTCCACGTCCATCACCGGTAAGAGAATAATGGATTCATTAATAAAAAATAGAAGAAGATGAAGTAGGCTTTGAAGTTCAAGAAGACTCCTTCATCAGCGAAGATGAAGGAGAAGATGGAGAGGAAAACGAAACCCATGGAGAAGAGTTGACGGAGGGCTACAGAGTTAATTATTGCCGCTCCCCTTAAAAGAATATTGAAGGGGGGATAGGAAGCAGATTTGAATTTCAGACCAAGTGTAGTAATCTTTCCATGGAGCCATTGAATTGGAAATGGCTTGGTGGAATTGCAAATGGGAAAGAGCTTATACGCAGCCTGAGAAATTTTAATCTGGCTTATGAACAGTAATATGTGAGAGGAGCCGTAGGTAAGCCGTTTTGGTGAATGGCTTGGGGGAACATATTTTTTATATATATTGATGGGAAAATAATTGTGAAATGGCCTCAACCAAAATTTTGAAAGAAGTTGTACAAAGAGGAAACTACACACACACACACACATGTTTTATAGTAGAAAGGGTCTCATGATACATGTGCAGATGATCAATTAAATAGTGCAAGTGTACACTGTTGTAATCAAGTAATATAGAAGTAAGTAGAGTATCGTTCCCACAAGGATTGATCACTAAGTACCAAAATGAGCAATTTTAACTCTATTTAGTTGATCGATTAGTTGGTGATTGAGAGTACAAAATAAAAGAAAGACAATTAAATATGAATGCAGATGATATGAAAGCAAATATGAGAAAAAGCCCTAGGGGTCATATTTCACTTAACAGATTCTGGATTGAATCACTTATCTATTTTAGCCCAATTTATATCACATGATTGATAGTCGAGTTTCCCTAATTTAATTACTAGCCTCTTCCAAGGTCAAGCAATTCTATAATTAATTGCTAATCCAATATATTCCTATATGAATTTAAGCAATTAATTATGCATTAAGATTTATGGAACTCAGTAAGACTACACAACTCATATGAATATATTCCTATTTCATATGCAAGTCATGGTTTTAATTATAGGATCGATACACATGCATCTCCTTCCGGTCTCAACATGTGTATTGAAATCATTCAAAAGATGGCTAGTCAATCAAAAGCATTAAGAATAATAATTAAAACTCAATCATGAAGGATAAATTCAAACTAGATTTAATAAGTTAAGATTCAATTCGTCATTAGTAAGTTACGTCATCACCCTAGGAAAATGAAAATTTAGCTCATGATAAAATTAAAAACAAAAACAAAATAAATTGACATTATATAAAGCTAGAATGAAATCCTCAAAAATACTGCATAAACTTGAATATTAAATTCTCAAACATAAATATACAACCAAAAGATGCATGAAAAATGAAGAATTCTAGCCGTCGATTTAGGAGGTAAAACCTTCCATGTAGGCGGCATGCAAAATGTAATACAATCCTAAGCCTTCCAAGATAGAGGTATACAAAATGTAATACAATTATTAGGTTGTTATACCTGAACAAGAAGACCTACGCTCTTATACCAACTGTTAGTACAAGTGTTTCACTCAAGAGGGGATGAATTGGGTGATATTAGAAATTTTTTCGCTTATATAAAAATTGACTGGAAATTTAAGTTTGTAATGAAAAACTCTCTCACAAAGCAAATATATATAATCACTAAAGTACAAAGAGTGAATATAAAAAAACAGAGCACAAAGAATATATTGATCGATGTGAGTTTACTTGTTCTCAGTTGTTGTGTTCTGTTCTTCGTTGAATGCTCCATATAGATATATAGATATATGATTTATGATGTCTGTTGGAAGCATTTCAAATATATCCTTTAGAGTCGCGCAACTTCATTTGACCGTTCTTCAAATTTGAAAAATAGCCATTTGCAGTAGGTAAGTGTTTCGGACGTTGACGATATATTTGACTTCTCTCTAAATACATGGTCTCTTCATTTTTTTTTTCAAATATACTTAGGAAACTAATATAGTAAAAGGTTAATCATATAGATAACAAATCAATGAACGTTGGATTAAAATCATGCTTTCTGTACTGCACTACTCGAGTGTCTACTCGAGTGATCATACTTCATTACTCGAGTGGCTACTCGAGTAAGCCTTTAAAAAAACTTGGCAGAGAGTTAAGTTACTGTTTACTGACCATTTTACTTGGGTATGTCATTGAGTATTTCATTTTATAATACCTGGCAGACTTGATTACTCGAGTATTCCCTCGAGTAATGCTTGCAATTCTTATCTCAATAGTCGAGTGATCCCTCGAGTAATGGCAACAAATTCTTGGCTGAGAGTAATTTCTTCTTTGCTTACCTGCTTACTCGAGTATTCTCTCGAGTAATGCTTCAAATAACTTTGTAGATTACTTGAGTGCTCTACTGTTGAAGATTGTGTGGTGGTGGTTCTGCTCAGTCGCAATGATCTGTTCGTGTTGTTAGGGACGGCCTTTCTATCTCTTGCTTTATTGTAGCTGTTGGTTTCTCAGGTATTTTTACTTTGCCTTTCTCCATATTCAATGAAACACTGATGTTTGCTCTGTTTTACTTCGATCTGTGATTTGCGGTGTGGGTAGAGGGGTGTTGTATGTTTGCTTGTTTTGGTAGGTTGGAGTGGTCATTTGGAGGGTGTAAGAATTGCAGTGAGTGGGTAATCTAAAATGTTAGTTTGATTGCCATTGCATTTTCCAATCAACTGATGTCATTGATGAAGTACCAGAGAGAAGAGAAACACTGATTGCCATTTCTCCATTTTCAATGAAACTGTAATGTTAGTTTGATTGCCATTGTTTCGATGTGTTGGAGTGGTCATTGCATTCTGAGTGGTTTTTTTAGTGGAAAGGGATTTTATTCAACTAATATTTACACCAATACAAAGTTATAGATTACAAAGCAGCAAAGAAATTTGTTTAGCTAGCCAAGTTGGATGTGATATTGCTGCTCATTAGTAGAAATTATATTTTATGCTAATGAGATTGCCTTATGCACCAAACAATGACTGTTCTTGCTTTTATTACTAGTTTCATATTAGCTTGTTACTTTGACTATTCATCTAGAATAGGAATGCAAATTGTTATTATATTGATATGTTTTGATTAAATTCTAGAATGTGAGGTCTTCTTCAGGATTCTAAAAGTAGAAAGTTATAACTGTAGATAGTCATAGTTGATAACTAAGTATATATATGGAGAAGAAAAATTGATATAAATTTGGGATATGGGAATACAGATTAGTTCAAAAAATTATAGGAGTTTGTTGTGGATAATATTCTACAACAAATAAAGATGATAAACATGTAGGGAAAAAGAAAAATCCTTGAAAACCCAAGGAAAAGTTCTCTTGATTCTCTAATACTAAGGGATAAATGGTACAATTGTAAGAGTGAGTTTAATGAGTTAATGATTTGTAAATGATATTAGTCAAAATTATTTCAAAATAATGTGGTTAGTATAGAGGATTAAAGATGATTGTATTTAGGAGGGGATATTGACGCTTAAATATTAATGGTGTTGTAGGTATATATAAAGATTATTGTAGATTATATAGCGAATATTTTGGTATGTCTTATGTGTGATATGTGACCTTTGTCGTATAGAAATATGGACACAAAAGCTATATGGGATTTAAAGTCAATAGAGATATTTATCAACACATGCGTAGAACAAATATACAAAAAAGAATGCAAAAGGGCAGTCATTTACACCAAAGGGATGGAAGAATATTATTTCCACATTCATTGAAAAGACTAGGAAACAATATGGGAAGAAACAGTTAAAAAATAGATTAGATATCTTAAAGAAAGATTTGAGGATATGGGATTCTTTAATCAAAGAGACCAGTGTGGGCAAAGACCCTGTTACGAACAATATAGTTGCGTCAAGCGAGTGGTGGAAGGAGAAATTACAGGTAAAAAATTGTAAGTGCAATTTACAAGTTTCATTAGTTTACTTTTTAGTATGTAATTCATTTAAATATTCATTTTGACTCCTTTTACTTGTATGCATGCAAGAGCATCCCGAATATAAGAAATTTAGGTACTCTTGCCTAAAGAATGAAAGGGAGTTAAGAATAATATTCAAAGATAGCATGGCGACGAAAGACCACATTTTCTCAACCTCTCGCACACAACCATAGACAAATGAGAAAGATGAGGATGATGTTTACAGACCCACGATGGATAAAGAGGAAGGCTCTAGGGACAGTAAGGATGAGCATTTCGACGCTGACCCTGCAGTTAGTACAGGGGTGATGATGAAATTGTTAGTGCAAGCGTTTCACTCAAGAAGGGGTGAATTGGGTGATACCAGAAAATTTCATTGCCTATAAGTAAATTGATAGAATATTTAAAGCAGTTGAGAGCAAGGAGAAATATCACCGAAGTGTACATCGGGAGTTATACTAGTTTGGCCACAACCACTTTGACCTACGTTCTGTCCTCAGAGCGTCTCTAAGAGTTCCACTATATTCTCCAAGATTCAGTGGGTTCTTGGCACCTCAGTACACAGCAAGTTCCTTCACCTGGACACTCGCTCCCCCTCACACATTGCAATCAAATCCCCAACTCAAGGTTCTACAACCTTAAGTTGTCTCAATAACAAATATTGAGTTTGTAATGAAAAAATCTCTCACAGAGCAAGTATATAATCACTCAAGTACAATGAATGAGTATAAGAAAACAAAGCACTAAGAGGGTGTTAATCAGTGTATGTTCATGTGTTCTCAATTCTTGTTTTATGCTCTTTGAATGCTCCATATATATAGATGATTTGTAGTATCCATTAGAAGCAATTATAATATGTCCGTTAAAGTCACGCAGCAATAGTTGACTATTCTTCGAATTTGAAAACTATCCATTTGTGGTAGGTAGCGGTAGGTGAGCGTTCAGACTTTTATTTGACTTTTCACTTCTAGCATTATCTCTTTATTGTTTCTCTGCAAATGTACTTAGAATACTAGTGCAATGAAGAGTTAATCATATAGATACTAAATTAATAATTATTCAATTAAAAACATGATTTCTGGACTTTGTTACTCGAGTGGCTACTCGAGTGATCATGCTTTTTACTCAAGTAGTCCCTCAAGTAAACCTATAAAAAATATGGTAGTGAGTAATTCAACATTTTACATAAGATATTACTTGGGTAAGATATGGAGTGAGATACATCACAAACCTTAGAAATACCTGATTACTCGAGTGGCCATGTCTTTTCTTCACAAGTTACTCGGGTGCTTCCTCTAGTAAGCCTATTACTCGAGTGGCCATGTTATTTCCTCAAACCTTACTCGAGTGACCCCTCGAGTAAATTCCAAATAACTTTGCAGATTACTTGATTACTCACTCAAGTAATTGCATCAAATTCTTGGCCGAGAGTACTTGTTCTTTGTTTACCTGATGACCCCTCGAGTAATGATTCAAATAACTCTAGAGATTACTGGAGTGCTCCCTCGAGTAAAGTGTTGCATTTCTTGGCCGAGAGCTACTGGAAGGTTTTTGACCTGGTTACTCGAGTGGCTACTCGAGCAATGTCTTTTCTCATGTGTTACTCGGGTGGTTACTCAAGTAAAGGTCTATATAACTTTATAGATTACTCAAGTAACTTCTTCCAAATTTTGGCAGTGCCTCCAAAAACATTTTCTTTCAACATTACTTGAGTGCCCACTCGAGTAACAGTGTTCCTTTCTTGAGTAGTCACTCAAGTAAACATAAACTACTGCTAGTGATAGTCTTTCTTTGCTCTTCCTCTTAGATCTTCTTTATTACTCTAGTGCTTACTTCAAGTAATACTTTTTCTGCCATTTATTTACTTTGTTCAAATTCATTTGTTATCATATCCTCTTATATCATTGGTCAAATCTTTGTTATCATCAAAACATATAGGATCTAACATTCTCCCCCTTTTTGATGATGACAAAACTTGGTGATTTTGAACAAAGTTTTTGAAATTGAGTTTTTAAACATATGCTTCTTAAATACTTTTCATATGAAATCTTTTGTTCAATTAAAACTTGAAAACTCTTTTGAAATAGCTTATTAAAGATCTTTTCAAAGTTTTTGTTTTTATTTACTAGTTCACCTTGCATACACAATCAAAAACTCATTTGTCCCACAATGCAATATAATTTCAATGAAATTTAACTTTAATAGTATAAAGGAACAAATTGCATAAAGAAGAATTCAATACATAATCAAACTTAGAGTTAAAGTTAAAAATGCCCTGAAGCCCCGTACACCCAAATCCCAATACATTAACTCAACCATTCATCACAAAATCACTTAGATTCTTCTCCCCCTTTTTGTCTTCATCACAAAGGTGGAATCAATCATGAGCAGGAGTAGGTGGCTTGGCTGCTGAGATAGGAGTGACAGGAAATGCCAATGATTCATATGAACCATCTGAACTTGAAGGATCAGAAGATGATGGTTCAGGGTCAGGAAGGTTTACTGGGGGTGTCTGAAGATCCTCTGGAGGATTCACCGAAGATGATGGGTAAGAAACCAGAGAAGTAATGTCTACTTCCTCTGTAGCAACCGGTGAAGACTCAAGCACCTCCTCAGTATGTGTAGGTGAAGCAATGGTAGTAGATATGGGCTTTGACTGAACAGGCTGAGGTGGATCATCAGTGGTGATATGGATTGGCTCAGATGTGTTAAGGTCAGGCATAGAGAACAAGACATTACTGGGTCCAATCTCAAAGGGTCTATGCTCAATAGGTATAGAGGGTCCAGGATTAGAGATAGGTTTGGGATCAGGAATACCAGAAGGACCAAGAATAGGGGAGCCAGTGCCATAGCATCAAGTCCGGCAATAATAGATCTCAGAAGCTCACCCTGGGCACGTTGTTCAGCTAACAACTCTTCATGCCTCTTATCCATCCTCTCCAAGAGTTGTCCCATCTTCTCATTCATATAAGTTACCAACTCCGCATTGGTATTCGCAATGTCGATATGAAAACTCTTCAAAATGTTCTCCATGAATGTTTGCATTACGACACCAAAGAAAGATGGAGAAGATGTGTTGGCTGGAGCAGAAGACTATGTGTCATCCATTCGACTAGTTGCTGTATTAGTCTTCTTCTTCTTGGGACTTGCTTCTAGAGGAGTCTTTAGAGGAATCTCAATGTTCAATTTTCCTATTTGATTCTTCCCAATTGGTGCTATCCTCTTAATCGGCTCCTTACTCTCTAAATACCAAATCTTATTCTTCTTGAGGAACAAGGAAATAAGTTGAGATAAGGCATTGGAGTAGTAGGTTTTCCTTCATACCTATATCTCTTGATCTCAGCAAAGATATATTCTCCCAAGTCCTTTTGTTCTTTGAGGATCAATGAGGCGAATTTTCTGAAGTCCCTCTCAATGAAATGAGTGAAGTTATTGGATTTGTTCACTATGGCTCTAGAATAGATATACCATAGGACTCGATGAAAATCACTCATATCACTCGGATTGAAATTGAGGGGCCCCACTATCTCACTAGGCCTTAGGATAGAAAACACCTGGTTTGAATCATAATTAAGATAATCATCATCAAGAGGGTTCTCTATTCCTAACCAGGTATTAATTCTAGAAGGTGAGATTAGAATTCTCTGTCCTCTGACCTTAGAAGTCATTTCTTTTTCCACAAACTTCCTAATGGGATCATTATTGGTTCAAGGTTACAGTAAAAATGCCTCACGATTTTTGTGCAAAATGGAAGTTTAACAGATAACCATGGTATATAGGAATCAAGATATGGACTTAGGTCGAATTTCAATACCTTTTGAAGAACCTTGTAGTCAATGTAGTGCATCTTACACACATTTCTCCTTATAAAGTGACTTAGATACTTCTGTGATTCCTCAAGCTTGCCCACATTGAATCCCTTTGGAGGAAATGTGATTTCTTCATCCCTCTCTTCTGTTTGCCTTGAAGATTGCCCTTTCTTTGCTTCCTTAGATTGAAAAGCTTCCTCAAGCATGCCTACCATGACTTTGGTAAGCTTCTCATCAATCTTGGGCTTTTTCAGAGGTTTTGGTGAGAATGTAGGTGTGTCAGATGAGTTAGAAGAAGGAGGAGATGGCTCTTTTATTGGTTTACCTCTTCCTAGAGGTGAACTCTTCTTGGTTTGAGCTCTTGTGGCAATGGGTTCCTTAATGTCAACTCCTTTCACCTTAGGCTTAGCTTGCGGTTTGACTTTGGTTTTAGGTTTAGGAGAAATCTTTCGTTTCTTGGTAGGTGGAGATGAAAGAGAATCAGAGGGTTGATATGGTTTAGAGGACTCAGAAGGAGTAATAAGATTAGGAGATTTAGTCCTCACCATTGTGATTTGAGAAAGGCAAGAATTTCTGAAAAATAGAGTCTGAGAGTCGTGAGGTTCAGGGCAAAAGATTCAGGCAATCTAAGAAGTTTTTGTAAGCATAGGTCACTGGGTTTTGATAGTTATGGGAAGAGACAAAGATTTTGAAAATTTTTTGTGAGAGCACTAGGAGAATTACTCGAGGCGATTTTGTCAGAAATGAACGAGTATCGACTGAAATAACCCTAAATCCCGACATCACTCAAGGGCTTACTCGAGTAATCGTTAGCTTCACTCGAGTAGCTACTTGAGTGATCATACCAGAAATTTTAAAATGCAGTGAATTCAAGTGCGTACCTAGCATGAATAATATTGTAATTACCCATGAATATTCCCTCAATCATTTGATGGCTCTTTAAAATAGATTTGAGCTGAAACTCAGCAAATTTGAGTTTTGCACATAGGTTTACTTAAGGCCTTACTCGAGTAATGTTGAAGTTCACTCGAGGCCTCCCTCAGGTAATCTGTCTCTTCACCTTCTGACTGTTCATTTATAACCATTGTGCCATTTCATTTGAAATTAATGCTTCACTGGCACATTTCCAAGTTCATTACTCGAGTGGCTACTCGAGTAATTCATCCATTACTTTAAGGTGTCAGTCCAGGCATTACTTGAAATTGTCCCTCCAGTAATGTTATCCTCTGTTAACCTTTGCTTTTTAAACTCCAAAACAAAATATCAAGATCCTGCAAAACAAATTGCTAGAAACTCTGATGCTTAAGTTAGTAATCATCAAAACATCAATGAATAACATCATCTAACATTTTGTAAACACTAGATAACTTACAATTCATTGGGATTTACCATTCCCAATTATCGTCTAATATGCAAAAATTGATATTTTGCAAGAGGTTTTGTGAAGATATCAGCTAGTTGAAGATGAGTTGGAATGAATATCACTTTGACATCTTTCTTTTGGACATGATATCTGATGAAGTGATGTCTAACATCAATATGCTTAGTTCTGAAATGTTGAACAGGATTCTCTGCCAAGCTTATCATGCTAGTATTATCACAGTATATTGGTGTTTCTTTCAAATAAATACCAAGATCTTGGAGTTGTTGCTTTAGCCATATTACTTGTGCACAACAACTTGATACTGCAACATACTCAGCTTCCGTTGACGAAAGAGACACTATAGTTTGTTTCTTGCTAAACCATAACACAAGTGAGCCTCCAAGAAACTGGCCTTTGCCACTCGTACTCTTTCTTTTCGTCTTGTATCCTCCATGATCAGAGTCTGAGTATGCAACTAGATATTCACTTCTTCCTTTGGGATACCAGAGACCCAATTCTGCCTTGTCAGCAAGATATCGAAAGATACGTTTGACGGTTTCAACATGTGGCTCTTTTGGTGCTGATTGATATCTTGCACACATGCCCATACTGAATTGAATATCAGGCCTACTTGTAGTGAGATAGAGTAATGATCCAATCATTCCTCTATATTTTGTGATGTTGTAATCTTTTCCCTTGAAATCCGCATCAAGCAATATGGTTGAGCTTATGGGTGTGTCCATTCCATTTGCTTAATCCAATCCATACTTCTTCAATAGCTCTTTTAGATACTTTGTTTGATATATGAAAATTCCATTCTTTCTTTGTTTGATTCGCAAACCGAGAAAGAAATTCAATTATGCTATCATTGACATCTTAAACTCCCCCTACATTATCTCAAAAAATTCTTTGCACATAGTTTCGTTAATAGCACCGAAAACTATATCATCAACTTATATTTGCATAATTAATATATCATCACATTTTCGTTTTGTAAAAAGTGTTGTGTCAACTTTTCCTTGTACAAAACCTTGATCAATAGGAAATTTACTGAGTCTTTCATACCATGCTCTAGGAGCTTCTTTTAAACCATACAAAGCCTTTTTGAGTTTGAAAACATGGTCAAGTTTGATTTTATCTTCGAAACCTAGAGGTTAATCTAGATATACTTCTTCCATGATGTAGCCATTTATAAATCCACTCTTTACATCCATTTGACAGAGTTTGAATGTAATATCCCGATTTGTGATTAGGACTGATAACTCTGATAATCATTGAGATTAGTGTAATTAGGCGCTTTTGAGTTAATGTAATGTGAATCTTGTATGTATACATGTGGTGTATAAGATCAAGGGTTGTGATTCCTTGACCGTGGGTCAGAATCCTGTGCTTTGCGGTTATGTGAGCTTTTGAGGGAGTGCTTATGATGATGACATGTGGCTTAAGTTGGACCATTGGATATGGCACTAGAGGACAAAACCTCACTTTTCTCTCATTTTCTCTCTCCTATTCGGTTGGAGGCATGGGCAAGGGAGGGTGATGTGCTTCATCATCATCATTGCATCTCCTCATCTCTCTTTCCTCCATTTTGGGCGCTGGACAAACAAGTAGAGGAAGAAGAAAAGCTTTGATTTTGGTGAGTTGTGATTATCCTTTGCTCCAATCCTCTTCTCTAACATTGTTCATCTCAATGAGAGCTTTATGGTGATGATTGTAGAGCCTTGAATGGTGTAGATTGGGATTTTGGCCGAAATTTAAAGTTGAGGAATCAAAGTTCTGAATTGAGCAAAGAGAAGAGGTAGGCATTTAGAGCATTTTGATATATTGTCTATGATTTTTGGCTAAGTTTAGTCAAATCTGGAATTTTGCCCTAAATATGCCTATTTTTGGAGATATGAAGTTCATTGTGATTTATAATTGGAAATGATGTACTATGGAGTTAATTGAGTATTGAATATGATCTGGAATGTTGGAATGAGCTTGGATGAAATTTGGGTAATGTGTATCTTAGAGACCTTAGTGTTTGATTGTGGTCAAATTGAGTTTTGGGGTGTTTTTGGTGTTGCCATTGTGTTCCCTAGTTGGTGCTTAGAGTGTGAGAGCATTGGGAAGAGTTTGGGAACCATTTGGAAGTGATTTTGACCATCTGGCGTTTTCTGGTTTTCTGCACTTTTGGGTCTCTGATACACATCACTCGAGCAGAGGAAGAACGTGCTCGAGTGATGCGCAAGTTTTTCCCTTTGTGCTTCGAGTTGCCTGGGTTTTCTATGAACACTGATCGAGCACATCGCTTTGTGCTCGAGTGAGGCTGTGCTTCTGGTGCGAGTTGTGCTTGCGGGTTCTCACTCGCGAGTAAGGTGCTCGAGAGTGCCTTCTCACTCGCGGGTGTGAGGTGTGTGCTCGCGGGTGTGCTCGCGGGTGAGAGGGGTGTGCTCGAGGGATCCTGGTCTTGGAGAGCATTGTGTGTGCTCTCGGGTCCTCACTTTCTGAGTTTCTCTCGCGGGTACTCGAGTGAGGCATTTAGCCTTGTGCTCGAGTGAGGATTTGTGCTCGAGTGAGCCAGTTCCTGCAAGTGTCTTTGTGCTCTCGGGTGCTCACTCGCGGTCTCACTCGCACTTGTGCTCGAGTGATGTCCGTACTTGTGCTCGAGTGAGAGCATCTGTGCTCGAGTGAGATGACCAAAAATCTGTGTTTTTGCCTTCGAGTAAGGGGTCTTTTGGGTAGGTTCTTCCAACCCTTTAGGCATATGTTTAGGCCTATTTTAGTCACCTAAAGAGTCCTAAACGATAACCAACTTAGAGTATTGTTGAAATATGATTATGGAAAAGAAATTGATCAAGTGTCCCTAATTTGAATAGGATTTGACATCTGTCGAACGCGTGAGCCCACTGTGCCATAGATTATCAGGAAAGATTCAGGTAGCGACCTCTCTCTTATACTTTATGTAAATGTATTGTATGTTTGCCTATCATGCATTGTGTGCTGTTGCTGCATCGAGATGCATTGAGATACGTTGTGGAGCTTTGTGTACTGTGGAGCATTGTGCCTTGTGATGCATTGTGTCTGGAGATGCTTAGTGATACATTGTGCTTTGAGATGCTTTGTGGTGCTTTGTGCTTTGAGTTGCTGCTACATAGTGTTCACCGCGAAAGCGGGCGTTGTGCATAGTGATTACCGCGCGAGCGGGCATAGTGTTTGCAGCGAAAGCTGTCATTGTGATTACCGCGTAAGCGGGCATAGTGCATTGTGATACAGCCGTGAGTGCTGTCGTCTGTGGCGCGAGCTATGGATCATTGTGTTGCTGATGATGTTGGTGAACATGATACATTACATGCTTTGTGTTTATATATTGTATGAGTGAGTTGTTGCTCTGGGATTCTCAAGAATCTCATTCCTCCATATGACTACCCTTTTCAGGCAGGGCAAGTGGCTCGAAGGAGAAGCGACCAACCCGTAGTGGTTAGGGTCTCTTAGGGACATTAGGGATTTTTGGGATAGTTGGTTATCCTTACTTTGGATTTGGGATTGCCAAAGTGTAAATTGACGTAAATGATTATTTCGATCGTGTAATCCCCGTTGTTGGGAAATATAAAACCCATATTATTTATGTAAGTAACCCGGGGTTGCCGGGATTTTAGTTTCCGCACTTTGATATTTATTATGTACTCTGATTTCTCAAGTAGTTATATCCGTACATGAATGTGAGACCAGGAATATATAAGTTTTGAAATGATTTTTCGAACGCCCCATCTCTTGGATGAGGGATTATAAATTGTTAAACCATCTTATTGGTCTCTATTTCATTTAAATTTCGTAATCCGGATGTATTTACGGTGAGGGGGTTACATTGAATCCTTTGATGCATGCAAAGGCTAAGAGTACTCGTATAGCTTCCAATCTAGCTACTGGAGCATACGTTTCCTCATAATCAATTCCTTCTTCCTGATTATAGCCTTTGGCCACCAATCTTGCCTTGTTTCTAACAATAATTGCATATTCATCAAGTTTGTTCTTAAATACCTATTTAGTGCCAATAATCGGATTATCCTTAGGTTAGGGTACTAAATCCCAAACTTGATTTCTTTCAAATTGGTTTAGTTCTTCTTGCATTGTTATAACACAATCATTTTCTGATAGGGCTTCATCAATGTTAGAAGGTTCAATCTTAGAAATGAATGCAGAAAAACTAACTTCATTAAAAATTCTATTTCTAGTTTTGACTCCTTCGTTCACATCTCCTATTATTTGATCTAGGGATGACTTTTATCGTATTTCCAGGCTTTAGGTTGTCCTAGTGACTGATCTTCCTCCTTGGTTTGATCAACTTCTGGAATAAGAGATTTAGAAATAGATTGACCATTTTCTTGATTTAAATCAACTTCCTGCTCATCATCAATGGTTTTGTCAGAGGATTCAAATTCATCAAATACAACATGAATTGATTCTTCAACAACACATGTTCTTTTATTGAAAATTCTGTATGCTTTACTTCAGTTAGAATAGCCTAGGAAAATTCCTTCATCTGTTCTAGAATCAAATTTTCCTAAGTTATCTTTACCATTATTATGAATGAAACACTTACAACCAAGGATGTGTAAATGAGAAAGGTTTGGCTTCCTTCCTTTGTATATCTCATATGGTGTCTTTCCAAGTTTTGTTCTATTGTAGGCTCTATATGAAATATAGCATGTTGTGCTCATAGCATCTGCCCAGAAAACTTGAGACACGTTCGTATCATTCAGCATTGCTCTAGCTATTTCAGTGAGCACTCTATTCTTACGTTCCACAACTCTATTTTGTTGAGGTGTCCTTGGAGTAGAGAAATTGTTATCAATCCCATTAGTATCACAATATTATTTAAAGGCTTGATTTTCAAACTCTCCACCATGATCTGTCCTAATACCTGCAATTGACATACCTTTCTCATTTTGCACTTTCTTGGCAAAAATAATGAATTCTGTAAAGGTTTCATCCTTTGATGACAAAAAAATAGTCCATGTAAATCTAGAGAAATCATCAACAATGACCAATGATTATAAGTTGCCACCAAGGCTTTTAACTCTTGCTGGACCAACTAAATCCATATGTATCAATTGAAGTGGTAGATTTGTTGTAATTTCATTTTTCGATTTGAAAGATGATTTAGTTTGTTTACCCTTTTGACATGCATCAGAAATCAAATTGGTTTTAAAACTTACTTTGGGTAATCCAAGAACTAAATCATTTTTGAGTAATTTGCCTAGTTGGTACATGTTGACATGAGCTAGTCTCTTATGCCACAACCAACTTTCATTGGCATTACTCAGAAAACAATTTTCAGAGTTATTTCTATTGATATCAAGTGTATATCAGTTACCTTCCCTTTTTGCTCTGAGCTTTGCCTTGATATTTTTCTTATCAAGTTGTAAGTCTTTCTTGTTGACAATCAGACATTTTTCTGAATCAAATATTACCCAGTTGTTTTTATCTGCACTTTGACTTACGCTCAGCAAATTATGACACAAGCCTTTAATGTAATATACATCTTTGACTTGTATTCCTTTGTCATTTTTTATTTCACCAATTCCTGCTATCTTTCCGGATTGATTTCCTCCAAATTTTACCTTTCCACCTTCCTTAGGTTGCAATGTGGTAAAACTTTTGAAATCACTGGTCATATGTCTAGAGCATCTACTGTTTATGCACCACTTATTGTTTTTGGATGCTTTAAGACATATCTGCAATCAAATACAATTAAGTCTTAGGTACCCACATCTTTTTGGGTCCTTTTAGGTTAGTACAAAAATTTTTTGGAACATATGAATCTTTAGGTACCCATTTGTAGGTTCCTATATTTCCTTTCTTCCTATGAATGCATGATGAAGTATAATGACCTTTTCTATTACAATAATTACAGTGTTCAAAAGGATTTGATGTATACACAGAATGCTGAACATAATTCAAGTATGATTTACCTCCAGCTTTCTTTCTTCTTTTCCTTCTGTCTGATTTTGGATCATATCCAATTCCAGATCGATCATTCACAAATCGTTGAGCTTTTAGAATAACATTTAGCATCTTACTTCCTTTAGTGAATTTTTCAAGAGATTTAGTAAGATCAGTGTTTTTCTTTTTCAAAGAACTACAGTTTTCACAACCCTTTTCAAAATTCTCTTTAGGTTCTACTTCAAGAGCTTTGTTTTTCTTTTTGAAAACAACTAGTTCTTTAACTTCTTTGATGAATTCAGAATGTAAAGCATTATATTCATAAAGTAATTCATCATAAGTAGGATTAGAATCAGTTACCTCTTATTCTATTTCTTCTTGAGCAACTAGACAAATATTGGCTACTTCCTCTTCATCGCTTTCTTCGTCAGAAGAACTATCTCCCCATATGGCAGATACTAAGGCTTTCTTCTTATTGTAGAATTTGCCTTTTCTCTTTTCTTTATTCTTTTAAATCAATTCTTGACATTCTGATTTGAAATGTCCTAGCTTTCCATATTCATAGCAGATGATGTGTTCTTTATTGCTTATTTCTCCTTTCTGAAAGTTTTTGAATCCTTGGCCTTTCTTGTAAAATTTTCTGAATCATGTTATGAGTAGGCCTATTTCGTCATCGTCAAGCTCTTCATCTTCATCTTGTTCTTCTTCTTTTGCTTTCAGTGCTAGACCTCTTTTCTTCTTGTCACCAATATCATCTAGTTCTCGTTTAAACTTTAATTTTCTTTCATATTCAGAAAGGCTGCCGAATAGAGAAGCAACCGATCTTATTGATTCACCTTTTGCTTCCTCAATTGTAGTGACTTTTGCCTCCCAGTCTTTAGAAAGAATATTTAGAATCTTTCATATTTGGGTATGTTGATCATAGACTTTTCCAAGAATTGCAAGTTGATTAACAAGGTGAGTATATTTAAGTTCAAATTCATCTATCGACTCACCTGATTTCATTCGAAGTAAATCAAACTCAGTAACCAGAGTATTGATCCAGTTTTCTTTTATTTCCGAAGTTCCTTCGTGAACTATTTCCAAGGCTTCCCACATTTCTTTAGCTATTGGGAGTGTACAGATTCTGAGGTACTCATTTTGACTCAAGGCACTTTGAATCATTAGAATTGCCTTGCTGTTGACTGTGATGAGTTTTTTTGTCATTCTCATCATATTCTGCTGGTGTCTTGGGAACTCTCTATGAATTTATAATATTTTCAGGTTTGTAGTTTCCACTCTCAATCACATCCCATAGCCCATATTCAGTAGCCATTACAAAGACTCTAAACTTTGCTTTCCAGAATGAGAAGTGTTCACCATTGAAACCCAGAGGTCTTGTGATAGAAGCTTCGTCGGGAAGAATGCCTTCACCCATACTTGCCATTGGATCCTTCTTAGGCTGTTAAACCTTAACAAGAAGACCTAAGCTCTGATACCAAATGTTAGTGCAAGCGTTTCACCCAAGAGGGGGTGAATTGGGTGATACCAAAAAATTTCATTGCTTATAAGTAAATTGACAGAATATTTAAAGCACTTAAGAGCAAAGAGAAATATCACTGAAGTGTACACTGGGAGTTATACTGGTTCGGCCACAACCACTTTGACCTACGTCTAGTCCTCAGAGCGTCTCTGAGAGTTTCACTATATTCTCCAAGATTCAGTGGGTTCTTGGCACCTCAGTACACAGTAAGTTCATTCACCTAGACACTCACTCCCCCTTACACGTTTCAATCAAATCCCTAACTCAAGGTTCTACAACCTTAAGTTGTCTTAATAACAAATATTGAGTTTGTAATGAAAAACTCTCTCACAGAGAAAATATATAATCATTGAAGTACAATGAATGAGTATAAGAAAACAAAGCACTAAGAGGGTGTTAATCAGTGTATGTTTGTGTGTTCTCAGTTCTTGTTTTCTGCTCTTTGAATGCTCAATATATAGAGATGATTTGTAGTGTCCGTTGGAAGCAATTCAAATATGTCTATTAGTGTCGCGTAGCAACAGTTGACTATTCTTTGAATTTGAAAACTGTCTATTTGCGGTAGGTAGCAGTAGGTGAGCGTTCGGACTTTTATTTGACTTTTCACTTCTTGCATTATCTCTTCATTGTTTCTTTGCAAATGTACTTAGAATACTAGTGCAATGAAGAGTTAATCATATAGATAATAAATTAATAATCATTCGATTAAAAACATGATTTCTGAACTTCATTACTCGAGTGGCTACTTGAGTGATCATGTTTTTTACTCGAGTAGTCCCTCGAGTAAACCTATCAAAAATATGGCAGTGAGTAATTTAACATTTTATATAAGATATTACTCGGATAATATATGGAGTGAGATACATCACAAACCTTGGAAATACTTGATTACTCGAGTGGCTACTCGAGTGGCCATGTCTTTTCTTCACAAGTTACTCGGGTGCTTCCTCTAGTAAGCCTATTACTCGAGTGGCCATGTTGTTTCCTCAAACCTTACTTGAGTGACCCCTCGAGTAAATTCCAAATAACTTTATAGATTACTCGATTACTCACTCGAGTAATTGCATCACATTCTTAGCCGAGAGTACGTGTTCTTTATTTACCTAATTACTCGAGTGACCCCTCGAGTAATGCTTCAAATAACTCTGGAGATTACTGGAGTGCTCCCTCGAGTAATGCCTTTTTCTCACCTGGTTACTGAGTGGCTACTCGAATAAAGTGTTGTATTTCTTGGCCGAAAGCTACTGGAAGATTTTTGACCTGGTTACTCAAGTGGCTACTTGAGTAATGCCTTTTCTCATGTGTTACTCAGGTGGTTACTTGAGTAAAGGTCTATATAACTTTATAGATTACTCGAGTGGCTACTTGAGTAACTTCTTCTAAATATTGGCAGTGCCTCCAAAAACATTTTCTTTCAATATTACTCTAGTGCCTACTCGAGTAACAGTGTTCCTTACTCGAGTAGTCACTCGAGTAAACATAGACTACTGCCAGTGATGGTCTTCTTTTGCTCTTCCTCTCAGATCTTCTTCATTACTCCAGTGCTTACTTCAAGTAATGCTTTTTCTGCCATTTATTTACTTTGTTCAAATTCATTTGTTATCATATCCTCTTATATCATTGGTCCAATCTTTGTTATCATCAAAACATATGGGATCTAACAGAAATGGCAAGCGTTGCATTAACAACATCAACACCATCAGGCACTGGTCCCAGTACATCTGGAAGTGAACAGAAAAGGAAGAGAGGTTAAGGGTCTAGTAAAAGCAAAAAACAGAATCTTCCAACTGCAAAGCAAATAGCTGATGCTGTCAGTATATTGCTAATGTTTCTATGGATAGAGCTATGGCCTTAATGGAAAATCAAGAAACTAGCATGCTAGAGGTTATGAAATCTCTGCTTTCTCTTGACGACGTAAAGGAGGATAAAGCCTTTGGACTCTACTGCATACAAGCTCTGGAAAACAAGGCATGTCGGGGAGTGTTTGCGTCATTGAAAGGAGACCCTGACTACTTGATGACATGGTTGCGTTATATCATAGAGGAGCAGTAGTTGTAGTTATATTTAATATCTGGCACTTGAATTAAGACAATTGTCATTTTTTTTTCAATTTTGGATTACTTGACTCGTCATTTGGAACAGTTTTATCCTGTTGGTATTTGTATTATATGTTATGTTTATTAATCATCCTGCTCATACCACAATTTCACCACAATCATAGGTACATCAATGGCAAATCCTAACAACCAAAACAAGTTACAGGGGATGGAGGAAGATAAAGATAGAGACGACGCCTCAGTTATTGAGGCTGAGTTGGATGTATATGAACAATTATGCGTGTTGCTTTGTCTATATTTAATGCTATATGTGTACAGAAAACTGTGTAGAACGAGTCAGCGAACATGTCACTATTAGGTACAAGAAATGTTGGCAAATGAAGGTTCAAAATATCATCAAATGTTTAGAATAGAAAAACATGTATTCGACAGTTTGTGCATTAAGTTGTGTGAGCATGGGTTAAGTTGTGTGAGCATGGGTTAAGAGTTGTGTGAGCATGGGTTAATCAACATGGAGTAGGAAATAGGCTAGTACAAGAAATATTTAAACATTCAGGTGAAACTGTAAGTAGGCTTCTACACACAGTTTTAAAGGCCTGCCTTAAGCTTAGAACCAAAATTATTAGGCCATGCAATCCAGAATTCGTCCAAAGTCATCCAAAAATAGCAAACGATAACCGATATTTCCCATATTTCGAGGATGCCATTGGAGCTATTGATGGTACTTATATCAGGTGTGTTGTAACTGGACCGAGCTGAGATTAATTTATTAGGAGAAAGGGATATCCCACACAAAATGTTATGGCTGTTTGTGATTGGTAAATGTGCTTCACATTCGTGTTAGCGGGATGGGAAGGTTCAGCACATGATTCTCGTGTTTTTCACTCTGCTGTCTCAAATCCAACCATGAATTTCCCACATCCACCACAAGGTATTTTTTTTGTGTACTTCAATTACATTTCTTTATCTTCATTTCATGTTTAACTTAATCTTTCATTTACAATGATTTTAACACATGCTAGGCAAATATGATTTGGTTGATTCTAGCTACCCAACATCAGTTAGGTTTCTTGGTCCGTACAGATATGAACGTTACCACCTCCCAGAATTTAGGAATCACCAGAGGTTTTGGAATCCTAATGAGGCCTTCAATTTTTATCATTCAAGCTTGAGGTGCACAATAGAAAGGACTTTTGGAGTATGGAAAAATAGGTTTGAAATTTTACAACACATGCGCAAGTATAGCTTTAACACACAAGTCTGCATTGTCTGCGCCACAATAGCTATACATAATTTTATTAGAAGAAATTCCCAAACTGATGTGGACTTTAAGGAAGCAGAAAATGAGAATAATATAGTTGATATAGTTAATAATCAAGATCAAGAGCCATCGTCAACAAATGATGCTCAAACATATTCAACCCAAATGAATCATGTTCGTGACACCATCATGGACCAAATTGTATGGGACCTTTGATGTTATTAGTTCTGTTATATTTAACTTTCTCAAAAACATTAAGTTTGTATACTTTCTAATTTATTCACATTTTAATTGTAATTTTATTATTTATTTTACCATTGCTAATATAGTTAATTATAATTTCAAATTTCAAATTATTTAATTGTAATTTGGTTTTTTTGCTAATATACATGAAACTAAGGCAGATTCATCTGATAAAGGAAGATTTTATGCCTTTGGCTGTGTCTTTTCCGGTAAGGTCTCTATGGTATGTTTGGATCAAATTATGTGCCCGAAGAAAAGAAAGATTAGTATGTGAAGAGTGTGCAAAGAATTGTTATCTAGATAGGTATGTAGCAGGAAACTTTTGAGTATGTGCTTTGTGGTAACACTATCGCCATGGTATGTTTGGATCAATTTATCACCAAGAATGCCACTTTAACAAATGAGAAGGAGGTGGAAACGGTTGTCTTGATATGTGCCTTTTGCATTGCTTGTCATGATGTTCATAACTCTTAAGCATTTTATTTAGAATTTTATCATTGCCAAATTTTCAAAGTTAATTTTTGGAAAATTTGTGAAAAAATCCCTCTGTGTGCAGATATCTTCCCTTCATTTTTTCATTTTTCATTTTACATTCATTTTTTCATTTTTCATTATGGCATTAATTGAAATGAAAAGTCTTTTTTCACAATTCTCCCTTCATTTTTTCATTTTTCATAATTTTAAAAAATGTTTTCTCTTAAATAACACAAAAGCCACTTATGCAAAAGCCAAACCAAACACATTTCACTTTTACAAAATCACTTATCCAATTGTCAATCCAAACATTCACATTTTACCCAATCTTCAGATTCCATAAGTTAAAGTAAAAATAAGTCACTTATCCAATCGCCAATCCAAACACACCCTTATTCTTTTCCTTATTTACCTTTTGGGGATTTTGAAGTTTAAAAGGTATTTTTAAGGGATTTACCCAAATAACTATGAAAGTAAGAGGCCATGTTTCAGGATATTACATTAGAGACAAAATTTGCTGTACTTGAAACAAGTTTCACCATTATGCATTATTTACCATACTTTTTTTTAAAAAAAAAATCAACACTTGAGAAAATACATGTCAGAGAATAATGTTTTAAATTATTTACAACACTATCAATGATATTTACCATACTTCTAATGAGTTTTCACCACTTCATAAAATATCATTTACAACAACTTTTCTACAATTTCAACACTTGGGAGAAAATAAATTGGGCATGCCACCTCAGCGATTTTTTCTCCCTAAGTGAGGTGCTTGCTACAATGCACCTCAACAAAATCATGTCAACAAATGTTGATCGTTTGAGGCTATTATGGTAGGTCAAAATTGTTGCATTGTTACAACTTCGGGGCAAAATTGTCTCTAGCAATTTTTT
This sequence comes from Inga leiocalycina, assembly GCA_963242795.1. Classification (NCBI taxonomy): domain Eukaryota; kingdom Viridiplantae; phylum Streptophyta; class Magnoliopsida; order Fabales; family Fabaceae; genus Inga; species Inga leiocalycina. The sequence goes on along the minus strand of OY725325.1, from coordinate 30,263,945 downwards.
TTAAAAAAAAAACTTCAACCCTAACTTTAAGGGAAGTTCAGCTGTATACTACTCCTCTGGTCCTTAATATAAAACATATTTATCTAATTTGATTAGATTAAAGTAGTTAGTTAAGTTATTTAATATGACATGTATTTTCTAAAACACCCTAGTCACATTCCTTAATTCCTTCCTTCCCTTTCCTCCTTTATTATTATTGAGGGAGCATCCATAAGGGTAAATTAGGAAAAGATTGACAAAAACTTTGCCCTATATTCAGGACCAAGATCAACTTCCCAAATATATTTTATATTAAGAACCAGAGGAGTATATTTTAAGGAAATTTAATATTTTGGTCTTTTAACTTTAACATACTTATAACTCAATCCCTCAAATATTATTCGGAGCGACTTGGTTCTTGAATTTTTGATTCACCTATGACTCAGTCCCTCTAGTTCTTACTTTCGTGTATTATTATCCTTATCATCTATGCCTTAGTTTTAAATCCTTCTACGTAGCAAAAATTGCCTCCAACTTAGCCCATAACTCAGCTATCATAATTAACGATCGCTCTGCTCCAGTAGTTGCATCTCGCCAAGTTGAGTTCACTATATGTAGATTTCCAAAGCAGGGTAAAAAATGATTCCCTCTATCTCTTTCTCTCCCTTTCGATTCCTTAGTCCCCTCTCTAGTGGTTGGACTTTGTCAAATGAAAAACTTAGAAAGCGTATTAAAATATAATAATATTTTCCTTAACCATGGTGTTAATCAATTTCTTACACAAGACCCAACTAAAAATCATGTGATATGAAGAAAGATAAATTGAGATGTGTAATGACCCAATTTGTGATTAAGGGCTAATGACCTTCAACGTGGATGTAATTAATGTTAAACAAATACTTATGGAGAATGTGATGTGAATTTTGATATAAATGTGTTTGGTTATGATTTAGTAGTATTGTGATAATCAAGGGCAAAATGGGAAATTTGCCGACCAATTAGTCAGCTACCAAAGAGGGAGTCAGCTAATTGGTAGGAATCATTGTAGAATGTGTAATTGCTTAAGGGATTATGTCAGAATGGTTATATGTGTGCATGTGTATGGAAAGATTAGGAGATGAAATAAGATTATGACATGTGGACAATTGTGAGCCATAGGATGAGGTCAAATTTCAAACCTTGCTTTTTATCTTCCCTCTCTCTCTCTCTCAAAGTTAGTTGTAAGCATGGGAATAGGGAAAAAATTATGATAATCATCTTCATCTCATTTCTCTCTCGTTAGCCTCCATTTTCGGTGGGATTCAAGGTAGAAAGAGAAAGTGAAAGGTAAGATTTTGATGTTATTATGGTTCTCAAATGCTCAAATGCTCTTCTTTAATATTGACCACCTTGATGAGAACTTCAACTTGATGGTTTTAGATTTTTGAAAGAAGGTGTTTTGGAGTTTGAACAAATTTGAGAGTTGAGGAATCAAGGATCTAATCTTGGCAAGTTTAAGAGGTAAGCATTTGTAGCATTTTGGCATATATGTTGTGATTTCTGGCTAAGTTTTAATATTGGTGGAATTTGCCCTGTTTTAAGTGTGATTTTGGAATGCATGAGTTGTATGATGATTTATTGTAGAATTGGTGTTATGTGGTGCTATTTGCATGTTGAAATAGGGATGAGTAGAAAACCCGGTGGTCTAAGTAGCCCAGACTGACCCGAGGTGATCCGATCTAGTCCAATCTAGTCCAGTAAAAAACAGCCTTATAACACAAAATGATCGGACCATACCAGACCAACTACTCAGGTTGGACCAGGTTCAAGACCAGATTTTCACTCCACATAGACTAGTCTGGTCTGACCCAAATAATTTATATTTTATAAAAAAAATATGGAGTGCTTTTTTCCCTTGAACTCATCGTGTGTGCTCCCTCCAACTAGGGAGAAGACAAAAGTTTGATGTGGGCCCATCACTTTTTCACCCACCCTAACTACTTCACCACCCCTAAGTCTCACCTCCCTCAAACCCTTACCATAAAAAACCTCACCAGATGCTCGCCTTGTCACCCTTAATGTTGATTCATACTTCCTTCCCTTACCCTCAATCTCATGGCGTTGCTCACATCTGGCTCTCCTTACGATCCCTACAGTCCTCCTATTAGAGTCATTCCGGACCATACTTCTGATTCTCTTCTCAATTGGCATCCTTCCTCTATTTTTCATTCCTCTAATTTTTTTTTATTTTTTCAATAAGAGCTAAATTTTTTTATGGCTTAATCTAGAAGGAGTAGCTGATGAGGAATAATTTCTTATTTTCTTTTGATTTTCTTCATATTTTTGCTTAATCAAGCTTCTATCTAATAGTCGTCTTTTTCTTCTTTTCCTTCTTCAGTTTCATACATTTCTTCTTCTTCAGCTGGTGTGAACTTAAAAAATTAGATATGTTGGACTACCCAGACCAGTCCATCGATCCAGTAGACCAAGTCTGGTCTGACACGAGTTTGGGTTGTTACTAGAGCAGACCAGACCTCAGGCTATCTTTTTTAGCCTGAGGGCTTAACATGACAGACCTCAGACTAGCCTCTAACCCGGTCTAGTCTAGTCTATGTTCATCCCTATGTTAAAATTGGTTTGGAACATTGGAAGAGGAATTGGGGCAAATTGATTAATATGGGTTATACGGTAACCCAAAATAAAAATTGTTGTTAGAGTGGGATTTTGGGTCTTTGGAGGTTTCCAATGGGTTCTTTGGGTGAAATTAGGTAGGATTAGGCTTATACAGGAATTTTAGGACCATTGGAAAACATTTGGTAAAAATTGGAAGTTGCTGTCAGTTGCTGCATTTGGCTTCTGATAGAGCCTCACTCGAGTGCAGCATTATGATTTCTCTTTTCCTTAAGTTTTTTGTTTCACTTTGTGCCAAAAAGCAAAAGTGCATTTCCTCACTTGCAAGTTATAAGGGTCCTCACTCGAGCACACCTTGCCCCACTCGAGGTGGGTGTATTTAGCACTTTAAGTTCGCTTCTCTGGGTAACACTCGCAGTCCATTTTTCAAGAGTGTAATCTAGCACCAGCAGGCATTGAGCTATCACTTGAGTACCTGGGACAGCACTCAAGTACACTTCCCACCCTAGAGTTTCGTTTGCTCTCGAGTTGTCACTTTGTGTCTCACTCGATAGGACTCGGGTGAAAATGAGGCTATCACTCGAGTGATGAGATCAGGACTCGAGTGCTATGATCACTTTCTGTTCTCTTTGTTGCTCTCTGTCAAGCACTCGCATGAGTGTGCCTTCGTGCTCAAGTGTAAATCACTCCATCACTCAAGTGCATCATCCATCACTTGAGTGAATCACTTGAAATCAATATTTTTGCTTCCAAAAGGGAAGTCTTTGGTATAGTTTTCCTAATCCTTTAGGCATTTTTCTAAGCTTCTAGTGGGCCCTTAAAGGACTTAAATGACAACCAATCTTAAGTGTTTTGAAAATAAGAGCTTGGAATGGAGATTAATCCGTCATCCTTGGTTTTGGTTATAGGTTTTGATATTTGCCTCATGCGTGATCAACCTGTGTTTGAGAATCGTCGGAAAGAATAAGGTAGTGACTCTTTCTCTTATACCATATGTAATACATAGTATGTATGTTTATCATTCTTTGTGATAATTTCTGATGCTGCTGCGAATATAGCCAGAAGGGTTGTCGTCATTGTGATTATAGCAAAAGCTATCACATAGTTTTACAGCAAGGAGGGTTGTCGTCATTGTGATTACAGCGAAAGTTGTCACATTGCATTTACAGCCGTGAGTGCTTTCATTTATAGTGAATGTCATTAATCATTGTGCATTGTGTAGTTGTTGTTGCTGATTATTTGCTTGCATGCCATATGTTTATATATTGTATGAGTAATTTATTACTACTGGGATTCTCTTGAATCTCATTCTTTCCATTAACTAACCTATAGCCAGGGCGAGCAGCTCATAGGAGAAATAGCCAACCAAGAATGGATAATTCAGATTTGGGTTGTAGTTGGTTGTCATGTTTTGTTTGGGGATTATTGTATTTTTGTAAATATTATTTTGAATACAGTTGTGTAATCCCCTAATTGGGAATAATTGTGAGGGTAAATGTACCCATAAACTCCTTTAGCTATTTTATGAAACTAGGGGTTTGCTGGGAATTTTTGGTTATACACTCTAATGTCTATGAATGTGGCTTAACTGTACAAGTGAATTATATTTGAAATGTGAGTATGAGACCAAATTGAATAGGTTTTGAAAGAAAATTTGAAAACCCACTTCATCTCAGGGAGATTCCTTGATGTGAAGTTTGGGACTCAACAGGTTTTGAAATAACCATTGGTCTCTAATTTAACTTAATTATGCATTTTTGAATTATAATTATGGTTTTTAAGGAAGGAGGTTACAAGATGTTCCTTCCATCTTATTCTCATAGAACCTATGTGGACCAATATATAATTATATATGTATAAAACAGTGGCCGTGCTCACTTGCAAATTATGTTCAGGAAGTATTCGTGCAGAACCTCCTTCGAAGGACTTCAATAACTAAGAGGAAAAGAAAACGAGTACTCCCTCCGGTCCTTTTTATAAGAGCCAAAATTTGAATTGTTTTCGTCTTTTTTATAACCAGACAATAGTTGGTTAAATGTTTAATGAGGTTTTTCCATTTTTGCCATGTATCAATTATATGTATTGTATTAATTAAAAGGTTAGTGATACTTATATTTACTCTATTTTTCTCCCTTATTTGCCTCTTATAAATAATGACATATTTGGTAAAATAAATTTATTTTAGACATACTTATTATTTTTAACTAATTTTAACCACTTACTTCAACTGCGTAATTTGATTACCGAGCTCTTATAAATAGGATCGAAGGAGTAACACATTATAGGCTAAAGATTTGGATTGCCCTGCTTACCTCTTTTTCTCGTCTCAGCAATTCAGAAAATAAAAGAATCAAAAGGGAGAGAGAAATAGAAGGATTCATTGTTTACCTACTTCTTGGATACTGAACTCAACCTGGTAAGATGCAGTTATTGGAGTAGAGCGATCATTGATTATGAAAGTTGAGTTGGAGGCAATTTTTTGTCACATAGAACGATTCATAGCTAAATCATAGATGTTAAGGACAATATTCCTTCTGGCCCTTAATAAAAGACATATATTTACCCAATTTGATCAGATTAAGGAAGTTAGTTAATATGACAAGTATTTTCTAAAACTCCCTTATCATTCTTTAAACCCATCATTCCCTTTCCTCCATGATCATTGTTAGGGATCATCAATAGGGATAAATTAGGAAAAAATTGACAAATATGAAAAATATGTCTTATATTTAGGATCAATATAAACTCCCCACATATGTTCTATATTAGGAACTGAAGGGAGTAAAATAAAAAAGTGAAAAGCTAAGGAACTGAGTTATAGGTGAGTCAGAAGTTCAGGGATCGAGTCACGCCAGGTCATATTTGAGGAATTAAGTTATAAGTAAGTTAAAAAGCTAAAAAGTTAAAATATTATTTTTTTTCCTTTATTTTATTATTGTTAAGCAAATTACGAATTTATAGACCACTTGCTTTTTGTTTTTTGCTAAGCATAGGCATCTCCTATTGGAAACAATCCTATTCGAGGTACTGTCGAGCACTAAATGTGGGTACTTCTCCCAGTGAGGATTCAAGCCTTGGTTTGCCTCATTGTAAGAGACTAACCCCTACTGCTAGATATAATCCCGTTGGTTTAGTCCACTTGCTTTTGAATATATAGCCCACCATCTTACTTGTTTTATCTGGACCAATAGTATTAAATAAATAAATAAGGTTGTTGGGCCAAGAAAATAAATCAACTATGGTTTTATTGCCAAAAAAGAAACCAGATTTAAACCTAAGGAACGTTACACAGGTTTCCAAACTCTCCATGGACAAAAACGACATGCTAATAAGGGTTAATATTCAATTTTGTCTAAGTTGTCAAAAAAGAACAATGTTACCCCGAAAGTTTTTTTAGGAGTAGTATCACCCTAAAAATTTCCAAATTATAGCAATTTCGCCTTGACCATTATCCATGTTAACTTTGACTGTTAGTTGACCAAATATATTGAGCTGACAGGTCCATGTGTCATCTACATCATTTTCGTTAAGGTGCAAATTTGCCCTGCAAGTTTCATTTAGGAGCTATGTTGTTCCAAAATTATTTTAGGTTCAGTATTGCCCCGAAAATTTCTAAATTGTAGCAATGTCACCCTAACCATTATAAAGGTTAAGTAGACCATTAGTTGACCAAATATGCTAAGTTGATAGTGTGAATGACATTAAAGAAGAAGCCATAGATAGAGGAGAAGCTTATGTTCGCCAAATAATAATGAAGAAAAAGATTCAATCACCTGATGCAAGACACTTTAAGCAAGATTACTGAGATCAAGGTCACCAATTACCCAATGAAGTCGAGTTAAACACATACCTATTCGATTTTATCTTCATCATACAAGATGCTTTCACTTCTTTGATTTTCTCTAAACATTCAGATAAGATGCATTTTTTTTAAAAACATTTTCCCTTATTTATAAATCTAACTTGAAAAAAAAGAGAGAAGTGGATGACAAATGGACCTGCTAGATAAGCATATTTGACCAATTAATGAGTAAACTTAATTTGGATAATGGCCAAGGTCAAAGTGCTATGATTTTGAAACTTTTAGAGCAACACTACTTCTAAGTAAAAACTTGTGGGGCAAATTTGCACCTAAACCTAAAACAAAGACGCCGTAGATGTCATGTGGATTGCCAGCTTAGCATAATTGATCAACTAATAATCAAACTTAACCTGGATAACGGCAGAAGAAAAATTGCTAAGAATTGAAAACTTCCAAGACGACATTGCTCTTAAAAAAATTCCAAGGCAACATTACTCTTTTTTGACAACTTTCAGAACAAAAGTGACAAGATTAAATCAACATAAGTCTTATTTGTTTATGTACCCAAAAAAAGTATTATTTATTTATTTTATAGAGTATATAGTATTAATTAGAGGAATAGATTAAAAACATGTGGAACAAGATTTGTTTTGTAACTTACAAACTTTGTTAACCAAAAGTGTCTTCAATATAATATTATTTTACTCTTAAATATTGAAGAAAATTAAAAAAATTTATGAAAAATATCAAAATTTCAAATCAATTTTACACTAAAATAAAAATTGCAATATATGGCGGTTATTAACTACCATACTTCATGGTTCCAAAATGTCATATATAAATAGGTGCTATATTTGCTCCACGTAGTTAAATTAAGGTTTTGAACTGTTATTTATTCTTGACCTATTATAATGGTTATAAGATAACACTCGTTATGTATTGAGGCTTGGTGAGGCCATGATATGTGTATTGCTGTGATAATAATTGACGGGCACATATGAACAACCGTCATAATATATAGTAATGCTTATATGATACATAACGGTCTCATTTTGACAACCGTAATTTATTCAGAACATAAATAACGGTTCTTTTGTAAGAACTATGACTTTTAATAATATTAAATAATAGTCTCAGGTAGACAACCATTATGTATTTGGTACATAAATAACGGTTCCTAAATAAGAACAATGAACTTTTATAGTATATAAAGGTTGTTATATAATAACCATGATATACGGTTGTAAGACTTTTCAAGTGAGAATTTCTGAGCTAGTTAGATTACACTATATATAATAAAATAGTACTTCCTATATCAAGTTTCTATGCAATATAGGATAGATAAGGACATTCCAGGCTTTATAGGGAGAATCAATGGCAACTACTGACCTATATAAATGATGTAACTGTTTACTTATGAATTATGTCTCTTCACATTAATTAACCATGGAAAGCAATGGATTGGGGAAAAACACATGAATATCCGTATTGGAAAGGCCATACGAGGTATGCAAGCCCTTAAGCAAACTGCTCAAGGGTTTGCTTACCCCTTATGGCTTTTCCTATATGCATATTCATACTTGTTTAACCTAGCTGTTGCTTTCCTAGCTTAATTACTGATGAGACGCAAGGCATAGGTGATGAACACTTACATTATGAGATATATACGCCAACAATGTGATTGATTCAAGCCATAAAGCCTAGAAAATCTTTATCCATCCCATATTGCATGGCTACTCGATGTGGGAAGTACTTCACTATTAGATAGAATTGGGACCAAGTAGCCTAGAAAGTCTCACATTGAAGAGTCTAGGACTGATCACAATGTTGAATTTCAGAGCTTTTAACCTAGTGCCACTGGCTCAATATAAAAATAGGAGAGGAACCTTCGATCAAGGCAATAATGGGTTTTCCAAAAAATCATAACTTCACAAAAGTAATTTAATATCACCTTAAATGCTTTATTGTATCTTGGTACAACTGAACTAATTTATTCATCATACTCTTATTAATCTTTTGGAAGTAATTTCCAAAGATATGAATACTTTTAAAAACAGAAATATATTTGCTAAAGGATCCATATCTCCAGAAGTGACCTCAAAAAAGATCAATAGAGTAGAAACCTTCAACCAAAGCAATGGGTTGAGAACTTTCTGTAACAAGAGAGGAACCTTCTATTAAAGCAATAATGTGTTTTCTGAAGAAAAAAAACTTCATTTAATGTCACCTTGAATGCTTTATCACATCTTGCGGTACAACTGAACTAGTTTATTCATCACATCCCTATTGATCTTTTTGAAGTAACTTTTGGAGATATGGATACTTCCAAAAATAAGGTATTTTCTTAGGAATCCATATCTCGTGAAGTGACTTCAAAAAGATCAACAAAGTAGGAACCATAAATTAAAGCAATAGGTTGAAAACTTCTTATAACAGGAATGGAACCTTCGATCAGAGCAATACTAGAGTTTCCAAAAAAATATAACTTCACAAACGCAATTTAAGGAACCTTAGATCGAAGCAATACTAGATTTTTCAAAAAACATAATTTCACAAAAGCAATTTAATATCACCTTGAATGTTTTATCATGTCGTGACTTCATAAAGGCAACCCAATTGACTGAGTTGAACATTACAAGAAACAAGAGAGGAACAGTTAAAAGTGAATATAGGAAGGATAATGAGAAATGGATGTGGGAAATCATAACTATACCTAGCTAGCTATGGCTTATGAATGAAAACAACTCATGCTGTAGTTTTTGAGATAAGGGTCAAGTATGTTCACTAGTGCAGCTATCATTGAGAAGTTAGATGAAGGCTTTTTATGATAGGGTTCAACTAAAAATGACTCTCGACAGCTAAAAAAGACAACATGAGTCATAGGGTTACAATGTTGGTGGGTTTCATTTGAACAGACTAAGTGTTAAATGTATTTTGTTAGAGATGTTTAAAAAGGAAGATGAATGGTAGGGTTTGTTAGATTATAGTGCTTAAGACTTTACATCACAGTTCGTCTATAACAACTGTTATTTATTTGATTACATTTATCACTGTTCTTTGTTAATAACCGTTATTTATTTCGCTTTTTTTCCAATGGTTATTCTAATAAGTGATGGGTTTTACTTAATAACTATTATGTATTTCACTTTTTTTTTAAATTTTGGTGGTTGATTATGCAAACACTATTTTACAAACAAAATACAAAAAGACAAAATATATAAAAAAAACTAAAAATAACAAGTTATGAAGATGTTTTAAGAATATGATGTATCATCAGATTCTTCCTTCTCCAGTAACTTGTCCACCTTCTCATTTAAATAGTGAACGAGAGTGGTAAGTTCCTCCAAGCACTAGTCTATGCGTCCTTGCTCTTTCAGGTAAAGTTGGACCATATGATGGAGCTTGTAAGTGGCGTAGACAAGCCTTTCATTACTTGTTGGTGGAGGGAGTTCATCTTTTGATTTGTCTTGAGATGATAAGGAAGAAGTTTTCTTGTGTTTATCCATAAGTTTGGCGAAGAAGTTGGCTATGAGAAGTTGAAATGGACGTAGAGAAGTGGAGTTTAATTTTTGGACATTTATATAGAGAGGGTTTCATGGATTATCGAGCCGACACGCCCTTTGGATTTACTGATCATTATATTTTATAAATGGTGACAGTAGTTTTAATATAACTATTATTTATTTTATTTCATGACGTTTTTTTTAAAGAACTATTGGATATATTCTGTTTTTTTACAAAATACTCTTATTTAAGAAGAAAAAAATGATAAAGCAGAAAAAAGGAACAGTGGCAAGTAACCTAAAGAACTAATGAGATCACCAGGTTACTCGTCACCAGAGGATTGACCAGGATCATTGTTAGGATCATGTTTTACATTTCTTTCACCTTAACCCCATTACAACCCTTAATAAGTTCTTTTGATTTAAATTATGCATGTGAATTATGTAGTGGATATTGATATTTTTAGCAAGCAATTGGTAGTGTAATTTTATTTTGTTAAATTTAAACGAAACACTTACCCTTCAACACTTGAGAGATTGGGAGATTGAGTAACAATTACGAATTCGGTTCATTCATTTTTAAATAAAGTTATTAGTTTATATTTTCGTTCATTCAAAAATACTATGATCTCTTTATTCTTCAATTGTGTCTTGCTTATGACTTGACAGTTCTAATTTTGTTGGAAGTACTAATTATTTACTCCTTGTCTGAGGACATCCAAGAGCTAAGTGTGGGGAAATTTGATAAGTAAAATATTTTCATATTTATTTTTCCTTATATGATAATTTTGTGGATGATATTTGAGCTCAATTTAATAAATTTGTGTGTAATTGATAAATAAATAATGATTTTAGCATAAAATATAATATCTTAAAAAATACTAAATCAGACCATGTTTCAATTTTCAAGCAATAAATGGAGCTCTAGATGTCGAATTAGGACATTTTTATATGGATAAAAAGCTAAGAAAGAGTTATAAAACTTTTATGTTGAGGCCAAAACTCAATTCTATCTCCAAGAGTTTCAAATTTTGCTTAGAAGTTGAGAACATGAATTTGTCTAGGTCAGACCTTTGCCCACTAATTTGACCATAACTAGAGCTGCAAATATTGAAATGAGGAGTTTTCACTTGCGTTTTCAAGCTTCAAGCTAAGATCCAAAGCTACAACTTTCATGAAGATCAAATTGTGAAATTCTACTAACGCCATTTCATTTACCATCTCACCTACAATTTCATCTACCATCCCACCAACTCCATTCTTCCCTATATATAGCCATAATCTCCCTCACATATGACATATAATTTCATATCCATTACTCTCCTCTCTTCTCCACATACACCATTTTAGAGTAGTTTAATGCATTGTATTTGCTTCTTGCATGCCTCCTTCATGGAAAGCTTAGGTAGTCCTCCTTTATGGATGGTATAGGTTGCCACCTACACGGAAGGTTTTACCTCTTAAAGGGACGGTTAGATTTCTCCATTTTCATGCATCTAGTGGTTGTATTTTTATGTTTTAGAATTTAATAATCTAGTTTTATGCAATGTTTATAAAGTTTTCAATTTATTTTGGTTTTATTTTTAATTTCATTATGAATTAAATTTTTATTTTCCTAGGGTAATGATGTAGCTTACTAAGGACGGATTGAATCTTAACTTATTAAATCTAGTTTTAATTTTTCCTTCATGAATGAGTTTTAATTATTGTCCTTAATGCTTTTGATTGATTGGCCATCTTTTGAATGATTTCAATATGCATGTTCGGATCGGAATGAGATGCATGTGTGTAGATCCTATAATTAAAACCATAACTTGCATATGAAATAGGAATATATTCATATAATTTGTGTAGTCTTACTGAGTTTCATAAATCTTAATGCATGATTAATTGCTTAAATTCATATAAGAATATATTGGATTAATAATTAATTATAGAATTGTTTGATCTTGGAAGAGGCTAGTAACTAAATTAGGGAAACTCGACTATCAATCATGTGGAATAATTTGGACTAGAATAGATAAGTGATTCAATCCGAAATTTGTTAAGTGAAATCTGACTCCTAGGGCTTTTTCTTATAGTTGCTTTCATATTATTTGCATTCATATTTTATCATTTTTTATTTTGTACTCTTAATCACCAACTAATCGATTGACTAAATAGAATTAAAATTACCCATTTTGGTACTTAGTGTTTAATCCTCATGAGAATGATACTCTACTCACTTCTATATTACTTGTTTACAACAGTGTACACTTACACTTTTTAGTAGATCATTTTCACTCGTAATAAGTTTTTGGCTCCGTTGCCGGGGATTGTTATCATTAGTATCAATACCAAGTAATTCTAATTCTAATTTGGTCTTCATGTTAAAATTTCAAAAAAAAATTAAAAAAATGGATTATTCACAGCATTCATTTGGTTGAATCAGTGATAAATTGTCATATCTTGGTTCTTTTTTGGGAATGCATGTGGATGGAATAAGACAAGAAAATATAAATGCTGGTTGGATTGAAAATTCTTCTCCTTATAATTTTTTTCCTTGTGCTTATTGTGGAGAGTGTCATTCTTATAAGCATTGTCCATATAGCACTATCAGTTATTATGTGAGAGATGATTTCACTATGAACCAAACTTGTTTTGATCATTCCTTTTATCCTGGTAAAATTTTAGAGCAACAAGAGTCTTTGGATCCATGTGTCAAGTATTGTCCTAATCCTCCTTTCTACTCTTATCCACATATTAAAGAACATACCCTTGAGTATAAGGAAAAATCTAATTTAGAAAGATTTTGTGAGGAGTGTGTGGAATCATCAAAGAGATTTAGTATAGAGCAAAAGGAGCTTGTCACTAGAGTTGAGTCAAGTGTCCAAAATTTTGGAATATATGTGAGTCAAATTGTTGTCTCACTTGAGACTATGAGGCATAGTAATTTTTTAAGCATGATAACTACTTCTTGTGTTGATGATGATTATTTTGAGGAAGTTGAGGATATGGAATTGAATGAAACTTTAACTCTTATAGAATGTGATAAGGAACTTGAAATCACTTTTGGAGAGAATAGTGGGTATAGTCTAGAAAAGGCTCCAGTTGTGGAACCTATTTCCGTCATTTTGATGTTAAAATTAATGTGGATGTTTCAAAAGTTGTTGTTCATGTCTCTCCTATTAAAGTGTTGACTCTTATTGATGAGAGTCAAGTGGATTTTGTGGAATGCTCTAAATTTTTTGAAGCTCCTAAATTTGTTTGTAAATATATGCATGTTATGCTTTACTTAAATTCAGTAAATAATTGTACTCTAAAATTGTCTATGATTGAAGAAGTACAATTAATTCCTTAAATGATCATTTCTTGTGTTTGAACCATTGTTGCTTGAAAAGAAATGAAGACAAGGTAATCATGGTGTTTGATACTTTTGATTAGTAGTTTGTTTTGGGAAGTCTGGCTGAAGACTATAAATTTAGCACTGCTTGGGAGTCACTCTAAGGTTTGGTTTGATGTTTTGTTTTTGTTTTGTAGGACTTATGATAGCCCCTGATGATGTATTCCACTTTGGTAGCCGCAATTAAAATAAATAAAATAAATAAAAAATATAAAAAAAAGGTCAATTGGTTTGGTTTTTGTCTAGCTAAAGACGTTAAAGATGTGCGACTATTTGGGAGGCAACCCAAAACTTCTTTTTCTTGCTCATTGCTCACTAAAACTCTGCACTGCATTGAGAATTTTATTTTTCATCATTTTTATTTCTAGTTAACATGGAGGAATCTCTTGTAAAACTTAAAACCAGGTTCCCCACTATCCATAAAGATGTGCTCAGGAAGATCTATAGCTGTCGACTTGAAAGAATGAAGATATTCAAGTATTTGGGCCTTCCTAAGGACATACGTTGGACCATTGAAGCTAAAATACATTCAGCAGGTGAGATTCATAAATCATTTATCAAACTTATGCCAGGAATGGGAAGAATTTCTTACTCCAAAAAGAGAAGAGCTAAAAGAATGAATGTCTGCCATTAAGGTGGACATGTGATTAGCGCTGTAAGAGCAAAGGTATGGTTTCTATAAATCAAGAAGATAAAATTAAATTCATAAAGGATGGACTGGGTAAGGAGTTATTAGGTGATATCATTCAAACTCTTAAGACGCATCCGAGTGGTGATATTCATCATATTCTTCTTGATTTAATGGACATATTCAACAAAGAAAAAAAATGCTACTGTCTTGGGAATCTGACATTAAAAGACCCTGTTTGCCAATTTATAAGAAAACTGGATGGGAAGCAAATCCTCGATTCATAGAAAGCGTTTAAGCTGTTACTGGACGTAAAACCAGAGGAAGATGTGAGCCAAAATCATAACTAATGTACATAATCATGCTTTTGTCTAATTTGTCTTATCTTTTCAGGAACTTTTGACAATTTGTTTTATCTTGTCAGTAACTTTTGACTTTCTTTAATATTCTTGTTTAATTTCTTCATGCACAGCCCACCGGTCATTAGTGTTGGAATTTTTTCAAACTTCTTTGAAAAATGCCTGATTTGGATGATCTTGTTGTCACTATTTTAGTAGTATAAATATGTATTCTTCTACTTGTAAACTCAAATGGTCCGAGAGAAAAGAAGAGAAAAAGGGTATCACACAAAAATGTAGATTTACATCTATCTGCATTTTTTGTGAAACTGATTCTGGCAAAGATGGAGAGTTTTTAACTGCAGCAAAAGAACTTGGAATTACATTAGTTGCCGGAAAGATCAACTTTGTATATGAGGGAGGCATCCAGGGCCTAAGGGGAAGTATGACCATCTCTGGTCCATTAATGGAAGCAAGGGCTTGAGTGTAAGGGTGAAGGAGTTGAAAGATTACACATTTTCCTTAGGACAAGAGTTATAGGTTTCAAAATTGCCAAAACGAATGGGATGAATTTTCTACCATATTGAAGCTTTTATTGCTCTACTCGGTGATTTGGAGATGTTGGATGAAATTTCTAGCATTGTATATTGGGCTAACTTAAACTATCATAAAAAGCTATTAGAATTGTTAAATGTTAATGGTTTTTATGATAATCCATTGTCTTTTTTTGATCATGCTGTGGAAACAGGATTCATACCTTAAGCGACTCGCCATTCCATAATTTTTGCACCAACTGCTGATCAGCTACTTGATCAATAGCAAACCTAGAACCTAAACCAGATCTATTACTCAAGCAAATAGGTGGGCAACCTTCAGATAGCAGTCAGAAGCAGTATCCAGATACCACTCTTTAGTTGTAACTTTCCTTAATCTTTTGGTTTACTTTATTTTGTGTTTATGTTTCCAAAAAAAAGGAAAAAATTATATATTTAGTTAGTTAGTAAAACCATTAGATGCATGGCATGTGAAAAAAATGGCAAAGTAAGGAGTTATTCTTAACTCTTGAGACGCATTTTATTAGTTGCATGTTTTTGTTCCTTTCTAAAAAAAGTAAAAGTAAAAAAAATCATCCTGTTTAGGTGCTTTGTAATGATTTTAAGAAGTATATAAGTTTTAAGTATGGCTCAATAGAATTTAGAGATTTCATAGCGTGAATGAACAACTGATTGTTGCAATTGGTGATAAACTTTGAGATTGAATGAGCTGAGTTTAAAAGCCCCAAACCATGAGCTTTTAAGCCTATAATAATTATACCTCTTGTGTGAGATATTCACCTATTAAGTTGTCACTCTAGAACTTGCTATATCTAGTTGAAATTACATTTCACATGCACATCCAAAAATGATAAAGGCATTCATTTTTTTTCAGTCAGATCCAAATAGCCAACCTTACAATTATATCGTTGATAAGCCCTTTTGAGCCTAATTGACTTTTTTTTTTGTTCTCAACCCATTAACATGTGTTTTAATGATATATCAAAGTGCTTTTACCTAATTTGACAAATTAGCGAAGCATTTGAAATTCTTGTGACATGAGCATTTGAGAAGTGTGGGGGTATATATATCATCAACTTTAGAGTTGTAGAATTATGCAAAAAAAAAAGTCTCTACGCTATAAAAGACGTTGGGGACAATGTCTGATTTAGGTTGGGGGAAGAGTATGCAAAAAAGAAAAAGGAATAAAAAAATAAGTATTGTGGGTTATTGAGATGAAATAAATTTATTCATAAGTAGCCTATTTTTTAATTTTTCTATCTCTTTAGCCCTTTATATCATGTTGTATATTTCTTTTACCTTAACCCCATTACAACCTTTAACAAGTCCTTTTGATTTGAATTATGCATGTGAATTAGGTTGTGGAGATTGAGATTCTTAGCAAGCCTATGATAATGCAATTTTTTTTTGTTGAAGTTGAGCAAAACACTTACCCTTTAACACTTGAGAGATTGGGAGATTGAGTTACAATTACGAATTCGGTTAATTCATTTTCAAATAAAGCAACTAGTTTATATTTTCATTCATTCATAAATACTATGATCTCTTTATTCTTCAATTGTGTCTTGCTTATGACTTGACACTTCTAATTTTGTTAGAAGTACTTATTAGTTACTCCTTGTCCAAGGACGTCCAAGAGCTAAGTGTGGGATAATTTGATAAGTAAAATATTTGCATATTTATTTTTCCTTATATGAAGATTTTGTGGATGATATTTGAGCTCAATTTAATGAATTTGTGTGTAATTGATAAATAAATAATGATTTTAGCATAAAATAGAATTTCTTAAATAATACTAAATCAGACCCTGTTTCAATTTTCAAGCAATACCTAGAGCTTTAGATGTTGGATTGGGACATTTTTATATGGATAAAAAGCTAAGAAAGAGTTATACAACTTTTATGTTGAGGCCAAAACTCAATTCTATCTCCAAGAGTTTGAAATTTTGCTTAGAAGTTGAGAACGTGAATTTGTCCAAGTTTAACCTTTACCCACTAATTTGACCATAACTGAAGCTGCAAATATTGAAATGAGGAGTTTTCACTTGCATCTTCAAGCTTCAAGCTAAGATCCAGAGCTATAAATTCATGAAGATCAAACTGTGAAATTCTATTAACGCCATTTCACCTACCATTTCACCTACCATCCCTCCTACCATTTCACCTACCATCCTACCAACTCCATTCTTCTCTATATATAGTCATCCTCTCCCTCACATATGACATATAATTTCATATCCATTACTTTCCTCTCTTCTCCACATACACCATCTTAGAGTAGTTTAATGCATTGTATTTGCTTCTTGCATGTTGTCACACCCTATTCTTTTTTCACTATTTTCAAAGTATTTATAGAAAATGATATGTGGTTTGGTAGGCAACACAAGAATAGAGTAAATATACTGATAAAAAGTGCTTGATTACAGAAATCCCCCATAAGGGTTCATCCATAATACTTACAATCAAGGTAGCCGTACAGGGCTACTAAGGTGTCTGAACCCGCCTCAGTGAAACAGAGACATCTTCCTGTCTTCATTCCGCCACTATATTCCTCCCGTGTAGTTCTCTTCTCTACTTTCAATACACCTCTTGTTTTCACCTGTCTAAATTATTGGTAGGGGAGGGTGAGATACAAGAGAATCTTAGTAGGAAAACAGTATCGATATGCATGTAGGATAAATGCTTAATGTATGACATTCTTGCAATACATAAACTCATGCAAACACAATGACATATCTGCGTGCTCAATGTTTCAAACAACATACTTATGGCCATAGCATAAATAGAAACAGAGCTTTAGTCATTTATATATGTTTCATGTAATCAAGAAAAGCAATAATATGCATCAATACACCAGCACAAATATCAAATACATGCAGGATAGATAAGTTCCCTAAATTAGACCTTTTCCACCCCGAACCGTGTGCCTCGATTTATGAGTCAATCCCTCGGGCTCTCAACTCGGTAATAAAATGTCAAATGTACCAGTTTAGACACTTCTACAGTGTTTCTAGTGGTTATACGATTCTATCATGAAAATTTACCAAAATACCCCTGGGGACCCAGCCTGGCCCACGTAACCAGGTGGACTGTACTTTTCCCAAAATTTTGACTTAGGCTATTCTAACATATTTTCACCCAAGGAATCAAATTTCGGACTTATAATTATCAAATTCACTACTAAAAGACAAGAATACCCTTAGCAGCCCCTATTTCAGGGTTTCATGGGCGTTTTCATAATTATGCTTTTTCAGGCTTTTCCGAAAAAGTGATCAATTGTAACCCCACCAAATTTTCCCTCCTAAACTCAATGGATTCATCAAATTGTTGAAAATACAACTCCTAACCCCTTAACTAGAGTGACTAAAACTTATAGGAACTCCATGGAAAATTAGGGCTTTTCGATTCCGGCTTCTCAAACGTGTTATTTTCTACTCCTAATCACTTTATTAACTATTTAATTAGTTTACAACTACCATTTAGTACCAATTTTGGTAGCATAGTAGCCCCCACAAACCTATTTTCCTTTTTTACAACAAAAGACAATCCGCCGAAATTTCACCAGTCAAATTGTTCACAATAGCCAGAACAAGTAATATACGAAGGTTTAGAAGTTACCTTTCACTTCCTTCTAGCTTTTCCAAGTATGGTTGAACCCTAACTCTTTAAATAGTAGATTAGAGCTCCAACAACCTTGAAGTACATGAAAGAGAAGCTTAGGGTAGAGTTATACGCATTAGGAGCTAGATCGTTAGAGAAATCGGGTTACCTTGCGAGTTCTCTTCTCCTTCTCTCTCTAAACTCTCTCAACTATTCTCTCTCTATTTAACCTAAAAGTGGCGTCAAAAATGGCTAGAGGAAGATGATGGAATGTGTTTTTATCTTTCATTATATTATATTTACTTATTAATTTAATTTCCAATAATTTCGGATTTAAGAAATTTCTGGTAGATTTTCTACCCAAACTTTGGAAAAACATAACTAAATTTGTAGACATTGTATTAGAGTGATTCCAAAGGCTATAAAACCCTTATTAAGTTTAATTTCAAGGAAAAATATAACCTTTAACCAAATAAAAGCACACAAGTCCCAAAATTCAATCTTTACATGCTGTTTCAGAAAATAATCAATGTCGCTAGGTAAACTTCAAAAATTCATAACTTTTTGTATTCAACTCCAAAAAGTACACATGACCTATCAAATTGAAGCTTAAGATGTCTACTTTCACTTTATAAAATTCCATAATTTTGGAATATCATTTGATTAATGAAACGCATTCTACAACAATATTGCCTCACTGGAAGCAATGAAACAGAATGCACTTGCAACTCCAACAAATTCCATTTTTGTATACAAATTTCCCATACTTTTTAATTCACCATTTTATTCCCTTTAATACCTCAAAGATATAAGAAATGTTAGGGAATAGGTTGAGATAACTGCTAAACTAGGGCTTAGCATTCCACTTAATTTAAGCTTATTTCCAAGCCTCCAATCCCAAAATTCGAGATATTACATTTTATTATACCCAATAGGTTCGCTAATAGTCAAGATCAATAGCGCCTATTCTCAACATTCAGTATCATCAATTTGGATCCTTTAAGAACAATATACGGCATATTCATCATTAATTATGCATCATAGTACATCATACCTACATACCTTTAACACCACAGTGTTACTTCATATCATCATTTAGCATGGAGAAACCTCAAAATATTTACTACACCTTAATTTCCATAACTCCATCAAAAAGATCTTTCTGGGCAGTATTTACTTCAACAAAAGTGTCCCGATTTCAAAATCAATACTTATATCATCATTATCTCCATGCTTCTAAGCACCCTTTAAATCATCTAATTTAAATGATCATTAATTATGGAGAAACCTTAAGACAATTACTATTTCTCAAGTCTCTATGACCTTACTAACTCAACTTCCTAGGGGGTTACCTATCCTGAGATTTCCCTGGGTTAAGCATACTTAATTTTCGTGCACCCGTGTGAAAACACAGATACCGGCTTCAACTGGTTTCGACCACCGGTACCCCATAAATGTCCTTATCTCATAAAGTCATGCCGACTGTCTCTGGCTGACAAAATACTGTGTGTGGACTATACAATGGCCTTGGCCATACCCGCTCCCTCGGGTTCTGCAATATTATTAGACCATTCTCATCTAGTATTACACCACAAGCTGCCCTCAGGTATTCCCTAACCTTTCGGGGCTGATTCACAGAAAAGGGGTAGTTCACTTCCCTAGTGCCCCGTTCTGTGCATATCCCCTTTTTCCAAATAATCAAGACCTTATCAGTATACTATCCTATTGCTAGAACCGCTCACTCTTCCAACCTCGCTTGGGTTGTTGCAGAACCGTTTTTGGCTCTGATACCAAAATGTCACATTCCATTCTTTTTTCACTATGTTTAAAGTATTTATGGAAAATAATGAGTTTGATGGGCAACATAGAAATGGCGTAAATATACTGATAGAAAAAGCTCGATTACAGAAATTCCTAATAGGGGTTTATTCACAATACTTACAATCAAGGTGGCTGCACAGGGCTACTAAGGTGTCTGAACCCGCTCCAGTGAAATAGAGACATCTTCATGTCTTCGTTCCGCTACTAACCCCCATGTAGTTCTCTTCTCTGCTTTCAATGCACCTCTCGTTTTCACTTGTCTAAATTGTTGGTAGGGGAAGGTGAGATTCGAGAGAATCTCAGTAGGAAAATAGTACTGATATGCATGCACGATAAGTGCTTAATGCATGATATGCTTGCAATACATAAACATGTGCTAACACTGTAATATCCCCAAAATTTGATTAAGGGATTATGACTCCAAAGGGTGTGTGATTATTGGTAAATCAACACTTTTAGAGAATGTGATATGCTGTAAGATTTGAATGGGTTATGAGCAGTACCGAAACCCTGTATTTAAGTCCAATTGTGGATTAACATCTAAATTGAATTTAAATATAGGGAGGGCATATATTTTGGCTAAAAGAATGAGAAAATATGTTCAGTGGTGATTCAGGAAGAATTGTCATAATCATGGGCAAAATAGAAAAGTTGCCTACCAATTGGTCAGTTACCGAAGAGGAAACTCATTAGTAACTTAAAGATCAATGGTTAGGATTAGTTGTGCGAGAGATCAAAGGGTGGAATCCTATGTATATGTGTGTATGTGAGCTTATGGGAGGTGTGCTAAGATTGTGACAAGTGGCAACATGTGAGCCCTTGGATTTGGTCAATGTTTCAAACACTCTTCCCTCTCTCTTCTCTTCTCTAAGTTGGCTAGGAAGCTTGGGGGAGGTCAAAAACTGATCTCATTCTCTCTCTCCTTCATTCTCTATGGCGCCAAACTAAAGGGAAGAAAGAGAAAATGAAAGGTGATGTTTTAGCCTTGTTCTTGTCCTCTTTAGCTTAAACACTCTTCTTTAATGTTTTCCTAGTGATTAGAGCTTCATTGTTATGGTTTTAGATTTGTGAAAGAAGGTTTTTGAGAGCTTGATGAAAGTTGGAAGATGAAGAATTAAGAATCAAGCTTGAGAAAGAGGAGGAGGTGAGTGATAGCTCCCTTTTGATATATATATATATATATTGTGATTATTTGATGAGTTTTGAGGATTTATGGATTTTCCCTGATTTTGTGTGACATGTGATTGGGAGAATTGCATGTTATTTTGTGTTGAAAATGAAGTTTGGATATGTAATATGGTCATTGGGATTGTTTGGGAACATTGGAAGTAAAAGTAGTAAATTTTGGTAAAGTGTGTAATAAGTGTGACCAAAGGTGGAATATGTCATTTTGACATGAATTTGAGTGTTTTGAGGATTCCAATGAGTTCCTTATGTAAAACTATGTGGAAGTAACTTTGTGTTAGAGTTTGGGACCATTGGAAATACATGTTGGAAGTTGGGGAAAATTTTATTGTCTGCTGTGGTTTGGCTTCTGATAGAGCCTCACACAAGTGAATAAGGGCCCCACTCAAGTGCAGCACCAAGTTCTTGCTTTTCTCTTCTATTTTTGGGTACACTTGCATGTGGAAAAGCAAGAGTGCAGTTCCTCAACTGCGAGTGATGTGAGCTATCCCTCGAGTGAGCATGTGTTTTGCACTATGAGCCCGCTTCTTGGGATTACAGTCGCGGTCATTTTGTCAAGAGATTGTGTGTGCACTCGTGAGTTTTGTGCCCTCACCGAATGCCAGAGCTAGTGCTCGAGTGCACTTTTGGCTCTGGGTTTTCTATTGCTCTCGAATGGTCACTTCCTATGCCATACTTTGTAGGACTTGGGTGAGTGTAGGGGTATCAATAGAGTATTGATATTTGTTCTTGAGTGCAACGAGCATTTCTGGTCTCCGTCTGTGCTTTCGGTCAAGCACTCGCACAAGTGAGCTTTCATGCTCGAGTGTAAGTCATCTCATCACTCGAGTGGTTCATCCATCACTCTAGTGCTGCAGCCAAAAATAGGATTTTAATGTTTCGAAAGATGGTCCTTAGTCAATTTTCTCCTAACCCTTTAGGCATATGTTTAGGCTTTGAGTAGCCACCCAAAGGTCTTGAATGATAACCAACTTAAGTGTTTAAAAGTTAAGGAATTGGAAAAGAGAATAACCCTATGCCTTTGTTTTGGTTATAGGGTTTGATATTTGCCCTGAGAGGGAATTGCTGGTCCTGGAGCATACGTGGAAGGAACAAGTATAGGGAACTTACCTCTTTTGCATGTATTTGATATTTGTGTCAGTGTTTTGATATATGTTATTGCTTTGCTTGATTATGTGAAACATATATGAATGATTGTAGCTCTATTTCTATTTATGCAATAGCCATAAGTATGTTGTTGAAACATTGAGCACGCAGATATGTCATTATGTGAGCATGAGTTATGTATTGCAAGCATATCATGCATTAAACACTTATCTTGTATGCATATTGGTATTTGTTTCCTACTACGCTTCTCTGGAATCTCACCCTCCCTATCAACAATTAGATAGGGCAAGCGAATCGAGGAGGAAGCAAGTAGCCAAGGGTTGCAAGGACTCCTTCGGGATATGATTTTGGTTGTTGGTGATCATAGTTGGGAGTATTCTATATTTGGGATTGGTATTTGGATTTGAATTCTGGAATGTATATTCGTATATGTATTTGAAAGGATATTTTGAAAGGATATTGTGTAATCCCCTATGAGGATTTGTTAATGTATGGAACCTAGAATTGCCGAGAATTATGTTTTGCACTCTGATGTATATATTGAATATGATATTCTGCGTAAAGTAATTGTATTTGAAATGTGAATATGAGACCAGGTTATTTGGAATTCGAAAGGTATTTGTGAAAACCCCGTCTGATAGATGGATTTGAAATATTATTTGATAATTATTGGTCTATATTTCACTTTAATCATGTATTTCGAATAATAATTACGGAGGTGGTTATATTTTGGTATCAGAGCTACAGTTCCTGGCAAAGATAGGATTTTCAAGGATAGTGGTAGTTGTTGTTGTCTTAGGTCATAAGGGATGACTTTGTTTGTTTGTGGATGCACATTAAGGTCCTTACTGTTTGTGGATATATGAGTTTAAGGGATGTGTGTCTACATTATCTGTGATGGGGATATGGTGAATCAGTGTGGTTCACATGAGAATTTGATGTGTAGACCCGGAGGTGGATGTAATCTATGATAATCTCCCATAAATGAGGATGATGGGTTTTATTAGAGAACAGAGGAAAATGATTCCCAAGGTATGTGATATTGAGGTTCTAGGTTTATCATGACACTAACCTAGATGTTGGGTGAGAAACCCTAGGGGGTATAACATCACTGGCCATGTCATACTAGACTTGTGTGTTTAAAGGCCCTAAGACCTAGGGGACCAGTGTGCCTTAGGCTAGCAGAGATATTTGAAATTTGTGTTGGAGTGAATGATGCTCCGTGGAAATAAGGAAAGTGATTTCCTTGCTCAATTAAGGTTGAGGTTTTGATTATTGAATTGTGATCCAAGGATCAGACTCAATAGTTAAGCTGATCCTTAGGAATTTGAGTGACCCGGATGGTCTGAGGTACCAGAATATGGTATTAGATTCAAATTGAAATGTGTATCAGGTATCCTGAGGTTGCTAGTTGTTAATCTAGCATAGTAAAGAGTTGTCTACGGAGGATTCGGATCGGAGAGGACTACCTACGGAGAGTTTTGATAGGAGAGGGCTACCTATGGTGATTCTGATCAGAAAGGCTATTTTTGTATCTTTCACCTGCAGCCTTATGGGGGGTTCCCATGGCAGAGGACTGTTCCGCTAGGGTGGTAGTTTACAAGGGATCGACTATGTGATTATATGAAAGCCGTTGTGACGACAAACCCTATTATGCAGCCGCCGTGATAACCAACCGTAGAGTGCAGTCACCGTGATGTTGAATCATAGAGTGGGGCTATGGGAACGCTAGGAGTATAGGCTCTCAACGGTGTGTTGGTTATGGTTTCTAGAAGTAAAACTTTGGGGTCATGTGATTATGTGAGAAGGGGGTCTTGGAAGATTCCAGTTTGATTTTGTGGTATTATGATGTGTTGTGAACAAGCATGGGTTTGGGTATGCCTTACCCAGTTTGGTGGATTACGAGGATTGTGATGCGAAAAGGCATCGGTGATGAATGTATACTCAGTTCCAGCTTGATGTGATTTGTGTATTATGAGTCTATCTCTGAACCCTGACCTTAGAATGTTTGCCAAGTGCTGGGCTTGGACCGTGCCTTCTGGGCGGTGCCACAGGGATGCGACAGTATATGTTATGAGTTGTACCACCTGCCAATAGTCCCTAAGTCGCTAGCAATAGTTCGGGTAAGGACTGCATGCCTTCCCGACTGTAAAAGGGGATGAGGGTGGGGTGTGACAATTATGAACAAGCTGGGATTGGGGTGTAGTTAGGGCCACAAAGCAAAGATAGTTCAGCTGATGGCAAATTCGACTACATGATCAGGGGTTCTCACTTGTGAGGGTACTACCCCGGCATGGCCAGCATGGCTAGCCATCAGGCTGGTTGCACTGATATTGACTCTAGGCCAAAAGGCAGTACGTAAAATTAGAATCTGCGTTATGTGTTAATGTGGGTTGTTGTAAAGCTATGTGAATACGACGGAAGGCTGAGGTATTTGTGCAAGTGGCAAAAGCTGAGGTATTCTTGCAAACATGTATGCATTGCTATGCTAATAGTCCTCGAGTCGTTAACAAAAGTTTGGATAAGGACAACATGCCTTCCTGGTGGTAAAAGAGGATGAGGGTGGGGTGTGATTTGTGTGAAAGATTGTGTGTATGCATCATCACGCCAATAGTCCCTGAGTAGCTAACAACGATTTGAGCAAGGACTATGTGCCTTCCCGGCGATAAAAGAGGATGAGGGTGGGGTGTGATTGTGAATCTTGTGATGTTGGTCACGTATCATTGTGGTTACATCTGAAAGTGTTGTCGTCTTGTGACTTGTGAGTCACGCATTAATGTGAAATCCATTACGGATCTTGTGTAGTGCCCAAAAGTCCCGGTTACCACTAGCGGAGTCACTGGTGGGTGTACTGGTGAGGGTAAAGCTGTGAAAGTTGGTACGGCCATGTGATAATGTTGTGGACATCCAGAAGTCCCAGTTACTACTAGCAGAGTCACTGGTACGTGTACGGGTGAGGGTAATGCTGTGAAAGTGGATACAGTGAAAGCTGAAGTATTTGTGGGTACAGCAGAGGCTGTCGTTTGGTGTAATGAGTTTGTGATATGTTGAGTTATTCCTGAAAGGGGTAACTAGATTGAGCTGAGCATAATGGTGGCCTATGCTGTCCAATTGCTGAGATCTTGGAAAATGGTCATGATTTAGAGCCTCTGACGATTGTGTTTGTGCGATGATGAAGTTTTATGGCAATCGTATGTGGTGGCAATTCCATTTGTTTAGCAAATGTGTGGTGAATGTGTTTGTGCGAAAATCGTGTAATGGGCCATTTATAGTTTATGGCAACGGTGTTGCATCTGTGTTCATGCCAAAGATATGGCGCTATTACCTGGATGGGGTGATAGCATAATTGTACTGTGATTATGAGAATCCCAAGTATTTGTATGGGAAACCGAGCATGACACATTAGGTGTTAAAAGATTCTTGCAAGAATCAGATTTATGGCGCACTGATTGTGTGGGTGGTCTAGGAAGGACCGTCTCACTGAGAAGTACTTTATGAACCGTAAGCCGTCATGAAGAGGCGTCGTAGTTTTGGGTTATATGGTGCGAAAAATTTTGAGGAAAAATTTTATTTGAAAGAGGGGAGAAATGTAATATCCCAAAATTTGATTAAGGGAATATGACTTTAAAAGGGTGTGTGATTATTGGTAAATCAACACTTTTAGAAAATGTGATATGCTTTGAGATTTGAATGGGTTATAAGAAGTGCCGAAACCCTGTATTTAAGTCCAATTGTGGATTAACATCTAAATTGACTTTAAATATAAGGAGGACACATATTGTGGCTAAAAGAATGAGAAAATGTGTTCGGTGGTAATTCAAGAAGAATTGTCATAATCAGGGGTAAAACAGTAAAGTTGTTGACCAATTGGTCAGTTACCGAAGAGGAAACTCATTGGTAACTTAAAGATCAATGGTTAGGATTAATTGTGCAAGAGATCAAAGGGTGGAATCCCATGTATATGTGTGTATGTGAGCTTATGGGAGGTGTGCTAAGATTGTGACAAGTGGCAACATGTGAGCCCTTGGATTTGGTCAATGTTTCAAACACTCTTCCCTCTCTCTTCTCTTCTCTAAGTTGGCTAAGAAGCTTGGGGGAGGTCACAAACTGATTTCATTCTCTCTCTCCTTCATTCTCCATGGCGCCAAACTAAAGGGAAGAAAGAGAAAATGAAAGGTGATGTTTTAGCCTTGTTTTGTCCTCTTTAGCTTAAACACTCTTCTTTAATGTTGTTCCTAGTAATTAGAGCTTCATTGTTATGGTTTTAGATTTGTGAAAGAAGGTTTTTGAGAGCTTGATGAAAGTTGGAAGATGAAGAATAAAGCTTGAGAAAGAAGAGGAGGTGAGTGATAGCTCCCTTTTGATATATATATATATATATATATTGTGATTATTTGATGAGTTTTGAGGATTTATGGATTTTCCCTGATTTTGTGTGACATGTGATTGGGAGAATTGCATGTTATTTTGTGTTGAAAATGATGTTTGGATGTGTAATATGGTCATTGGGATTGTTTGGGAACATTGGAAGTAAAAGTAGTAAATTTTGGTAAAGTGTGTAATAAGTGTGACCAAAGGTGGAATATGTCATTTTGATTTGAATTTGAGTGTTTTGAGGATTCCAATGGGTTCCTTATGTAAAACTATGTGGGAGTAACTTTGTGTTAGAGTTTAGGACCATTGGAAATACATGTTGGAAGTCGGGGAAAATTCTATTGTCTGTTGCGATTTGGCTTCTGATAGAGCCTCACTCGAGTGTAGCACCAAGTTCTTGCTTTTCCCTTCTATTTTCGGGTGCACTTGCATGTGAAAAAGCAAGAGTGTAGTTCCTCACCTGCGAGTGATGTGGGTTATCACTCGAGTGTAGTTAGTCTCACTCAAGTGAGCATGTGTTTTGTACTATGAGCCTGCTTCTCAGGATGACAGTCGTTGTCAGTTTGTCAAGAGAATGTGTGTGCACTCGCGAGTTTTGTGCCCTCACCAAGTGCCAGAGCTAGTGCTTGAGTGCACTTTTGGCTCTAGGTTTTCTGTTGCTCTCGGGTGGTCACTTCTTGTGCCACACTTTGTAGAACTCGGGTAAGTGTAAGGGCATCACTCGAGTATTGATCTTGGTGCTTGAGTGCAACAAGCATTTTTGGTCTCCATCTGTGCTTCCGATCAAGCACTCGCACGAGTGAGCTTTCATGATCGAGTGCAAGTCATCTCATCACTCGAGTATTTCATCCATCACTCTAGTACTGCAGCCAAAAATGGGATTTTGAGGTTTTGAAAGATGGTCCTTAGTCAAGTTTCTCCCAACCCTTTAGGCATGTGTTTAGGCTTTGAGTAGCCACATAAAGGTCTTAAATGATAACCAACTTAAGTGTTTGAAAGTTAAGGATTGGAAAAGAGAATAACCCTATGTCCTTGTTTTAGTTATAGGGTTTGATGTTCGCCCTGAGCGGGAATTGCTGGTGCTGGAGCATAGGTGGAAGGAACAAGTGTAGGGAACTTACCTCTTTTGCATGTATTTGATATTTGTGTTAGTGTTTTGATGCATGTTATTGCTTTGTTTGATTATGTGAAACATATATGAATGATTGTAGCTCTATTTCTATTTATGTTATGGCTATGAGTATGTTGTTGAAACATTGAGCACACAGATATGTCATTGTGTGAATATGAGTTATTGTATTGCAAGCATGTCATGCATTAAACACTTATCTTACATGCATATTGGTATTTGTTTCCTACTGAGACTCTCTAGAATCTCACCCTCCCTACCAACAGTTAGACAGGGCAAGCGGATCGAGGAGGGAGCAAGCAACCAAGGGCGGCAAGGACTCCTTCGGGATATGATTTTGGTTGTTGGTGATCATAGTTGGGAGTATTCTATATTTGGGATTAGTATTTGGATTTGAATTTGGGAATGTATATTCATATATGTATTTGAAAGGATATTGTGTAATCCCCGTATGAGGATTTGTTAATGTATGGAACCCGGAATTGCCGAGAATTATGTTGTGCACTCTGATGTATATATTGAATGTGATATTCCGCGTAAAGTAATGGTATTCGAAATGTAAATATGAGACCAGGTTATTTGGATTTCGAAAGGTATTTGTGAAAACCCCGTCTGGTAGATGGGTTTGAAAATGTTATTTGATAATTATTGGTCTCTATTTCACTTTAATCACATATTTCGAATAATGATTACGGAGGGGATTACAAACACAATAATATATCTGCGTGCTCAATGTTTCAAGCAACATACTTATGGTCATAGCATAAATAGAAACAAAGTTTCAATTATTCATATATGTTTCATATAATCAAGCAAAGCAATAACATATATCAAAACACCAGCACAAATATCAAATACATGCATGAGAAGTAAGTTCCTTACCTTAGACCTTTTCCACCTTGAACCGTGTGCCTCAATTTGTGTGCCAATCCTTCATACTCTCAACTCGGTCTTAAAATGTCAAATGTACCAATTTAGACATTTCCA
Organism: Inga leiocalycina; assembly: GCA_963242795.1. NCBI lineage: Eukaryota > Viridiplantae > Streptophyta > Magnoliopsida > Fabales > Fabaceae > Inga > Inga leiocalycina. The sequence continues at coordinate 30,234,947 of OY725325.1, read as the reverse complement.
TAGTGTTTCTAGTGATAACGAGAGTCTATCGTGAAAATTTACCAAAATGCCCCTAGGACCCGGCCTGGCCTACCGTACCCGGTGTGATCGTACTTTTTCTGAAATTTTGAATTGAACTATTCTAACATATTTTCACCCAAGGAATCCAATTTCTCACTTAGAATTACCAAATTCAGTATCAAAAGACAAGAATGCCCTTAGCAGCCCAAGGTTTTAGGGGCATTTTCGTAATTATTCTTTCTTGGGCTTTTCTGAAAAAGTGACCAACTGTAACCCCACCTAATTTTGCCTCCTAAACTCAATGGAATCATCAAATCATTGAAAATCCAAATACTAACCCCTTAACTAGAGCAACTGAAACTTATAGGAACTTCAGGAAAAATTGGGGTTTTGCGATTTTAGCTCCGTAGATGTGTTTCTTTCTACTCCTAATCACTTTATTAATTATTTAATTAGTTTACAACTACCATTTAGTACCAATTTTGGTAGCATTACAGCCCCACAAACCCATTTTCCATTTTTACAACCAAAGACAATTCACCGAAATTTTACTAATTAAATTGTTCACAACAGCCAGAACAAGTAATATAGGAAGGTTTGGAAGTTACTATTCACTACCTTCTGGCTTTTCCAAGTATGGTTGAACCCTAACTCTTTAAACAACAGATTTGAGCTCCAACAACTTTGAAGTACATGAAAGAGAAGGTTAGGAGTAGAGTTATACGCATTAGGAGCTAGATCGTCGGAGAAATCGACTTACCTTGCGAGTTTTCTTCTCCTTCTCTCTCTAAACTACCTCAACTATTCTCTCTCTATTTTAGCTGAAAGTGGTGTCAATAATGGTTGGAGGAAGATGATGGAATGTGTTTTTATCTTACATTATATTATATTTATTTATTTATTAAATTTCCAAAAATTTCATATTTAAGCAATTTCTGGCAGATTTTCTGCCCAAACTTTGAAAAATCATAACTAAATTTGTAGACATTGTATCAGAGTTATTCTAAAGGCTATAGAACTCTTATTGAGTCTAGTTTCAAAGAAAAATAGAACCTGAAAGTGGTGTCAATAATGGTTGGAGGAAGATGATGGAATGTGTTTTTATCTTACATTATATTATATTTATTTATTTATTAAATTTCCAAAAATTTCATATTTAAGCAATTTCTGGCAGATTTTCTGCCCAAACTTTGAAAAATCATAACTAAATTTGTAGACATTGTATCAGAGTTATTCTAAAGGCTATAGAACTCTTATTGAGTCTAGTTTCAAAGAAAAATAGAACCTTTAGCCAAATGGAAGCACACAATTCCAAGAATTTCAATCTTTAGATGTTGTTCCAGAAAATAATCAATTTCGCTGGGTAAACTTCAAAAATCCATAAATTTTTGTATACTACTCCAAAAATTACCCATGACCTATCAAATTGAAGCTTAGGATGTCTACTTTCACTTTATAAAATTTCATAATTTTGGAATATCATTTGGTCAATGAAATATATTGCACAACAACACTGCCTCACTGGAAGCAATGAAATGGAATGCACTTGCAACTCCAACAAATTCCATTTTTGTATATAAATTTCCCATACTCTTTAATTCACCATTTTATTCCCTTTAATACCTCAAAGATATAAGAAATGTTAGGGAATAGGTTTGAGACAACTGCTAAATTGGGGCTTAGCAGTCCACTTAATTTAAGCTTATTTCCAAGCCTCCAATACCAAAATTCAAGATATTACACATGCCTCCTTCATGGAAGGCTTAGGTAGTCCTCCTTTATAGATGGTATAGATTGCCACTTACATGAAAGGTTTTACCTCCTAAATGAACGGCTAGATTTCTCCATTTTCATGCATCTAGTGGTTGTATTTTTATGTTTTAGAATTTAATAATCAAGTTTTATGCAATGTTTATGAAGTTTTCAATTTATTTTGGTTTTTTTTTAATTTCATGACAAGCTAAATTTTTATTTTCCTAAGGTGATGATGTAGCTTACTAATGACGGATTGAATCTTAACTTATTAAATCTATTTTTAATTTTTCCTTCATGATTGAGTTTTAATTATTGTTCTTAATGCTTTTTGATTGATTGACCATCTTTTGAATGATTTCAATATGCATGTTGAGATCGAAAGAAGTTGCATGTGTAGATCCTATAATTAAAACCATAATTTGCATATGAAATAAGAATATATTCATATAATTTGTTTAGTTTTACTGAGTTTCATAAATCTTAATGCATGATTAATAGCTTAAATTCAAAATATAAATATATTAGATTAGCAATTAATTATAGAATTGCTTGACCTTGGAAGAGGCTAGTAATTAAATTAGGGAAACTCGACTATCAATCATGTGAAATAATTTGGACTAGAATAGATAAGTGATTCAATCCGAAATTTGTTAAGAGAAATCTAACCTCCAAGGCTTTTTCTCATAGTTGCTTTCATATTATTTGCATTCATATTTTATCATTTTTTATTTTATACTCTCAGTCATCAACTAATCGATCGACTAAATAGAATTAAAATTACTCATTTTGGTACTTAGTGTTCAATCCTCATAAGAACGATACTCTACTCACTTCTATATTACTTGTTTAGGATAGTGTACACTTGCACTTTTTAATAGATCATTTACACTCATAACAAGAAGCACATGATGTGGATGTGGAGGCCGAGGCGGATGTTGGGGAGGAGTAGCAAGTTGAGGTTGAGGAGGAGGAGGAGTGGGGTGGAGGATGATGCTGAGAGTTTTCTAGAATGTCTTTCACATGACATTTAATCTTCACAATTGAAGAGAAGGACGATGAAGAAAATGTAGGAAAAATAAATAAAAATGTGGAGTTTAAATGTTGTAATAGACATTAGGAAAGGACGTGAAAAAACCATCATGGCATGCTTTAGAAGTTATGTAGGATGTCTTGACGACCACTAGATAATAAGGAGGCACCCATAGTTAGCACGAGGAAGAGGAAAGATTTCAAAAGCTTTAACTAACATTTATTAAGTTAGAACAATTAAGTATGTTTGCAAGCATAATTTATGATTTTTAATTAATAACATTGAATTATTAATTTCTTTTGTTAACTTCAAAAGAATACTTTATAGTTCTTAGTTAATAACCATGAATTATTAATTTTTTTTTTTTGTTAACTTTATCTCCCTCCTTCAATGATGAGGAAGAGGATGAGGAGGATGGCAGGCAAGAATAATTTATGGCTCTTAATTAATAACCGTGAATTATTAATTTTTTTTGTTAACTTCATTTTTAATATTTTGAAAGAAATAATGATGATGTTTAGTTATTATCACCACTGCCATCCTCGTCCTCCTCTTCCTTGTCCTTGTCCTCATCCTTGTCCTCTTCCTTATCTTCATCCTTATCCTCATCTTCAGAGGAGAGAGATGAAGGATTTGACTGCAAGTCATATTCAACATCATTGTGATGAAGTATGTTGTTCAACTTCCTGTTAAGCTTGTTGGCGTATGACGCGAGACGCCTTGCGTGGCGGTCAAGGCCTACCAACATTTGCATCAGAGCCTCTATTTTAGGAGGAGGTGGAAGAGGCAAAGGAGGGGGTGGCAGGGGTGGAGGAGCTTCCTATAAACTTAATATGATCAAGGAGAGAAGGAGGAGGCCAATAAAGAAAAGTAGAAAGAATCAAAAGGAATATATGGGTTTAAATAGAGGTTTAACGAGGATTGCGAAGGGTTACAAGTTATGACTTTTGAAGGTTCGATGATGTTACAAAGGATCATGAAAGTGTTAGATGACGATTGGTTTTGAAGACCATTATGTTTTGTCTTCACTCATATAAGGGGTTGGAAGATGAATCGTTTGTAAGTTTTACATGACAGTTTTTTCGTAAGAACCGTCATATATCTCACTAAATAAATAACGATTATTAACTATAACCATTATTTTTATGTTTTCACGGATTCCACCTCTCAATACATGACAGTGCGCATATTTAACCGTTACGTTTGCATGTTATATATCCTTGCGTGACTTCCGCCTCGACATATATAGCATTTATTTACTGTAACCGTTATTTATGGAGCATTATATATGTTTAAATTTGTAGTAGTATTTGTTAGATCTCATATGTTTTGATGATAACAAAGAATGGTATGAAAAAGATTTGATAAACAAATAAGTTTGATCTAAGTAATAACAGGGCAAATCATCACTTGAAGTAAGCACTGGAGTAATGAAGAAAGGCCAAGAGAAAAAGCTAAGAAACGTCTTCACTGGTAAAACTTCTAAAGGGTTACTCGAGTAATGAGACAGAAACTTGAAGTAACCAGAGTCAACCTTCAAGTAACCTGCTGTCATTACTCGAGTAAGTACTCGAGTAACAAGGTATATGACTTCCAGTTGTTCTCGGCCTGCCAACGTTACTCCAGTAGCTACTCGAGTAACTAGGTAAATCACTTGCAGTTGCTCTCGGCCTGCCAACATTACTCGACTGAGTAATCGAGTAACCAGGTAAAAGACTTCCAGTTGCTCTCGGCCTGCCAACGTTACTCGAGTCTGTACTCGAGTCCCCTGCTTCAAGAAAAATGTTGCTCTCGGCATTTTCAATCCTGCCAATGTTACTCGAGGAGCTACTCGAGTAACTCACTGTGGTAAGCAAAACTTGAAGGTAATACTCGATTAACTTGATATGCTTTTATCACACTTCACTCGAGGTACTTCTCAAGTATGCAGGTATTCAATTACTCTTTATCAAATAGTTGAACTAGATTACTCGAGTAAGCAATCGAGTAATCTGCAGAGTTATTCACACAGCACTTGAAGTATCTACCCGAGTAAGCTATGCAGAATATTTATGTTTACTCGAGTAACAAGGTAATCAAACTTGAAGTGCTCTCGGCCTTGAAATCCTGCCAACATTACTGGAGCAAAGCATCGAGTAACCAGAAGTTTAATTGAGAGATTACTCGAGTTGCTACTCGAGTAACCTATGAAGAAAAGTGTGCCATACCCGAGTAAGTACTCGAGTAAACAGATATTTCCAAGGTTTGTAAATTTGTTTACTTCATAGACTACTCGAGGTATGTGATGTTGTTTCATTAACTTGCTATCATTACTCTCATGATGATACTTACTTACTCGAGTAAACTTAATGAATACTCGAGTAACTACTCGAGTATGCAAGTTCAGAAATTCAGAAATCATTCCAACATTCATTGATTTGTTTCCTATGTGATTAACCCTTCATTGTATTAGTATTCTTAGCATATCCACAGATAAACAATGAAGACATCTTACCAAATAAGGAAAGTCAAATGCTACGTTCAAACGCTACCTACCGCCACCTACCGCAAACGGATATTTTTCAAATACTAGAAAAGTCAACAGTGGCTGCGCACATTCTAAGGGCAAGAAGAAAAATGTTCCAATAATCATTACCAACACATCTATATATATGGGAACATCCAAACAGAGGAAAAAAAACAAGAACACACACACGAACTTATTATCAAGTTCACTACTCTGTTTTACATATACTTGTAATTCTGTACTTCAGTGATTCTTATTCACTCTATGAGAGAGATATTTCATTCAAACTCAAAATTTGTTATTGAGGTAACTTAAGGTTGTGGAACCTTGAGTTGGGATTGGATTACAACTTGTAAGGGGGAGCGAGTGTCCAGGCGAAGGAACTTGCTTGTACTGAGGTGCCAAGAACCCACTAAATCTTGGAAATTATAGTGAAACTCTCAGAGAAGCTCTGAGGACTGGACGTAGGTCAAAGTGGTTGTGGCAGAACCAGTATAACTCCCGGTGTACACTTCGGTGATATTTCTCCTTACCTTTTACTGCTTTATATTCACCGTCAAGGTTTATATTTGCAACGAAATTTTTAGTATCACCCAATTCACCCCCCCTTTTGGGTGAAACACTTGCTCTAACAGTATTAGTTTCCCACATTTCATTAGTTTTTTTTGGGTTAAAAACATTAGTTATTTATTATACTTGATGAGTAAATCACAACAACACGGTTTTAGTAGGAATCACTTATTTGAGATTACCAAAACTTGAAGGTATTTAATTGAATTTTTTTTCAAACTATTTTCACATCACAAATACGGGGCATTAAAACCATTTTTACATAACCAAAAAAGAAAAATTTCACGTTGATAGTAATTAGTAACAATTACCGTATTTTTTAAAATCTGTTTCTTTTTTGGTGAACAAGCGGACAAGGACATGTTCCAAGATTACTTTATAATGTCGACATCGTTTGTCATTGTTTTGACTTTTGACATGCACCGAACACATCAAGTTCTCTAATTTATTGCACACCTCCCTTGTTTTCGGTGAATGCTCTGTTTCTCTCTTTCTCTCTTTCTCTCTCTCTCTTTCTAGTTTCTGTGTATTGTGAAGACCCTCTTTGTCTCTCTTTCCCACATTCATATCATATCTCTTTTACTTTATATGTCCTCGTCCTTCTTCACATTGTGGTCATATAGAGATGAGTGTGGCAAAGAGAGGTGAGGAGGTTCTTCAAACGCACTTCTCGCTTGTTGCCTCATGCTATTGCTTGGTTCTGGGTAAGCCAGTTGTGAATGGATATTCTTTCAACGTTTTTTTAAAAAAGAAATTAGAATATACTTCTGTATTTTTGTGGAACTGATGAAGATAATCTTGATTGTTCATGATTTATAAATAGTGTGATTTTCAAGCATTTTTATTGATATATTGGTCGATATCAAGTTATGAAAGAGATAGAAATGTGGTATTTGCCTATTTGGTTGAGAAAGTATATCTAAGGATATGTAAGATGCAATTAATCTCTTTAATGTTGTTATTTGCAGGCTTCAAGTTTCACATTTTGTGGGTTATATTGATTAAAATGTAGTTGAAGAGTATTTTTGAGAATTATATATTTTACCTTATAAGTTTTGTGAGGAGATACATCCCCTATTGAAAACTAGATTTCAAGAATGATGTTTTGGAAATACATAATAAGCCAAACAGTTTTTTTTTTTTTTTGTATCATATTTAAATTTAAATATTCAACCACGTCTCAATTGCAAGAATTCTCTCATTTTGGCCTTGCCTTGAACAGTGGAATAAAATAAATGAAGCCAAAATACAAACTACTCTTCTGATTCTAATTATAATTAGTTAAGAGGTTGGTCTTGGTTCTAAATACAAGGCCTTCTATATTTTTTATATCTATTATTTTTATTAATGCTAAAAAGATTGTTTTATTTTTTAATATCTCCTGGGATTAATTAGTCTTAAGAATTATCAGAAATTTAGAAATTTGAATCAAACAAAAAAGGTTCCTTTTCATTATTTTATATTGATTGCTGGAACCAATATTAATCAAATAGATAAAACAAAAATATATATGATGAAATGAAATACAACATTTAATTAGTATTACGATTATATTTTAATTTCACATTCTAAAAATTAAATGCAGAACTGGAATTGAAAAATCAAATTAGTTGAAATATCATTCTATAAATAAATAACATAAAAACCATATATCTATTAATATTAAATATGAAATCAATCACAAGATATATTAATTTTATAGTATATCATATGTATTTCTTTTATTGACCTTGAAAATTCATTTTTATTTTATATTCATAATAATTATTAAATGATAACTTAACAAGAAAAAACTTGTAGACTAAATCATGTTATTTATACTTATATTTTAAGATACTATCAAAATAATAAATGTTTTGTTAATCTTATTTGATGAATCTAGGATGTTTATAAGATAGGACAGGAACAGGACAAGCCTGTTCCACGTCCTGCATAAAGGGTACAGGACATCAAAACATCATTCACATAAACATATTCCACAGCAATTCAGCCAAATTACAAAATCTTATCAGTACACAAACAAACCAGTGTAACAGTAAACAAACCAGGCTGGTTCACTCATTTAAACATACTTTAGCTCTCCATACGTATTGTGTTCCCAAACCCAATATCCTAACTAACATATAAGAACACATCATACAACTACTAACATCTGCTACTCAAAAAAAGAGGTGTTGGCCTTATTCGACAGAATTATCACAATTTCATTCTAACATATTAATAAGATTTTCATTGACAGATTTCCCACAATTTCGTCATCATCTAAAATCTGTGTTATCTTTGTTTCAGTAAGCAGAATCATTGATAAGCTAATTTTATTGGTAAGTGGACTTGGATCTCATGGTATACTCGGCAACAAGCTCAGCAAAAGATGACGACTTGTCCTCTAGCAATCTTGTTGGAGAGTCAAACTCCTCAATGAGTCCTGCATCAGAATCCAATTAAATTAAGTGACAACGAAAAAATTGTCAAACCAAGGAACAGAAAGAATACAAGTTCAGAAGAATAAGAGGCATCTTTATTGACCTTGATTGAGAAGCAGAACCATATCACTGTCAAGAACAGAAGTTATTCTGTGTGCAATTGTAATGACTGTACAGTCAGAGAAGTGTTGCCGAAGAGTTTGCTGTATCAAATTATCTGTGGCAGTATCAACCGATGCAGTAGCTTCATCAAGCACCAACACCTTACTTCTCTTAAGCAGCACCCTACCAAGGCACACCAATTGCCTCTGACCCATGCTCCAATTCTCACCATTTTCACTAACTATACCCATATTTACAAAAGCAATCAGTTTTCACTTCTGAGATCAGACACAGTGTAATGTTTTTCTGTCATCAAGAAAAATAAGACAAACCTGAAGAATCTAGCTTTCTGTCTTTCTTTCGAACTTCATCTCCAAGTTGACACTTATCCAGAGCCTAAAAGCATGTCATTGAATGAAGGCAAAGCCATATTAAGAAACAGACACAATTTTAATTTTTAGGGCAGAACCTAATATTGAGCATATATGCACGTGCTTATCCGCCAATATAACAAACTTACCTCCCAAATTTGTTCATCAGTGTACTCGTCCAATGGGTCTAGGTTACTTCTCACTGTTCCTTCAAACATGGTTGGGTCTTGAGGAATAATGCTAAGTCTAGACCTCAAATCATGAAGTCCAATAGATAAAATGTTGATGCCGTCAATCACAATTTGCCCATTAGTTGGCTCAACGATTCGAAATAGTGTTTGTATGAGGGTTGTTTTACCACTTCCTGTTCTCCCGACAATGCCGGTTTTCAGTCCCCCAGGGAATTTGCATGTTATACCACGCAACACAAGAGGTAGGTGTGGAGCATAACGAACCTTCATCATACGCATGAATATTTTTATACAAGTACAAGCATAGTGTTAAATCCATGAACTGAAAAACAGTTTACAAGCAGTAACATTTTTTTGAAGATAAATTCTGAGAGGGAGAAAGGTAGTATGGGCTGCCAAAATCCCACATCGAATAATATAAGCTGCTTGATGGAGTACTTAAGTAGCTTGACTCTCCTACCTCAACAGCTAGTTTTTGGGGTGTGATTCTCTAAGGTGTTTGGGTGCCTAACATTCTAACAATTGATAAAAAACTCAGCTCAAGTTTTACATATTAATTGACCTAAGATTGAAATAAATTATAATCCTAACATGATCCATGTGCTTGAGACATGCAGTTGGACTCAAATTTATGAGTAACTCAGTACCTGTAGATCAGAAATGTCAACTTCTCCGTACGATGGCCAAGATGGATTAGGTCTATTTTCTTCTATTACAAGAGGAGGCTCACTCGGAATGGTACTATACTGAAGTATTCTCTCTACTGATATAAGTTCTCCAAATTGCAGAGATCCCATATCACGCTGGCTTGTAATATGTTCAGATTAAGTCCATATGTAACGGCCAAACCAGCAATACCTTTAGAATAATAAAAAAAATAATAAAAGTAATCATTAAGCCTCCATTACCTTCATAACATAAGCAAAATAATTGTCAGTTGGTTAACGTACCAAAACAATTTTTTTTTTTTTTTTGACCAACAGATGCCAAAACAGAATCGATTACCTGGATCGATGACTCCCCGTGGCATAAATATCAAGAATATCAAGGAAAAGACAAATGTGATAGAAGACAACATATCCAAGCGGAAGCAAAGCCATTCCATAGCAGCTGCACTGTTAAATGTTGGCCGAGAATACCCATCCATCAGTTTCATATTTGTTTCCTTGAATCTTGACTCTTGATCAAAGCTCCTGATGGTTGTTGTTCCCGAAATAGTTTCAGCAAAGTGTTGAATGACTGGAGCTTTGCATACTCCAATCAACCGTGACAGTTCTCTAGCTGAAGGTAGATAATATTGCTGCCGAATAATAAGTTTGTATAACATAAGTTGTCAACATATTTAACATGATATAAAGTACACAAAAGCAATAAAATATTCAGGAAGAAGTGCATGATCAATGCAAGCATAGATTGGATAACAAGAAAGGAAGAATACACGAGAAACACCTAGAACCTTATACCTAGTGAGATAACATGGTTTAAGCAGAATACCTGATACCAAATGCTGATTGATATCACAGGTATAAAGATGATGAAAACCTGCCATGCAGCCTGAGACATCACTGCTATTATTCCAAAAAGTTGGATCATAGAGAAGGCGAATGACCCAATTTGATGGGGAATGTTTAAATCCACTGCACTTTGATCTGTAGAGGCCTACAAGAAAGCGAAGAGAAAAAGAAAAAGATTGTTAGTGACTCGATACATTATTCTTGACATATAGTAATCAAAGGAAACTGGGACTAAAAACTTAAAAGATAAAGACATTTAAAATCCATAAACTAAAATATGTTATTGCTCCTTAGATTAGACAAGAAAAACAATAAAAACAAAACTTCTTACTCTATTAATAATCCTTCCACTTGGAGTGGCATCAAAAAATGACATAGGTGCACGGAAGATGCACAAGTGCATTTTATTGAAGAGTAGAGTTGCAGTCTTGTAACCAGCTGTGGAAAGAAAAATCGCTCTGGCAAGGATACAGAAAGCACTTCCTATAGCCATGGCAACATAGACAATTATAAGCATAAAGGTTCCCACAGGTGGTTTCACATCCGAAGAAATAGGAGTTGCCCAGGCCATCCAATAATTGCTTCCAATTTGAAGAAGTTGAAACAGAATTTGAGCTAACAATATAAATGGTACAAGAGCTCCTCCATATGCCGTTGTAATATATTTCCAATAGACAGAAAGCCCAACTCTACCTTTCTCCCTTTCTTCCTCTTGAATAAGCTGGCCTTTTGGTTCAACTACATTATCTGTATTATCACTTTGCCTATCTTTGTTTGCCTCTTCCTCCTCTGTAACTTGTACACTAGAGATATTTACCTCTTGATCAGCTATACCTAATTTATCCGACGCTTCCCCACCATCTAGTGAATCAAGTGCAGATAATGCCTTTTTATGTGCCCCAACAAGCTCCATAAAGTCAGTCCCTGAGTTGAGCAAATCATTATAATTTCCACATTGAGTAATTTCCCCATCTTTCATGACCTAATAAATAAGATATACCAAATATAGTAAATTCTCTTTCAAATGATAAGGATTAAATCATGAGAACAGAGCTCACCAAAATAAGGTTGGCAGCAGGTAAGAACTCTACTTGATGAGTGATATAAATAACTGTCTTTGAACTTAAAATTCCTAGTAAACATTCCTGCCATATACAGAAATAATGAAAGAGCCAATTAACCAAAATATTAAAACAAGAGTGACACTAAATAAGGATCATGTTTCAAAACAGTGTGGAAAAGCATAATTTGAAGGAAACTAAATCTACATAGCATCTAAGTTCTACAGCCAAATACATAGCATACATCAAACAAAATATCATAATGGGTTACCTTAAAAAGGTGGGATCCTGTATGCGCATCCACAGCACTAAAAGGATCATCAAATAGATATATATCAGCATCTTGATAGAGTGCCCGTGCAATCTGAATTCTCTGTTTTTGTCCACCACTCAAATTGATTCCCCTCTCTCCAATAATTGTCTGATCACCTAATGGCAGAATCTCCAGGTCCTTCTTCAGGGAACATGCTTCAAGGACCTTCTCATACCTTTCCCTATCCATCTCCTTACCAAATAATATATTGTCTTCAATCTTCCCACTTTGAATCCATGGAGACTGAGCAACAAAGGCCTTAGATCCACACACCCTTATTGTTCCTGATATCTTTGGCACTTCTCCTAAAATACATGACAGTAGACTGGACTTGCCTGAGCCAACAGTACCACATACAGCAACCCTCATGCCTTGTGTGACAGTAAGATTTATACCTTTCAATGTTGTATTACAGGAAGAAAAGTCCCAAGAGAAATTACCGTTAACTACTTCAATTGCTGTATGAGAACTGTTCCTCCGAAGCTTATCTATAACATCAGACTGCAAGTCGTCAAGTCGAAGGAATGATGCAATCCTATCCAAAGATACTTTAGTTTGTGCTATCATCGAAATTGTCTCTGGAAGATTATATATGGGCTCTTGAAGTATTTGGAATGTTGCAAGTGCAGATAAGATCTTCCCTGATTCAAGTGGGATCCCCATAAGTGCACAAGTACCAAAGGTAGCCACAGATACAAATGTGGGTGCACCCCAGAACACAAAGGCGGTAATGGCTGATGTGTAAAAGTCTTTCCTTAACCAGCCTTCTTCTGTCTTCCTCAATTCAGTAACCTTAGACAGAAACTTCATTTCCCATCCCTGAAGCTTGAGAATTCTCATGTTCCTTAAAATCTCGGATGTGGCCTTCATTCGTCTATCTTTTGACTCCATTAACTTGTCTTGAAATTTTTCCTGCAGTGACCCCATGGGAATATTCGCCAACATAACAATAATGGTAGCAACCAATGCAGCAATCGAAGCCATTCCAAGATTTTTATACAAAATAAACAAGGCCAATGCTACTTGCAAAAACACCATCCACAGATCATGAATGTACCAACTGAAATCACCAATTCTTTCAGCATCAACAGTCATAAAGTTGATTATTTCTCCAGTAGTGTGGGTCTGCTTGGCTTGACAGGAAAGGGTCAAGCTTTTACCATAAATCATTGTCACAAGCTGTGCTTGGATCCTAATTCCAATTTGTTGCAATATAAAGAGCCAGTGCCTCTGTGACAGGCATTCTATAATCTTGGCAACAAAAAATGCAGCCACCAGAACATATCCCTCATTCTTAAAAGTTTCTTTGCCATTGAGGTATTGAACAAAAGTGTCAATGGGATATGGACCAACGTAAGAAGCTAAAGTGTTTAAAAGTGCAAGAATGGCTGTTGCAAAAAGCTCTTTCCAAGCTGAGAGTAGTAATGACTTCACCAACTTAAATGTGGTCACTCTGTTTATTGTTCCACACTCAGCCTCAAGTCTATTTCTAAAAGGTGGGAAAACTCCAGCTACACTGTCACAACTAGCTAGTTGAGGGACATCCTCAAGGTCTAGAGTTTTCTGCTTGCCCGCAGCAATCAGAGAACCCACCCAAGTGAACGTAAGAATGCTGAAAAGTCCAGCATTTGAGTAGGGAGTAACAGTTTCCTCCCCCTTGGTCTTATTTGACTCTAACGCATTACTAACATCAGTATTATTATTCAAAAGAGGCTCTTGAAGAGTATTATCTTCACTCTCATTTTTCACAAAAAACACCACGTAACAAAAGAATATACTCACAAAGGAGGAGACACCATCAGAAATCAAGTATTGAAGTGGCAACAAAACTTGCTTGAGATGGAGAATAACGTCCGATATAAAGCAATAACAAGAAATAAGGAGGTAGAAAGCGCACCAAGCTCTGAAGAAGAACGGAAATTTCCTTTCATCTGAACTGAAGAATCCAGCACGCAAGTAAACACTAATGACACCCCAAGCAACTATTTTAAGAGCCAAATCCAAAAGGGTCACGAACTTTTCATCAGACCAACCATTTCTATACCAATAGAAGTAACACAGTAGAAACACGACAAGATTAAAGGCAGAGGCACCCAAAGAACAAAACAGAGTCCTTGGATATAGAGTACCCCTGAATCTCTCCTTGGAACCATTTCTAGCACCCACAACAAATTTATGCCACACCCATGAAACGAAGAACGCAACTAACAAAGCAAGGTGGAGAGAAGCAGACAACAAATGCAGGAAAATGGGTTTTAGGAGAAGACTCGCGTCAGAGTCCATTAGCGATTTGTGTGGGAAAACAAAGAACATAGCTTTTAAATCAGAACAAAATCTAAAATTTGCGTCAAATACGGAAATTTTTGAAATGGGGATTTATGGAATAGGCGGTGCTAGAGGATTCAGGTAAGGATTCTAGTTCAGATTCAGGTTCGTGCAAGACTGAGAATGAAAATCTGGGAAAAAACGAAACATTTTAAAAGGGAGAGAGTGAGAATGTGAGAGAGTCAAAGATGGGATTCCTTGGGGGATCGTTAACGTGGTGCCCAAGAATGGACGTAGACGACCGAGGGAGCAGACCCATTTTAAGGAATGGGGTCTGTGAGAATAGGGAGGCCAGAGTCACATCTTTCATCTTTGGCGGCCTGCAAATGATTTTTAAATCCCATATAAAGTTAAAAGAGAGTTTAATAAACAAGTAAAAATAAATAAAAGAAAGTTTTTTGGGAGAATTACATTGAGGTCCCAAGAAAGAGGAGAAATGAAGAAATGATCCTTATAGATTGCAAAATGAAAAAATGGTCCCATGGAGTTGTCAATACAGGCTCCTGGAGTTATTAATGAGTTGTCAATACATGCTCATGGAGTTATTAATGGGACCATTTTTTTTATTTTTTTTCTTGCATGGGACCTAAGTGTAATTCTCCCAAATTTTTTTTTTTAATAACTAAGTCAAAGAAAGAAGGTAAAATTTCACTTAGCCCATAGGAGTAAAATTTCAGCCGGCTCTCAAAATTTTTTTTGAAACTTGACTATACCCATGATCAAAATTGAAATTAAGTTTTGTAGGTAAAAAAATAATAATATCCTTACTTTATTTATTTTATAAATAGTTATATTTATTTTATAAATTTTCATATTTATTTTGTAAATGGTCCAAATGCTTGTGATTTCTTATATTCTTTTGAATCTCTTTATTTATCCTGTAAATATCTTTATTTGTCTTATAAATATTCATATTTATATAGTGAATTTTCATATTTATCTTATAAGTGGTCAAAATATTTTTAATTTCCTATGTTTTTTTAATCCCTTTATTTGACTTGTAAATCTTTTTGTTTATCTTATAAATATCCTTATTTGTCATGTAAATGCTTTTCTGAAAAAATAAAATAAAAGAAAGGCATCATTGTCTTTTTATAAATAAAAATTAATTTTATTTTGACCATGGGTGCAATGAAGTTTTATAAAATCTTAGGGGTTGACTGAAATTAATTTGCCAGCAAAGACTAACTAAAATTTTCCAGACAAAGAAAATTAGAATACATATCATTTTTTTTTCTTTTGTTTTTGTTATAGATTCTTTATGTGAGCCCGAAAAGAAAGAGGTTGTTTGTTTAAGAAACAGTTTTTTATTATAAAACAAAATGCAAAAAAAAAAAATTATTTAGCAATTTAGTAATAAAGGTTTTTTCTTAAAAAATTGCTAACTAATTTTAAAAACTAAAAACCAAAATAATTTTTAGATTTTTAGTGTTTATAACTCTACACAATTTTATATTTCAAAAATGAGAATTTATTATTAAATTAGATATATTTCTTGGTATAGCTTTGATATATCATCTATATTGATATATTGATTTTATTTTATTCAAATTCTTTTTATTTGTTTTTTTCCAACCAAATTATTATTAATTAACTATTTTAACAACAATTTAAGATAATAAAAAATAATTAAATCATAACTTATCATACTCGATAATAAAATTTCTATAATATCCATATATAAAGCAAATGAGCATGATCAAATAGAAATAGTTAGTGATAAGTAAAATATTTGTATATTTATTTTTTCCTTATATGATGATTTTATGGATGATATTTGAGATTAATGTAATAAATTTAGGTGTAATTGATAAATACAAGATGATTTTGGCATAAATATTTTTATTACTATTATAATATTTACTTGTTTTCTCTTTTGATTGCCACACAATAAGAGGAGAAAGAAGACCAAAAATTGGACCAATGGAATTGAAAAAGTCAATTAATGTAGCATCGGTTATTATTCACAGGGTCACTATCCACGACGGAAGTACTGTAGTGGATGGAAGCTCTGTTGCAAACACAATTTTCATTGTAGCAACACGCTTTTCACTGTAGCAATCGCTTTTTTGTTATTGTAGCAACATGTTTTTCCCCCTATAAATAAAGATGAAGGCCAATCACCAAAAGGAAGAGAGGGAAGAGATGTAGAGGCTTCATTCTCTGACAATTAGAGGTCCTTCTCTAACAGTTCTGTAAAAAATTGTGTTATTTTTTAGAGTTAATTTCATGAATTGTATTATTTTTTTGCATGCCACGCACATATATTAAAGGTTTTACCTCCTAAATGGACGGCTTAAAATTGTATTACTTTTTGCATGCCTTCATCTTAGAAGGCTTAAGATTGTATTACTTTTTGCATGCCACCTACATGGAAGGTTTTACCTCCTAAATGGACGGTTTGATTTCTCCATTTTTCATGCATCTTTTGATTGTATATTTATATTCCAGAATTTAATATTCAAGTTTAATGCAGTATTTTTGAGATTTTTATTCAAGCTTTATGCAATATTTATGAAGTTTTCAATTTATTTTGGTTTTATTTTTAATTTCATCATGAGTTAAATTTCTATTTTTCTATGGTGATGACGTAGCTTACTAATGAGAGATTGAATCTTAACTTATTAAATCTAGTTTTAATTTCTCCTTTATAATTGAGTTTTAATTATTATTCTTAATGGTTTCATTTGATTGGCCATCTTTTAAATGATTTCAATATGTATGTTGAGACCAAAAGGAGATACATGTGTGTAGACCCTATAATTAAAATCATAATTTGCATATGAAATAGGAATATATTCATATGAGTTGTATAGTTTTAATGAGTTCCATAAATCTTAATGCATGATTAATTGCTTAAATTCATATAGGAATATATTAGATTAGCAATTAACTATAGAATTGCTTGACCTTGGAAGAAGCTAGTAATTAAATGAGGAAAACTCGACTATCAATTATATAAAATCAATTGAACTAGAATAAATAAGTGATTCAATCCGAAATTTGTTAAGTGAAATTTGACCCCTAGAACTTTTTCTTGTAATTTTTTTCATATTATTTACACTCATATTTAATCATTTTCTATTTTGTTCTTTCCATCACCAATTTATCGATTGACTAAAGAGAATTAAAATTACCTATTTTGGTACTTAGTGATCAATCCTCGTGGGAACAATACTCTACTCACTTCTGTATTACTTGATTACAACAGTATACACTTACACTATTTAATAGATCATCTACACACATAACAGTTAGTATGAGTAAAAAAGTAAGTTAATACGATTTTGTAAACTATAAACATAAAAATTATAAAATTGATGCTTGAACTCACAAGTTTGACCGAGTTTACAATTGTTACAAGTTTACGTGTAATTCGACATTATTTTGTAAGCTAAAGACGTAAAAACTGTAAATTTAAAGAGTCAACTAGCGAGTTTGACAATAATACTCTTTTATACAATAACAAAGGGAGATATGAATTCAGGTAAAAACGGGAGATCTAAATATGCTCAATAAATATTTTGAAAAGATTACTAACTAATAATTAATGAATATAATGATTTTTGTTTTTTTGGGGAAGGAACGTATAAACATTCGGGAATGAACGCATAAACATAAATTGGTCCCCCCAGAGGAATATGAATCTTATGATTGGGACAAAAAGAGTGTAACCGTCACATTTAAATAGGCTGTAGTTAGTATTTAAATATATTTTATAATTGAATAAGAGATAAGGATAATTTAAAATTTTTTACACAATTTGTATAATACGATCTTCATTCATTTTTAAATAAAAACATTTGGCTTATTCAGTTTGTCACATATACAATATCAGCATGCTAGCAAATTTCCCGACATTCACCCGGGATATATTCGATAATTAAAGGGTTTTATAGGGCATCTTTGCCCATCTCAGTTTCCCATATCGGGGATTATACAACAACTACAATTCTATGGTCAACATGTTTATACAAATGTCTAAAATGATAACCGAAAATCAAAAAGCTAAGACTACCGTTGGCAATCCTAGTCGTCCTTGTTCATTTGCTTGTCTCTGGACCCGTGCAACACCCCAAATTTTATATTCACCAAATATATTGTAATTATTTGGTAAATTCAATAAAATGGTGAATATTCATGAATTTGGAATTTATGAATTTATAAATGTTCAATTTCATGGGAAATTGGGCAAAAAATAATTATGGAATTAATTTGGGTAATTTAAAAAGCCCAATATTAAGGTCCAAAAATGAAGGAATATTAGAGAAAATATTTGGTCCAAAAATAGATGAAAATTGGTGAAAGAAAAATAAGAGAAGAAATTGAATTAGAAAGGTAATGGCAAAATCGTAATTTTGCCAAAATAGCACAAAATAAATTATTTTTCAATTAATTGAAGTTAATTTCAATTAATTAAGGAAAATAAAGGTTAAAAATATATTTAGAATATTTTGGTCAATTTAATATGAATTTATGGAAAATTTGAGCAAAAAGTGCAATTTTGACCAAAATTGAGACTTTACGTGTATACGCAACCGAAACAAGTTGTGAAGCCAATTGAGACCATAGGGAGGGACCCCTAGGTGTCTCCTACATGTGGAATAAATAAGGAAATACTGATTGGACTTAATGAGCATGGTTATATGCACATAAGGATTTATGTACATAAGTTCATTTTTGAAATTTTGGAAAATAAAACAAATAAATAAAATATTGTAAAACATATGATAAATAAATATATCATCATCCTCTTCAGCCATTTTCGTGCTCAGCAACCTGAACCATAGAGAGAGAAGGTTGAGAGAGTTTAGAGAGAGAAAAAGAAGAAAAATCACAAGGTAAGCCGATTTCTCCGACGATTTCGCTTCTAACGCGTATATCTCCGACTCTAAGCTACTCCTCTTTGTTCTTTAGGGTTTGGAGGCTCAAAAATCTGTTCTCTAAAGGTTAGGGTTTCAGCCATTTTTGGGAAAAGCTTGTTGGAGCTTGAGGTAACTTCCAAACCTTTGTATATTAACTATTCTGGCTGCTGTGGGCAATTTAATCGGTGAAATTTCGCCGGATT
Source organism: Inga leiocalycina (assembly GCA_963242795.1). NCBI lineage: Eukaryota > Viridiplantae > Streptophyta > Magnoliopsida > Fabales > Fabaceae > Inga > Inga leiocalycina. The sequence continues at coordinate 30,215,718 of OY725325.1, read as the reverse complement.
GCCATTGGTTTTAAATTTTGGAAAAGTGTATATCTAAGGGTTATGCTGCCCAATTTTAGTTCAAATGGTTGTTATAACTCAATTAGATGGTTAATAAAGTGGTTAGGAGTAGAAAGGAACGTGTTTACGGAGCCGAAATCGTAAAACCCCGATTTTTCCCGGAGAACACAATTATTTCGGCCAGGGATGTTTGAGGGCCTTAGAGTTGGATTTTCAATGATTTTATGGTTCCATTGGATTCAGTGGGCGAAAATAGGTGGGGTTACAGTTGGGCACTTTTTCAGAAAAGGCTGAGAAAGCATAATTACGGGAACGCCCCTAAAACCCTAAAAGTAGGGCTGCCAAGGGCAATTTCGTAATTTTACATTGAATTTGGTAATTTTGAGTCCGGAAATGGATTCCTTGGATGAAAATACGTCAGGATAGCCATAGTCAAAAATTTGGAAAAACGTGCCATCGAGCCGGTACGCGGGGCCGGGGTCCCGGGGGCATTTTGGTAAATTTTCACCATAGGCTAATATAACCACAAGAAACACTATGGAAGTGTCTAAAATGATACTTGGATAGGTTATGACCTATTTCTTGTATATTTGATGTTTTAGGACCGAGTTGGATGCCTTTAGTTGACACGTTTTACGGGGCGGGCCCTTTGAGACAAGAAAGAGGTTAAGGTAGGGACTACTATCTCTCATATACTATGTGACTATTTGTATGATGCGTGTTACTGTATTTTTTGATCTGAACACGTGCTGGAGGCACATTACCTAGCTGTGGTCTAGGACCTAGCTGAGGTACACTGGTCTTACCTAGCTGTAGTCAAGGACTCGGCTGAGGTACATGTAGGGGTTTCAACGGGTTAGTTGGCCCTGAATTTTGTGTACACACACGGATGAAATGAATTTTCATTTTACTTGATACGGTGCATTGCATATTTAATTTTCGCATTTTATATGTTGATCGTATGTTTCTACTGAGATTCCTTGGAATCTCACCCCTTTTTCTAATCCAAATGTCTCAGCGGGTGCCAGCGGTTCAAAAGGCAAGGACATAGTTCCGGGAAACTGACGGGCATGTTTCTCGAGACACAGTTGGTGGTTACATTTAGCCTGTACTTGGAATATTTTGGGATATTCTGTATATATTTGTAATTATTAGTGAATTTTTCTCTGTTAATGTCTGTCTGTAAACAAATACTTATTATCAGTATAACTGTACTTTTCTGTTTGCCTATGGAACTTGTTCATTATTGCCCTGCGCATATCAAAATGGAAACGGGTGTTGACAACCCGCTTGCCCTGGCTAAAATGATTAATTGGAAAAAGTGAGATTCAAAAGAATCCCAATAGTAACATTTCACGTATATGATGCATAATAAAACAAATAATGTAAGTATATATCACAATTCAGCAATATCAGCATTCAAAGTCGGGCTATCCACCACGAATCAATCATTCATTCAAGGCAGGGCTAACCGCCACAGACCCAAACAACAACATTCAAGGTTTATTGTTATGTGCCATAATCTCACCACCCTGTGGGCATGGTCCTCCACTATGGGTTGATCCCCCATGTGGCCGTAGGTCACAACTCACAAGGATTCAAGATTGGGCTAACCGCCATAATCCTAATCAATAACAGCAGTATTCAATGATAAATACACACAAGTAATGTATTAAATATGATATAGGAGAAAGTGTCACTATCTTGTTTTTTCCGTTCTTATTCAGACATAGGCTTTTTACATTCCGAGCAAATATCAAATCCTATAATCATAATTAAGAAGACAAGTTATTACTTATCCCAATACTCAAATGACTTCAAAAACACTTAGATTTGATTATCATTAAAGTCTCTTAGGTGACTACTAGAAGCCCAAACAAATGCCTAAAGGGTTGGGAAGTGCTATCTCAAAGACCACCTTTTTAGTGTGCCTTATAAAACGTGCGCTTTTAGCTTCCGACTTGATTCTAAAATATTAAATGTACAAGAAATATATAATAACATATCCAAGTATCATTTTAGACTATTCCATAGTATTTCTTGTGGTTATATTAGTCTATGGTGAAAATTTACCAAAGTGCCCCCGGGACCCCGACTCGGCCTTGCATTATCTAGCTCGATGGCATGTTTTTCCAAAATTTTGACTAGGGCTATCCTGACATTTTTTAGCCCAAGGAATCCATTTCGAGGCTCGAAATTACCAAATTCATAATTATGTTTTTTCGGCCTTTTCCGAAAATGTGACTAACTGTAAACTCACTTATTTTTGTCCACTGAATCCAATGGAACCATCTATTTCATGAAAATCCAGCTCCTCCTCCCCCCCAGAACAGTGCTGCCCGAAACTTTGGTCAAAAATGGAAAAATTAGACTTTTGTGTTTTAGCTTTTAAAAATCATAACTAATTCTAGAAAAATCGAAATGAAGTGATCTTAAAGCCCATTAAAAGATATTTAAGTCCTTTACATAGGAAAAATATGAATCAAGACTTTCTAGAATCATAAAAATACAGAATTACACGAAATTCCATACTGCTCCAATATTGCTTCCAGTTTCAACCCCAAAATTTGAAAAATCATAACTCCTAGCTCACAGATCGAAATGACATGAATTATATATCCATTTTGAAGCTTGGCATGTGAAATTTAAGACTGAAGAGTTTCAGAATTTTTCATCACCATTTACCCATTCAAAACATCCATACAAACTAACTGCCTACACAGGGTTCTCACTAACCAAAACTTACAACTTTTAAACCTAAGTTTCCGATGGTTCAAAATTCACATCTAACACTGCTCTGACACAATTTTCCATAAGGAAACCAATGAAAAAATCAAAACAATCAAATCCCGACCTCATCTATATCTTTTGTTTTTGGCATATTTTCAACAAAAATCCTAAAATTGTCAAACTTGACATTTAAGCTTCAATCAAATTCTATCTATCCAAGATACATCACAAGACACCAATCCCATGACCACAACAACTCAAACACACCAAGACCCTAATTTTCAAAAATAGTGCAATATTCAAGAATTCCAAAATTTAACCAAATGACCACAAAACTTATATCAAAGTGTTTATCTCTCTCACCTCTACAACTTTCTCAAAAGGAGTTTCTTGCTTGACCAATCTTTAAATTTCCTTGAGTGCTCAAAACACCTACAATGGAAGATCTAAAACCATAGAATTGAAGCCCTCAACATAAGGAATAAGATTGAAAAAGAGAGTTTTTACATTAAAGGTCATTTATAGGGTCAAAATGCTTACTTTTTGCAAGAGCTCTTCTTTTTTCTTTGGTCTTCAATGGCAACCGAATTAGAGCAAGAGAGACTCCCATACTTGTGAAAGCCGAATAGAGAAGAGAGAGGGAAGAGAAATTTTTTTTTTTTTTAAAAAGCCAAGTTGACTTTTCCATCATCTCTCCCTTCATCCTATTTTGCCAAGTGTCTCAATCTCCTTGTTTCTCATAAAATAAGTAACTACTTAGTTACTCTAACTACTCCATCAACCATTTAGTCACACTTCTCATTTCTTTTAGTTAGTAATTAATTTCTTCATTAATCATGACTAATTGACCAGTAATTTTCCATTCTTGCAATTATTCCCCTGATTATGGTACATTTACTTTAATTGCCACATAACACATATTTTAATTCTTTTCTTCTTCTCCATGCCCCATTTTCCCCTATTTTATCCCAAAAATTACTTTGTCACATAATTATGCTAAAATACAGGGTGCTGAGCATTTTCAATAATTAACTTGTGTCTCAAATCAACTTGAATTTCACAAATTCATTCATTACAACCCACTACAAGGTCATTAGCTCTAAATCAAAATTTAGGGCATTACAAAGAGCCCCGGCAGAAAAAGTGAAATGTGTGGATATTAATGTGTAGTCTCCAAGTAAAGTCACTTGTCTTTATATCACCGTGTGATTGTTTAGAATAGTAATTGAGGCTTTTTAAAATAGCTTTTCAATCATGATTCATAGTATATGAGATAAATATGTTAGAGTAATTTTATCTCGTTTTACGTAAATGAGCACTTTTAGAAGTCTCAAATGTGATCCCATGTGATCCCATAGAAGCACTGTAGAGCATGTTTGTTTTGATGTTGAGATTGTTTATAAGCTGCTTTTCATGTAACTCAAGATAAAAATCTTATCACATATTTACCTCGTATACCTTAAATCACAATTAAAAAATTATTTTTATATATTCCTATCGATGTTCCAAACGAGCCCTATATAGACTAATAAGATTCCCATTTGCCTTTTGAATTCTTTTAGGGCTCTTCGTTAATTACAAATGATGACGTGCAGGAGCTAATGGCTTTGTGCGAACCGGGTAGGAGCAGGGGATCTTCGTATTGTTGGGAGCATTGCATAAAAAATAAAAAAAAATATATTTTATAAATAATTAAATCCAAGTTATTAAAATACTAAAAAAAGAAAGAGAAAAACAAGAAAATACTACTTGAACTTCAAAATCTCAAATAAATAATTTTCTACTAAAATCAATAATTAATTGATATACTTTTGTAGTCAATACCAATATTCTGGTTGATGATAAGACTATTTTAGAATTTTAAAGTTTAAATGGTATTTTTTTTTTCCAAAAAAAAAAAAAAAAGAGGAAAAGACATGAGAATCTGTCCCCATTCAAAGATTGTTTATTAATCAATTTTCTAAATATGTTTGGCCCATTTTGCACTTTAAAATTTCTGTCAACATTGAATATTGGGTAAAAGGTGCAATCAACATTTTGAATTATTTTTAGAATTATAATTTTAACAATAAAATATTTAAGGATGTAATTTGAACCATCACATATTCTTTTTGACCGGAGATCCTAACATATTTAAATCGATGCAATTTCACTCGTTTACAAACATAATTGTGAACCCTGTTTGCATACGGCCTAGATAAGCTTTTTATTATTTAAAAAATAATGCACATAATATTTAAAAAAGCCACTTGTGTCTTATTTTAAAAAAACACACCACTATCTCATCTGAATTAGTGAAGGAGTTAGAACTTGGGGGGCAAAAAACCACGTTCGAAAACCACAAGTGGAGAAAAACAAAAGACACAGATGGTGGTGTGCGACTTCGCTAAAGTGAAATATCATGGAAGCCTTCAATTGTTTTCCTACCACCGGTCTTTAATTAAAAGCTCAATTGTCTTTTTGAAGACATTAAGATAGCTAAATATATTACTCTAAAATATTTATATTTATCGTTTTTCTTTAAACTAACTTGTTTAATTTATAAATTGATATACAATCTAATAAAACACAATATATATTATGATTAAGTAATTTATTTAATTTTTTTAACTTCTTCAAAAAAGTTAACTGAGTCTTATATTAAAGAAGAGGAGTATTGCAATTTTTTTTGCTGCAAGAGAGTTGTTAAATGAAGAATTTGAGAGTGAGGAGGATGATTCAGTAAATGAAGAAGATGAGGGTGAGGAGGAAGGGACAATAATTGAAGAATCTAAGATGAGTGAGGAGGAAGAGTCAGAAATCGAAGAAGAATCTGAATGTGAAGATGAAGAGATGCAAGTTGACGAGCTCTTCCCCTCCCTGTAGCGTCTTGTCTTGGCACCCACATGGGTTTCAATTTAAGAAGCCCTAGATCTTCTATTCATTAAGAATGACTTTTTTTAAAAAAATAATAATAATACACACAAGTGCCATTTTTAATGTTTATGTGGCAATGGAGTAAAAGTTGTTTATGCCTATGTTAGTCCATGAGTGAAATTGCATTTATTTAAATATATTAATGGTAAAATTATACCCCTAAACACTTCAAAATAAAATTTGCATATCTAAAAATAATTTGGGGTGCCAGGTGCACTTTTAGTCTTAATATATTACCACAAACAACTTATAATTATTCTAAGACATTTTTAGGCTAACATGTGAAAAAAGTTCATTTTATCTCAATTGATGACATTCACAAATTGAAGTTAAGGTAAAAATCAATTGGTGTAATGAGATTGATGTTTAACTTTTATAAGAAATTGGGAACAAGTCTCCCATTAGAAATTTTATTGGTGAAAAGAGCTTAATCAAAGAAGCATTAAGTATAAAAAATTTGCAGAATAATGTTGCTTTTTGTGTATATATAGAAACTTGTTGAAGCCCTTCTCACTAATAAAATTCCTAATGTGAGGCTTTTTTCCTAATATTATTGAATTAGACTTACGTGTGTTGGGGGGTCAATTAGAAGAATTTTCTTAATATAATTTTTTATGTGTACAATTATCCTCCTATTTGAGGTGATTCTATTTGAAATACTATCAAGTATTAAATGTGAGTCATTCTCGTAGCGGGATTCCAACCTTGTAAAATCATATCATTCATTTTTGTTTATAAATAATTAAACTACTTTTATTTGATAGTAGAAAGGAAGAATGACAATTAAAAACCCTATTAAAAAATTGGTACAAAACAAGAGCATATTTATAATTGAAATTTTGAAATTACATAAAAACTTGGAAAACTTTTATTTAAATCAATTTAAAATACCAAAATCTAGAATCAGACATGCGCTTTTAATGCCTAATAATATGCCTATAGGTCTATTTAGGGATTTATGAATTTGTTAATTTTATCAATATGTTCTTTTGCTATTTTTTCTATCTCATTCTTTTTTTAAATAAAATTTTCATTTCAATCTCATCCATTTCTCACATCTCCTAGGTAACATACTTAATTTATAGGACTTACAAAAAAAAGTCATTTGCCATTTAGGATGTATATAATTAGAGAGTATGAAGTGGGTTGTGAGAAATTAATATATTATTATTATTATTATTATAAAAATTTAATTAATTTTAATAATAATAATCAATGATGCTGAAAAAAAAAACTATGGGAGTAAAATAATCCAGATTAATATGTACAAAATGAAGGGAAAGAAACAAAACAGTGAAAGAAAGAAGAGAGAGAATAATTATATATTATTATATTTTCAAAAAAATAATATTATTTTAGTAAAGGGCACAAACCCTAAATTCTGTCCCTAATCCCTATAGATACTCTTATTCTCCTTCTCTCTCCACACTCCAAGCGCTACTCCACTCTCCACGTACAGGTCCATTTTTTTTTTGCCATACAGGTCCGTTTTTTCTTCATCTCAATTCTTTCTTTCTCTTCCTTCAATGTGAAAAAAAAAACCGTCCTGTCAAAGCTTTTGTTCCTTGACTTTAATCTTGTATTTCTTCAAGATCTATGATCCGGTGTCTTACGTATATTTGTGTCCCCTGGCAAAGATGGAGATATATTGACCGTTTATTTGGGATAATTTATTTTTAATTTATAAGTATTTATAAATTATGATTTATGATATATGAGGTAAGTATATAAGAAGAGTTTTATCTCGACTTATGTTATAAGGACTTATTATCCAAAAATAAATGATGCCAAATATATACTAAATATAGTGTGTGTTTGGTGAACAGCCATCATTTTTTTTTTTTGAATGTTTTGGGAGGCTTAAAGGCAATTAAGCTTTTGCTAAAGCTCAATTGGTGAACGTTCAATTGTGAGAAACTAGAGAAAGAATCTTTTATTAAAAGCTAGTGACATTTTATGCTAGATTGGGTTATCTGAAAATTAGTTATATGATATTAGTTTTTCCCATAAAATATTTTTTAAATAGTATGTAGTATCAAAAAATATTTTTTGAGTATTTTTAACCCCTTAAAATACTTTTCAAGTTGTACCCGTTACCCAGTGTGCTATCAGACTGATTACAATTTTACCCTTAATATACTTTTTCAACTCCAAAACTTATTTTAAAATATTTTTTTGGTGCTTTTAACGCCTTAAAATATTTTTTCAGTTGTACCTATTATGTTATCAGACTGATTGCAATTTTACCTTTAATGTACCCTTTCAGCTCCAAAAATTACTTTAAAATATTTTTTGGTATTTTTAACCCCTTAAAATAATTTTTCAGTTGTGCCCAGTCTTAGGAGACTGACTACAATTTTATCTTTAATCTATTTTTTTTAGTAGTAAAGAACACTCAAAACTTAGCATATTGATTTATTAATTTTCACCTACTCTAAAATATTTTTTCAGCAGCACCTAATATTTTAAAGTAATTTTTAAATATTTACTTGATTTATTAAATATTTTTCCACTCACTCTCTTTTACCATTATCACAAAAGTCACTTGTGCCTAAGCCAATCCAAACAAGTTTTACTTTTACAAAAGTCATTTATATAACTACCAATCCAAACATAGATCACAATACACAATCTGGCTTTTACCAAAAGTAATATTATCAAAAGTCAAATTGAAACAAGCCCAATTATCAATCGCTCTTTCAAATACACACTTTCTTTTTAGTTACTGTAGTTGTATATATATTATTAAAAAAAATATTCACACCAGATTTCAAGGTTGTTAAATCTGGACTAGTCGCTGAACTGGTCAGGATACCAGGTCAAAGGTTAGTGAGTTAGACTGGAGTCAAACTGAAGCTAACTCGGAACTAAACCGGTGAGAGAGTGAAGATTTCAGGCTTATTAATATAAAATTATAAAGAAATTTTTTAAAAAATAGACATTTTTTTTTTTGAAAAAGATGAACTGGTTTTCTTCTGGGACTAGATCAATTTACCTACCGGTATGTTGGTTTCCAGTCCAAACCGGCCGATCCAGATCTGGTTTAATAACCATGACAGATTTCTCTCTAAACTGTGATGCTCCTTATGTCTGCCTAAATATTTATTATTATTATTATTTTTTTTTTAAAAAAATTTTCATCATATATTTGCTTCCCCCAGAACTCCTTTTGTGTGTGTGTGTGTGTATACATATATTAAAAAAAGCCTCCCGTCTTTTCATCTTTCTTAGATTTCATCTTTCTTAGAGACTCAGGCCGTATTTGATTCAACGGAGGTTAGGTTATGTTGAGTTTATTTAAGTTAGGTTATGAGAGGTTATAATGTTGTTTGGTTTAAAAAGATGATAGGGGAGGTTTGATATCTTGTTTGGTTTAAGAGGTTAGGTTATGGGAGTTAATTATAAGTGGACAAAAATACCCTTCTACATATATTCCTTTTTCTTTTACCATATATTTATTAATAATAATTATTTATGAAATTATTATTTTATAAGCCATGGCTACACTACTAGTAACAAAGGAGGAAGCTTATCAGCTAGAAAATCAGCCTTCCTCCATCCTCGAATGGGATTACATAGGCTGTTACCTAATCTCCTGTCTCTAGAAGGTTCGTAAACCTGAAAGAGGAATAAAATTGGAGAATTATTACTTGCATATTCTTTTTTTAAGTAAAAACATGATGAATATTTTCGCCAAAATGTCTGTTGTGGGATACTTACTAGATTTATTTTTCTATTTTATTATTATTTATAACTTAACAAATCGGGTCTTGTTTTTTCACTTTGAGTGGAGAATTTGATTGCGGAGGCCTTTGTTGATTTCAACTTACGAGGATGGAGAGAGATCCGAAGCAGAAATGGGAAGGGAATGTATCGGCGACGCTACGAAATGCGTCGGTGAAGCAGACATGGGAGCTAGTGAAGGACTTCTTCAACCTTCACAAATTGTGCCCTGCTTTAGCCACCTGCTATGGCATCCATGGCTCCAACGGCAAGCCCGGCTGCGTCCGATTTTGCTCCGGCTCTTCCATCCCCTCCGACAGCGTCGATCAACGCATCAGCTGGTCGAAGGAGAGGCTACTGGCCATCGATCACAACGAACGCACCCTTTTCTATGAAATCGTGGATAACAATATCGGCTTCAACTCCTATCGTGCAACTACGAAGATGTTGTCCATGGTTGTCGACGACCGCGGCGAATCTCTGATAAAGTGGCATTTCTCCCTCGATTCTGTCATTTCAAAAAATTATCATTGTCAATTTAATCACAGTGAGACACAAATATTCTCTCACATAGAAAAAAACCCTAAATTTAAAGGTTTTGTAAAGTAGGGGAGGTTATCACTAGAGGACAAAAAAACCTCTCACACCTAACCTAACCTTCTTCCAACCAAACACATATTTTTAATCTCCAACCCCACTCCAACCTAACCTAACTTAATAAAACTTCTAACCAAACAAAGCCTTAAAGTGCTTGTAGATATGTTTGTATCATTCTTCCTAGCTACTCCTTTGTTGCTGATGATGGTGGGATTTTGTGAGTGTGCGTGTGTGTATATATATATTCTAATTATTTCCTTAAATAACTCCTGTCGAATCCTACAAATATAAATATAAATATATACATATATATTAATTTTTATTTATTTTATCTTATTCTGTTTGTACCACCCCAAATTTTATTCATCAATATGCCTTGAACTTATTTATGGCATTTAATGAAATGGAATGATGAATATTCATGATAATAGGAATTAAACATTGAGAATTTGAAATGTGAACAGTGTTGCCAGTGAAATTTTCTATGAGGCAGTGAGTCTTTAATGTGATTTTGGATGACTAGGGATGAAAATAGGCTAGGCTAGGCTTTACTTAAATAGGCCTGGGCCTACAATAAAAAAATTTAAAGCGTGAACCTATATGTAGGCTTTTTTTTAGGCCTGAGCCTAAGCCTTCAAGAGGCCAAACAAGGCTTGAAGCCTATTTAAAAGCTTACTTAAAATATAGGTCTTTAAAACCTATGCATCAAAATTCATATATAACCGCCTTCACGCTTATTTAAAATATTACATTATGTCTTAAAAGCTTATGATCCATTCTCACTGTAATATAAAGGCTTAGTAAGGAAAGGAAAAGAATATCTAATGACAACAATTGTTCGAGCAAATAGGAATGAGAAAAACTAATGTATGTTGACTAATAAGATATATTCTAAAATTGACAAAGCATAACTAGTAACATATAAAACTAGATTTTATCTCTCTTATTGTTCCCACATAAATTGGGACAAACTCCTCCTACTAAGATTATAATATTTCATTTGACACTAACATAAACTCATACAAATTATTATGCTTTAGTGAACGGTACAAATCAAGGGAGAGGGAGTGAGTTAGCATTGTCATCTCGAGGAATCAAAGAGAATAGGGGTGAGGTTAATGATTGATGTGAAAATAAGGATTGAGAATGATAACAATGAAATGTGAAACTTAGAATTAAGGTTAAGTTGATAAATTTATAAATAATTTATACAATTATTTAGATGACATTATATATATTATAGTATAAATTAAAAAATTTAAATAGGCAAGACCTGTAGGCTTATAGGTTAGGCCTTGTGACAATAGCCTTGGCCTGTTTATCTAAATAGACTTGACAATGGGCTTGAGCCTAGCCTATTTAGTAAATAGGCTAGGTTAGGCTTTATGTAGGTTAGGCTGTAGACCCCTACCTATTTCCATCCCTATGGATGATCAAATGATGACCAAAAATTGTAAAATTTTATCTGATGAAAGTAGACATCTTAAACTTTAATTTGAAAGGTAATGGGTAATTTTTGGACTTGTATACTAAAAGATATGTATTTTTGTAGTTCGCTCAATGAAACTGGCCAGCATCTGTGGCAACATCCAAAAACAATAATTCTAGGAAGTTTGAGTTTCCAGTTGGCTAAAGGTTATATATTTCCTTAAAACTAGAGGGTTTCATAGCCTTTGTAATCACTCCAATTAAATTTCTACAAATAAATATATGAATTTTCAAATTTTGATGAAAATTCTACCCAATTTTACAACAAGTATGAAAATGAAAATAAATGTAAGGATAAAATGGTCATTTAACCAATAAAGCAAGCAACCATTTATTTTAACCTTTAATTGGGATAAATTTTGGGTGAAGTAAGGAGCAAGAAAGGAAAATACTTTACTTGGCTAGGATTAATTCAAGAAGGAAAATTTGTGGTAAAGTAAATTAAGCACATGGTAGAATTTCCATATAATATTATATTTTTGCAAGTAGTTGGAATAATTGGAGGAAACTAAATTGGGTGTATTAAGGGACCCTTAGGACGTCATTTATGGGTCAAGGAAGGGAAGGAAATTTGGTTCAATTGTAATGGGAGGGATTATGACACACTTAGTAGAAAATAAGCCCAAAGTACAAGTGTTGTCATAAATTGGATTTATTAATAAAACTAATTAAGGAAAATGAGAGAGATATTTTAAAACACTTGGTTCTTCTTTCTCTTTCTCATTTTCGTCCAAGCTTCACAGAGAGAGAGAGAGAGAGAGGGAGAGGGAGAGGGGGAGAGAGAGAGAGAAGGAGGAACTCAAGGAGGAAAATCTAAGATAAGGCTTTGTGATTTCAAGTGATAAGGCTTTTTAACTTGTGTAACCTCTTCTTTAACCTCTTGATTTTCGTGGAAAACATTGTGTAGCAAGCCAAATCTCAAGGTTGAGAGAGAGAAGGAGGACGATTTTGTTAGATATGAATAGTTTTGATGATGTCAAATATAGATGTCAAATATGAGCAAAAAGTTTGTATAATATACTTATCTTCCACATTGACTAACTACCATATTTAATGTTGTATATCTTGTAGATTAGTCATAGACATCATTGTGGGTTGATATTATAATGCCTCATAAATGGAGAATAATCATCAAGAAGAAAATCAAGAGGCAAGGAATTGAAGAAAGAAGAAAGAAAGATGAAGATTGAAGATATTCATCAAGAAGATTGAAGTTGGGTTATGAAGAATGATCATCAAGATTGAAGTTGGGTTATGAAGAATGATCATCAAGAGGAAAAACAAGAAGAAAGAGATTAAAGAAAGAAGAACTTGCAAGATCACATGAGAATATCAAGATTCAAGCTCCTAGAAGTGATACCGGAGGTTTCTATGATCATACGGAAGTTAGAATGGGTCAATACGAAGCTAAAATGATGTATACGGAAGCTATGGTACCTTTGGGGATGATTGCCCGAGTAATCACTCGAGTAATATGGTATTGTCTGATTTTGGAGGTGTTTACTCGAGGCCTTACTCGAGTAATCTGCCGGGTTATTTGATGAATTACTCGAGGCGGCACTTGAAGTAAATGGGACTCTGTTTTCGCGCGGCAGAACAGAGGTTCGGTATTTTGATGATATCTCTCCAACCACATGTCGGATCGAACTGAAACCGGTGGCATTGGAAACTAGACTTCCAACACGAACTTTTGACACCAAGATCACATTCAAAAGAGTTTAGATGAGGGAGATATGATTTGTTGAAGTTGACTCATGAATCACCGTCATATTCCAGGTCAGCTTCGGTATTTTGGACATAACTCTCAAAATACATATCGGATTGAGACGAAACCGGTGCCATATGAAATAAGACTCAAAGAGCTTTCCATGGATATATAATTTGTCACATTTGAAGCTATATCCTAAGAGCTATGACTTCTGGAAGTTGCTGCTCGTGATTTAAGGATTGTCTAAGAACAGTAGATACTCTTTGGATCATAACTTTTTGTACACAACGAGTTTGGAGCTGATTTTTGTTGCATTGGAATGTAGATAATGAGGGCTTTTCGATGATATATAATTTGCCATGTTTCGAGGCAAAATCAAGAATTTACTTAAAGGCACCACTCGAGTAACCATGTAGGTCACTTGCAGTTGCTCTCGGCATTTTGTACCACTGCCAATGTTACTCGAGGAGCTACTCGAGTAACTCACTATGGTAAGCAAAAACTTGAAGTTGATCAAAGTTTTCCCGATGATACTCGAGTAAGTACTCGAGTAAACTTTAATGAATACTCGAGTAGCTACTCGAGTAAATCACTGTACATGAAGAGTTATTGACGAAAACTTCAAGTCGCTACTGGAGTAAATCACTGTACATGAAGAGTTATTGACGAAAACTTCAAGTCGCTACTGGAGTAAATCACTGTACATTGACGAAAACTTCAAGTCGCTACTGGAGTAAATCACTGTACATGAAGAGTTATTGACGAAAACTTCAAGTCACTACTGGAGTAAAGCACTGTGCATGAAGAGAGAACTTCAAGTCACTACCCGAGTAAGCTATGCAGAAAATAGAAGGTCACTCGAGTAGCCACTCGAGTAACCTGTGAAGAAACTTGATATTTACTCGAGTAAGTACTCGAGTAATGCTTCCCAGAAAAACAGAACAGCGTCCGAAGATTCTGGAAATCAATGGAATGATCATATAACTCATTCTTCTTGCTTCTAATCACTCTAATACTTCATTGTATTAGTGTTTAATGCATTTTTCTAGTAAAACAATGAAGAGATGATGAGAAGAGATAAAAGTTGACTTTACGGAGCGGAGCGGCCAACGTTCCAACGGCTAGTTTTCAAAATCAAAGAACGGTCAAACAAAGCTGCGTCACTCTAACGAACATGTTGAAATACTCAAACGGTCATCAATCCTCATCAGCTATAAATAGAAGATCATCCAAAATAGAAGGAAGACTTAGAGAATATACATCGTCTAAATGCCAACATCCTGACATCATTGCCCATCGCACATACTCTCTGTTTCTCTACTTTCTATATCATTTACATTTGAGAGAGAGAGTTTTTGTATTATACTTCAGTGTTCATCATATCCACTCTGTGAGAGAGTTTGTAAACACTTTCAATTGTATTTCTGAAATGATCTCAAGGTAGAGGGACCTTGAGTGGGTTGATTTCCTTACGGGAAGCTGTAGAGAGAATCACTGGCAAGACTTTCTACTCGTAAGACTTACAAGGTGCAAGTAGTAGAGAACGTTGCTGCTCGTAAGACTTACAGTGGTGTAAGCAGAAGAGAACGTTGCTGCTCGTTAGACTTGCATAGGTAAGCTGGAGGGAAAGGTCTTCGGGATTGCTCTGCTCGTAAGACTTGTTGTAAGGGGGAGTATCTTGGTGAGAACTTTGTAAAGGCTTTTCTTGTGCCTGGATTAAACAAGAAAATAGTGGATTTGAAAATCTCAGGAGGAGCCTGGGGACTGGACGTAGGTCATCGTGGATTGGGCCGAACCAGGATAAATCATAGTTTGCATATACTCTTCCCTAAGCTCTTATACTTCCAGCATATATCATTTAAATATCTAACTGTGATTTATGATTCATTACTTTCATATTTATTGCTTCCTCTAAGATGCGAAAAGACTTTCAAAGTTCTTAAGTTTTTATCTTACACCCAATTCACCCCCCTCTTGGGTGTCAGTCGGTTCTAACAGATTTTAGAGAGTAAAGTGAAGAAATCCAAGATAACCTTAGGAACATCAAATATTTTGGTATATTGTTGTTGTTGTTGTTCTTGGCTTGGTTTGTGGATTATTTGTTGATTTTGTATGTTTGGAAAGTGGGAACCCTAAGGGGTTATGTTACCCAAATTCCCTCAAATTTTGTTTAGTATGTGTTTAAATGGTCTATCAAGCAGTTAAGAGTGACAAGGAGCAAGCTTTTGGTATTGAAACTCAAAAACACAATTTTCTTTTTTCTTGACCAAAGTTTTGACTAGCATGAGTTAGAGGGGTTAGGGCTGAAATTTCATAAATTTGATGGTTTCATTGTGTTCAGAAGGGAAAATTGTGTAGGGTTGATGTTGATCACTTTGGGAGATAAGCCCTAGAAGTGAAATTACGAAAATACCCCTAAAACCTTAAATAGGGACTGTCAAAGGCAAAACTGTCATTTGCAGTGATTTTGAGAAACCGAGGTAAAAAATGGATTCTACATGCAAAACTGTGTAGGAATAGCCCAGGTCAAAGTTTTTGGAAAAGTACAGTCAGACCGAGTATAAAGGGACTTAGACTGGGTCCCTAAGGGCATTTTGGTAATTTTACAGTTTTAGACTAATATAACCAAAAAAAGTAATTTGGAAGAGTATGAAGTGATATATAAATGGGTATTAACCTAATTCTTATAAAATTGGATTTTTAGGACCAGTATGTTGAGCCCGAACCGGATCAAATTAGGAACTGATTTGTGTTGCGAAAAAGGGTTTAAGGTAGTAACTCTATCATTTATACACTATGCCATTTTTTTTATGTTTGTATATGCCATCTTCTGTGATATAATTAATAAATGTGGTTTTTGCCGAAGAGGGCAATTTGAGTGTATAGAGGCACACTTACCTTGTTGAGTAAGATTCCAACCAATGTGTTACAGATAGTAGGGGATTGAGTCCCTAACTCATAATACATGTTGTGATGACTATTTGTGTGGTTACTATCTTGCATAACCTGGAGCATGACATATTTAATTTTCGCATTTTATATGATCGATCGTACATTCTTATTGAGATTCGTTTGAATCTCACCTTTTTTCAAAATTAAAATATTCTAGCAGAAGCTAGCGTCTCCAAGGGTGAGATGGTAAATACAGGCAAATGAAGTGTATGAGTCAAGTGACAGAGTTATTAGTTATATTTAGTTTAATTTTAATATATTGGATAGAAATTTGTATATATTATCAAACCCTGCGGGGAAACTCCTATATATAAACAAGTACTTAATGTCAGTATATTTTCGCTATTTCTATATGCTTATGTCAAACCCTTTAACATTTTGATATGTGCAAAGTAATAAAGGCACAGTTTCATATGCATACAGAGATAACACAATTATACTGATAAAATATACTTGTTTACAAACAAGAGTCTCCCCATAGGGTTTGAAAGTATATATACAAATTGTCCCAAAATATCCAAAATATTAAAAAATAGACTACATATAACCAAATAACCCCGATCTCAGGATCCACACCCTTTAATTGCCTGTATCTACCACTTTGCCCTTGGAGCCATTGGTTCCCACTGGAATATTTGTTTATCTGAAAAAGGGTGAGATTCAAAAGAATCTCAGTAGTAACATATAATCAATCATATAAAATGTGATAATTAAATATGCAATGCACCATATAATGTTAAATGAAAATTTATTCTATATCATGTGTGTGCACAATGCTCAGGGCCAAATGACTGTTTGGATCCCCTACTTGTCCGTGTACCTCAACAGAGGATGAGAGACTCTGAACAACCACGAACCGATGAATCAGACTCAGATTTGGGTTCTGCTGCTTATTCAGAGTTGGAACTGTGAAGGTATCATACGAATCATGACTAGATTGAGAATTATGGGAGTATGTGAAAGGCATATATTTGCGGGCCTTCTATGAATGGGACACCCCTGTGGCCCAATATATGGTATACTTGGACGAAATAGACACATTACACGAGGGGTAAAGCTACTTTGATTTGGATATTCCGGATAATGTGTGGATTCGTACTACATTATATTTCTTTCCGGATACAGTATTTTGGGCCAGGAAGAAGAATGATATAGTCTAGCGGGGTCCAAATAATAATTTCAATGAGTTCATGAGCATATTACTGAGCTTGTACAGAGGTACATGTACAATGAGTGATGTAGGGCCCAGGCAGTATATTTTGGGTGACCGGAGGCAGCTGACACTTCTTTTGAGGCAAAGGCAGTCACAGGGAACTGGTAGATGGAAGCTGAAAAGGCTGGTGTCTGTGTTTTGTATGGTACATAGAAAGTTAAACATGCTTAACCTAGGGAAATCCTAGGATGGATGACCCCCTGGGAAGCTATATGTAAATTATGTTGTGTGGTGTAAAAAGGACAAACAAGTGATATACAATAGTTTGTAGGTGGTGTGATGATTCTAGTTTTCCTTAACTACAATAAATATTTGCTATATGTTATATAGAACATATCTGTGTACCTGAAATATCATGAAATGACAAAAATGCCCTTGCATTTATATAAAATTTATTTCTTCTCTATTTTCATGTAGAGGGAATTATAGAGATGGCACGAACAGGAGGAAATGGTAGAGGTTGGGGTAGAGGCCGAGGAAGAGGTGGAGTTGGGGGTCGATATGGAAATAACGAGGAAGAATTGGGTGCTAGACCTGACCTGATATAGCAGTAGATTTTAGGTATATTGACCCAACAACAGGCTACAATGAATGAAATCCGGGAAGAGCTATGAGAAGTGCAACAGAGGCAAGATCTCCTAGAGGAACCGGTAAGGGGTGAAGGTGAAGAAGATTCACCTGAAGGACCCCAACTAGAGGATATTCTGCCTGAGCTTGAGGTTGACATACATATTTGGGTAGGAAGGTTTAGTAAACAACAACCTCCTGTCTTCCAGGAAAAATTTGATCCTCAGTTAGCTGAAGATTGGGTAACATGCTTAGAGAAAATTTTCAACATTCTGTTGTGCCCGGATGAAATTAAAGTCTGCTGGTAATTTATAAACTTGAGGGTGATGTTGATAGATGGTGGAAGAATATTGAACTGATTCTGTGGGGGAGGAATATTCCAGTGACTAGGGAATTATTCCAAGAGAAGTTCAATGAGAAATAGTTCCCCCTTCTGTTAAGCGAGAAAAGGAAAAAGAATTCCTCAGCATACAACAGCAAGACTGAGAGAGCTTTGATCACTATTTAGCTAACTATATTCGATTGCCTCGATATTCTGCATACCTCAAATATCGGGGTGATGAGGAATGGAGTGCGGATATGTTGATAGAGGGATTGCAGCCATAGTTGAAAAAAAAACTGGTTTCAAGGCGTTTCACAGAGCCCAATAAGGCAGTTGAAGAATGCCATATCACTGAGACTAATTTATTGACCCTGCATTCTGATAGAAAGAATACTAACCAGGGTGTATTTAGTAGTGGGAATTCTTCCCAGAAATGCAAGAACCAGGAAGTTCCCTCTGGGTGTAATGATAAAAAGCCGTATTAGGCTGATAGCGGTAGCAAGTAGAGATTCTCTAGGAATAAAACATATATAGCGCCCGAAATTTGGAAAACAAGGTGCAGCCACCAAAATTTTAAAAAACGATAATTTTTGAAACCTTTTTTGAAAAAAGAAAACTGGTTTACAAAAACCATTTAAGGTTCGGGAGGCAATTATGCATGAGGAAGGTGTTAGGCACCCCACAATACCCATTCATAAGAATGGTTACCCTAAGTTAATTATCTAAAAATAAATATGGCCTCTTAAAATTTCATTATGATTACCCAAAAATAAAATATTTACAAAATGGAAAAACAAGATTAATTATTTACATTGTTGGACTTGACCTAGGAAGAGAGCTTAGGGCCTATGTATCCTTTAGAAGGATCAAAGTCCACGTAGTTTGGAGTAGAAATGCGTGTCATTCTATTTGTGGTTTTTTAAGGAAAAAGTTTCTTTAATTTATTCGAGAAAATAATTTTTTATTTGTTTGGTATTATTTTTTTTATGAAAACAACTATTCTATTTTTATTGAATGAAAGAAAGGTTTTTGAAAGGCTCTTGGACTAAACTTCCTGAGGAGATTCCCATAATCTCATACGGAAGAATAATCGATTTTTACCTGAGGAGGCTCTAAAAACCTCACATGATAGAAATCCCTTTTAAAATTAATTTTATTTATTTTGACAAAAAGAAAAGCTCTCTTATTCTTTTTTTATATTTATGAATAGGGGTCACAATTAGCAATAAGCAAACAATAGCATTATTCTCATGATCAACATATCATTAATGGCATATGCTTCGAAAGCAAAGTGAGAGCACCTTCCTTTGATGATTTGAATCTTATTGCAAAAGAGATCAAGTGAAGGGACAATATAATAAAATGATAGCATTTGTAAAATCACCACGAGTCTACAATACTCATACTTGACACTTTGCTACTTTTTGGCTGATGTTCCATTATCTATTATCACATGATCCATTGTCTTGTACAAAGTAATTTGTCTCTTGAATGTCTCCATTTTCATTAAGTACCTGATAAGCCATGGAATAATACCGAATATATGGAAGCATCCAAAGAGAAAAATGAGCGTTCATAATTAAACCTACATTGTGATCACCCTGAAATGAAACTTATTCCATGACAATAAACAAGGTGTAAGAAACAAACTAAAAAAAATGAGCTCAAGTGAGAGTTAAGGGATGAGACCAACTGAAGCAAATATTCATCTAATAAACAATGAAACCAGATGAAGATAATGCCCTCTCTTCAAGACATGACAAGGTAAAGCAAAATAAATATAAAGACAAACTGAAGCAAAGGAAGGGAATGTTTGTCTAGCTAGAGCTTCGTACATGTGTGCCTCAATTGCATGGATATATTCATCCGCGCGTACAAAAATGCATATGGACACATGGAAGAGAAAATGATGATAGGGGAAAACAAGCCAATAAAAGAAACAAAAAACAAATACAACAAGAGTAGGCTAATCACTAGATATTAAATGCCAAGAGAAAGAAAGGAAGAGAAGCATGCATAGTCAAACAAAGGCATATCAAAGCTAAAATAAGAAATGGGAAGCAAAGTATTCAACACAAGCCTTGTCTACAGAGATTTGCTCAACATTTGAATTTATATGCCTCCATCCTTATTAAAGATGTTCATTGGCGTGAGCTTTAATCTTTAAGGTCTTGTTATGTAAAAGTATGGGAAATGATGAATCCCTCCACATTTTAAACTCACTTATTCACTTATCACTCTCTTAGTTCCCTTGCCCTCAATTTCTCTCTCCATCTTTCACAGTCTTCTACTTTTTCTCCCAAATTTTCTTGTGTCTCTTCTCTCTCAATTTTTTGTCTTTGCTCTCCTAATTTTTGTATGTATCTTGCTTCAACCCTTGCTCCCCTATTTATAGTCTCAAGGTAGGGTTTTCTTCATAAATGCTCCTCCTTTTTTGAATTTTCATTTTTAAAAATTTTTTTTTTGGTATTTTATGTTAATAAAACTACCTAATTGGACCTAATCACCATCAATAGGAGATTTTTTTTTAATTTTTTGGTATTTTCTGTTTATAGAACTTCCTAACTTAACCTAATTACTATTAATGAGGGATTTTTTTTTAAAATTTTTGTTTTTTATTTTTTTATTATTTTTCTCACAAGTAATTTTCTAATTTAAACCTATTAACATAAATGAGAAATATTTTTTTTTATTTTTAATTTTCGTGTTTTATTTATTTTTTATATTTTTCCTACAAGCAATTTCCTAATTTAAACCTATGAATGAGAGATATTTTTTTGAAATTTTTTTAAATTTTTTTATTTTTCTTTAATGAATGACAATGCCAATTTGCACACCAATCATCGTCAATATGAGAACTTTATTCATTTTTTATTTTATTTTTTTTATTTTCCCTTTACTGACAATTGACAATTTAGACACCAATTATCATCAATGAAAGGATTTTCTTATTTTCTCTTTTTTCCCCCTTTAATAATGATTGCCAATCTGGACACTAATCATCATTAATGAGAGGATTTTCATTTATTTTTGTTTTTTATTTTTATTTTTTTAGTGGGGCCCAAACAAAATAGAGTGTTCACAACATGTTGGCGCTGTGGCTAGCCACATTGTAATACCCTAACTTTTATTCACCAATATACATTGTAAATATGTGGAAATAGCCAATAGAAGGGAAGGGTGAATTTTGGAGGATGTGATTTTGTTGCCAGTGAGAATTCCCGGTGAGGCAATGAGTTTGCCATGTGGTTTTGAATAACCAAATGATGAGAAAAAATTATGAAATTTTACAGGATTAAAGTAGACATTCTAAGCTTTAACTTATAGGTCATGGGTAATTTTTGGAGCTGTAAATAAAAAGTTATGAATTTTAAAAGTTAGCCCAGAAAACTGCCTATTCTCCAGAACAACATCCAAAGAAATTAATTCTGGGAATTTTGTGCTTCCAAATGGTAAAAGGCTATATTTTTCCTTGAAACTAGACTCAATGAGGGTTTTATAACCTTTGGAATCACTCTGATACAATGTTTACAAATTTAGTTATGATTTTTCAAAGATTGGGCAGAAAATCCGAAAATGAAAAGAAAATGTAATGGCAAACTTGTAATTTTGTCAAACAAGAACCAAATTAATTATTTTCCAATTAATTGAAATTAATTTCAATAATTAAGGAAAATAAAGGGGAAAAATATATTTGGAGTATTTTGGTCAAATAAATATGAATTTATAGAAAATTTGAGCAAAAGTGCAAATTTGACAAAAATTGTGACTTTACGTGTATACGTAACTTGAACAAGTTGTGAAGCCAATTAGGACCTAAAGGAGGAATCCTTGGGGTGCTATTACATGTAACAAGAGAGAGAAATATTAGTTGCGTGTCTATTGGATTTATGGCACAACATTATATGTATACAAAAAGTTCAAATTTGGAAATTAGAAAAATGACATAAGCATACAGAATGATGACATAAGCATGGGATTATAAAAAAATTTTCATCTTCCTCCTCTAAAATCCGACACCCAAGTTCAGCCATAAGAGAGAGAGAGAGTTGAGAAATTCTAGAGAGAGAAAGAGAAGAAAACTCACGAGGTATGTCAATTTCTTTGGTGAATTTGTACCTAACGTATATAACTCTACTCCTAAGCTACTCTTCTATGTTATTCAAGGTTTGGGAAGCTCAAATTTTGGTGTTGGGAAGCTAGGGTTTTCGACTATACTAGGGGAGAGCCAGAGGAAGCGAAAGGTAACTTCCAAACCTTCGAATATTGATTGTTTTGGCTGCTATGAATAATTTAATTAGTGAAATTTTGATGGTTTGTCTTTGATTTTGAATTTAGGAATTGGGTTGTTGGAAATTTTATGCTTCCAAATTGGGTCTAAATGGTAGTTATTACGTAATTAAATAGTTAATAAAGTGATTAGGAGTAGAAAAGAACAAGTTTACGGAGTTAGAATCGAAAAATCCCAATTTTTTCTTAGGAATTGAACATTTTGTCCAGGGCTGGTACAAGGGGTTAGAGTTGGATTTTTGACATTCTAGTGATTTCATTGAGTTCAGGATGGAAAATTAGGTGGGGTTATAGTTGATCACTTTTTCAGAAAAGCCCAAAAAAGCATAATTACCAAAATGCCCCTAGGATCCTGAAATAGGGGTTGCCAAGGGCATTCTGGTTTTTTGGCAAAAATTTGGTAATTCTGAGTCCGAATATAGATTCCTTAGGCGAAAATATGTTAGAATAGCCCAGGTCAGAATTTCAAGAAAAGTACGATCGGACTGAGTAAGTTAGGGCCAGGCCAGGTTAGGCCGGATCCCTGAGGGCATTATGGTAAATTTTTATAATAGGCTAATATAACCACTATAAATACTATGGAAGTTCCTAAAATGGTACATGAATGAGTTTTAACCTAATTCTTCTACATTTGATATTTTAGGACTAAGTTGGGAGCCTGAGTTGGCACTCTTTACGAGGCACACATTTCAAAGCAAGAAAGGGTTAAGGTAGTAACTATTATGTCTCATACACTATGTGATAATAGGTATGTTGTGTGTTACTGTATTCTATGATATGAATACATGCCAGGTGCACATTCCTAGCTGTGGTCGGGACCTAGCTAAGGTACACTAGTATTAACTAGCTGTAGTCAGGGATTCAGCTGAGGTACACATAGGGGTTTCAATTGGATAGTTGGCCCTGAGCTTTATGTACACACATGGTATGATATGAATTTTTATTCTACACTATATGATGCATTACATATTTAATTCTCATATTTTATATGTTTGATGGTATGTTGCTACTGGGATTCCTTGGAATGTTACCCCTTTTTATAAACAAAAATGTCTCAGCGGGAACCAGCAGATCTAAAGGCAAGGGTGCATATACGGGAAACTGACAGGCATATTTATGGAGACAAAGATTGTGTTTATATGTAGTTGTTTTTGAACCTTTTGGACAAGATTTTAAATATTATCAAATTTTGCACAGTTGAATCCTAGATGTAAACAAATACTTTTATCAGTATATTAGTACTTTTCTGTCTGCCTATAGAATTATGTCTTTATTCCTCTACGTATATCGAAATGGAAACGGGCGTTGACACACATGGTGATGAATCATGCCCAATCAAGCTACGAATTTGCTCTAATTCTCAGAAGCCGGGTCATTTTGTTAGAGATTGCCCACAGCAGCAACAGCCAACGGAGCTTAACCTAAGAGCTCAGGGCAGAGTTTATGTGATTACTCATGAGAAGGTGCAAGAGTTGCCTGAGATGACCCTCGGTACAATCTAAGTTAATGATTATGTTTTACAATCATTAATTAGTATTGGGACTAGCCATATATATATATATATATTGTACTTGACTATGTGATATATGTAAGGCTGAACATATATCAATAGCCTTGTAATTTGATCCTGATCGCACCTGTGGGTATGAAAACTGCCCTAAGAAAATTACTGAATGAAAAGATGTGTAATGGATAAAACCTTGTGGTAGATTTACTTTATGAACTGTTTTATTAATTCGAGGTTGTAGTTAGAGTTGGTTGGTTAATGGAAAAGTATGTGTCGTTACATTGCAAAAATAAGAGAAATGTGAGTTCTACTCTGTAAAGTGATTTAGGATTTTTCTCCTAATGATCTAAGCTGAGAAAGCTACATACGCAAAACCAAGGGTATTTTGGTTTTGCTCAATATTAACATGATCCAAAATGACAAATGGGAATGTACCCGTGGCTAAGGGAATCCCCTAATGTCTTGATTAAAGATATAAGTGGAGTATTTGAATGGAATTGTTGACTAAAGTTAGACTAGCATGTGATATACTTAGTGTCGATGTTTTGATAAACTTAAGAAGTAGGGAAGAATGTGAGAAGCACCTATGGGTGGTGTTGGGAGTCAAAAGTAAGTTTTGGCTATCAAAGATTAACTTACAGTGAGGGTAATAGTGATACAATTTGAGTGATTTTAGTAATTTGAACTGTGTGGTCTGCTGTGTGGTGAATTGTGTGATCTGCTGTACGATTTACAATGAGGCAGTCTATCAGAGCATGTTAAAGACGCGACTAATAAGTCTATGATCGAGTAGCTCTTATCCTTAGATGGTTAGGAGGGTTGCGCCACTTTAGTTGCTTGCAGTCGAAAGGCTGGGTGTAAAACATGTGTACTGATGCGATGTGGCCAACAATATTATTTCAAGTATATTGACGTGGACATGTATGGTTAGTAGTGAGGTGACCTGCGTGATGTGCAAGGATATAATCTGTGTAGTATGTGATCTGTATGTAGTGCAATCTGTGTGGTATGTGATCACTATGTGGTACAATCTGTGTGCTATGCAATCTTTATGTGGTATAAGACCTGTGTGTGATTCAATCTATGTGGTATGTGATCTCTATATGGTATAATCTGTGTGGTATGCAATCTCTGTATGGTATGCAATCTGTGAGGTGCAAAGTATGTGGTAAGTGATCTGTGTAGTTTGTAGTGAAATATGTAGGTGGAATTGGAATGAGCCTTGTGTAGTAAAGCATAATGGTAGCAGGGGAACTGTGTACGTAGATTATGGTTACATGCTTCATGGACATCATTTGAGTATATTGAATAATAAGGGATGGATTGAGTGATAAGAAGTGATTCTCGAATTGTAGACGTTCAAATTTTGAGGATGAAATTTATTTAAGAGAGGGAGAACTATAACACTCCAAATTTTATTCACCAATATTCCTTGTACTTGTTTGTGGCATTTAATGAAATGGAATGGTGAATATTCATGATCATAGGAATTAACAACTGAAAATTTGAAATGTGAACAATGTTGTCGGTGAAATTTCCTGTAAGGCAATGAGTCTTTCATGTGGTTTTGATGACCAAATGATGACTAAATATTGTAAAATTTTATAGGATGAAAGTAGACATTCTAAGCTTTAACTTGATAATTAATGGGTAATTTTTGGACTTGTATACTAAAAGATATGGATTTTTGAAGTTTGCTCAATGAAACTGGCCAACATCCGTGGCAGTGTCCGAACACAATAATTTTGGAAAGTTTGAGCTTTCAGTTGGCTAAAGGTTATATTTTTTCTTGAAACTAGACTCAATAAGGGTTTCATAACCTTTGGAATCACTCTAATTGAATTTCTACAAATAAAGATATGAATTTTCAAAGTTTGATGAAAATTCTGCCCAGTTTTCCAACAAGTGCGAAAATGGAAATAAATGTAAGGGCAAAATGGTCATTTGACCAATAAAGCAAGCATCAATTTATTTTACCCTTTAATTGAGATAAATTTTGGGTGAAGTAAGGAGCAAGAAAGGAAAATACTTTACTTGACTAGGATTAATTCAAGAAGGAAAATTTGTGGCCAAGTAAATTAAGCACATGGTGGAATTTCCATAAAATATTATATTTGTGTAAATAGTTGGGATAATTAGAGGAAACTAAATTGGGTGTATTAAGGGACCCTTGGGACATCATTTATAGGCCAAGGAAGGAAGGAAATTCGATTCAATTGTAATGGGAGGGATTATTATCATACCTTTTTCTTATTTTCACCTTTTTCAGAGTGCTTGTGCGCAGTTTGGTGAGTAACACAGGAATAACGCAAATATATTGATGTTATTGAAATAACATGCTTGATTACATTACTGGTTTTTCCCTCGAGGTTTCATAATATACATACATTTTGTCCACAATATTTAAAATATTAAACTACATATAACCACTAGCTTTCGTCTTGGGATTTGCACACATTGATTTACTGTATCTAACACCTTGCCTTTGGATCTGCTGGTTACCAATGGCACATTTATCATTTTTGAAAAAGAATGAGATTTTGAGGAATCCCAGTAGTAATATATAACCAAACATATAAAATTCGAGAATTAAATATGCAATGCACCATATAATGTAAAATAAAAATTCATAACAATACATGTGTGTACACAAAACTCAGGGCCAAATCACTGTTTGGATCCCCTACGTGTACCACAGCTAGGCCTTTAACCACAACTAGGTAATGTATCCCATACGTACCTCAGCTGGGTACCTAACCACAGCTAGGTAATGTACCCCAGGCGTACCTTAGCTGGGTACCTAACCACAGCTAGGTAACATATGTTAGATTCTAAGTTTTGATGATAACAAAAGGTAATTGTGTGCAAAGTATGTTTTTACAAGTCTAGACAATGATTGCAAAGTTACCAAATGCATATGGCAAAGTTTAAAGATGTCTGCTGTTAGTTTTTACTGATGCACTCGAGTAACAGAGTTAACACTCGAGCATCAACCTCTTTTGTACTCGAGCACATGCAAGTGTTGGACAGAAAGTGTTTGACAGAGAATAATTGTAATATCCCAATTTGTGATTAACGGCTAATGATTTCGAGATTTATTGTAATTAGTGTAATTAAGCACTTTTGGGATTAATGTGATGAGAATTTGGTATAAATGTGTGTGGTATTTAAGATCAAGGGTTGAGATTCATTGTCAATGGGTCGGAATCCTATGCTTTGCGATTGTGTGAGCTCATAGAGGGTGTGAGTAGATGGTGACATATGGCATAGTGTGGACCATTGGATATGGCACAAAAGGACAAAAGTCCACTTTTCCTCTCTTCTCTCTCTCCTATGCTGTTGTGTGTATGGCTAGGGGAAGAAGTGTGCACCATCGTCATCATTTGCATCACCTCACCATCTCTCTCTCTCTCTTCTTTCTCCATTTCCAGCGGACAAGCAAGAAAAGAGGGAAGGAAAGCTTTGATTTTGGGTGAGTTGTGATCTTCTAATGCCCTAAACCTCTTCTCTAATGTTGTGCATCTCATTGAGAGCTTCAACTTGGTGATTTCAGAATCTTGAAAGGTGGTGGTTTGTGAGTTGGACGAAATTGAAAATTTGAGAATCAAGATTCTGGATTTGGCAAAGTGAAGAGATAAACCTTTAGTGTATTTTGATATATTGTTTATGATTTTTGGATAAGTTTGTGAAAATCTAGAAATTTGCCCTAGTTTATGCCTATTTTTGGAATATATGAATTTCCTTGTGATTGATGTTGGAAATAGTCTATTGTGAAGTCATTTGAGTATTGGATATAGTTTGGAAGTTTGGATTTAAGTTGAATGAGTTGGGGTATTGTGTGTCATAGAGACCCAAAGGCATAAATTATGGTAGAAAGGGTTTTTAGAGTGTTTTGGAAGTTGCCAATGTGTTCCTTAGGTCATTTTAAGTGGAAATGGGCTTTGTGAGAAGTTTAGGAACCATTGGGATTGGATTTGACCATCTGGTATTTTTCTGCATTTGCTGCGTTTCTGGTCTCTGATACACAACACTCGAGTGAGGGAAGATCATGCTGGAGTGCTACGTGTGGTTTCCCTTTTCTGCGTTGTGTTTTTCCTGGGTTCTCATGATGATAGCTCGAGTGCACTTCTTGTTCTCGAGTGAAGTTGATGATCATGTTCGAGTGAGCTTGGGTTTGCTCGAGTGATGGTGTGAATCCAGAGCTAGAGCTTCTCTCGGGTTGTCACTTGCTGGCCATAGTTCAAGAGTGTGCTCTGACACTTGCAAGCACGGCCGTTTCACCTGTGCACCATGGGGTATGCTCGAGTGAGCTTGTCCCTCTAAGGTAGCATATGCTCTCGGGTTGTCACTTGTTGTGTTGCACTTTCGGGTACTCGAGCAGATTTGGAGCTATCACCCGAGTGTAAAGTTTCATGCCCGAGTGAAGTGAGTACTTTCTGGTCATAGTAGTTGCTCACTGTCAAACACTCATGAGTGAGAGTCGTTCTCACTCGAGCACGAGTCGCTCATCACTCGAGTAAGGTCATCTTCACTCGAGTGATCTAGCCTAAAATCACTGTTTTGCCTTCCGAAAAGGGGTCTTCAGGGTAGCTTCTTCCATCCCTTTAGGCATATGTTTAGGCCTCTAATAGTCAGCTAAAGAGTCCTAAATGATAACCAACTTAGATAATTATGAAATTAAGAACTTGGAAAAGAGATTGACCGGTTGTCCCTAATTTGGTATAGGATTTGATATCTGTCGCCCTCGTGAGACCATGGTACCGGAGCCAGTCAGGAAAGATACAGGTAGTGACTCTTTCTTTATACCTTATGTGATACATTGTATGTGTGCTATATTATTGGTTTATGATAGATTTAAATGTTGCAAGATTTGTGAAATTGTGAAAGCACCGTTATACCAATAGTCCCTGAGTTGCTAACAACGGTTCGGGTAAGGGTTGTGTGCCTTCCCGACGATAAAAGGGGATGAGGTTAGGGTGTGATATATGTGATTATGTGGGCTGAAAGGCTAATTATGGGCTGAAAGGCTAATGGTGAGCCGAAAGGCTATATACGAGTCGTAAGGCTATTCGTATGCACTAGCACACCAACAGTCCCTGAGTCGCTAACAACGGTTCGAGTTAGGACAGTGTGCCTTCCCAGCGGTAAAAGGGGATGAGGGTGGAGTGTGATTTGAGTTGCTGTTATGTGATGATTTGTTTACATGCTATGTGATTACGTGTGGTATGAACGATTTGTTACTATTGGGATTCTTTAGAATCTTACTCTTTCCAAATAACTAACCTTTTCAGACAGGGCAAGTGGCTTGAAAGGGAAGCGGACAACCAGGAGTAGTTAGGCTTACTTTGAGATTTTAGTAGTTGTTGGTTATCTGTTTTAGTTTGGGGTTACCATTTGTACATAGGATGTAAATGTTAAATTTATGTAATCCCCATTTTGGGAACTTTAAACCCATGTTGTATATATGCAAGTAACCCGGGGTTTGCCGGGATTTTAGTTACGTACTCTAATGTTTATTAATGTGATTTGATTTCTCAGGTAATTATATTCGTATGTGAATGTGAGACCAGGATGAATTATGATTTTGAACCGTTTTTCAGGAAACCCAATCTCTTAGATGAGGAATTGTAATTTATTACTTTGTCTTATTGGTCTCTATTTCACTTAAATTTTATAATCCGAATGTAATTACCGTGAGGGGGTTACAGTAATTGCTACCTATTTTATTGATGTACTCGAGCACTATAACCAACACTCGAGCATGAAGCAGTTTTGCACTCGAGCATATGAAAGTGTTGAACTGAAAGTGCTTGACAGAGAG
This sequence comes from Inga leiocalycina, assembly GCA_963242795.1. Taxonomy (NCBI): domain Eukaryota; kingdom Viridiplantae; phylum Streptophyta; class Magnoliopsida; order Fabales; family Fabaceae; genus Inga; species Inga leiocalycina. The sequence continues at coordinate 30,185,884 of OY725325.1, read as the reverse complement.
CAAAGTCAGAAACAAGATATCAACACTTCACTCGAGCACAGGTTTTGTACTCGAGTGATGGCCTTATCTGTACCTGAGTTCTACCGAGTGAGAGACTACGAGTGTTTGGCCGAGAGTCATACAGAATAGAGAAGCATAAGCATGCCCGAGTGAGAGTTCATGTGCTCGAGTGATACATCAGCACTCGTGAGTGAGAAATCTAACTGTCTCAATTCTGATACAAGTGCTGAAGACAAAGAGTATATTATAGAAGAATATTCTTCTCACTCAAGTAAGAGTATGTATGCTCGAGTGAGGGCCCACATCACCTGCTAGTGCAAAATCACACTCTTGATAAAACAGGGTGCGAGTGTTGTCCAGAGATGTGGCTCATAGTTAAAATGAAGCAGTACTCGAGTGAGGGGACCAGTGCTTGAGTGAGGACCCACATCACTCGCAAGTATGGAAATGCACTCTCTCAAAATCCGTGGAAGTGCAAGTGTAAAACTGAAGCAAAAGGAGAAAATATAGTATTGCACTCGAATGAGACATCACAGCGCTCAAGTGATACTCTGCCAGAAGCCAAAACGCACCAGTCTTACAGCGTTCAATCCGAATATGGTTTAATGTTATTTATTCATTTCATTTTCACTTATTATTATATAACATCATTTAACATGTATTACGAGTGTGATACAGGAGTTTGAACGTTTGAATCAGAAAGACACAGAGGAAGTCAAACAATGGCAGACAGCATCATTACGACCATCCAAGCACGTACCTACGGCATTCAAAGATTTCAAACATACGTATGCCATTCCATAGTAACATGCCCCGCTCCACAATGATTATTATTTAGACGGGCAAAAACAAATGTCTATAAATACAGAATTCCAGAGAGCATCAAGAACAACAAAGTGCAAGAATTCGCACAAGCAAATTCACGAGTCTCTGTTATTCACATTTTCTCTATATTCATATCGTTCTTCAGTGTTTATCATATTTGCTCTATAAGAGAGTCTGTATACACTTCAAATTTTATTTGATCTCAAGGAACTGGGACCTTGAGAGGGGAAATTTCCTTACGAGAGAAGCAGTGAGAGAATTCCTAGTAGGACTTTCTGCTCATAAGAGTTACAAGATACAAGCAGAAGAGAACGTTGTTGCTCGTAAGACTTACAGTGGTGTAAGCAGGAGAGAACGTTGATGCTCATAAGACTTGTATACTTAAGCAAGAGAGAAAGGTCATAGGTTTGTTTTTCTGCACATAAGACTTGTCGTAAAGGGGAGAGAAATTTCTAGTATTTCTACTCGTAGTCCTTTCAAGGATAGTTGTTGTCTTGCAGCGTTCCGAGAGCCCACTGAATCTTGGAAGAATAGTGAAAATCTCAGTAGGTCTTGATCTCTAAGGACTAGAGGTAGGCCTGGCCTTTAGTCGAACCAGTATAATTCTCTGTGTGCTTATCTTCTCAACTCTACCCTATCTACAGCTATTACTATATCACCATATCAACCGAAAAAATTTATCACATTATCCAATTCACCCCCTCTTAGGTGAAGCTTGCTTTTTTCAACATACCTTAGTCATCGTGTTCATATCACAGAATATAGTAACATACAACCTATCAACAATCGCATAGTGTATGAGAGATTATAGTTACTACATTAACCCTTTTTGTCTCGAAACTTGTGCCTCGTAAAGTGTGCCAATTAGTGGGCTCTCAACTTGATCATAAAATGTCAAATATACAGGAATTAGGTTCAAAACTATTCAATGTACTTTTCTAGGAACTTCCATAGTGTTTTTAGTGGTTATATGAGTTCTATTGTGAAAATTTATCAAAATACCCCTGGGGACCTAACCTGACCTTGACTTATCTGGTTTGACCGTACTTTTTTTGAATTTAGACTTTAGGCTATTCTGACATATTTTTACCCAAAGAATCCATTTTTAGACTTGAAAATTACCAAATTCATTTTCAAATGACTAAAATGCCCTTAGTAGCCCTTATTTCAGGGTTTTAGGGGCATTTTGGTAATTATGCTTTTTAGGGTTTTTTCTGGAAAAGTGATCAATTGTAACGTCACCTAATTTTTCCTCTTGAACTCAATGGGAAACATCATAACATAAAAAATCCAGCCTTAACCCCTTGAATTGGACCTAGTCGAAACCTAGGATTCTCCGAGGAAATTTGGGGTTTTTCAATTCTGACTCCGCAGCCTTGCTCCTTTCTACTGCTTAACCACTTTATTAACTATTTAATTATGTTAAATATATCCATTTAGACTAAATTTTGGTAGCATAACACCTACGACACAACTTTTCCCAAATTTATAATCAAGGCAAATCCATCATAATTTCACCGATTAAATTACTCACAACAGTCAAACAACCAATATTTGAAGTTTAGGAAGTTACCTCTTCTTCCTTTTCCCTTATGGACGAAACCCTAGCCCTTGTTAACTTCAAAATTTTGATTCCAACACCATAAATCATATAGAAGAGAAGCTTAGAGGAAAGATTATACGAGTTAGGAGCTAAATCACTGTGAGAAATCAAATTAGCTTGTGAGTTTTGCTCCTCTTTCTCTCTAGAACTCAACACAAGCTTTCCTCTCTCTTTTCCTCTCATGGCTGCACGGTTGCTTGAGGAAGATGACAAGGAGAAATTTTTTTTTTATAATAATTTCCTTTATCCCTTTTGCTTATGTTCATTTAAGCAAAAATTAAAAATTTGACTTTTATGTGTCATAAAGTAAGGTAAACTTTATCTACATAGAAGTTTATGACTTATAGCCTATTACATGTGACCAATTCCTTCCTTCTCTAGTGAGCCCTTTACACGTCTAGGGGTCCAAAATCATAGCCCAAAATGGGCTGATATCAATTTAATACCAAAATGTTTTCCATTTTTGGATTTATACAAATTCTGGCAGATTTTCTGCCTAAACTTTGAAAAATTATAACTAAATTTGTAGACATCAAATTGGAGCAATTCTAAAGACTATAGAACTCTTATTGAGTCTCATTTTAAGGAAAAATATAGGCACGTTATCAATTGGAAGCACAAAATTCCCAGAATTAAATTCTTTGACACAAAATTCCCAGAATTAAATTCTTTGAATGTTGTTCCAAAAAAGCAACAATTTTTCTGGGCTAAATTCAAAAATCCATAACTTTTTGTATACAGCTTCAAAAATTACCCACTACCTATCAAATCAAAGCTTATGATGTCTACTTTCTCCCTGTAAAATTTCATAATTTGTACTCATCATTTGTTCATCCTAAACCATATGACAAACTCACTGCTTCACAGGAAATCTCACTTGCACACTATTCACATTCTTCAAAATTCACCACTTTATTGAATATTCCAAATAATTACAACACATATTGGGGAAATAAAATTGGGGGTGTTACAATTATGACACAGTTAGTAGAAGATAATCCCAAAGTACAAGTGTTGTTATAAATTGGATTTATTAATAAAACTAATTAAGGAAAATGAGAGAGATATTTTAAAACACTTGGTTCTTCTTTCTCTTTCTCATTTCCGCCCAAGCTTGAGAGAGAGAGAGAGAAGGAGGAGCTCAAGGAGGAAAATCTAAGGTAAGGCTTTGTGATTTCAAGTGATAAGGCTTTCTAACTTGTGTAATCTTTTCTCTAACCTCTTGATCTTCATGGAAAACATTATGTAGTAAGCAAAATCTCAAGGTTGATAGAAAGAGGGAGGACGGTGTTAGAGAGAGAAAGTGAAGAAATCCAAGGTAACCTTAGGAACATCAAATCTTTTGGTATATTGTTGTTGTTGTTCTTGGCTTTGTTTGTGGATTGTTTGTTGATTTTGTAAATTTGGAAAGTGGGAACCCTAACGGGTTATGCTGCCTAAATTTCCTCAAATCTTGTTCAGTGTGTTTAAATGGTTTAACAAGTGGTTAGGAATGAAAAGGAGCAAGCTTCTGATGTAGAAACTCAAAAGCACAATTTCCCTTTTCTTGACTAAAGTTCGGCAAGCATGAGTTAGAGGGGTTTGGGCTGGAATTTTATAAATCTAATGGTTCTATTGTTTTCAGGAGGGAAACTTGTGTAGGGTTGATGTTATCACTTTGGGAAATAAGCCCTAGAAAGTGAAATTATGAAAATACCCGTAAAACCCTAAGTAGGGGTTGTTAAGGACAAAACTGTCATTTGGCATTGATTTTGAGAAAACTGAGGTCAAAAATTGATCCTACACATAAAAACTACGTAGAAATAGCCACAGGTCAAAATTTTTGGAAAAGTACAGTCGGACCGGGTGCAAAGGGACTTAGATCGGGTCCCTTGGGACATTTTGGTAATTTTATAATTTTAGACTAATATAACCAACAAAAGTAATTTGGAAGAGTCTGAAGTGATACATGAATGGCTATTAACTTAATTCTTATAAACTTGGATTTTTAGGACCAGTCTGTTGAGCTTGAGCCTGATCAAATTAGGAACTGATTTGTGTTGCGAAAGGGGTTTAAAGTAGTAACTCTATCCTTCATACACTATGTAATTATTTAGTTGTTTGTGTATCCCATCTTCTGTGATATAATTAATAAATGTGGTTTTTGCCGAGGAGGGCGATTTATATGTATGGAGGCATACTTACCTGGTTGTTGAGTAAGATTCCAACCAAGGTTTTACCGATAGTAGGGGATTGAGTCCCTAACTTATGTATACATGTCGTGATGATTGTTTGTGCAGGTACTATGTTACATAACCTGGAGCATGACATATTCAAAGCAAACAAGCCACAAATCCACCACCAATAACAATAATAACATCAAAAATTTGAGGTTTTTGAAGTTACCTTTGGATTTCTCTTCTTCTCTCTCTTTAATCAAAATCTCTCCTTCCTTAATCCTTGATATTTTCTTGCTAAACATGCAAATCCATGGAGAAGAAAAGCTTAGGGAAGAGATTTCACAAGCTAGAGACCAAATCACAAAGGATATCACAACTTACCTTAGATTTTTATGCTCTTTCTCTCTAGAAACCCTTGAACTCACACACACACACACACACACACACACACACTCGCTCTTGTTCTTCTTTGGTTGACAGTTTTGAAGCATGAAAGAGGAAGGAAGTGTTTTTTTTAAAAATATATCCCTTTTCCCTTAATTAACTTAATTAAAAAAATCCCAAAATTTTGACTTTTTATGACACAAAGTATTTAGTCTTTATCCACATGTAATTAGTGTCATAAAGCTCTATTGAGATTGATGTTCATTTGTAAATACTAATCTTATCATAGCTGTTATACTTATAGTTCTAGCTCCTTATAATAATTTTATTCCTCTTAGTTTATGATATATCATTATAGATTGATCTATATATTCTTCATTTCTAAATATTGCAAAATTAGTATTTATAGTAAACATTAATTTTTGATATTAAATTTCCTGCAAATATTCCAAATACACTGTCTTCTACACTACTTATTATTCTTCTATATGTTATTAATAATTCAATGGGCGAATCTATTCCTTCTCTTAAAAAAGCTTTTACTAATAATTGTACTTATGCAATATATGTAACGTCCTTATTTTATTTCCACATTTCTTAGAGTTTTTGCACGTAGTTAAGTGGGCACACAAGAATAGCATAGCATACTGATAAAAAGTGCTCGGTTATAGAAATTCCCTATAGGGATTGTACATAATGATTACAAATAACGTAGCCACACAAGGCTTCTAGAGTGTCCAAACCCTTTTAATAAAACTTAGACCTCTTTCTATCTTCGTTCCACTACAGCTTCTCTCTGCATGTAGTCCTTTTCTTTGTTATCAACATGTCTCCTTATCACCTAGCTTAATGGTTGGTTGGGGGAGGGTGAGATTCGAGAGAATCTCAGTAGCAAACCGTATCAATATGCATGCAAGATAAGTGCTTAATGCATGACATATTTACCTTAGATAAACACAAGCTAACATAATGACATATTTGTGTGCTTAATGTTTCAGACAACATACTTATGGCCATAGCATAAATAAAAATAGAGCTTTAATCATTCATATATATTTCGTATAATTAAGCAAAGCAATCACATGCATCAATACACAAGTACAAATATAAAATACATGCAGGAGAGCTAAGTTCACTACCTGGATTGCCCTTCCCTTGCCTGTCTATCGGTCCAACACTTTGTCTGGCTCAGGCTATTATCGATCCTAGAATCTAAATTTAGGATAAATGATTTATTAGTCACTCATAATTCATTTTAAACTCATTGTGTTGGTTATTGTTGTCTAAAACTGCAAAATTACCAAAATACCCTGAGGGACCCAGTCTAAGTCCTTTTTACCTGGTCCGACTGTACTTTTCTAGAAATTTTGACTTGGGTTATCCCTACACAGTTTTGCATGTAGAATCCATTTTTGACCTTGGGTTTCTCAAAATCACTCCCAAATTATAGTTTTGCCCTTGACAACCCCTATTTAGGGTTTTAGAGGTAGTTTTGTCATTTCACTTTCTAGGGCTTTTCTCACAACATGATCAACATCAACCCTACGTAATTTTCCCTCCTAAACCCAATGGAACCCTCAAATTAATTAAATTCCAGCTCCTTCCCTTACTTTTGGTGCTAGCCAAAACATATGCTAAGGAAAGGGAAAATGTGTCTTTCATGATTTAACCCTTAAAGCTCCTTCTTTTTCACTCCTAATCACTTATGGAACCTCTTAAACACTTATTAAACATGTTTTGAGGAAATTTGAGGAGCATAACACCTTAGAGTTTCAACATCCCAAATTTACAAAATGACCAACCAAACCACAAATCATGTCAAGAACCACAACAACAACACCATAACACCAAAAGGATTGAAGTTCTTGAAGTTACCTTTGATTCTCAAACTTTCTCTCTCTAGGCGTCCTCCCTCCCTCTCTCTTCCCTTGATGTTTTGCTTGCTACACAAGGTTTACATGGAGGAAAAGGACTTAAGAGAGATTCTACACAAGATGGAAGGCATGAACTCTTGAAATCACAGGACTTGCCTTGAGCTTTTTCTTCTTTGTGCTCCCCTTCTCTCTAAGTTTCTCAAGCTCTTCTCTCTCTCTCTCTCTCTCTCTCTCTATATATATATATATTTCTTGGTGAGGACGAAAATGAGAAGAGAAAGATGAAGACAAGGCTTTAAAAATATCCTACCTCTCTCTTTAAAATATATTAATTCAAGGGCTTATGACATAAGCTTGGTGCTTGGCCTCATCTCTTCTTAACTATGCCATAAACCTTCAATTAGATTTGAACCAATTTTCTTTCATATTTTTAGGCCCAAAAGACGCCACTTTAGGGCCTTCCCCAACCAAATGAGCTTTATCCAATTAGCCTAACCAAATGCACAATTATATTATATTTTATGCTAATTGAAACATGTGCTCTTATCCTTAACAAGTCTTATTTAATTACTTGGCTTTGAATGATAACACTTGGCATGATTAATACCCAAGCAATATTTTTCCCTCTTTTTTCCTTATTTGGGTGAAAATATCATGGAAAAGGGGAAATTATAATTGTTCCAACATTTTCCACAATCTCTCTCTAATTAATTTGTATACAAGTTCAAACCTTATGTCCTTGGCCACAATTGCTCTAAAATTGGGATATTTATCCACAAATATTTATTTTTCTCTTCTTTTCTTCATTTGGCCGAAAATGGCCCCAAACTAATAATTAGCTCTTGGTTTAATTGGCAAATTACCATTTTGCCACTACATTTTTGTAGAAATTCAAGTACATCACAATTCACCATTTTTATCCCATTAAATATAAGGAATTTTAGTGACCAAAATTTAGGATGTTACAATATATATCTATGTTACTTCATCCTTAAATGGTAATTTAGTGATTTCATGTTCTATTAATCCTTTATTTATTAATGGTATTCTTAACACTTCTTCTGTCAAAGATGATTCTATAGGAAGTTTCTTTTCTAATATTACGCAATGGCTCTTTATGTTCTTTTTAGTTTTTAAAATCTTACTCACTTTTTCCATAAAATTTTTCTTTCTTTAACTGTTCTGGTTTCATATTTAATTTTATGTCTTTTATTCTATCATACTGTTTTTTATTAAATGCCATTCTTCTTTCTACAGATCCTTCACTTATATTTCTATATTCTTCATATTCCTCATATGGCTTTTCTTCCTCTTCTGGTTTTTCTTCATATGCCTTTATCATATATAATTGGGATTCTAGTCCTTCTTCTTCTAAGTAATTTTCTATTTCTGATTCTTCTTCTAATTCACTTATTAATTTTATTGTATACATTTATATATCTGAATTTTCTATATCACTATATATTTCTTCATCAAATTCTAAAGGTTTTAAATCATATTCATACGCTTGTTCTAATATTTTCATAGTTTTCTTATCTATTGGTTCCTTACATTCTATAGATATGTGACCTATTTTTCCACAATTATAACATCTACACTTCTTAGGTTTTTTACTATAATCTATTTTTCTTCCTTTCTTAAAATACTTTCTAGGTTTATATTTTCTATAAAACTTTTCTTTTGGATATTTTTTAAACTTATATCTATACTTACTTTACCTTTTCCTTAGTTTATTATATTTTCTAGGTTTTCTTTTTATATCTCTTATCTTTTCTTCTTTACATTCCCATCTATGAGGGTTTTCATATTCTCCAAATTTTATTATCATTTCATTTGTTTTATAATATTTCATACTTCTCTATGCTTGCTTACACTTATTTGATAAGTATTCTCTTAAATAATCTGTCCTTCTTCCTAATGTATCTACAAATGGTATAAAATCTGTTCTATTTCCAAAATCTTTGATATAGTCCTGAATTATAGTTTCTCCCATTATTCTTGGTAATTTCTTGTAAAACAAATATAGGTAGAATCTTTCTGTCATATGGATCTAATCTTGCTTCATAATAATATTATTGATATTCGCATATATATTGATTTAAATATTTGGATCTAATGAACATATTTCTATATGGTGCAATTTGTCTATTGCTCTTAGTTTCTTGGTTTCTTCATCTAATCTTGCACTTCTTCCTATAAATTCATTTCTTAATATTTGTTCATATCTTCTTACTAATAATGTATAAAATTCTCTTCTATGTTGATATTCATGTTTATCAACTCTTCGTACTTCTTCTCTAAATTCATGACTCGTACTTTTCCACCAATTTAAAACATTTCCTAAAAAACTTGCTTTTATTAATGCGCTTGTTATTCCTATTTCTAAATTTCTTCGCATTTCCATTCTTCCAATACTTTTTCATTGTCTAAGTTACAATCTAAATCTAACCTTATTCCTAAATTTGGTATTGTTCTTGTTTCAAATCGGTCTATAAGGGATGGTGTAAATTGTAATGCCCCAATTTTTAATTAAGGGATAATGAGGATCAGTGTGGATATTTATGAATTTAAATGGGAATTATTATATGTTTTATGGCTATTTTAATTAATACGTCATCATTATTGAGAAATTGGAAGAATGGAATTATTGGACAAGTAGTTAGTGATTAATGGGAAAATTATTTACTAACCATGAGAGGAATGAGAAATGTAATTAGAATGGCTAATAGAGGGATTAAAGTGATTAATTGGGTGATTACTTTATAAGAACAAATAAAAAACTGACAAGTGTCAAGATGAGATGAAGCAAGAGAAAGGGGAAAGTCAAATCTTGTATTTTAAATGATTTCTTCTCTCTCCTTCCCTTCTCTTTTTTTTCCGGCTGAAGCAAGGAGGTATAGGAGTATCATCATTTCATCTCTATTCTCACTCTTTTCTCTCTCATTCTCTCCTCCATTTTTGAGTTGCCATAGGAGCTTAAGAGAGAGGAAGTGCTTTGTGTTAAAGGTGAGTATTTGACCCTCTTAATGGCCTCTAATGGAAAAATGCTCTTTTATAAAGTTCCTTGTTTTGAGAGCTTCAATTTCATGGTTTTAGATTTGTCATTTGGTGTTGTTTGAGCTCTCAAGAAATCTTGAAGTTGGGAGAATCAAGAAACTCATTTGGAAAAGTTATAGAGTTGAGTAAGACAAACCTTTCTATATAGGTTTTGTAACCATTGGTTAAGTTTGAATTTTCTGAAAATTTTGCCTTGAATTTTGAAAATGAGGGTCATTGTGTTGTGGGCATGTTGTTGTCATGGAATTAGTACTTTGATATGTGTTTTGCGTTGATAGAATGGATTTAGGTTGGAAATGTGAAGGTTGACAACTTTGTGTTGGTTTTGTGCATTGGGCAAAATAGGGCATTTGATTGGGTTGTGATTTTGGTCATTTTGAAGTTACCATTGTGTTCCTTGTGGAAAATTGTATGGGAATAGGTTTGGTAAATGATTTTGGAGTCATTGGACACTTTGGTAGAAAATTGGAAATATGTCTTGTGTGAACTCTGTTCTGGGCAGTTAGTTTGCATGAAAGGTTTGAATGACCAAATGGTGTTGAAAAATTATGAAACTTTTCAATCTTAAACTTCACATCACAAGATTCAAAATAGACATATAATTCATGTCATTTCATTTTGTGAACTGAGAGTTATGCTTTGCCAAAATTTGGGACAAAAATTGGACTCCGTTTTAGAGCAGTGTTGAGTTTTGGGTAATTCTGGAATTTTTTTTGTGATTTCTAGTTATGGTCCATATTTTTCTAGTAAAGAGAACTTAAATAACTTTCATTTGGATTTGGAATAAACTCATTTCGATTTTTCTAGAATTAGTTATGAATTTTGAAAGTTCAGCTAAGAATCAGGGAATTTCTTGGTCGCGGCCCAAGGTGGTTGGCCATGGCCCATGGGTGGCTGGCCGCGGCCTATGGGTGGCTGGCCATGGCCAGTGACCTTCTGACCATATTTTGGCCGCGGCCCAAGGGAAGGCTGGTCGCAGCCAACCCCTGTGTTCCAGCACTTTGAGTTTTTGAAAGGAGATCTCTAACCTATTGTTTCCAACCTTTTAGGGCTTTTATTAGAGGCATTTGTGGCCTCTTAAGGGTCAATTATGATAACCAAATTTAAGTGGTATGAAGTAAATTAAGTCTTAGAATAGAGTATAACTCTTCATCCTTAATCATGGTTCTAGGATTTGACATTTGCCCTACTCGGGAGAGACCGGTGCCAGAATACGCCCAGAAGGACCAAGGTAGTGACTCTTCTCTCATGTTGTGTATGATGTTTTGGTATGCATAACTTATCATTGAGCTATGTGAACTGCATGTGCCATGGTCCATTACGGCGTGAGCACTTCAGCGTGAGCCGTTTAGGGATTGACGCTGGTCATCTCTAGTTCGGCGGTTGAACTGCCGTCGTAATCGGCATGGATCTTTGTGAATCCGACCCGTGGGGCAACGTTTGTGAATCCAACCGTGGGCTGTGTGTTGATCTTGCTAGTATGGCTTGTGTATGAATTGCTTTATATGAATCCCAGCTGTGGTGAAATATATTGTGGGGATTGTGTTGTGAAATACAGCGTGAGCAAACGCAAGGGTGATATGAGTCATACCTGCCTTTGCCATTGTAACTGCCGTTGTAGTTGCAATGTGTGTGTGATGATTTGCTTTCATGCCTTATTGTTGTGCATACTATGAGTGATTTGATATTACGGGGATTCCTTAGAATCTCAGTCTCCCATAAACCAAATTTTTAAATAGGGTAGAAGGATCGAAGGGAAAGCGGGCGACGAAGAGCGGATAGAGCTCCGGTTTAGGAGTTTTACTTTGGTTATCATCTAAAAACCATTTGGATATATTTTTGGGAAACAATTGTATATGTTTTGAATTAATGTATAGTTTTGTGTAATCCCTAAGAGAAAGGGGAAAAGTGTATGGGCTTTGTGCCTCTGTATAATCCCTTTATTAATTAATGGAACCCGAGTGTGTCTGGAATTTATGCTGTACTCTGATATGTATAAATGAAATCAACCTGTACAGGCCATTTAGTATTGAAATGTGAATATGAGACCGTCATGAACAGGTTTTGTAAAAATTTTTGTATGCCATGATTTTGGGAAGTTTGATTTTGTTTAAGTCACATTATCATCTAAGGTCTCTAATTCTACATCAATTATGTTTTTATGAACTAAATCTCAGCCTATTGTAGAAGAGGGTTACATAAATCCTGTGTTTCCGGGAGTATTAAATTTTATTTCAAATTCCATTTTTTCATCTTTCATGTTTTCTTTATGTGGTAATTCTTGTGCTCTTAATTCAGCTTCTCTCTGTAATCTAATTCTTACATAATCTTCTTTAGTTCTTACTTTAACTGGTATATCTTCTTCCATTTTAGTTTCTTTACTACTTTATGTTCCTGATCATAATACTATATTAGTATTTATTTGAATATCCTCTTCCTGATTTTCTATTCTAGTTGCATATTGAAATTCTTTTCTTATTTCTTCTAAATTTTCTTCTTCTTGACCCATTAATCTTTCTATTTCATCATACTCTGATTCTTCTATTACATTCTATAACACCCCAAATTTTATATTCACTAAACATATTATAATTATTTGAGAAATTCAATAAAATGGTGAATGTTCATGAATTTGGAATTTATGAATTTTATAAATGTTCATATTCATGAGAAAATAGGCAAAAATAATTATGGAATTAATTTGGATAATTTAAAAAGCCCAATGTTAAGGTCCAAAAATGGAGAAATAATAGAGAAAATATTTGATCCAAAAATAAATGGAAATTGTCCAAATAAAAAGAAGGAAAGAAATTAGATTAAAAAAGTAATGGTAAAGTCGTAATTTTGCCAATTTAGCACAAAATTAAGTATTTTCTGATTAATTGAATTTAATTTCAATCAATTAAGGAAAATAAAAGGAAAAAATATATTTGGAGTATTTTGGTCAAATAAATGTGAATTTATGAAAAATTTGAGCAAAAGTGCAATTTTGACAAAAATTGTGATTTTACATGTATACATAACTTGACAATTTAGACCTAAAGGAGGGATTCTTGGGATTCTATTACATATAACAAGAAGGGGAAAATGTTAGAAACATTTTGATTGAGCTTATGGCACAATTGGATGAAGATAGAAATTGTTGATTGAAAATCCAATTTTTGGAACTTTTGGAAATTCATTAAAAAATTAATATATCGTATAATAATATGATAAAAAGCTTCATCTCCTTCCTCCTATGCTCATTTCGACGCCAAACAGACCTAAATATAGAGAGAGAAAGAGTAAATTTCTACAAAGAGAGGGAGGATGAAATCTTGCAAGGTAAGCCTATTTCTCCGATGATCCTAACGCGTATAACTCTACTTCTAAGCTATTCTTCTATGTTCTTTAAGGTTTGTAAAACTCATATTTGGTGTTGGGAGAGTTAGGGTTGTTGGCCACCTAAGAGAAAAGCCAGAGGAAGCTTGAGGTAACTTCCGAAACTTCAATCTTTGACTATTCTTAGCGCCGTGGACCATTTAATCAGTGAAATTTCATCGGATTGTCTTTGGTTTAAAATTTTGGAATTGAGTTGGCCTAAAGGTTATGTTGCTGAAATTTGGTCTAAATGGTAGTTGTAACCTAATTAAATAGTTAATAAAGTGGTTAAGAGTAAAAAGGAACACGTCTGCGGAGTTAAAATAAAAAAACCTCGATTTTCCCTAGAGTTCTTAAGGATTTCATCTAGTTCTAGTTTGGGGTTTAGAGTTGGATTTTCAATGATTTGATGATTACATTGAGTTCAAGAGGGAAAATTAGGTGGGCTTACTGTTGGTCACTTTTTTGGAAATGCCCGAAAAAGTGTAATTACGAAAATGCCCCTGAAACCTGGAAAGTAGGGCTGCTAAGGGCATATCTGTCTTTTAGAAGTGAATATTTCAATTCTGTGTTCGAAAATGGATTCTTTGAGTGAAAATATGTCATAATAGCCTAGGTCAAAATTTCGAGAAAAGTATGGTTGAACTGGGTACGGCGGCACCAAGCTTGGTACTCGGGGGCATTTTGGTAAATTTTTACCATATGCTAATATAGCCATTGTAAACACTATGGAAGTGTCTAAAATGGTACATGAATGGGTCTTAACCTACTTTTTGTACATTTGACATTTTAGGACCAAGTTGGTAGCCTAAGCTTGGCACATTTTATGAGGTGGACGATCTGAGGCAAGAAAAGGATTAAGGTAGGAACTACTATCTCTCATACACAATGTGACTATTTATATGATGTGTGTTACTATATTTTGTAATTTGAATATGTGCTGGAGGCACATTATGTAATACCCCGAATTTTGAGACTCGAGGCTAGAGAATAAGCCTAAGATTAGTGGATTGCTAAGCCCCGGTTTAACAAGATCCCAAATTGTGATTAAGGGTTAATGACTCCAAAAGTGGATGTGGTTAGTGATAAATAACCCTTTTGAACATGCAGAAATGTCATTATGGGGCATACATCTAGATAAAGCTAACATGTCATACACATAGCATCAATCATGCATGCATTATGGTATCTGTTTCCTACTGAGATTCTCTCGAATCTCACCCTCCCCTACCAACAATTTAGACAGGAGAAGACAGAAGATATGCTGAGAATAATGCAGAGAACCATATGAGGGGATTGCAATGGTGGAACGAAGATTAGAAGATGTCTCCGTTCCACTGGGACGGGTTTAGATACCCTAGTAGCCCTGTGGGGCTACACTGATGGTTATGATCATGTACGAATCCCTATGGGAAATTTATGTAATCATGCACATATTATCAGTATAGTTATGCTATTTCTGTGTTGCCTATCGAACCGCATGTCGTTTTCCGCAAATACTCTGAAAAAGGTGAAATTAAAATAAGGGCGTTACACATTACCTAGCTGTGGTTTAGGACCTAGCTAAGGTACACTGGTATTGCCTAGCTGTAGTCAGGGACTCGGCTGAGGTACACGTAGGGGTTCCGACTGAACTGTTGGCCCTGAGTTTTTTGTACACACACATTTGATATGAATTTTCATTTTACATTATACGTGGCATTGCATATTTAATTCTCACATTTTATATGTCAATCGTATGTTGCTACTAGATTCTTTAGAATCTCACCTTTTTATCAAAACAAAAATGTCTCAACGGGTGCCAGCGGCTTAAAAGGAAACAACACTGATACGGGGAACTGATTGGGCACATTTCCCAAGATGAGGACCTTGGTTATATATATATAGTCTGTATTTTGGAATATTTTTGGATATTCTGTTCATATTTGTAAATATTGCCAAACTCTGTATGGTTGACTCTGGTCTGTAAACAAATACTTTTATCAGTATATTTGTCCTTTTCTGTATGCCTGTAGAACTTGGTCTCTATTACTCTGTAAATATCAAAATATAAATGGGCGTTGACATTTTTGGTATCAGAGCTAATAAGTGGTTTTGGTATTACCAGAATGGTATATTGATATAGTTTTGTTTGCATGATGACAGGGTCATGAGCAACTTAAGTGAGACATTTAAGGGGGAATCATCAGTGAACCAGCACATCCTGGACGAGCAGTTGTATATAGAGTATTTCGGGCTTAATGGTATACACATGAGACGAAGAGCGTGCCGGTGCTTCCAGTGCATGGACTAAAACCTAGGCCAACATCACCAGGGTAGTTATAGGTTGAGGGAGATAGGAGAGTATTTAGAGGAGAACCCTGAGGAGGATCCAAAGGAAGACCCCGATAAGGATTCAGAGGAGTACTGGGATGATGAGCCAAGTGATCGTGAGTCTCAGGCCGTTACAGTAGAGGTGAAATATGACTTATAGCTAGATCCTGAGCTATGGCACTATGTCTTCGGCAGATATTGCAGAGCCCAGTGAGCTCAGGCCACACTTATTGGATGTTACTTTGTGTTCCTGGCTGGGGTATAATCCCTATATGCTATTTGAGAGCAGTTGTAGGTCAGAGTGTCAGTTGAGTTTGGGATTTATACCATACTAGATTACTTCCCAAACTCTGCATTTTGGAATCGACAAAAGAACAATGTTATCGAGCGGGGCCTAAATGGGAACATCTACGAGTTTCTGGATCATATGGATGACCTAGTTTAGCGATTTATGTACGATGAACGACATGGCACCTAGACGGCATATTTTGGTGATCGAGGATGACCGGCACATAATACGAGATAAGGGCAGGTAGGTAGAACTGATGGATAGAAAAAGATTTAGCCGGAGTCAGTATTTTGGGAAGGTATAGACAAAGTTAATCATGCTCGTAACTTAGGGAAATGTAATATACAAGGATTAATATGTTCTGTGTAGTGGTTTATAGGATATTTGATATTTCTGTTTCTCTATAACTACTGTAAATAGTTGTTGTATGCTATGTATGACATGTCTGTGTACCTTGATTTTTATGAAATGACAAAAATGCCCTTACTCTTATATGAAATGTAATTCTTCTATATTTTCATGTAGTTTGAAATTTAGAGATGATGCGTGGTAGGCCATGAGGTGGAGGCCGAGGACAACGTAGAATAGGAGGTTGGGATGGTAACCATGAGGAAGATCCATGGCCTAACCCTATACAACAACAAATACTATATATGCTAGCAGAACAACAAACCACTATAAATGAAATACAAGAGGAATGTTGGGAGGTACAACAAAGGCAAGATTTCTTGGAAGATCATTTGGAGGAAGTGGCCAGAGGGTATGATGAGGAGATACCACATGAGGAACCTCCGCCAGAGGATATGGTACAAGATCCTGAAACAGACATCTAAACCTGACTAAGAAAGTTCGGCAAGCAACAACCTCTTATTTTTTGGGGAAAGTTTGAACCACAGCTAGTTAAAGATTGGTTGTCACGTCTGGACAAGATCTTTAACATATTGCAATGCCCGGATGAGGTAAAAGCTTTGCAAGTATTTACAAGCTAGAAGGTGATGCGGATCGTTAGTGGAAGAACATGGAGCTCACCTTGAATTTTTCCTAGGAATTTTTCCAAGAGAAATTCAATGAGAACTATTTTCCCCGTCTATTAGAAGAGAAAAAGAAAAAGAGTTTCTGAGCATCAGACAGCAAGACCAAGAGAGCTTCGATGATTATCTATCTCGACACATCTAACTGTCTCAGTATTCGGCATACCTCAAACTTCACCACAACAAGGAGTGGAGTTTCAATATGATGATTGAGGGGTTGATACCGAAGTTGGAATAGAAATTGATTTCACAGCATTTCACTGAGTTCAGTAAAGCGGTGGAAGAATGCTGGTCAAAGTAGTAACAAGGGTGTCTCTGGAAGTAGTAGCTCATCACATAAGCGAAAAGAATAGAGTGGACCTTCCAGGGGTGATAATAAGAAGTCAAGTCAAACTGCAACCCGAGGAGGCTAGGGATTCTTAGGAAACCGAACATATTGGCATTTCCATAACCTTTATATCCTGGCAAGACTTGTAGTGGTGCTCCACTAAAAACTGATCCCAACAAACCATCTTCTTGTTTTAACTGCGGTAAGCCGGGGCACATGTCTAGAGATTACTCACAGAAGCAACAACCGGAGGAGACTAGACCCAGGGTTCCAGGTAGGGTCTACACATTGACACAAGAAGAGGCCCAAAAATCTCTAGAGCTAATTCAAGGTATGATTTCTCTTGATGGTAGTCTAGCGTATGTTATGTATGATTCAGGTGCTAGCTATTCATTCATTGCATATGACTACGTGAGATAGTTAAATTTACCTATGCATAAATCCCCATATGATTTGGTTGTGTCTATGCCCATGGGCAATCAAATTGTTATGGTTGACATTTGTCTGAATTATGTGGTAAACATTAGGGAGCACGAATCGACTGTAGACCTGATCTGTTTGCCACTGCAAAGGTTAGAGGTAATTTTGGGGATTGACTAGTTGATAGCAAATAGTGTGTTACTGGATTACAAACAAAAGAGAGTTATATATCCAAATCCACAACTGCGAGCTGACACAGAAACTACTTTCAACTTACTTTCTGCAGCTAAGGTTGAGAGACGTTTGCAGAAAGGGTGTCGGGGTACATGGTGTTTTGCTCTATGAAATCAGAGGCCGGTGTAGCCTTGGAAAGAATCCCTATAGTGAATGAGTTCTCTGATGTGTTTCCATAAGATGTCGGTGGATTACCTCCAGATAGGGAAGTGGAGTTCTCAATTGATCCGAGGCCTGAAGCAGAACCAATCTCCAAAACCCCATACCGTATGGCTTCGAGTGAAATGGCAGAACTAAAAAAGCAAATTGAGGAGCTACTTGAGAAAGGGTTCATACAACCTAGCGTCTCACCCTGATGTGCTCCAGTGCTCTTTGTCAAAAAGAAAGACAGGAGCCTGCGTCTTTGTATTGGCTTTTGAGAGCTGAACAAGATGGTGAACATGGATAGACCAAGAGAGGAAGGATTTAGTTTGATATTAATTGGGTTTATGGTATCACATTTTCATGACACAAAAGACAATAATTTTAAATTTTGGGTAATTAAATAAATAGAGAGATAAAGGTGAAATATTATAAAACAAATCCTCATCATCTTCCCTCCTCCATTTTGGTCAGCTAGGCTCAAGAACAAGAGAGAGAGAGAGAGTAAGTTTGAGTTTGTATAAGGAAGGAGGAGCAAAAGTCACAAGTAAGTCGATTTCTTTGGTGAATTAGCTCTTAACTTGTATAATCCTTCCTCTAAGCTATTTCTCTACATGATTAAGGTATCATTGAAGCAAAATTTTAGTGTTGTTGGAGCTAGGGTTTTGGCCAAAGAGGGAAAAGCCAGAAGGAAGCAAATGTGACTTCCTAAACCTTAATCTTTTGTTGTTATGATTGTTGTGGTTAATTTAATCGGTGAATTTCTGGTTGATTTGCTGTAATTGTTAAATTTGGGAAATGTTGAACTCTAGTCATTATGCCACCAAAATTGGGTCTAAATAGTGGTTATAACGTAATTAAATAGTTAATAAAGTGATTAGAATTAGAAAGGAGCAAGTCTGCGGAGTAAGAATTGAAAAACCTCAATTTTCCCTAGAGTTTCCCAAGTTTTGGCCAATGCTGCTTGAAGGGGTTAGGGCTAGATTTTTGATAATATGATGATTCCATTATGTTGAGGAGGGAAAATTAGGTGGGGTTATAGTTGAACACTTTTCCAAAAAGCCTTAAAAAGCATAATGACCAAAACACCCTTAAAACCCTAGGTTAGGGGGTGCCAAGGGAATTTTTGTCTTTTGGTAGTGAATTTGGTAATCTTAAGGCTAGAAATGGATTCGTTAGGCAAAAATATGTCAGAATAGCTTGGGTCAAAATTTTAGGAAAAGTACGGTCGGACCGGGCCAGGTCCTAGGGGTATTTTAGTAATTTTCCACTATAGACTCATATAACCACCAAAAACACTATGGAAATGTCTAAAGTGGTACATGAATGAGTTTTAATCTAATTCTTGTACATTTCATATTTTAGGATCGGACACTAGCCCGAGCCGGATATGGAACATTAGTCTAATGGAAAGGTACAAGAGAAGGACTCAGAAACCAGAGGTAGGGGACTTACCTTACTTTTATGAATTTGATATCTTTACTTATGTAGTGATGTATGTGATTGCTTTACTTGATTGTGTAGAGCATATTTGAATAAATGAAGCTCTGTTTCTGTTTATACTGTGGCCATAGTTTTGTTGCATGAAATATTGAACATGCAAAAATATCTTTTTGGGGCATATATCTAGTTAAAGCTAACATTTCATACACATAGCATCTGTCATGCATGCATGATGGTATCTTTTTCCTACTGAGATTCTCTGAATCTCACCCTTTCCTACCAACAATTTAGACAAGTGAAAATAGCAGGTATACTGAAAGTAGAGAAGAGAACTATACAGGAGGAATGCAGTGGTGGAACAAAGATGGGAAGATATTTCTATTTCATTGTAATGGGTTTAGATATCCTAGTAGCCTTGTGCGGCGACATTGATTGTAATTATCATGTATAATGCCAATAGGGAATTTCCATAATCGAGTACTTTTTATCAGTACATTAATGTATTCTTGTGTTGCCTATCAAATTGTGTATCATTTTCCACAACTACTATGAAAAAAGGTGAAAATAAGATAAGGGTGTTACATTTTGGTATCATAGAGCAAGTGGTTCTGGAGGAGCCCAAAGTGGTTTTGGTAGAGTAGCGGTTCTAGCATCAGGATAGTATATTGACAAGGTCTTGATTATATGGTAAAAGGAAATACGCATAGAATGGGGCACTAGAGAAGTGAATTACCCCTCTTCTGTGAATTAGCCCCAAAAGATTAGGGAATATATGACGGGCGGCAAGTAGTACAATACCGAACTAAGGATAGTCTAAGGATATTGTGAAAACTGAGGAAGCGGGTACGGCCAAGGCTAGGATACAGACGCGGTATTTAGTCAGCTGAAGTCAGCTGGCATGATGTTTAAGACTAGGGAAGTCTCAGGGTATCAATAGTTGGAAGCAGTTGAAGTCTGTATCTGTGTTTTAGCATAGGTACATGAAAGTTAAGCGTGCTCAACCTAGGGAAATGCCATGATGATGACCCCCTGGGAAGTCTATGGTGACATGTTATGAAATAGGGGTAAGCACA
This sequence comes from Inga leiocalycina, assembly GCA_963242795.1. Lineage (NCBI taxonomy): Eukaryota > Viridiplantae > Streptophyta > Magnoliopsida > Fabales > Fabaceae > Inga > Inga leiocalycina. The sequence continues at coordinate 30,165,350 of OY725325.1, read as the reverse complement.
TATTGTGTAGTAGTTCAGAGCTGTAGATTGTTGCAAGCTCTCTTTGACAATTATAAATAACTTTGATATGTTATTTTGGGAGCACCCATGTACCCTAAACCTTGTGAGATGATAGATATGCCCCTGTGTTTATGAGGAATCTACCTCTTTCTTGTTTTCAAATAGCGAAACATAAAGATGATGAGATTAAGAGGTACAGGTGCTGGGTAGGGTCAAGAAGTTAGACCTTGAAAAAGGCAAGCTTCACCCAAGAGGGGGTGAATTGGGTGATGTGATAAATTTTTCGGTCAATGTGGTGATATAGTAATTGTTGTTGCTAGAGTAGAGTTGAGAAGATAAGCATACAGAGAATTATACTAGTTCGGCCAAAAGCTAGGCCTACGTCCAGTCCTCAGAGATCAAGACCTACTAAAATTTTCACTATTCTTCCAAGATTCAGTGGGCTCTCAGAACGCCATAAGACAACAACTGTCCTTGAAAGGACTACGAGTAGAAATACTAGAAATTTCTCTCCCACTTACGACAAGTCTTATGTGTAGAAAAACAAACCTATGACCTTTCTCTCTTGCTTACGTATACAAGTCTTACGAGCAGCAACGTTCTTTTCTGCTTGTATCTTGTAAGTCTTATGAGCAGAAAGTCCTATTAGGAATTCTCTCACTGCTTCTCTCGTAAGGAAATCTCCCCTCTCAAGGTCCCAGTACCTTGAGATCAAATGAAAATAGAATTTGAAGTATATACAGACTCTCTTATAGAGCAAATATAATAATCACTGAAGAATAATTTGAATACAGAGAAAATGTGAATAACAAAGACTTGTGAATTTGCTCGTGTGAATTCTTGCACTTCGTTGTTTTTGATGGTCTCTGGAACTCTGTATTTATAGACATTTGATTTTTCCCGTTTGAATAATGATCATTGTGGTGCAGGGCATGTTACTGTGGAACAGCATGCGTATGTTTGAAATCTTTGAACGTGGTAGGTACGTGCTTGGGTAGTCGTAATGATATTGTCTGCTATTGTTTGACTTCCTTTGTGTCTTTCTAATTCAAATGTTCAAACTCATGTATCACACTCATAATACATGTTAAATGATGTTCTATAATAATAATAAATGAAAATAAAATGAATAAATATCATTAAACCATATTCGGATTGAACGCTGTAAGACTGGTGCATTTTGGCTTCTGGCAGAGTATCACTCGAGCACTGTGATGTTTCACTCGAGTGCAATACCATATCTTCACCTTTTGCTTCAATTTTATCACTTGCACTTTCACGGATTTTGAGAGAGTACATTTTCACACTTGCGAGTGATGTGGGTCCTCACTCCAGCACTAGTCCCCTCACTCAAGTGCTGCTTCATTTTACACTATGAGCCACGTCTCTGGACAACACTCGCACCCAATTTTATCAAGAGTGTGATTTTGCACTTGCAGGTGATGTGGGCCCCCACTCGAGCATACATACCCTTACTCAAGTGAGAAGAATATTGTTCTATAATATACTCTTTATCTTTAGCACTTGCATCAGAATTAAGAGAGTTAGATTTCTCACTCGCGAGTGCTGATGTATCACATGGGCACATCAACTCTCACTCGGGCATTCTTTTGCTTCTCTGTTCTGCATGACTCTCGGCCAAACTCTCACAGTCCCTCACTCATTAGGACTCGGGTGTAGATATAACCATCACTCGAGTACAGAACCTGTGCTCGAGTGAAGTATTGATATCTTGTTCTGACTTTGCTCTCAGTCAAACACTTTCAATGCAACACTTTCATATGCTCGAGTGCAAAACAGCTTCATGCTCGAGTGCATCAGTAGAATTGAAAGCAATTGCTCTCTGTCAAACACTTCTTGTCCAACACTTGCATGTGCTCGAGTGCAAAAGAGGTTTATGCTCGAGTGTTAACTCTGTTGCTTGAGTGCATCAGTAAAAACTAACAGCAGACATCTCTAAACTTTGCCATATGCATTTGGTAACTTTGCAATCATTCTTTAGACTTGTAAAAACATACTTTGCATACAATTACCTTTTGTTATCATCAAAACTTGGAATCTAACAGACCTGACCCAATGCAAACAATCATGGGCATGTTAGCAGAACATTAAACAATGATCAATGATCATAGTAATTAGTTGTGAGGGGTGTAGCAAAAGTAGAACAAGGACCACGAAAGTTAGAAATATAATATATCCAGGAAAGGCCAATGTAGTAACTCTATCCTTTATACACTGAGTGAATGTTTATATGCTTTGCATATGTCATCTTCTGTAATATGTATGATACATAGTGCCTTTAGGTGCATTGATGAATAATTCCTACGGGCAATTCCTTCAGGTACATTTATAAATAATGCCTACGGGCACATTGATGAATAGTGCCTTTGGGCAGTGCCTCTGGGTACACTGATGAATAGTGCCTTCAGGACATCACATTCAGGTATATTGATGAATAGTGCCTACGACAGTGCCTTTGGGTACACTGATGAATAGTCCCCACAGGCAGTGCCTACGGGTATATTGATGAATAGTCCCCATGGGCAGTGCCTACGGGTACACTGATGAATTTCTTATTTATAGGTATATTGATATGCTTAGTACAGGACTGAGGTACGAAATGTGTAGGGGCTGTGACAGTAGTTGGCTTTGAACACATTTCCGACTAAACTAAGTTAGAATTTAAATGTCGATTTGATGCTGAAAAAGAGGAAGGAGTTGGAATTTTGTAATTCTGATGGTTCCATTTGGTTTAGAAGGGAAAATTGTGTGGGAATATAGGTGTTCATGATTTTTGGAAATTTGTATGCAAATCTGGAATTTATTGAAGTTGTAAGTGCATGCTATTTAATTTGCCTCAAGTGATGTAGTGTTGTTGTGCAAAGGATTTCGTTGGCCAATCCTGGTCCAAAAATTATGAAACTTGACAAGATTAAAGTAGAGATATAGATCTTTAATTTTATAGGTGGTACATAATTTTAGGACTTGTATACTAAAAGATATGGATTTACGAATTTGTGCCCTGTTTCTGGAATTTAATCTGGAATAGGGGAAATTTTGTGAATTTCTAGAAACAGGTGATAACAGTGGCTAGCTTTGGACATTTTTCCATGAAAATTCATTTAAAGATCTTTATTTTGGCTTTAGCATTAGTCAAATTAGATTTTCATAGAATTTATTATGAATTTCCGCATTTGTCTCAAAATCTGCCAGTTTTCTGGAAATAGTGAAATTGTACTATACAGAATTTGCAATTGCAGAAATTGATATAACTGCATTAGATAACTTGCAGAATTTGACTTAAAGGCAGTAAGAGTACAAGTAATAACTAGTTACTTGTTAACTTTAATTTGTATAGGAATTGGAAATTTCCCGAGCCGAAACTAAGGTTAGGACTGACAGAGGAACTGAGAAAGGAGTCAGGTAGTAACTTTTTCTTGCATATACTGTATGATTATTATATGTATGAGTATGCCATTCTTTGTAACAAGCGCATAATGTATTGGACACGCACATTAGCCAACTTGTGGTCTGGGACCCAACGGAGGCGCGAAGTTCAGCCAGGGTTGCAAACAGTCATTTAGCCTTGGACAGTGTACACACAACATTCTATCATGCACAATAGTCTATCATCTTACATGACATGGTGTATTACATATTTATTTTCATATTTTCTATGTCTGAAAAACATGTTACTACTGAGATTCACTCGAATCTTACTCTTTTACAACACTTGAAAATATTCTAGCAAAAGCTAGTGGCTTGAAGGGAAAGACAAGGGCTACCGGTGAGTAGAATCTCGGGGTATACTAGATCTGCTATGGTTATCTATATTTGTACTATTGCTTTCTTTTGAATTCTTTATACATTTGTGTATATTTTTCAAACCCTGTGAGGATTGTCCTATATTCGTAAACAAGAACCTAATATTAGTATGTTTCTGCTATTTCTGTATGCCTTACGGAACTGTACGCTTAATACTCTACAAATATCAAAATGTTAAGGGGTTTGACAGCTCGGATCCTGACCGTAACCCTCAATCGCCCATATTTCGTTTTTACCCCTAGAGCCGCTAGCTTTTTCTGGAATATTTTAATTTTTAGGAAAAGGGGTGAAATTCAAATGAATCTCAGTAGCAATACACAATCAATTATATAAAATGCATTAAATAAATATGCTATGCACCACATAGTGTAAATAAAAATTCAACTATATCTGGTATATGCATACAATTTAGGGCCAAACCCCCTACTTGTCTAGGTACCTCAGCTGGATCCCAGACCACAGCTAGATAATGTGCCCCAAGTACTATTTATATCACTGTGCCCCAGGCACCCTTTTCACCGATAGAAAATGGACTACACAAAGCATATAAATAATCATATAGTTTATGAGAGATAGATTTGCTACGTTATATGCCTTTTTTGGCTCTAAACTTTGTCCCTGCTTGAATAAATTGTCCATTCCTAAAATTTCAAATTTTACAAGAGATGAGTTTTTACTCATTTATAAATTATCTCAAACTCATTTTGTTGGTTATCTTAGTTTAAAACTGCAAAATGACCAAAATACCTATGGGACCCGGTCTAATTGTACTTTTCCAAAAATTATAACCCGCGCTATTCCTACATAGTTTTGCATATATAATCCATTTCAACCTTAGATTTGCCAAATTCATTGCCAAAAGATGAAAATGCCCTTGGCAGCCCCTAACGTAAGGTTTAGAAGTAATTTTGTCATTTCACATTCTAGGGCCTTTATACTTCAAACTTTACATGTACCCTACACAATTTTTTCTTCTAAATCCAATGGAACCATTAAAAACACAAAATTCCAGCCCTAACCCCCTATTTAGCTACTAGCTGAAACTTTGGAAAGAAAAGGGAAAAATGTTCATTCTTGATTTCACTTGATTAAACTCTTTCTTTTTACTCCTAATCACATGTTTAACCATTTAAACACTCATTAATCATGATTTGTGGAAAGTTGGGCAGCATAACCCCATAGGGTTTCCTCATGCCAAAATTACAAAACCAACCAAGAGAAGCCAAAACAAACCACAAATCCAACAAATAACCACAACAACAACATATTTATTAAGAAACTCAAGGTTGTAAGCCCCCATTTTACATTCTACTTAACATCGGTGTTAACCAGATTAGCCTTTACGTAGTTTAGTGAGCAACACAGGAATAGCGTAAATGTACTGATATATTGATATAAGGTACTTGATTACATTACAGGGGTCTCCCTATAGGGTTTGAAAATATATACAATTTTGTCCAAAATGGCAAAAAAATTAATATAACCAAACAACTTCGTTCTCCTGACTTGCACGCCTCAACTGCTCGTATTCGCTGTTTTTCCTTTGGAGCCACTAGCTTTTGCTGGAATATTTATTTATTTGAAAAAAGGTGAGATTCAAATGAATCTCAGTAGTAACATACAATCAATCATATACAATGTGAAAATTAAATATGCAATGCACCATATAGTGTAAAATGAAAATTTATACTATAACGTGTGTACACAATACTCAAGGCCAAATGACTATTTGGATCCCTTACATGTCCATGTACCACATCCGAGTCGTCCGACCACAGCTAGGTAATATGCCCCAAGCATGTGTTCATATCACAAAATACAGCAACATACAACATATCAACAATCACATAGTGTATGAAAGATAAAGTTATTACCTTAAACCCCTTTGTGACTCATAAAAATGCTCCTCAAACTTCGTGTCACAGCTTGGACTACCATTCGGGTCCTAAAATTCCAAAATGTACAAGAATTGAGTTATTACTCATTCATTTATTGTTCCACCATATTTATTGGTTATCTTTAGGGCTATTTAGGTAGCCATTGGAAGCCCTACAAGTGCTCATGGGGTTAAGGAAGTTAAACCAATCAAAAGTGTGAAAATGCTGAAACAGGGGCTTGGCCCAGGCCAAAAATCCCTTGGTTGCGGCCAAGAGGGGTTAGAAACTTTTGGGCCACGGCCAAGAAATTATGTGTTCTTGGCCAAACTTCCAAAAATCATAACTAATTCTACAAAAATTGAAATGGAGTGGTTCCAAGTTCTATGAAAAGCTCTTTAAGTCCTATATATAGGAAAAATATGAAACACTACATATGCAACCCCACAGTTACAGAGTTCCATAAATTCCTACACTATTCCAGAATTAAGTCCAAAAACAAGGCATAACTTTGAAAATTCATATCTTTTAGCACAAAAGTTCAAAAATAACCCATTACTATCAAATTAAAGCTCTATATGTCTATTTTAATCTTGAAAAGTTTCATTCCATTTGAAATTGGTTTGACTAATGAAATACAAGGCACAACAACACTGCTTCACAGTAGAAAAGCAAACAGCAGGCACTTGCAACTTCAATAAATTCCATATTTGTATACAAATTTCTAAAAATCATGAACATGTAATATCCCAATTTTTGATTAAGGGATAATCATGATTATTAATGATAATTATGAATTTATTGGAATTATTATGTGATTTATGACAATATTAATTTATGTCATAATTAGTGGAAATTGGAAATATTATTGCATATGTGTGGTATTTAAGATCAAGGGTTGAGATTTCCTTGACCGTGGGTCGGAATCTAGTGTATTAAGCTTGGGTGAGCTTATTGTGGGAATGATCAAGATGTTGACATGTGGCAGTGTGGAGGCCATTGGATGAAGTTGCTAGAGGACAAAAGGTTACTTTTTCCTCTCCTCTCTCACTCCATCCCTCCATCTCTCTCTCGTGCTCTCTCTCTTTCGCTGAAGCAAGGAAGGCAGGAAGAAGGAAAAGCTTGGATTTTGGGTAAGTAAATGATCTCCTTTGCTCAAACTCTATTCACAAATGTTGATCCTTGAGTAATGGGCTTCATTTTGGTGTGTGTAGTTTGGTCATTTGGTTGTGATTTGTGCCACACGAAAATTTGGAAAGTGGTGAATCAAAGAGTGTCTTTGGAAAAGTGAAAGAGGTAAGGGAACTCAATCTATCCATCTATGTTTCATGCCATTTGGAATAGTTTATAAATTCTGGAAATTTGGCTTGAATCTGAAAATTGGATGCCACTGTTTATTTGTTATGTTTTTGGCATGAAAATGGTGTTTTGGAATGAGTATATGATAGATAGATTGATTAGAGGTTGAAATGTGAAGTTTGGTTGAAATTGGTGTTTTGTTGAAATTGTTGCCCAAAACCCAAATCATGGTAATGGAGTAGGATTTTGATGATTCTGAGTATTCCATTGAGTTTGTTGGGTGTTTTTGTGTGGGAATGGCTTTGAGGTTAAGTTGTGTATCCATAGGAATCAATTGGGCAAAGGTTAAGGAGAGTGCCTCTGTTTCTGCGTTTTCTGCTATCTGAGGGATTCACTCGAGCAGGGAGGAGTCTGCTCGAGTGAAGGATGAGCATCACCCGAGCAGAGATGGGTCTGCTCGAGTGAGGGATGAATATCACCCGAGCAGGGATGAACTCTGCTCGAGTGCTGGGTGGTTTTTCCCTTTTGTGCTTCGAGTTCGCCTGGGTTTTTATGAGCAATGCTCGAGCACATCGCTTTGTGCTCGAGTGAGCGAAGAACATGCTCGAGTGAGCATGGTCTGCTCGAGTGATAGTAGGAGTTCAGAGTGAAGGGTTGCTTCGGGTCTTCACTTGCGGGTGGATGCCAAGAGTGTGCTCTGACACTCGCGAGCATAGCCTTCTCACTCGAGCACTGGGTGTCTGCTCGAGTGAGCTTGTGCCTCAGGTGGGGGTGGTGCTCTCGGGTTGTCACTCGCGAGTAAGGTGCGCGAGTGTGCCTTCTCACTCACGGGTGTGAGGTGTGTGCTCGAGTCCATGTGGTTGTGCTCGAGTGATCATGGTCTTAGAGAGCGTTATATGCTCTCGGGTCCTCACTTCCTGGACTTCTCTCGCGGGTGCTCGAGTGAGGCATTTGGCCTTGTGCTCGAGTGAGGTTCTGTGTGCTCGAGTGAGCCAGTTCCTGAAAGTTTCTTTGTGCTCTTGGGTGCTCACTCGCGGTCTCACTTTCTCTTGTGCTCGAGTGCTGTCCGTACCAATGCTCGAGTGAGAGCATTTGTGCTCGAGTGATGTCCGTACTTGTGGTCGAGTGAGAGCATCTGTGCTCGAGTGAGATGACAAAAAATAAGTGTTTTGCCTTCAAGTAAAGGGGTCTTTGGGATAGCTCTTCCTACCCTTTTAGGCTATTGTTAGGAGTATTTAGTGACTCTAAAAGAGCAATAATGATAACCAATTAAGTATTATAAAGTGGATTAAGTCTTGGAATAGAGAATAACTCTTCGTCCCTAATTGTGAACATAGGATTTGACATTTGCCTTCCTCGGGAGAGACCGGCGTTAGGACACGTCCGGAAGAACTCAGGTAGTGACTTTTCTCTCATATCTTGTATGATGTTTTGGTATGCATATCTTATCATTGAACTTGTGAAATGTGTGCCATGGTCCATTACGGCGCGAGCAGGTCAGCGTGAGCCGTATAGGGAGTGACTGTGGTCATCTCTTGTCGGCCGTTGGACTGCCGTTGTAATCGACATGGATCTTTGTGAATCCGACCCGTGGGGCGGCGTATGTGAAAACCAGCCGTGGGCTGTGTGTGTGTATCTTGCCTATGTGGCTTGTGAATATGATATGCTTTATATGGATCCTAGCTGTGGTGAATTATACTGTGTTGATTGTTGTGATGCAATATAACGTGAGCAATTCAGCGTGAGCAATCGTCAGGGATGACATGTGTCATACTAACCATTGCCGCTGCAACTGCCGTTGTAGTTGCTTGTGTGGATGATGATTTGATTACATGCATTATTGTTGTACATTATATGATTGACTTGTTACTACGGGGATTCTTTAGAATCTCACTCTCCCAAAATTAACCATTTTAGGTAGGGCTGAAGGATCGAAAGGCAAGCGGGCGACGAAGAGTAGTTAGAGCTCCTATTTAGGAGTATATTTTGGAATGAATGGTTATCATTGTATATTTTGGAATTGTATATAGTAGATTTTGTGTAATCCCCAAGAAAAAGGGTATGAATTGTAGGCTTTGTGCCTTGTGTAAATCCCTTTTAATATAAATGGAATCCGAGTGAGTCGGGAACTTATTTGCACTTTGATAATTGTAAATGAAATCCACCTGTTCAGGCCAGTATTATTTTGTATTGAGAACTTGGGACCATTGTGAATAAGTTTAGAAAAGTTTTTGAAAAATCCAATTTTTGGGCAAATGAGTATCTTAATAAGTCCCATTTGGAAATATGGTCTCTAAGTACAACTTAATTATGAGTTTAAGAACTTAATCTCGGCCTCAGGTGGGAAGGGGGTTACAGAACACCTATATTCCCACACAATTTTCCATTCTAAATCCAATGGAACCATCAGAATTTCAATATTCCAACTCCATCTTGATTGAATAGTAGCTGGATGAAATTAGTTTTTTAGAAGAGAAAAGGTGTTTCCTTGATTTCTCTTGTTTAATCACTTCTTTTCCACTTCTAATCACATGATTAGCTACTTAAACACTAAATGCGCATGATTTGAGGAAATTTTCGTAGTATAACATTTCTAGGATTCATCATCCAAAACCACAAAGCCAAGCTAAATTAAACCAAACTCAATAGTAACAACCACCATAGCATCGTATAACACAAGGGGATCAAAGTCTTGGGAGTTACCTTTTGATTGTTTACTTTTTTTCTCTAGAAGGTCATTGTTCACTCTCTCTCCCTTCTTGTTTTTTGCCTTGCTATAAGCCATGACCATGAAGATATAAGAATTAGTTGAGGTATTCTAGGATTTAGCAAGCAAAACCACATGAGAACTCATCTCTTACCTTAGATTTTGCTTGAACCCTAACACTTGTGTTCTTGAGCTCTCCAACTTTACTTAACTCTCTCTCTATATTTGGGTAGCTTCACAAAAATGAAGAGGAAGGGAAAGGAGGATGAAGCTTAACATCATATCTTTCTTACTTTATGGAAATAATATTTTAATAAAATTTAATCATGTGCTTTTTCTTATGCCTATCTCCAATTAATTGAACTAACTTTTCCTCTCTCCTCTAAGCCTAAAGGATGTCTACATTGGGTTCCAAATGAACCAAATGGGCTTCTTAATTGCTTCACCCAATTACAATACAAGTAGTCCTTTAATTACCATCTATCTTTGACATTTCAACTCCCCTTTTTGCTCCATCTTTTTTTTTACTTGATTAAAATCATGACACGTGGCCTATTTAATATCCAAGTAACCAAGTAAATATACATTTCCCTTTTATTAACCCTATTTAAAAATGTCATACAACAAACTACTACACAGGGGAACTTACTGGCAGCAAATTCAAATGTTCACAATTTGTGTTCTAAACATACTCATGTTGTGTGTGACCACTAATTGACTTGTTTTGTCATTCCATGTACTCTTTAATTGCCATTTTATTCCCTTAAATATAAGAAATTTTAGTGACCAAAACTCGGGATGTTTAGAGGTTCTTGAGATTACCCTTGCTTTCTCTCTCTAAATCTCTCAAGGCGTCGCCTCTCTCTCCTTCCTTGCTCTTGATTTTTCTTGGTACATATGGGATTCGTGAAGGAATAGAGATTAGAGAGGGTCTTACATGAATTTGGAAGCAAGAATACATGAATTGCACTATCAATTGACCTTGAGTTCACTTGTGCTCTCTTCTTGCTCTTTGTTTTTCTCAAAGAACTCTCTCTCTCTGCCCCCCCCTTATTTTCTTGAGTTGGCCGAAACATGGCCTTAAAGGAAAGATGATGTGCTCTTAAAAATATCCCTTCCACCTTCTTAATATATATTATTTTAATGAAATTATCACATGCCAATTGTTTAACCTTTATCCCTTTCTAACTTAACCATAATTGTCTTCGCTTTCCTCTTGCCAAAAGTGACATAAATAGAGCTCTTGAGGTAACCAAATAAGCTCTTGAATTAACTTCATCCATTCCCTTGCAATTAATTGTGTAATAGCCATTTAGTGCAATTTTTGCTTTTTGACTTTTTAACTTTAATTTACTTAGCTGAAATTGTTCCCTCTTGATTTAATTTAAGCCAAGCATTTTATTTTCCCCTTTCTCTCACCTTTTGGACGTCCCACCTCATGAAAATGGGAAAATATTGGCCTTTTAATTTTTATTAGCCAAATGTCTATTTTACCCATACATTATTGTGATTTATTGCATTAAATCATACCTTCTTCTTTCCTCCTTGTTTTTGGCCGAAACTTGACATTATTATTAGGCCAATCTTTGTGCTCTTTCATGCTTCAATTTGGACTTCCACGTTAGGCCTTTAAGGGACTAAAAATTGCTCCATTATGGCCAAACTTAATTATATTGCATATAGTCACTAAGTGCATTATTTTGTCATTTTATGTGCACCATAATTCACCATTTTATTCCATTAAATGTCTCAATACATACAATGAATATTGGTGAATAAAATTTGGGATGTTACAAGAATTGTGATTACTGGGTCCATGTGACACACCCCGTAGTCGATTATTATTTTTTAGGCAAGTTCCTCATGGGATATGTTCAGGGAAGGTACTTGAGGCTTAGGTTGGCAATTGCGCCTTGTAAATCCGCTTTTGTTTGTTAATTATGTGTTGACTTTGTATATTATCACCTAGAGCTCATTCATACCCCGATGTGAACTATGAAATAGTTTTCAAACTTGCATGACTGATTTACTTTTCTATACTCTAGCAAAGTATTGATTGAAGAGGTTTGAGACTATGGATCTTAAAATGTGATTCTTATTGTTGATCCACTTTTGTAAACTTTTAAGAGTATTATGGTTCTGAATGAAATGGGATTATCCAGCAAAGTTATGAATTGTGATTATTGAGATTATATTTTTGAGAAATGATATTGAACCTATCGCTAAGTTATGTTATTAGGCTTCAACTGCCCAAGGTACAATTATCATAGTATCGACTGATATGTGATTTTGAATAAGATATTTAATACTTTTTAACAATGATAAATTAATGTCTTTCTTTTTCTTCCATCGTTATTCTTAAAATGTTTTGGTCAAATCCTTTCTACTATGGTAGTCTTTTATAATTGGTTTCTTCCTTTTCTAACATAGTAGTGCCCAATGTTTTAAAAAGTTGTTTGAAATATTTAATTATATGGTAAATATAGAGGCTGTTACACGTTGGATGCTCATAATACTAAATCAATACCACAAAAAGATTTGGTACTAACTCTCTTGGCGGGGATCGAACAATCAGGCCATATATTCATGCAGGAGACATTCAACCAATAAGTTATCCATTCTTCATTCTTTATAATTAAGCTTAGCTTGCATGTTTATATATATATATATATATATAAATTTTTATTGTAATTCTTAGTGAGCTGTACAAGCACTAGACACAAAATAATCTTGAATACAATAATTGCAACCTCACTAGTGGCCGCTTTAGAAATCCCTTCCAATGGCTGAGACCAAAGGTATATATATTATTCATCAATGACTATAATATTAAATTGAAGTGCACATATAGTTTATATATGACTAACTGACACATTTTTCTTCTCATTTCTTTATATCGTGTAACATCCTGAATTTCGGTCACTAAAATTTCTTATATTTAAGGGAATAAAATGGTGAATTAAAGAGCATTAAATGACAAAACAAGGCAATTAGTAGTCACACACAACATGATTATGTTTGGAATGCAAATTGTAAGACTTTAAATTTGCTACCAGTGAGTTTTCCTGTGTAACATTCTAGTTGTGTGACATTTTTAAAAAGTAAAATGATGTTCAATGTAACACCCTGCCTTTAATCACGTAATTATAATTCGATATTTGGTAATTAAATTAGATTAGAGACCGTCGAATAGTTTAAAACTCATTTAAAATTCCCTTTAATAGTAGGGACGTTATGAAATTTTCAAAACTTCATTCCTCTTTCGGTCTCAAGTTCGATTATCGAATATAATCACCTGTGCAGTTTAACTACATTTACGTATGACAGAGTGTATAACCAAAATCCAGGCAAACCCCGGGTTCAACTATAGATATGTAGTTTCAAATTCTGCTAGAGGGATTACAGGTTTAAGTATTTAAACTATCTACAACCCAATAATACACAGTAATCCCTATCCAAACAGTCTAACCAACATTTCCAAAATAAATGTCCCTACGAAACTCTACCCGCTCCGGGTCACGCGCTTCTCCTTGGAGCCGCTCGCCCTGTCTGAAAGGTTAGTTCAAAGGAAAGAATGAGATTCAAAAGAATCCCAGTAGTAACTAAACATTTATACCACATATAAGCACACAGCATGTAAGCAAATCATCATACAGCAGCAGCAACCAATATCAAACTCCACCCTCATCTCCTTTCTCCGCCGGGAAGGCACACTGCCCTAACCCGAACCGTTGTTAGCTACTCAGGGACTATTGGCGTGGCATATCACACTCCACCCTCATCCCCTTTCTCCGCCGGGAAGGCACACTGCCTTAACCCGAACCGTTGTTAGCTACTCAGGGACTATTGGCGTGGCCGTGCATACATATAGCCTTATAGCTCATACAGCTAACCGGCTTTCACAAATGGCCCGTCGACCTCACAATCAGCCTATCGGCCTCATGTCACATAATCACACCTCATCCTCATCCCCTTTCTCCGCCGGGAAGGCACACTGCCCTAACCCAAACCGTTGTTAGCTACTCAGGGACTATTAGACTGACGGTGCTAACACATATCCACATAAGTCGCAACAAACGAACTATTACGAATCAATGATCATACACACATACAATGCATCACATATGGTACGAAAGAAAAGTCACTACCTGATCCTTTCCTGACGTCTCTGGGCACAGTGGGCTCATGAGGATAGCAGATGTCAAATCCTATAATCAAAATAGGGACATTTGGTTAATTTCCTTTTCCTAGTTCTTACTTCAATAACACTCTAAGTTGGTATTCATTTGGACTCTTTAGATGGCCATTATATGCCTAAACATATGCCTAAAGGGTTGGTATAACTATCCCCAAAGATCCCTCACAAGAAAGCTAAACACTGATTTCTGGACCCCTCACTCGCACCCCTCACTCGAGCACAAAAGGCTGTGCTCGAGCACAACTCCCATTTTCACTCGAGCACACGCGAGTGAGACACAGGAAGTGCTTGCCCGAGAGCAACTCCCGCGACCAAACTACACTCTCACTCGAGCACAAGAGGCTGTGCTCGAGCAGAGACCCCGAGCACACTCGAGCACCACGGAAGTGTGACCCTGCGAGTGACAACCCGAGAGCATCTCTCAACCTCTTCCTCCACCTTCACTCGAGCACAAACACCTGTGCTCGAGCACTGACCCCCAGTGCTCGCGAGCACAACCAGCGAGTGTCTACCCGAGAGCAACCCAACTCCCAGGCAACAGATTCACTCGAGCACAAGTCCCAGTGCTCGAGTGATCCCCCAATGCTCGCGAGTGCCAGGCGCACTCTTAGCAATCACTCACGAGTGATACCCTGAGACACTCACCCGCAGCACCAAAAAGGCACCCTCACTCGAGCACAACATGCTCACTCGAGCACGTTCATCCTGTGCTCGAGTGAGTTCTTCCCTCACCCGAGAAATGACACCAGATACCCAAAACGCAGCAACTGAGTTGATTTACCAGAATTCACCAATTGCACTCCAATGGTTCTAAAAGTTGTGTTAGAGCTCATTATCACTTATTTCAACACAAGGAACCCATTGGCAACCAAAAACAACTCAAATTCAACCCATTCAACACATTCTCTCTCTAAATCATCAAACCACTCAAAACTTCATTCTAACACTTTCCCTTATTCAACTTCAAATCAATTCCTAATCACTCTCAAATGTCAAAACTAACCAAATGAACAGTGACACTCTCACCAAAGTCTACCCTTCATTTAACATCATAATTAGGTCAAATTTCCAGAATTTTCATTGATCATGCAAACATCTTGACATATATATCAAAATGCATTACAAACCTACCTCTTCAACTTGCTGCAATCAGAACTTGGATTCCTCCAACTTCCAGATTTATCCAACAATCACACACCACCAATGGAAATTCTGAAATCATAGAAGTCAAGCTCTCAACCTCTTGATCAACATTAATGAAGGGTATTTAAGCATAAAAGATCATTTACCTATCTTAATTCCAAACCCTTCCTTTCTCTTTCTTGCCAAGCTCGCCGGAAATGGAAGAAAATGGAGAGAGAAAATGAGTTGGTGAAGATGATCATTCTTTCCTCACACATACCCATAAACCGACTAGGGAGGGAGAGAGAAGAGTGTTTGAATATTTTGACTTATCCAATGGCTCTTATTTAGCCACTTGGCAACATCCCATTCTCCCTATCATGATTTCACATATTCTCTTCCACACTTGATTCCACCCCTTGATCTTTCAATCTCAACCATTGATCTTAATTACTAAGGGGTTTTCTCATCCGTGGCTAACCAGACAGTTGGTAAATTTACCGTTTTACCCCTGATTAGTACAATACTCATTAAATTATGAATAATTACCTTCATTTCACATTGCACAAAATACACTTCAAATATGCTTAATTAACATTAATTACATCATTTGAAGTTATTATCCCTTAATTAAAATCCAGGATGTTACATTCAATGTCTATGATATTTTGCAATATGAAAATGGACTTATTAAGCTTTAATTTGATAGGTCATATAGGTTATTTGGAGCTATACACAGAGTTATGAATTTTTGAAGTTAGCCTAGTGAAACTAGCCAACTTCTAGCATAGAGTCCAAAGATTTGAATTCTAGGAATGTTGAACTTCTAGTTGGCTAAATACTATATTTTTCCTTAAAACTAGACTTAATAAGGGTTAGGTATCCTTTGGAAGCACCTCAATTAAATGTCTAAATATAAAGATATGAATTTTCAAAGTTTGATAAAAATTCTATCAGCTTGTGCGAAAATCACAGAAATGTGTGGGCAAAATAGTCATTTGTCTAAATAAAATTAAAAGCCCATATTTTCCTTTATTCTTATGGTTGGGACATCCAAAAAGTGAAGGAACATGAAAAACAAGATGCTTGGCTTCAATTAAATTAAGAGGGAATAATTGATAGTCAAGTAAAAATCACAGTTGAAAAATAAAAAGTAAAAATGGTAATTAATTGATTTCTTGAAGAAAGAGATCATGATAATTCATGAAACAATTTCTTGATCCCTTTTCTCATGGTAAATTCGGTCAAGAGAGGAAATATTGGAGAAAAAGAATTACTTGGATAAATATGATGCCATGTGTCTTGAATTGGAGCCAAGTAATTAAAAAGACCTCATAAAATAAGAGCACATGAAAAATTGTCATAAAATATAATAATACAAGAGAGATAAAATGGATATTTCCATGAGCTCATCTTTTCCCATTTAAGGCTACATGGTGGCGTGAAATAAATCATATTAAAGGCCAAGTAAAAGGTAAAACCTTGGTCAACAATCTCATGCTAAAAGTGAAATTGTGAGGAGGCAAAAATATGATAGTTGAAGAAGCTCTTTCTAGCTTTTCAAACACGCATATTCGGTCAACAATTGTAGGCCAAATAAAAATATGATAAATTTTTTTACCAAAAAAAAAAATGATAACTTGAATTAAAAGGGGCACATATTCGTATGATATGAAGCAGAAAGAGAAAGGATGATGATATAAAGCAATTGGCACATGTTTGTTACAATTAAATATTAATAATTAAGGAGGTGGAATGAGATATTTTTGAAAGCTCTTATCCCTTTCTTAGTGCTCATTTTCGTCCAAAAAGAAGAGAAAAGAGAGAGATAGAGGCTTGAAGAACACAAGAATAAAGGAGAAGCTCAAGTGTTCAAGAAGCCAAATCAAGGTAAGTTGGTGGTAATTTCCACTTGTTCTTGCCTTCAAATTCATGGAAATCTCGCCTAATCTTCATATCCTCCTTGAAATATATATATATATGTAGCAAGACATAATGAAGGGAAAGAAGGAGAGAGAGGGGACAGTTTAGAGAGAGAAAGAAGAGGAAATCAAGGTAAGCTTGAAAGCTTGTCTTATCTTGATGATTTATGCTTGTTGTTGATGTTGTGGTTGATTATTGACTTTGTTTTGGCTTAGTTTGTGATTTGGGGATGCCAAATCCTAAGGGGAGGTGCTGCTCAAATTTAGTCTAATCGTGTTTAGAATATGATTAATGAGTTAAATAAGTGATTATAGGTGTAAAGAAGGTG
The DNA here is from genome assembly GCA_963242795.1 of Inga leiocalycina. Taxonomy (NCBI): domain Eukaryota; kingdom Viridiplantae; phylum Streptophyta; class Magnoliopsida; order Fabales; family Fabaceae; genus Inga; species Inga leiocalycina. Next base: position 30,148,074 of record OY725325.1, on the reverse strand, counting down.
GTTTATGGTTTGGAATCAAGAAAGCATGATTTTCCCTAAATTTTCAGATTTGGGCAGGGGCAATTTCGTCCAGAAAGAGTTGGAATTTCATTGATTTGATGATTCCATTGTGTTTAAAAAGGAAAATTGTGTAGGGTTCATGTTTATCATGAAGTGCGAAAGGCCTTGGAATGTGAAATGGAAAAATTACCCCTAAAACCCTAAATAGGGGCTGCCAAGGGTATTTTTGTCTTTTGACAATGAATTGGTAATTCTGAGGTAAAAAATGGATTCCTTGGATGAAAATATGTAGGATAAGCCTGGGTCATAATTTTTGGAAAAGCACAGTTAGACCGGGTATAAAGGGACTTAAATTGGGTCCCTAGGGGTATTTTAGTAATTTTACAGTTTTAAGCAAAGATAACCAACACAATGAGTTTAAAATAATATATCAATGAGTAGTAACACATTTATTATAATTTGGGATTTTAGGATCAGACAGTAGCCCTAGCCGGACATAGAATATTCAAGCGATATACAGGCAAGGGAAGGGCATTCGAGGTAGTGAACTTACCTCTCTTACATGTATTTGATATTTGTGCTTGTGTATTGATGCATGTGATTGCTTTGCTTGGTTAAGTGAAAAAACATATATGAATGATTGAAGATCTATTTCTATCTGTGCTATGGCCATAGTATGTTGTTTTAAACATTGAACATGCAAATATGTCATTGTGTTAGCATGAATTTAGGTAATGCAAGTATGTTATGCATTAAGCACTTATCTTGCTTGTATATTGGTACTATTTGCTACTGAGATCCACCAAATCTCACCATTTCCCTAAACAATAAAAATTTTTCAGTAGCAGACAACGGCTTCGAGGGCAAAATTATAATTATTGGCAACGTAAGGTTCCGGACCAGGACAGAAGGAGACGTTGGTTATCTGAAGACCTTTTTTTATTTTTAAGGTCTGTAATTTATTGTGTAATACCCTGTATAGGAATTTTGTATACAATCAAGTGTATTGTATCAATAATATTAGTATATTTATCTATTCCTGTTGTGTCTGCCGAACCACACATTAATATTTCGCTGCAAGTCAGAAAAGTAAGGGTATTACATAGTGCTCATGACAACCAAAACGTAGCAATGATTGAAGGTGCTATGTGATGCGGTTCATAAAGGACATACTCAGGCACGATCCTAATAATATTGATCTTGCAAAAGTATATCATATGCTTAATTCGTTCATATATACATTAAGTTAGCTATATATTACAATATCTAACTTCACGCACTGTTTCATTTTACAAACAGTATTTTGAGGATGCCTTCTACACTACGTATAGCCCGTAACAAATGGAAAAAGTGGCTAAAGAGTTGGAGACAACTATACAACTTCAGTGGGATAGGGAAACCAGATTAAAATGACTGTATATATATATGGATTTGTATTTTAAACTTTTGGTTTAAATAGTATATATATATACATGAATGACTATAATTATATTCTGATTTATTGTATTTTTTTATAGGTTAAGGTGCAATTTTATCAACAAAGTTTTTTTGAGTGACGTTAGGCATAAATAAGTTTTTTAAGAGGCAAAAATACCAATAAACAATTTAAAAGGGTCCAAATTTACCGAAACTGTTAAATTTCACTAAACGCCGTTAGGGTTTTCTTCCTTATAATTTAACAGCCATTTGATCAAATTTAATGGTTTTGGGTGAATTTTCACATATTTAAATTGTTTATTGGTATTTTTACCCCTTTCAAAACTTATTTATGTCAGACACTCTTCGAAAAAAAAAATTGTTAGTAAAATTGCACCTTAACCCTTATATATAAACATATATATATATATATATATATATATATATGAATGACTGTAAATGGATATTATGATTCATTATGTACAAATGTATATGTAGGGGGACATCTAAAAAAAATCCCACACAATTATTTTTTTAAAAAAATGAGCTTCGTTACATCACAGTTGTTACTTAACAACTGTTATTTATCTCAATTGTGTATAATGGTTGTTTAAATAAAGTCGTTAGCATTACTATAAATATATAATGGTTTTTATGAAAGAACTATTATTTATGTAACTACATATATAAGGGTTGTTAAATCATAACCGTTATGTATTATGCTAGCATTACAAAATATATGGCGGTTGTTCACATGCGTCCATTATTTATTACCACAACATTGTGCATATCATAGTCTCAATACATAACGGGTGTTATATTGAATTATTAAAATAGATACTAGATAAATCATGGTTCGGAACCATTATGTATCTGCGTCAAGCATATATAGTGCCTTAATATGTAACAGTTCGGAACCATGATTTATGATTGATAATAACTGTCATATATATAAAATTCTGTAGTAGTGTTTCCCTCTTTCATACGAGTTAATTGACATGGAAAACTAACTCTATGAAACAATAGCTAGCTAATTAGATAATTCATGCATTCAACTACGCGTTATACTAGGATTTACCTTGGGCATTAGTAAGCCCCTCCTCCACCTTATATATGTTGGTTAGATACACACGATAACATAAATTTAACTTGCATCAACTTAACAAATATATGCAAATCTGGCCAAAAAAATAAACAAATATATGCAAATTGTAATTTTAGTAACTTAAATAAAATAGAAAATAAATAAACTTTTTTTAGCCTCCACCTTTACTCTTCCTCCACTAGCTCACTCTTTCCTTTTCAGTTACTGGCTCCTACTGGTTCATGGCCATCCACAAACTCAAATAAAAATACTACATGTTAAAAGGCCTAATTACAACATACATAACAACTAAACATACAATCAACCAAATACATATTATGTAAGAGTCAACAAGCTTTAGGACCCCTTACACAATCTTCCAACTTACTCCTTTTTGCTAGCTTTTCTTGAAGTTGCAATTATATGTAAGGATTAAACACGTACAGTTCAAATTCTAGCAATTATATATGGATATATGGGTAGATTAATATATAAACTTTTATATATGCACTTTCTCAATGCATAAATAACTTCAACCTTTACCCAAGTCCAACCTCTTCAAATTAGACCCTTTAGCTTTAACTCTTTCCCTTTAATTCGTAGTTTAATCATTACTGCGCAAAATAAAATTCTTCCCTCATATTACTCTTGTACAATTCCCAAGAGGAATTCACTTTAACTTTAAAATTAGGGAATCCTGGCCCTTGCCCCCATAACTTCCAAGGTTTAGACATGAATGCTTAAGTGCAAACTTTCTTATATTTATGCTTGATGTTTCCAACTTTGCCTCATGGGTGCATTCTCATACAATTTCCACCTCTAAATTCATTGTAGCACTTAAATGCATCAAAATTCAACCCCTTGTAGTAAAAAAAAGTACTTTCAGTGACGACCCACATAGTCGCCACTGAAAGTTTGACTTTCAACTTGAAAGACGAACTTTTAGTGGCGACATTTTTTGTCGCCCCTAAAAATTATACTTTCTGAGGCAATATTGTTAGTAGCCGCTGAAAGTTGAACTCTCGTGGTGACTTTCTCTATCGCTGCTAAAAGTCATATTGTCACAGTCCGCCTTACATGCAACTTATTATTGATATTAATTAGAGTAGCAATTGTGTAGTTCAGTGGGCACATAGGAATATCAAAAATATATTGATATTATTCAAACATTGCTTGATTATATTACAAGAGTTCCCTAGAGGGGTTCGAACATTATAATTACAGACGTTAAAAAAATAAAAAGGTCTTCAGAAAACTAACATCTCTTATGCTCATCTGGAACCTTCTGTTGCCCATAATTACAATTCTGCCCTGTAAACCATTGTCTGCTGCTAAAATTTTTTTTCTCATTTATAAAAAGGGTAAGATTCAAAGAATCTCAGTAGTGACATACAATCAGACATATACGACGTGAAAATAAATATGCCATGCATCATGTTATGTGAAATGATAGGATGCTGTGTGCACACTGTCCAAAGCCAAACAACTGTTTGCAACCCTGGCTTAACTCTACGCCTCCAATGGGTCCCAGACCACAACTAAGCTAATATGCGTGTCCAAGACACTATGCTCATGTTTCAGAAGATGGCATACACAAACAAACAATAATCACATAGTGCATGAAAGAAAGGGTTACTAGATGGAATTGCCCTTTCCTGCTCTACTTGTCCGTTCAATACCTTTGATCCGGCTTAGGCTATTGCAAATTTCTATAAAATTAGAGTTATAGGTAACTGGTTATTACTTGAACTATTACTACCTTTAATCACAGTTTGTTGGTTATCTATCACAGTTTAACCAATTTTTGCACAGTACAACTCTATACAGTGTAGTTTCACTATTTCCAGAAAACGGGCAGATTTTCAGTCAACTTTAGAAAATTGCAATTAATTTTAGAAAAATTCCAAATTAACTGGTTTCGAAGCCTATATGAAGCTCTTTAAGTGTTCTTTTAAGAAAAAGTACTTTAGTTTAACCACTACAATCACATTGTTCCCAAAAATTCGTCAAACTTCTCCTGTTCCATATTTCCTTCCAGAAACAGGGCACATCTTCAAAAATCCATATCTTTCAATCTACTAGTCCAAAAATTATATTCTACCCATCATATATATTTTAATCCTATAAAATTTCATAAGTTTTGGACTAGGTTTGACAAGCGAAAAACACTTCACAATAAAATTGCTTCCAGTAAAACCAATCAAACAGTACCTCTTCTTAACTTCTAAAATTTCTAGTCTTGCCTACAATTATCCAAAATTAACAAACACATGTATCCCTACTCAATTCTCCCTTCCAAATCCAATGGGATAATCAAAATTACAAAATTCCAACTCCTTCCCCTTGTTCTGTACATGGCCAAATTTTACAACCTTTGAAGAGAAGTTGTGTTTTCTTGATTCCACTTGATTAAACACTTCCTTTTTACTTATAATCACATGATTAACCACGGGGAATCTCATCTTAGTATGAAAGTCATCCCTATGATATGCATGTTCGTAAAGCATGCATCACAATTGATCTGATAGGTGTGTGTCAAATGCCTATCAGAACTCACACATTCAGCCTGTCTTGTGCTCTGGGACACACAACCCATTATTACACTATTTGTTCATTTAGTCTTACTGGCCAGGGACACTACCCCATGCAAACATGCACATCGGGTCTTACTGCCTTGTCACTATTTGGCATAATTGTGATTGTATAGAAATCTGCCGGCCTGAAGACAAACTAGTCCAACAAGTATTATGATCTCAGGACACACTATTAGCTAGTTATTTTAGGCCTCATTGCCTTATCTAGAAGTTGCCCGGTGTATGTAGGCTTAAGGCTTATATCATTCTATTATCGCAACATTGAATATCCTAGTTTTCCTGCCTTGCACAAACATGTACATTAGGGCTTACTGCTAACATGTCTACTTGTTCGGTGTTCAGGATCAAATGACTATTTGACCCTTATTGGTCATGCTGCGTGCACTGCTCACTGGGTGTATGGTTCAATGAGTGGGTAATTAATTCTATGAGGTTACATTATTGAGAGTGATTCACCACCACCATTAGCCCTACTACATTAGGGCTAATCCTAATCTCTATTTACATGTTTCACCACGAACCATATTGATTGTGTGACTATTGACTACAACAGTCGTATCACTATTCACCATACAACCACTTCACACATGTTTTACACCTAGCCTTTAGACTGTAAGCAACTAGTATGGCGTAACCCACCTGGCCATGTCAGGGTAAGAAAAACTAGATCAAAGACTAATTAGTCGTATCTTTAACATGCTCTGATGGGCTACCTTGCTACTTAAGGCAAATCACTATATGCCATACAGGCTATGTCACAGTAGACCACACAGGTCTAATTATGACTTGTGATGATCAACACTGGTGCGAATGTTAACCTGTCCTGTTGTCCTCAAAGATTACACATAAATTTACTATGTGTTCACTATCCACTTTGATATATATCTCTTCATATGAGCTTTAATATTGTCAGGATGGTTTAATAGGAGTCCCACAGGAACCACCTATAACACCTGACTGCACCCACAATATGTGTTCCTTTGTGCCAACTACTGGCCCATTTCGACTCAATATTGTTTCCATTCGATTAAGATATGATAGATCCCAATTTATGGCAATTGTGACATGTTGTCTCACAATGTCTTAGCTACTCTTAGGTGCTTCTTATGTTCTTCTATACTTATAACTTTTAGCACATTATCTGCCATCCACCAATCGACTCCTAGTATACCCTCAAGTTAGTGGCATAACAGGTAGATCAATTTTGTCTCTCATTTCGTCAGAGAGTTATCAACTCAATCAATCCTTTAAGGGAATATTTTATGATCATAATATTTCCCTATACTAGACTTACAGTTAACAACCTTTCAAAATCCCTTTATGTAAGGATTGGTATCAAAAGAATTTTGTTCCCCGATTCTATGGATCATCACTAGCGTGAACACTCTGATCAGGCACCTCAAGGATATCTTGGGTACATTAATTAGACCCAAATCCCATTGAGTATATCATTGGGAGTGTTCTGTCTCTACCCCCACTCCTCGGGTAAGTGTCTGACACAATTCTGAATAGATCTGCCAGCCTAAGGACATACTGGTCTACTAGGTCTTAGGGCTTCTAGACACACAAGTTTACTACAACATATCTGGCATTTAGGATCTTTCATCCTAGGGTCTCTAGCCCAACTTTTAGGTTCATTATGAAATCTAGAACCTCAATATCAGATAGATTGGGAATCATTTTCCTGAATTACACCCAATAGGCATGCTAAAATTGTGATCAATAGTGCTTATTCTAACCTTCATGATTTTTAGGTATTTTCTTCAAAACATTACTGAAGGTTCAACATTATCCACATAGTTCAACTTCCATCATGGAATAGAACCATCATGTAACTAAGTCACATTTTGATTTAAGCACTATTCAGCTTAGATTGGGTTCAAGCCTATCCTCAACTTCAGTACTATAGGATCGGATTCTCTAGGATCGATATACGACATAATCACCACTAATCATACAGCACCATATAACAAATCTACATTCCTTTAACACCACAGTATTACTAAGGATCATCACTTAGCATGGAGAAACTCAAAACATTTACTATGCCTCAAATTTGCCATTATCTCATCAAATGAACCGCTTTAGGCAATACTCACTACAACATAAATGTTTTGAATTAAAATCAATACTTACATCATCATCATCATCATCTCCATGCTTCTAAGCATTCTTTAAATCATCTAACTAAGATGATTATTAGCCATGGAGAAATCTCAAGGCAATCACTATTCCTCAAGTCTCCATAACCCTATCAATTTAACTTCCCAGGGGTCGCCCATCTTGAGATTTTCCTGGGTTGAGCACGCTTAACTTTTGTATGCCCGTGCTAAAAGATAGATACCAGCTCTATCTGCTTGTGACCACTGGTACCCTGAGACTACCCTGGTCTCAAAAATCATGCCCACAGTCTCTGGGCATCAAAATACTATGTGTTGAATGTATATCAGTACCAATACATGTTCTTGGTCATGTACTTTGTGATATGCTTCCTGTAGTCCACTAAGTTGTCATTCGGACCCGTTCACTCAGTATCCGTCACATCCTTATATCGCCCTCAAACCGGCATTATGAAACTAGCTGCCCCCAGGTAATTAACTATTTTTCTGGGCTTATTTATTCCTTTCAGGGACTTAACAGTGAACTAGCCAAAGTAGTTCACTTCACTATTCTTGTCACCCTATAACAAAGCATATCAATATACAATAATGTTGCCAAGACAACATGCACTGTGGCCAAAACAATTGCTCTGATATTGAAAATGCTACACCCCGCCTTACATACCACTTGCTATCGATGTTAACCAAAGTAGCAATTGCGCAGTTTAGTGGGCACATAGGAATACCAAAAATTTACTGATATTATTGAAACAATATTGATTGATTATATTACAGGAGTTCCCCACAGGGGTTCAAAATAATAATTACAGACCTTAAAAAAATAAAAAGGTCTTTAGATAACCAACATCTCCTCTTGTGCTCGTCCGGAACCTTCTATTGTCTGTAATTATGATTCTGCCCTCTAAGCCTTTTTTTTCATTTATAGAAAGGGTGAGATTCAAAGAATCTCAGTAGTAACATAGAAGGAGACATATATGATGTGAAAATAAATATGCCATGCATCATGTTATAAGAAATGACAGGATGCTGTGTGCACACTGTCCAAAGCCAAACAACTGTTTGCAACCATGGCTTAACTTTTAGCCTCCATTGGGTCCCAGACCACAACTAAGCTAATATGCGTGTCTAAGACACTATGCTCATGTCATAGAAGATGGCATACACAAACAAACAATAATCACATAATGCATGAAAGAAAGAGTTACTACCTAGACTTGCCCTTTATTGCTCTACTTGTATATTTAATACCTTTGATCTGGCTCAGGCTATTGCAAATTTCTATAAAATTAGAGTTCCAAGTAACTGGTTATTACTTGAACTATTAGTACCCTTAATCACAGTTTGTTGGTTATCTATCAAATTTTCAATACTTTATGCACAATACAACTCTGCACAATGCAGTTTCACTGTTTTTAGAAAACTGGTAGATTTTCAATCAACTTTACAAAATCACAATTAATTCTAGGAAATTCCAAATTGGCCAATTCTAAAGCCTATATGAAGCTCTTTAAGTGTTCTTTTAAGGAAAAATAATTTAGTCTGACCACTACAATCACATTGTTTCCGAAAATTCATCAAACTTCCCCTGTTCCATATTTGCTTCCAAAAACAGGATACAACTTCAAAAATCCATAGTTTTTAATCTACTAGTCCAAAAATTACGTTCTACCCATCAAATTAAAGCTCTATATATCTGCTTTAATCCTGTAAAATTTCATAAGTTTTGGACTAGGTTTGTCAAGCCAAAAACACTTCACAATAAAATTGCTTCCAGTAAAACCAATCAAACAACACCTCTTCTTAACTTCTAAAATTTTCAGACTTGCATAGAATTATCCAAAAATCACAAAGACTTGTATTCCAACACAATTCTCCCTTTTAAATCCAATGGGATAATCAAAATTACAAAATTCCAACTCCTTCTCCTAGTTCTGTGCATGGCCGAAACTTACAACACTAGAAGGGAAGTTGTTTTCCTGATTCCACTTGGTTAAACACTTCCTTTTTACTTATAATCATATGATTAACTAATTAAACACTCAATAAACATGGTTCATGGAAATTTTGGCAGCATAACATCTTAGGGTTTCATCTTCCCAATTTCACAAAACAATAAAACCAAGCCATTATGCACAACAACCACAACAACACACAAGGCAAGTGGATCAAAGTTTTGAAAATTACCTCTTGATTTTCCAACTTTCTCTCTCTAGGCACCACTTCCTTCTCTCTCTTCCCTATATGTTTTGCTTGCTAACCATGATTTTCAAGAACCAGTAGAGGTTAGAAGAGGTTCCGAAGTGATTTAGAAGGCATAAGCACTTGAAATCAAGCCTCGTACCTTAGATTTTTTCTTCTTGGAACCCTTGCTCTTCCTCTTATTCTTCAAGCTTTTCAAACTCTTCTCTTTCTCTATTTCTATTGGTGTTGGATGAAAATGAGGTGTTGGTAAAGGATGATGATGATTTAAAATATCCTCTTATGAAATACTATATTTTACTACCCATTTACCATATGATTTTTTCTTTTTACCTCTTCATCTTTTTACTTGGTGAAAGATGATGCCACATGACACTAGTATCATCCAAATAAATATTCTTTCCTCTTTTATTTCCCTCTTGACCGAAAGGCACATGAGAAAGGGAAATAATGTATAGCTTTTGCTTTATCACAATTTGCATTCTTGATTATAAAAGCACTTCTAATTGAAATTGTTAAACTTTTGACTTTTCCTTTTACTTGGCATAATTGTTTTCCTTTCTTCTTGCCAAAGTGACATAAATGAAGTCTTAAAGGTACCAAATATGCTTCTTCAATTTGCTTCATCCACTTTCTCACAATAAATGGCAAGATGACCATTTATTATAAAATCAACTTTTGACTTTTCAAACTTCAATTTGCTTGGTCAAAATTGCTTCAACTTTTAGCATATGTATCTCAAACATTTATTTCCCTTCTTGCTCCCCTTTTGACCGTCCAACATCATGCGGAAAAGGGAAAAATATGGGCTTCGGATTAAATTTATCCAAATGACTATTTTGCCCATATATTTTTGCCATCACCTTCTCAATTTAGCACATAGACTAAAAGCTGATAGAATTTTCATCAAACTTTGAAAATTCATATTTTATTGCACAGATGTCCAATTGGTATGGTTCTAAAGGCTATGTGACCCTTATTAAGTCTATTTATAAGAAAAAAAATATAGCCTTTAACCAACTAGAAGTTCATAATTCCCAGAATTTCTATTTTTGGGACACTGTCATAGAAGATGACAAGTTTTACTGGGCTAACTTCAAAAATACATAACTCTTTATGTACAGCTCCAATAACTTATATGATGTATCAATTTAAAGCTTGATAAGTCTATTTTTATTCTAAAAAATTTCACATTTATTGGAAATCATTTGATTAACCAAAACTTTCACACAACCAGATTACTACGCAGGAAAAATACACTAGCAGCAAAGTTTACATTCTTGGGACTCTTACTAAACTGAGGCCTAGCAGTCCACTTGATTCAGGCTTATTCTCAAGCCTTTAATCCCAAAAGTTGGGATATTACAGTTCTCCCCCCATTCAATAAATTTCATCCTTGAATAGGAGACCAGATTAAACTAGCTTTGAAAGAAGTTTATGAAAACCCTATCTCAAGGATGGGATCGAAAATGAATTTTTACTATCCGCTGGCCTCTAATTCATTTTAATTACGTGTTTCTTAATTATATTTATGATTTTTAAAACAGGGGGTTGCATACAGATTGGGAATCATTTTCCTCAATTACACCCAATAATCATGCTAAAATGTGATCAGTAGTGCCTATTCTAACCTTTATGGTTTTCAAGTATTATCCTCAAAACATTATTGAAGGTTCAACATTATCCTCAAGGTTCAAACTTCCATCATGGAATAGAACCATTATGCAACTAATTCACATTTTGACCTAAGCACTATTTTAGCTTAAATCGGGTTCAAGCCTATCCTTAACCTTCAGTACCTTTGGATCAGATCCTCTAGGATTGATATATGGCATAATCACTACTAATCATACATCATCGCATATCATATCTACCTTTCATTAACACCACGGTGTCATTAAAGATCATCACTTAGCATAGAGAAACCTAAAAACATTTACTATGCCTCAACTTTCCCATAACCTAATCAAATAAACCGTTCTAGGCAGTTGTCACTGCAACAGAAATGTTTTGAATTAAAATCAATACTTACATCATCATCATCATCATCTCCATGCTTCTAAGCATTCTTTAAATCATCTAACTAAGATGATTATTAGCCATAGAGAAATCTCAAGGCAATTACTATTCCTCAAGTCTCCATGACCCTATCAATTTAACTTTCGAGGGGCTCACCCATCCTAAGATTTCCCTAGGTTGTGCAAGCTTAACTTTTGTATGCTCGTGCCAAAAGGTAGATATCGGCTTTATCTACTCCTGAACACTAGTACCCTAGGACTATCAATGTCTCAAAAATCATGCCTATTATCTTTGGTCATCAAAATACTACGTGTGGAATGCATATAAGTGACGATACATGTATTTGGTCACGTACTTTATGATATTCTTCCTAAAGTCCACCAAGCTGTCATTCGAACCCGCTCCCTCGATATCTGTGACATCCTTATACCGCCCTCAAACCGGTATTATCAATATTAACCAGAGTAGCAATTGCGTAGTTCAGTGGGCACATAAGAATACCAAAAATATACTAATATTATTAAAATAATATAGCTTGATTATATTACAAGGGTTCCCCATAGGGGTTCGAACATTATAATTACAGACCTTAAAAAAATAAAAAGGTCTTCAGATAACCAACATCTCCTCTTGTGCTTGTCTAGAACCTTCTGCTGCCAGTAATTACGATTCTGCCCTCTGAGCCACCGTTTGCTGCTGAAAACTTATTTTACATTTATGGAAATGGTTAGATTCAAAGAATATCAATTGTAACATACAATCAGTCATATACAATGTGAAAATAAATCTTCTATGCATATGTTATGTGAAATGATAGGATGATGTGTGCATACTGTCTAAGGCCAAACGTTTGTTTGCAACCCTGGCTTAACTCTTCGCCTCCGTTGGGCCTAACTAAGCTAATATGGATATCCAAGACACCGTGCTTATATTACAGAAGATGGCACACACAAACATACAATATCATATAGTGCATGAAAGAAAGAGTTACTACTTGGAATTGCTCTTTCCTACTTTACTTGTGTGTTCAATACCTTTGATCTGGCTCAAGCTATTGCAAATTCCTATAAAATTATATTTACAAGTAACTAGTTATTACTTGAACTATTACTACCTTTAATCACAGTTATTTAGTTATCTATCACAGTTTCAACAATTTCTGCACACTTAAATCTTCACAATGCAGTTTCACTGTTTCTAGAAAACTGACAGATTTTCAGTCAACTTTGGAAAATCACAATTAATTCTAAGAAATTCTATATTGACTTGTTCTAAAGCCTATATTAATCTCTTTAAGTGTTCATTTAAGGAAAAATAATTTAGTCTGACTATCACGCCCTTACCTTATTTTAACCCTTTTTTTTCAAAGTATTCACAGAAAATGATATGCGGTTCAGTAGGCAACACAGGATTAGCATGAATATACTGATATTATATACATGATTACATAATCTCCCCTGAGGGGTTTGTACCTGACAAATTCAAATAATGTAGCCAAACAAGGCTATTAGGGTATCTAAACCCATCCCAGTGAAACAGAAACTTCTTTCCATCTTCGTTCCACTACTGTAATCCCCTCGTACGGTGCTTTGCATTGTTGTTTGCATATCTTATGTCGTCTCCTGTCTCAATTGTTGGTAGGGGAGGGTGAGATTCGAGAGAATCTCAGTAGAAAATAGATACCATAATGCATGCATGATTGATGCTATGTGTATGACATATTAGCTTTATCTAGATGTATGCCCCATAATGACATTTCTGCATGCTTAATGTTTCATACAACAAGACTATGGCCACAGCGAAAACAGAAACAGAGCTTTATTTATTCAAATATGCTCTACACAATCAAGTAAAGCAATCACATACATCATTACACAAGCAAAGATATCAAATACATGCAAGTAAGCCAAGTCCCCTACCTTAACCCTTTTTCACCTAGAAACGCGTGCCTCGATCTATATGCAAACAGCTCGGGGCTCCATATTCGATCCTACAATGTCAAATATACTATTTAGACACTTCCATAGTGTTTCTGAGGGTTATATAAGTCTATTGTGAAAATTTACTAAAATGCCCCCGGGGACCCAGCCCGGCCCCGCTGTACCCGGTCTGGCTGTACTTTTCCAGAAATTTTGACATGGACTATTCTTACATATTTTCACCCAAGGAATCCATTTCCAGACTCAGAATTATCAAATTCAATGTCAAATTATAAATTGCCCTTGGCCGCCCTACTTTTTGGGTTTTAGGGGCGTTTCCGTAATTATGTCTTCTCGGCCTTTTCCGAAAAAGTGCCCAACTGTAACCCCATCTAATTTTCCCTCCTGAATCCAATGGAACCATCAAATCATTGAAAATCCAACTCTAAGACCCATTTACAATGCTGGCCGAAATATATAGGTTTTAAGGGGAAAATTGGAGTTTTTCGGTTTCGGCTCCGTAAACATGTTTCTTTCTACTCCTAACCACTTTATTGACTATTCTATTAGGTTACAACTACCATTTAGTATCAATTTGGGCAGCATAACAGCCCCACAAACCCATTTTCCATTTTTAGAACCAAAGACAATCGGTGAAATTTCACCGATTAAACTGTCTGCAGCAGCTATAATAGTCAATATACAAAGGTTTGGAAGTTACCTCAAGCTCCCACTAGCTTTTCCTCTTCTTGGCTGAAACCCTAACCTTTGAAACACCAAAATATGAGCTTCCAAACCTTGGATCACATAGAAGAGTAGATTAGGAGCGGAGTTATACGCATTAGGAACCGATTTACGGAAGAAATCACTTACCTTGGTAAGCGTTTTCCTCCCCTTTTCTCTCTAGAAAATCTGCTCTTTCTCTCTCCATTTCAGGTCTATTTCACGCTGGAATGAGCTTGGAGAAAGAAGATGATATATTTTATAATATATCTAATGTCATTTTATTTATTTCCTTTATTTTCAGATTTCAGAAATTCTGTCAGATTTTCTGCCCTAACTTTGAAAAATCATAACTAATTCTTGAAAAATCAAATTGAAGTGATTCCAAAGCCCATAAAACCCTTATTGAGTCTGGTTTCAAGGAAAAATATATAGTTTTTCTGAATGGAATCACAAAATTCCCAGAATTTCAATCTTTGCATACTGTTCCATAAATTTCACAGTTTTTCTGTGATGACTTCAAAAATTCATATCTTTTTGTATATATCTCTAATTGAGTTATATGACCTATAAAATTAAAGCTTAGGATGTCTACTTTCATGCCGTAAAATTTCATAATTTTGGCTCATCATTTGGTCATTCAAAATCACATGAAAAGCTTATTGTCTCATAGGCGATTTCACCGTAAGCATAATCACTTTCTTCAAAATTAACCATTTTATTTTCTTTAATACCCTAAATATATAAGGAACATTAGAGAATATATTTGGGACATCTACTAAATCAGGGCTTAGTAGTCCACTCAATTTAGGCTTATTTCTAAGCCTCCAATCCCAGAATTTAGGGTATTACACTGACCATTGCCATCACATTGTTTCCAGAAATTCATCAAACTTCCCTTGTCCAGATTTGCTTCCAAAAACAGGGCACAACTTCAAAAATCCATATCTTTTAATATATTAGTCCAAAAATTATATTCTACCATCAAATTAAAGCTCTACATATCTACTTTAATCCTGTAAAATTTCATAAGTTTTGGACTAGGTTTGGCAAGTGAAAAACACTTCATAATAAAATTGCTTCCGGTAAAACCAATAAAACAGCACCTCTTCTTAACTCCTAAAATTTTCAGACTTGCATACAATTATCCAAAAATCACAAAGACTTGTATCCAAACACAATTCTCCCTTTTAAATCCATTGGGATAATCAAAATTACAAAATTCCAACTCCTTCTCCTAGTTCTGTGCATGGCCGAAACTTACAACACTAGAAGGGAAGTTGTTTTCCTGATTCCACTTGGTTAAACACTTCCTTTTTACTTATAATCATATGATTAACTATTTAAACACTCAGTAAACATGGTTCATGGAAATTTTGGCAGCATAACATCTTAGGGTTTCATCTTCCCAATTTCACAAAACAATAAAACCAAGCCATTATGCACAATAACCACAACAACACACAAGGCAAGTGGATCAAAGTTTTGAAAATTACCTCTTGATTTTCCAACTTTCTCTCTCTAGGCACCACTTCCTTCTCTCTCTTCCCTATATGTTTTGCTTACTAACCATGATTTTTAAGAACCAGTAGAGGTTAGAAGAGGTTCGGAAGTGATTTAGAAGGCATAAGCACTTGAAATCAAGCCTCGTACCTTAGATTTTTTCTTCTTGGAACCCTTGCTCTTCCTCTTATTCTTCAAGCTTTTCAAACTCTTCTCTTTCTCTATTTCTATTGGTGTTGGATGAAAATGAGGTGTTGGTAAAGGATGATGATGATTTAAAATATCCTCTTATGAAATACTATATTTTACTACCCATTTTCCATATGATTTTTTCTTTTTACCTCTTCATCTTTTTACTTGGTGAAAGATGATGCCACATGACACTAGTATCATCCAAATAAATATTCTTTCCTCTTTTATTTCCCTCTTGACCGAAAGGCACATGAGAAAGGGAAATAATGTATAGCTTTTGCTTTATCACAATTTGCATTCTTGACTATAAAAGCACTTCTAATTGAAATTGTTAATGTAACCCCCTGCCTTAATTAATGTAATTAAGATTTGATAATGCATAGTAAAAAGGGGTTTGAGACCGTTGGATAATTCAAAACTTACTAAATTACCTACTGAATAGTAGGAACTTACAAAATTTTCAAAACTTCTTTTCTATCCAGGTCTCGTTTCCAATTATCGAATATAATCACCTGTGCAGTTAACTTACATTCATAAATATATCAGAGTTCGTAATTTAAACCCCGGCAACCCCCGGGTAATCTATATAGACATGGAGTTTCAAATTCCAAGTAGGGGATTACAAACCAAGTGTTCACACTATTTACATCTCAAAATGTACTACAGTAATCCCTATCCAAAATGATTAACCAACAAAAACCATACTAATGTCCCTAGGAAGCTCTAACCACTCCGGGTTGCACGCTTCTCCTTAGAGCCACTCGCCCTATCTGAAATGTTAGTTCAAAGGAAAGAATGAGATTCAAAAGAATCCCAGTAGTAACTAAACATTTATACCACATATAATCACACAGCATGTAAGCAAATCATCATACAGCAGCAGCAACTCATATCACATTCCACCCTCATCCCCTTTCTCCGCCGGGAAGGCACACTGCCCTAACCCGAACCGTTGTTAGCTACTCAGGGACTATTGGCGTGGCATATCACACTCCACCCTCATCCCCTTTCTCCGCCGGGAAGGCACACTGCCCTAACCCGAACCGTTGTTAGCTACTCAGGGACTATTGGCGCGGCAGTGCATACATATAGCCTTATAGCTCATACAGCTATCCGGCTTTCACAAATGGCCCGTCGGCCTTCACAAATAGCCTTTCGGCTCATATAATCACATATATCACACCTCATCCTCATCCCCTTTCTCCGCCGGGAAGGCACACCATCCTAACCTGAACCGTTGTTAGCTACTCAGGGACTGTTGGACTGACGGTGCTAACACATATCCACATAAGTCGCAATATCCGAATTTATCACAAATCACTGATCATACACACATACAATGCATCATAAATGGTACGAAAGAAAAGTCACTACCTGATCCTTTCCTGACGGTCACTGGCACACTAGGCTCACGAGGATAGCAGATGTCAAATCCTATAATCAAAATAGGGACATTTGGTTAATTTCCTTTTCCAAGTTCTTACTTCAATAACACTCTAAGTTGGTATTCATTTGGACTCTTTGGATGGCCATTAAATGCCTATTCATATGCCTAAAGGGTTGGGATAACTATCCCCAAAGATCCCTCTTTGGAAAGCTAGACACTGATTTTGGGTCCCTTCACTCGAGCACAGAAGACCGTGCTCGAGCACAACCCTCGCTCTCACTCGAGCACACCTGCGAGTGAGACAGGAAGTGCTTACCCGAGAGCAACTCCCGCGACAGATCTACACTCTCACTCGAGCACAAGCACCTGTGCTCGAGCAGAGACCTCGCCAGCACTCGAGCACCACGGAAGTGAGGCCCTGCGAGTGACAACCCGAGAGCAACCCTCAACCTCTTCCTCCACCTTCCCTCGAGCACAAACACCTGTGCTCGAGCACTGACCCCCAGTGCTCGCGAGCACACGGAAGTGAGGTCCAGTGAGTGACAACCCGAGAGTAACTCCACCCCCAGGCACAGATTCACTCGAGCACAAGTCCCAGTGCTCGAGTGATCCCCCAATGCTCGTGAGTGCCAGGCGCACTCTTAGCAATCACTCTCGAGTGATACCCTGAGACACTCACCCGCAGCACCAAAAAGGCACCCTCACTCGAGCACAACATGCTCACTCGAGCACGTTCATCCTGTGCTCGAGTGAGTTCTTCCCTCACTCGAGAAATCACACCAGATACCCAAAACGCAGCAACTGAATTGATTTACCAGAATTCACCAATTGCACTCCAATGGTTCTAAAACTTGTGTTAGAGCTCATTTTCACTTATTTCAACACATAGAACCCATTGGCAACCAACAATAACCCAAATTCAACCTACTCAACCCATTCCCTCTCTAAATCCTCAAACCACTCAAAAACCCATTCTAACAAATTCCCTTATTCAACTTCCAACCAATTTCTAATCACTCCCAAATGTCAAAACTGACCAAATGAACAGTGACACTCTCATCAAAGTCTACCCTTCACTTAACATCATAATTAGGTCTAATTTCCAGAATTCTCATTGGTTAAGCAAACATCTTGACATATATATCAAAATGCATTACAAACCTACCTCTTCAACTTGCTAAAATCAACACCTTGATTCCACCAACTTTCAGATTCATCCAACAATCAAACACCACCAATGGAAATTCTGAAATCATAGAAATAATGCTCTTGACCTCTTGATCAACATTAATGAAGGGTAACTAAGCATATAAGATCATTTACTCACCTAGAATTCAAGCCCTGTCTTTCTCTTTCTTGCTTGCTTCAACGAAAATGGAGGGAATGGAGAGAGAAAGGAGTTGGTGAAAGTGATGATCATCCTTCCCTTCTTCCCATGCAAAAACCGACTAAGAGGGAGAGAGAGAAAGAGTTTGAAATTGTTGACTCATCCAATGGCTCTCATTTGGCCACTTGTCACCATCCCATTCTCCCTAACATGATTTCATATAAATCCATTCACACTTGATTCCACCCCTTGATCTTTCAATCTCAACCATTGATCTTGATTACTAAGAGGTTTTTATCATCCGTAGCTAACCAGACGGTTGGTAAATTTACCGTTTTACCCCTGATTAGTACAATACTCATTAAATCATCACTAATGATCTTTATATCATAACACACAACATATACTTCAAATATGCTTAATTAACATTAATTACATCATTTGAAGTTATTATCCCTTAATGAAAATCCAGGATGTTACAGTTAAACTTTTGACTTTTCCTTTTACTTGGCATAATTGTTTTCCTTTCTTCTTGCCAAAGTGACATAAATGAAGTCTTAAAGGTACCAAATATGCTTCTTCAATTTGCTTCATCCACTTTCTCACAATAAATGGCAAGATGACCATTTATTATAAAATCAAATTTTGACTTTTCAAACTTCAATTTGCTTGGTCAAAATTGCTTCAACTTTTAGCATATGTATCTCAAACATTTATTTCCCTTCTTGCTCCCCTTTTGACCGTCCAACATCATGCGGAAAAGGGAAAAATATGGGCTTCGGATTAAATTTATCCAAATGACTATTTTGCCCATATATTTTTGCCATCACCTTCTCAATTTAGCACATAGACTAAAAGCTGATAGAATTTTCATCAAACTTTGAAAATTCATATTTTATTGCACAGATGTCCAATTAGTATGGTTCTAAAGGCTATGTGACCCTTATTAAGTCTATTTATAAGAAAAAAAATATAGCCTTTAACCAACTAGAAGTTCATAATTCCCAGAATTTCTATTTTTGGGATACTGTCACAGAAGCTGACAAGTTTTACTAGGCTAACTTCAAAAATACATAACTCTTTATGTATAGCTCTAATGACTTATATGATGTATCAATTTAAAGCTTGATAAGTCTATTTTTTCCTCTTCCTTCCTTCTATCCTTCCTCCTTTCTTTTGTAAGTGCTTATGTTTTATTCCTGATAAAATTATTCAGTTTTATTACCATTTATTTACATCATATCCTTCTCCTCCTTTGATGAACTAGGGAGGCAAATCTTATGAACTGATCTAGGCTGGTTCTACCGCCTTTTCATTCATACACCCATCAGTTCATTATAGAGCATCCCCCTCTCATGCATTATTTAAATTTTTAATTATGTCTTAAGAAGTCCTTCTTCTTCCCTTCTTCACATGCTCCTCCCTTCTCTGTAGTTAGATCCACCTTCGAGGTCCCTCCCCCATATTGGTATTAGTTGATGATATTTTGAGATCATTTATCTCTTCCAAAGGCCTCATATGTCTTCCAACACATGAACAAAGAGAGAGAAAGAGCTTTGAAGAAGCATGAACAAGAGAGAAGGTCAAGTGATCAAGAAGCAAGATCAAGGTAAGTTGTGGTTGAAATTACTTGTTCTTTCCTTCTAGTTCATAGGAATCTCTCCCTAACTCTATTCCTTCTTGAAACATATGTTTAACAAGAAAAATAAAGAGCAACAAGGAGGAGAGAGAGAGAGAGGATGGTTTTAGAGAGAGAAAAAAGAGAAATCAAAAGTAATCTCAAGAACCTTGTTTCTCTTGTTGATTTATACTTGGTGGCGGTTTGATGGTTTGGTGGCTTGTTTTGGTTGGTTATTGAAATTTGGAAAGCTCAAACCTTAAGGGAAGGTGCTATCCAAATTTGGATTAATCATGTAGGAAGTGTAATTAAGGGTTTAGCCAAGTGATTTAAAGTGAAAAGAAGGTGTTAAGTTGATTGGAATCAAGAAACTAAATTTTCCCTAATTTTCGTCCAGACCTGTTTTGGCAGTGTTTGGATTGGATTTTGATGGTTTTGATGATCCCATTGTGTTTAGAAGGGAAAATTGTGTAGGGTTTATGTTAATCATGAAGTGTAAAAAGCCTTGAAATATGAAATGGCAAAATTATCCCTAAAAACCTAAATAAGGGCTGTCATGGGTATTTTCGTCTTTTGGCAATCAATTTGGAAATTCTGAGGTTAAAAATGGATTTCTTGGGCGAGATTATGTAGAAATATCCTGGGTTATAATTTTTGAAAAAGTACAGTTGGACCAGGTATAAAGGGGCTTAGACGAGGTTCCTAGGGGTATTTTGGTCATTTCACAGTTTTAAGATAAGATAACCAACAAAATGAGTTTAAAAAAGTTTAGAGTATATGAATGCGTATTAACCTAATTCTTGTAAATTTGCAATTTTATGACCTGATTGATAGACTGAACCGTCAGAACAAAATTCAAGGAACGGTTTACGAACAAAAAAGGGTTTAAGGTAGTAACTCTATCTTTCATATATTACGTGAATGTTTATATGCTTTGTGTATTCCGTCTTCCATATTATGTATGATACACAGGACCTACAGGTATACCGAATTGTAGTGCCTACGGGTACACCAAAACACAGTGCCTACGGGTACACTGATATGCTTAGTTGGTGGTCTTAAGCCCAGCTGAGGTATAGAACAAGTAGGAGTTACAACAGTGGTTAGCTCTAAATGTTTCTGACTAAACTGAATTATGTGTTGTTATAATATTGCTGTATGTGGTTCTTGACATATTCATTATTGCATTTTCTATGATCGGTTGTCTATTACTACTAAGATTCTCTTGAATCTCACCCTTTTTCAAATTAAAATATTCCAACAAAGGATAGCGGCTCATAAAGATGAGAGTGTACTTACTGATAACGGAAGGTTCCGAACAAAGACAAGGGGAGACGTTGGTTATCTGAGGACCATTTTTATTATTTCAAGGTTCGTAAGTATTATGTATGAACCCCGGTGGGGAAAACTTGTAATGTAATCCAGCCTAATGTATCAATATATCAGTACATTTCCGCTATTCTTGTGTTACTCACCGAACTATGCTCAAGTACTCTAATTAATATCAATGATAGGTGGTATGTAAGGCGGGGTCTTACAAAATACGAAAAGACATTGAAGAAATGAAGCAACAAAACTCATTTAATTACATTTCCTATGGGATCTCTGATGAAAATGATTTGAGCAAGTTGAGGATGTGGATTTAAATGAAACTTTTAATAATATGAAGTCTAATGGTAAGTGTGAGCCTGAAATTAATGTGGGATAAAATAGTGGGTGTACAATTGAGGTTTCGACTATGGAGCCTAATCTATATGATTTTGATGTTGAGAATAATGAAGAGATCCCAAGAGTTATTGTTCATGACTCTCCTATTGACTTATTGACTCTTATTGAAGAAAGTCAAGTGGATTTTGTTGGATGTTATAAATTTCTGGAGGCTCATAGATCTATTTGCAATGATGTGCATGTTGTGCTTTATTTGAATTCAGTTAATACTTGTATTATGAGATTGTCTATGATTGAAGAAGTACAAGAAGTAATTAACTTGAATGATAATTTTTTGTGTGAGAAACCTTGTTGCTTGAAAAGGAATGAAGACAAGGTTATTGTGATGTTTGATACTTTTGATTAGAAGTTGTTTTGAGAAGTCTAGCTGAAGACTTGAAATTTAGCGCTTGTTGGGTGGCAACCCAATATAATAAAGTCTGCTTTCTATTATTTTTCTTTCTGTTTTATTTATTTATTTATTTTTGGTAGTCTCTTAGCCTCAAATTTTTCACTAACACCACTCTCAAGTTTTGTTATAGGAAAGTAAAGCGTCATTGAAGGTGCTAGAGGAAGAACTCAACATGAGACTCAGAAATCTAAACCAAGGGAATACTAGTTCCCTTCTCTCTTTATTGACTTTTACAACATTGAGGGCAATGTTTGATTTAAGTGTAGGGGAGGGATATAATTTTTTTTCTCGTCCTTTTATGCAATTGATAAATTTCTTTCTTTCTTTTTTCAAAATTTTCATAGTTAAAACTTTTGCATTGCTTATGATTGAACTTAAATTTGAGCCTTCCCCATTTTAGAAAATTTTGTTGGAAAAAAATTAAAATAGAAAAGAATGTTTCAATTAAGCCTTCAAACCATGATCTTTTATATAAATCTGGATATGGGATATAAGAATAGGGTTAGTTTGTAATATGACCAACAAATTATTAGTTTATGAATATTTTGCCACTTAATTTCTTTAGAAATTTGATGATGACCCTTGTTGGCTAAACAAAGTTTATATTTAGGGAAATGACTCAGGTGAAAAAAATGAAAAAAAAAGGAAAAAAAAAGAACGAAGAAAAAGAAAAAAACAAAGAAAGAATAAGAAACACAACTCCAATGGCTTCTCTATATCTTACTTAGTAACCGGGGACACTTCATCACTGATGTTGACACTCGTGTCAAACAGTAAAGTTAAAGAGGGCTATGAGTTAGGCTGAAAGCCTCTTAAGGTATTGTTGGAGTAACTAAGTAACCGGTGCAGTATCACCCATGTGCAGGGTCGTATCAAAAAGGGACCTATAATAGCCCAAGATGAAAAAATAGAAAAAAAGGAGGAAATATATATAATGAATCAATTCTCAACCTTTTGATCCTTATTAAATTAAATGAAAAGCTTGATTATGTCACACCCGTTTCCATTTCAATATGTATAGAGTAATCGAGACCATGTTCTACAGGCATACAGAAGAGTACAAATTTACTGATAAAAAATATTTGTTTACAAACCGGAATCAACAGTGCAGCATTCGATAATATTTATAGTTATGTACAGAATATCCCAAAAATATACTAAATACAGACTATATAACCACTATCTACATCTCGAGAAATGTGTTCTTCAGTTTCCTGTGTTTGTGTCCTTGCCTTTCGAGTCACTAGCACCCATTGAGACATTTTTATTTAGAAAAAGGGGTGAGATTTCAAGGAATCCCAGTAGAAATATACAATCAACATATAAGATGCAAAAATTAAATATACAATGCACCATATCAAGTAAAATGAAAATTTATATAATCCCTGTATGTACACAAAATTCAGGGCCAACAACCAGTTGAAACCTCTACGTGTACCTCAGCCAAGTCCTTGACTACAGCTAGGTAAGACCAATGTACCTTAGCTAGGTCCTAGATCGCCACTAGGCAATGTGTTTCCAGCACGTGTTCAAGTCACAAAATATAGTAACACACATCATACAAATAGTCACATGGTATATGAGAGATAGTAGTCCCTACCTAAATCTTTTCCTAATCTCAAACGGTCTGTTTTGTAAAACATGCCAACTACTGGTGTCTAACTCGGTCCTACAACATCAAATGTACAAGAAATATGTTAGAACCTATCCATGTATCATTTTAGACACCTCCATAGTGTTTATTGTGGTTATATTAGCCTATGGTGAAAATTTACCAAAATGCCCCCGGGATCCCAGCTGGCCCCACATACTCGACCCGACTGTACTTTTCCTAAAATTTTGTCATGGGCTATTCTGATCTATTTTCACTAAAGGAATCCATTTCTGAACTTGGAATTATCAAATTCATTTTCAAATTATGAAAATACCCTTGACAGCCCTACTTTAAGGGTTTCAGGGGCGTTTTCGTAATTATACTTTTTCGGATTTTTCTGAAAAAATGACCAACTGTAACTCCAACTAATTTTCCCTCTTGAATTCAATGGAACTATTAAATCATTGAAAATCCAACTCTAAGGCCCTCTAACAGCCCTAGTTGAAATTGACAAGAACTCCGGGGAAAATCGGGGTTTTGTGATTTCGACTCCATAAACGAGTTCCTTTATACTCTTGACCACTTTATTGACTATTCCATTGGGTTACAACTACCATTTAGTACCAATTTGGGTAGCATAACATCCCCACACACCCATTTTCCATTTTTACAAACACAGATAATCTAATAAAATTTCACCGATTAAATTGTCCATAGCAGCCAGAATAGTCAATACACAAGAGTTTGGAAGTTAACTCAAGCTCCCACTAGCTTTTCCTCAA
The DNA here is from genome assembly GCA_963242795.1 of Inga leiocalycina. Taxonomy (NCBI): domain Eukaryota; kingdom Viridiplantae; phylum Streptophyta; class Magnoliopsida; order Fabales; family Fabaceae; genus Inga; species Inga leiocalycina. Next base: position 30,123,478 of record OY725325.1, on the reverse strand, counting down.
TGTGGCTGAAAGCCCTAGCCCTTCAACAACAGATTTTTGAGCCTCCAAACCTTAAACCACATGAAAGGGTAGCTTAGGAACGGAGTTATATGCGTTAAGTAAAGATTTATCGAAGAAATCAACCTACCGTACAAGAGCTCTTCACCTTCTTTCTCTAGGAAAATTTGCACTTCCTCTCTCTAGTTCAGGGCTGTTTCACGTCAGTTATGGCTGAAGAAAGGAAGGAGATGATGCTTTTATCATATTATTATATTATATTTTAATTACTTATGGAATTTTCAAAAATTAACTTTATGTACATAAACCCTATATACATGTAACCAAGCTCATTAAGTCCAACCAATATTTCCTTCTTCATGCCACATGTAGGAGACACCTAGGGGTCCCTCCTTATGGTTTCAATTGGCTTCACAACTTATTCCGGTTACGTATATACGTAAAGTCTCAATTTTGGTCAAAATTACACTTTTTGTTTAAATTTTTCATAAATTCATATTAAATTGACCAAAATATTCTAAATATATTTTTCCCTCTTATTTTCCTTAATTAATTTAAATTAACTTCAATTAATCAAAAAATAAGTAATTTTGTGTTAAATTGGCAAAATTACGATTTTGTCATTATTTTTTTAATCCAATTTCTTTTCATATTTTTCTTTAGCCAATTTCCATAAATTTTTAGACCAAATATTTTCTCTATTAGTTCTCCATTTTTGGACCTTAAAATTACCCAAATTAATTCCATAATTATTTTTGCCTAAGTTCTCATGAAAATGAACATTTATAAAACTTATAAATTCCAAATTCATGTATATTAATCATTTTATTGAATTTCTCAAATAATTATAGTATATTTGGTGAAATATAAAATCTGGGTGTTACAATCTACGCTGAGCATTTATATCGTTTGCATATATTACGGTTTAGAACCATGATTTATGGCCGATAATAACCATCATATATCATGATTTATGTAATAGTGAATATTTAGCTATTGATTAAGAAAAAGGAGCTCTACCAACTTAATAATAAAATTTGTACGAGATATTTTATTATTTATTTCTTCTAAATACAATATATATGTAAGTAATCCAAATTTTGTTTGATAAATTATTACAATTCAGTGCGGTATGAATAAGGTCAAACAGTAAATCATGTAATACTTGATTCCGTAATCAACAAATGTATAACAATATGCAAACGACAATATTTATTAAATTATTATAGAATCACATATATATATGCATACATGATAGACATACTACCAGATTCCCATGATTCATATGAGAAAATAAAAACCAAAGGATTATTGACTGATATAACAACAATATATAGTTGTAATGCTAATTAATAGGATGATAACACACAGGAATTAAACACAAATCTAATTTTTTCCTCACCGACCCAGCAAAAGTCTCAGACATATCAAACTCTTCTGACCCCATTCTATTAGGAAGTTTCCAATCAAAATGATACAACAAACTAGCAAGTGGAAGCTCAACATTGGGTGTGGCAAAAGCAATTCCGGGACATATCCTTCTTCCAGACCCGAATGGGATATACTCGAAGCTTGTGCCACGGAAGCTATAATAATCTGAACCATCAATAAACCTTTCTGGTTTGAACTCTTCAGCTTCAGACCAATACTTGGGATCTCTTCCTAATGCCCAAGCATTAACAAAGATCTTAGTGTTCGCAGGTATTTTGTATCTACTGATTACACTTGTTTCATTGTTTTTTCTTGGAATTAATAATGGAGCTGGTGGGTGTAACCTTAAAGTTTCTTTGATGACACATTTTAAGTATACAAGCTGGTAAAGTTCTGTCTCATCCACATAAGCTTTGCCTTTGAAAACCCTTCTTACCTCGGCTTGTGCCTTTTCTAATAGTTTTGGTTGTTTCAACATCTCTGACATTGCCCATACTACAGTTGTTGAAGATGTCTCAGTTCCTCCAATGAATATGTCCTGAAATTGATTAATTTGTTTAGATTGCTCAAATATTCTTGTTTCACTCACTTAATTTGAGCAAAGAAACATACAAAACTCTATGCTTTATCATTTGGCACAATTAATGAGAAAACTAACTATTTATGGATTTAAATATTTATATGCAGTAATTAGTGATAACTAAAATTTTATCTTCCACTATATTTATGTGTGAGCATAGTATTTTCTTTATAAATGTTAATACAAGATTTTAATTATCCTACTTACCAGAATTGTTGCTTTGATGTTATTAACAGATATGGGAACCCCCAGATCATTTTGCTCCTGAATTTTCAAGAAAACATCAACTAGATCTTCTTCAACCTTATCATCACATGTTCCACTCTTGTTCATCTTCTTCTTTCTGTGATCATCAATGATGTTCTCCAATATTCTATCAATCTCTCTGTGCAGCCTCTCAAGTTTACTCTTCATACCAGAAATATCTTGAAGAAGCTTCATGGAAGGAAAGAAATCTGCAATGTAAAATCCTTCAGCTAGCTTCAAAGCCTTCTTAGCACACTTAAGGAAGGCTTCTTGGTCTCTTGATCTCTCACCAAAAGCTGCTCGTGCTACAATGGCGTTTGTCATGGACATTATTATCGTGCTCAAATTTACTTCTGATCCTTCGTTTTCTGAGATTGTCTTCACCACTTCTAAAACTTCCTCTTGTCTAATAAACCTGTGTTTTGGAAACAGTTAGGGTTCTTTCAACTAATTAGCAAGTTGTTCCTGCTTCAAGAAAGGAGGAGATAAGTGCATCTATTTATGTGTAGGATGTGAGGGGGAAAAAGAGAAATACATAGTACTCAGCGAAATTTAATTTGATGTCACACCAGAAAAAGAACTTTTTTGTATTTTCTTGGGTTTAATTAGTAGCATCCAAAACAAAAACATTTTCCAGTTCTAAGTTAATTTTTTTGTACATGCAAGGCCATAAGTATTTTTTAGTAGCAAAAGTATCCTAAATAATTTTTTATGCAATTTTACTTATAAAGTATTTTCTCAATAGCAATGACACCGTAAATTTAGAATACTAAGCGCTTGTTTGGTACAAAGAGAGGGGAGGGGAGGGAAAATTTTTTTGAGTTGGATTTTAAAAAATTGAGAGAAGTGGAGTTAAAAATTTTTAATTAATTTTTCTTACTCTTTTACCTTACATATTCTATTTATTAAAATTTTGTAACCCCATTTCTCCAATTTTTTTTTAAAAAATTGAACCCATAAAAATTTTTTCTCCCCTCCAAATCCTTCATACAAAACATACTTTAAGTGCTACTATGGAAAAATGCATTAGGGTGTTAAATACATCATTAATTACTTTAGGATATTGGGTGCTAATAGAAATATACTTTAGGGTGCTAAATGCATAAAAACTTAGTTTATATGATATTAACTACTAGTGAAAAAAATACTTCAGGGTGTTCAATAAAATTTAACATGCAAAAATTTTATTTTCCTTTTGCTTTTAGTAACAAATCTTCCATACCAGGTTGCCTTGCCTTTTGCTTTTTGAAGAAAGTGAGATGTGTGTGTCTATATATTCCATTTAGAACATGGAATACAGAATCAATGTTTGAGTGTTATGTTGATTGGATAAGAGGAACAGATTCAGATTCCTCGTCCACATGGTCACGGGGTTTCGAACCACATGAGAGTTGAGAGAGGGATAAAAAAGAATATTGAATACAGAAAATTAAAATAAATTAATTAATTGAAAAAATACTTTGTAAATTAGATTTTCTTTTTTGTATTTTACTGAATAAAAATTGTCAATTATAATTAAATAATAAATGTAAAGTAAGCATGACATTAACACATGTCAGCATAGGAAAAGAAATCAAATTGAAGAGCAACTCTTATTTGACTCAATTAATCATATATAAAAAAATGAAAAGAAAATTTATCACTTATGTTCACTTTATTGTAATCAGGTATGATAAAGGAGTATAGCTGGGAAAATGGTTGGGGTCAGCCTTGCCCTAGGCCTAAACGGGCCAACTTCAAAAAAGGGTCTCAGACTATTTAACAAAAGCCCACAGGCTAGCCTGTGGGTTTTAGGCCATTTTATTGCTTTTTCATTTTTTACACTCTTGAAGATTAAAATACCTAATTTAAAACAAAAATATTATTAAATCTAACTTAAAACATCAACAATTATCAATGTTTAACAAAACACAAACACTAAGTCTAAAAAGTCAAAAACTAATGTCCACAACCACAATTAAATAGATAACTAGATAAAGTCATAATCATAAACTAAACACTAAACAATATTTCGAAGAGGTTAACATTAGATAAGCTTAAAAATTGCAATTTATCTCAAGTTATAAACTATGTTTGGTAGTATAGATATTGAAGATGAAGACATGAAAAATAAGAGAATTTGTTGTGCCAGAAAAAAAAAAAGATAAGCCCCCCAAATTCAAGTCATATACATATCATATATGATCGTGCGGTGTAATAATATACAAATTTATTTTTAAAAAATTAAATGGTCGTAAACGAGCTAGACCTGTAGGGCTGTAGGGCCGCCCGTTTAAGCTTGCGGCCTTATAGGGCTAGTCCGTTTAGGCTCGTCTCCTTCTAGAGACTCTAAATCATAAACCCAGCCTTTGACGGACTCGGGCCTAATGGGCCGGCTAGATAGGCTCGGCCCGATTTTCCAGCTCTATAAAGGAGGGTGACCTTGTGGCTGAAAAAAACGACGGTGACCTGACTTTCCTTATTTGACTCAATTAATTAATTAATTACTCTATTTGACTCAATCAATCAAAAGAAATAGTGAGCTTTAGTTTATGAAGTTTTGCCAAAAAGGAAAAATATTATCATATCGTCAAAAAAATATGGACCCACTGAAATTTATTATGTTGAATTTTTTTTCTTTAAAAAAATCTAGATATCATGTATAGCCATAGGAGGTAATGGTGAAATTTGAACGTTAATACTTAATAAGACTATTTTTGTTAGTGTTGGTAGATGTACTGTTCACAGCATTGTTTACTATAGATGAACTTTTATTTTAGTTACTTACTGTTTAGTTTTTTTTTAATGAAAAGATCAACTTTTTCTTTCAACACGAAACGTTTTAATTAGGTGAGTTAGACTTTTTAAGCTCACTACAGCTAGAGTACGCCTTGAAAGGTAAATTTATAGATACTAGTCAAACTTTAATCTTTCTAATTGACCATGCACCAATTTTATTTTATTTTTTTTTGCCTGCGGACCATGCACCAATTAAACCCTTAAATGCCTTCCATTTACTTTATCCCCTAAATATATAATTGTTGTCTTAAACTCTCTAGTTACTGTACACATTAAGGGTCTGTTTGGTGTGAGGGATTTGAAGGGGAAGGGAGAAGAGGGAAATTTTTTATGAGTTGAATTTTAAAAGATTGAAGAAGTGGGGTAATAAAATTTTAATAAAGAGAATATATAAGATAAAAGAATAAGAAAAATTAATTAAAAATTTTTAACCCCACTTCTCTAATTTTTTTAAATTCAACTCAAAAAAATTTTCTCTCCGCCCACTTTTCCTTCCCTCCTCTCAAACCAAACAAGCCCTAAGGGATTTTCTCTCAAGAGAGTTGTTTCTAATGTAAATGATTGAAAAGAATATTTTAGAAAAATTAACACATATTTTTTTACAGATAATGACTATTTTTTTTTAATATCTACAAATTTGTTATATCACACTTATATCCAGGACATTGGCATTATTGTAAATTGAGTGACATTACCTGAGACCGTATAGCCATTATATTACAAAAAAGTGAAGCAACAAGTATACAGATCGAAAGAACCTGAATGATTGAACCCTCTTAGCAGAAAGAAGTTCTGTACTGCAAATTTTTCTGAGCAGAGACCAGTAGCTACCAGAGGAAGAGAAAGCAATGTTGGTAGCATTATAAGACAGAATTTCAAAAGCAAAACGGTAAGGTCTGTTAGCGAAGACGGCATCATGTGTTTTCAAGACCTCTTTTGCGGCTTCTGGGGAAGAGATTATGACATTGGAGGTCTCTCCTAGTTTAAGATACATTACAGGTAGGCCATGTTTGTTTGCTAGGTCTCTGAAAGATTGATGGGGTAGTGACCCTAAAAGGTGGTGCATGTGCCCTATAAGAGGAAGCTTCCATGAAGGTCCTGGTGGAAGACAAGTTTTGGGAGATTTCTGGAAGCTTTTTTTAATTAATACATGAAGGAGGAAGAAGAAGAAGGCACACAAGGGAGAGAAAACAATCTGCAGAGAATCCATGGCGGATAGAATAGAACTGGCACTATAATCAAGTGGGTGGTTTAGGACAAAGAGGAATGCAGAATATATAATACTCTCCCTGATCCTGTAGGAGCCTTTTTTAGGTCTTCATTTCAACTTTAAATTCAATATTGTCTTTCTAAAATACTCCTTCCGGTCTTAATTATAACATAAAGTTGACTTTTTTTGAAAAATTAAGGAAGCTAATTAAATTACTTTAGAGTGTTTATATTTTTAGTATCATTAGATTATATATTAGTTTATTAGTCAAATTAATTAGTTTGGAGAAAAAAATAAAAATATAAACACTCTAAAGTAATTTAATTGATTTTCCTTAATTTCTCTAAAAAAGTTAACTTTATTTTATAATTAGGTTGGGAAGAAATATTTCAATTTAATACGTCATGTTTTCTAATGATGAGAGCATGAACCCTCCCAGACAGTAGTACCGGCGGGGCTGTAGATTAGACTCTCTAACAACTCTCTTTTTGGTTTTTTTGGCTCGAATTCTAATAGCTCAATTTAACTAAAAACTTGCTTTTATGGTCATGTTGAGCCGCCTATAGCCGGTATTCAAAATTAGACTAGGAACTGAAACGGCGTTTACAAAACTAGATGGGTTTCGGGCTTTGGCGGAAAATAACCAAGGTTCATGAACTTGGATCGGGTACTGCATCGGTCGGGGTATTAGGTCAAGGGTCAGTGGATCAAATCGGGAGTCAGACCGGGGTCAATTAAAAATATATATATATATATATATATATAATTTAAATATTCATCCATACCATTTAAAAAGTTACATAAGAGTTTTTTTCTAACCAATAGTTCAATATAACCTTCTAAACCTAATACCCACAAAAATATTGTTAAGTACATAAGAATTTTTCTCCAACTAATGCCAAAAATATTCCATAATCCTTTTAAAACTCATTGAAAATTAAAAAATTTTAGGAAAATAATTTTTCTGAAAAAAAAAGTAAGAAAAATGTCATTTGGAGCATAAAAAAGCAAAGTTTTTTTTAAAAAAGAAAAAAAAAGAGGCAACTCGTGAACCGGCCGGGTTGCACCAGTTCACCCCGGGTTGACCGGGTCAACCCTGGTTCAGACCGGGTCGGAATAGTACCGGTCTACTAGCTGAACCGGACCGGCCAGTTGGCTGGTTCACCGGTTTCCATTCTGAACCGGCCGGTCCGGTCCGGTCCGGTTTCATGAACAATGAAAATAACATTGAACCTGCCAAAATACTCTAGCTAAAATATAGACATACGCATAAGAAAAAGTACTCTAAGATTTTTGATGCACCATAAAATACTGAGACATTTGATGCATATAAAATATTTCAGGATGTTATATACACCTTAATCCTCTAATATATTTTAAGACAATTTATAACCATTTGTTGTTATTTCATGGAAAAATTAGGGCCCGTTTGTTTTTGTTTTTTATTTTTTTATTTCCAAAAAAATTTTATAAATTTTTTTTTAAAAATAAGTTTTGAAAACAAAAAAGTAAAAAAAAAAATGTTTTGATAGTTGTTTTAAAAAATATGATTTTGAAGTGATTTGGTCGCGGTCGTCACTAATAGTGGATAGATGATGGCCTCAAAAAATAAAAAAACAAAAACAAGAAAATAACAAAAAAAAAACTGATTTTGTCTTTTACTTTTTAATAATAACTTAAAAGTTTTTAAATTTAAAAGTTTTAAAATTTTGTGGCTTCCGGGGAAGAGATCATGACATTGGAGGTCTCTCCCAGTTTAAGATACATCACAGGTAGGCCACGTTTGTTTGCTAGGTCTCTTAAAGATTGATGGGGTATCGACCCTAAAGGGTGGTGCATGTGCCCTTTAAGAGGAAGCTTCCACGAAGGTCCTGGTGGAAGACAAGTTTTGGGAGATTTCTGGAAGCTTTTTTCAATAAATACATGAAGGAGGAAGAAGAAGAAGGCACACAAGGTAGAGAAAACAATCTGCAGAGAATCCATGGCGGATAGAATAGAACTGGCACTATAATCAAGTGGGTGGTTTAGGACAAAGAGGAATGCAGAATATATGATACTCTCCCTGATCCTGTAGGAGCCTTTTTTGGGTCTTCATTTCAACTTTAAATTCAATATTGTCTTTCTAAAATACTCCTCCGGTCCTACTTATAAGACAAAGCTGATTTTTTTTGAGAAATTAAGGAAGCCAATTAAATTATTTTAGAGTGTTTATATTTTTAGTATCATTAGATTATATATTAGTTTATTAGTCAAATTAATTAGTTTGGAGAAAAAAATAAAAATATAAACCCTCTAAAGTAATTTAATTGGTTTCCTTAATTTCTCTAAAAAAGTCAACTTTATCTTATAATTAGATTCGGAAGAAGTATTTCAATTTAATACGTCATGTTTTCTATTGATGAGAGCATGAACCCTCCCAGACAGTGGTACCGGCGGGGCTGTAGATTAGACTCTCTAATTTTGGCTCGAATTCTAATAGCTCAATTTAACTAAAAATAACTTAAAAGTTTTTAAATTTTTTTGTTTTAAAAAAATATTTGTAAAACATAACCAAACAAGCGTTTAATATGTGGAGTTTTTTATTCCAACAGTGAATTGTTATTGTTATGATGAAAATTAGACTTATTATATTTATAGGAGAAAAATTCGGTCTTAAATATAAGTTACTTGTAGATTATTAATTATCATATTTTAATTTCATTTCTATTTAATTTCTGCTAGAAGGAGAGAAAGAGGGAAGAGAGTTGCGCCAATGATTTAAAAATATAGAAGAAAATTTTATAACAAAGGTAAATTTAGAAAATTTTATCAATTGAATACTATTGAATGTATGGCTTGCTATATGAGAATGAGTTACGATTATTCTATTAAAAAAAGAATGAGTTATGATTAACCTATAACAAGGACCGGAGTGGTAATTTTTTTAGCAAACTATGCTGTTGAATAACTAAATTGTCCTTTTCTAACGGAATTGCTTAATTAATTTAGGGATGTGGAAAATAAAATTTGATTCAACGGCTTTTCAAAGTTGAATGACCCATCGTTTGACTATAAGCCACCATTTCTACCGACACTTGCCACGTTTGGGAATAAATTCAATGCCGGTGGATATGATACTCCTTTTTTTTTTTTTTATGATACTTATTTTTTTTGGCTAAAAAAGTGAGTATCATATTTACCATTGATGCATTGAATTTATTCCCAAATGTGGTAAGTCTAGTGTGTATTTGAATTAACTTTTGGAGAATAGTTTTTACGATTATGAAGTAAATATGTGAAATGAGTTTTATCTTGATTTATTAAAAAAGGTTTTTGAAATCATAATTTGGGGCTTACTTGAACAAAATTCATTGAATCAAATTTTATTTTCTACATCCCTAAATTATAAGAGTACTTTCATAAATATAAAATAAATTTAAATACATTAGTTAAATTAATTATTTTTAATATGTGTGTGTGTGTGTGTGTGTATATATATATATAAAGCAGTTAAGTATGTTAAACATGAGCGGTTTGGTAACATCATTTTTTTTTTTTTTTGGCCTTTGTAGGTAACATCAATTATGCTGGATATGCTTGTACAAACATTTTGAATGAAAAAGGAAAAACAAAGTGATCACATGTGTTGAAACTTGATTAATTTGTTGGCCAGTACCTAGTTGGTGTATGTCACATCAAGTACCCCCACTGCTTTTTTGACCTTTTAAAACAAATGTCATAAACACGTGAAAATTTAGTTAGCTAATTAATTTGCACCTCATAGCAAAAAGTTTCAGAGAGAATTATGTTAGGCTTTCGGTGCACCTCCGTTCTTGATGGGTTGGATTATTTGATTAGAAAATAAATAGTTTTATGAAATAAAAAATAGATCAACATTAATTATAGATTCATTAATTAAGAAATAAGTAATTGTATATTAGGAAATTAATCAAAAATTAATTTTCTGATTATTATTTAGAGGGTAAGTAGGAGTGCACATAACTTCTTAATTAGTGGTCTCCTTAAATCTCTATAAATAGAATGTGCCTCCCTTAGTGGAACCTCACCCTTGCCAATGAGTTATCTGACAATCTATCTTTTCTCCTACTATCTTTCTTGTTCTGATGATTTGTTGCATCAATCCTGACTAGACTCTAGTAGTCTAATTATTGCGTTAGCATTATTTTGTCCGAGTTGTGGAAACTGGAGCATTGACATGGATCCGAACGTGGATTCGCTCCAGTAAGCAAGTCTCTTCTCTCTCCTTATTTTCCTTCATTGGCATCAAGGTTAGATGATCCTAAGGCTGTGATTTATTCTATATGAATAACTATATGATATAATTTGTTTATATCACCATCATTTTTTTTTCTCACTATGTTATCATATATATGAGTCTATATGCTGCTTCTTACGCGAAAGTGCGAGTTTATATACTGTGTGAAGTTTTCACTTCTTCTTTTTCCACTATCTCTTGGTATATGAATAAATGAACATGCATGATGAATATGCTACGTAACATGATTGCACTTGATGTGGATACAAGTACGTTTCGTATATTTTTGAGTTTGTTTTCGATCTCCCTCTCTCTCATTTTGATGCATGCATGAATATGTGTTTTTGTTCCATGCCATAATGCGTTGTTAATCTGCTCCTCTATATCTTTTCCTGTACCAAGTATGGTCCTTTATATGTTCATGCATATGATGATGTGCGTAAACCCATACGTGTATTGCTTTCTTCTCTCCTCTTCTCCTCACTTCTTCCATCTAATTAAAGTTAAGTTTTTGGAACTTATATGGAATAAAAAACAAGGGACTTTAGCCCTCAAAAGATAAAAGAGCTCTTAAAACATAGAGAAAACACATCTAAATAATGTTATGGAGTGCTGTTGATGTTGGTGAAAAATTGGTTTTTTTGAAACTAAGTGTTTTTGCCCAAGATGAGACCATGGATGTGTAGAGCTTGAAGAGACAATTCCAACAACACTTAGCATGAGTCATAAATGAAGGAGAGAAGTTGGAGGGTGACATTTGTTGCCACCACCAATTAACTCATGATTTGATCTTTGAAAAGGACATTTTTGGATCAAATAAAAGCCATGGATCTATAATTCATTCAGCGACGATTCCAACAACACCAAGAACGAGTCAAGTTGACCCGGCTGAAGGTTTAAGAAGATGACGTGGTAGTCTTCAACCACGTCATCAATCAGCTAAAACAAGTGGGACCAATTAGTAGGTGCCACATAAGCGTTCATATGCTCGCAAAGCAATCATGTGATTGATCAATGCTTGGCAACGTCATTAGTTGACTAGCCAACAGGGTCATGCCATGTCATCCATGGACTGACATGTTGCGTCACGCCAGAAGTCAGTGATCAAACATTGACCGCTGACTATTGACTTGTTTTTTTAATATTTAAAAAATGTGAAAAAAATTACAAGTGGCCTGTGGTCCTAGTGGGGACCACCTCCTGTCACGTGGCCCACATCGTTGGAGATAGGACATGCATGGAGCTTTGGAAGCTGGTGCATGTCACTGGCAGAAGGCTGTAAGGCAGTGCGTGTAGTACACACGCCTTCACCGAGAGTGGCTATCACTAGAATTGTTTAATTTTTTAGGATTTTTTGATCTAGACACCTTATAAAGGTGTGTGTGGGCATGTGGGACCTTCGATTGAGACATGGTTGGTTCCTAAAAATCCCTAAATTTGAGAGCTTCAGTTTGATATGTCATTTGCACATATTTGAGGTGTGTTTGGATCTATTTTGAGTCAAGAAAGTGTTGTTCTACACTTGGAGATTCCTTAAAAATGTTCTAAATGAGTCTATATTGATTATATTATTTTTGGAATAAGTTGGTTTACTTATTAAGGATATTTCAGTTATAAAATAAGGTTAATTTTGAAAAATTCTTTAAAATGGGAAATTATTCAAATGAGTTTTTGAATACTAGATCCTATCCAACCTTGATTCAAATTCTTTGAGATAAAACCTAAAACTTGTAGTAACTGGAAATTATTAAATAATAATAAGTCCTCCCGTACTTCCAACCACATTGAATCAATTGGGATTGAAGCAGTGACTTCTAAGTCAACCCTTTTCACAAATGTTGTGACAAAAGACAAGAAAGAGAGAGATGTAGGAACCATCTCATCAAGTGGGAGGTACGTTGCAAATACATCTAAGTGAATGGATGCAAACATGGCTAAGAGAAGTTGAGCATTGTAGCTAGCTAGATGTTAGATGATTTTATATGGTAAGAAGGGCCTTATAAGAGAGAGAACCTAGTTAAAAGACATCAATATTTGGCAAATTTGTTATGTATCTTGACTATTCTTTTTCATTAAATTTATGATTAAATTCTTTGCCTTTAAAATTGAATTGAGTATATTCTCTTCTTTGATGAACATTCATGACGTCATTTAGATGATATTATATTATTATCTTGTTATTATAACTGCTTTGATTAAGTGTGAGCTTTTGGAACATATCCAAAAACTTGAAAGGGGAATGAGTTTAATAAAAACTGCATTTAAAATGGTGGTAGGCTAACTAGTATGAGTGGGATAGGAGTTAACATAGTTGTCTCTTGAACATGAAACTAGTGAATTTATTATCTAATTATCCTATGTCTTATTTGGAACAAATGAATATGATTTGTATACCATAACTGTCTAAGTGACCAAATTATGACCAAGTCCATTTGACTCAGCTTATGAAGACAAGCTCAATAGAGATATCTATAAAGTTAAAAACTCCTAATCTCTTGCATTTGAGAAGAATGAGATGTCAAGGATATCATACCAACTAGTTTTCAGCATCTAGAGGCTGAAGTACCTAAAGGAAATAGAAAGCTTATGCTATCTAGTATAGAAAGAACAAGATTGCTCAAATTAATGATGGCATGCCAATATGAGCAATATCTAGGCTGTGTGGATAGCTTTGGAAGATGGAATTGATGTTTTCTTATTCCATGAAGTTAAAACCAAGTTAAGTTTTAATATGGTGTATTAAGTCCTAACATGTTGTTTAGGCAACACTTGAGGCAAATTTCAAACTAAGAAGTTAAGACAAACAAGCCAAGTTCTTTCTAATAAACAATAAGTGTATGTTGTAACAATACACCTCTTAGTAAGTGGGAGTATACGAAAGCAAGTGTTACTTATAATAAGCATATTGTGACCTTTGGCAGTATGGATAGCTACATTAAACTTAGTATGAAAGACTAATGATCCGAGATCCATCAGTCAGACGAACTTAGCTAGAGAGGGAGGATTCATCCTCTAAGCCTAAGGGCAAGAAATCTATAAGGTAAACTTGATCTAGAGGAGGTCATAAATGTTTTCTACAAAGATAAAAGGGCTGCATTGATAATCTTTTAAGGGTTATAGAAAAGACAAACCACTTGAGTAGTGGATATTTTCATAGAAGCATATAGCTTTGTGTCGGACGAAGAGTAACAGATAGACTCAAAGGATTGGAACATGTATGTTAACTTTATATAGATAAACCACCCTAATTCACTACATACAATATGCAATCGACAAAATCACTTCTTTATTATCTCTTTAGTTAAAGATCGATAGGTCTATGACTCTCAAATCTTATGTTGGATTTTATGTTTCCTTTTGGAAATAACACTTCTATTTCTTGCCACATACACACATTGATCAAGTAGAATGATCAAATTAGCAAAAGAGAATTTGCTAAACTATAAAGGATGAATATCCCTGTAAGTAGCTGATAACTTAGTCTAACTGGCAAGAAAGATAAGGAAACATTTTGAGAAAACATCCTCTGCAATTAGCAAACTACAACATTTGTGAACCAATAAAGTAAGGGTAGTACACGAAGCCTAGTGTTTCATTAACATCATAGGCATTTACTCGAAATGCTATTATGTTTACCTAATTTTAGGCAAGTATGAGGCTGTTAGATAATGGTTAAATATAGTTATAATTAAGATAACTAAAAGGATAAGACCTTTTATACTAACAAGGGTTAAGAACACCCATTTGATTAGTTCAAGATGCTCTATATACAAGAAAGAGATTGTTAGGCAACTATCAATGCCTAAAACCCTTTAACATGATAGAGTTGTTGAAATAGAGAGATAGACCTCTCCTTGACATGGTTGAGTAAATAATAGCATAAGTAAAACTATCAGCCATATGTTGGTAGATAAACTCACAACTATTGTCTTTACACTTAACCAATTACCCTCCAAGTCAGTCACAGCCTTGCCTGTGAATTATGGATAGGCCTTCAACCAAGCCCAAGCACGATAAGACCATAAGGGTTAGCAACTTATATCCATAATCCTTCCTATAAATATGGAAGATTGGGGCTAAGGTATACAAGGTATATATTTACGAGACAACATGAGAATTCAAAAAGATACGTCTTCATTAGTGAAAATGATGATGGCTCAGTGACTGAGGGAGAACTAAAAAGCACAATGTTTATAGAAACTATGTTTCCTAGTAAGAAATGAGCATTAATCATATTGAATATCTCTAAGAGGTTAATAGTAGCAAGGGAAAAGTAAGTATTCCTTATTTCACTAATCTGAGCGAGAGGGTTGAAACCATTTTTACTAGAAGATGTAAGACAAAAGAGGTAAGAGATAAGTTATAGGAAGAACACCTCACCCACACATAGGAAGAGAATCCTGTGAATTCTATCTTGGAATAAATCGTCATTTAGCAAATGACGATAAAGGGATAGATTCCCTAATAAACTGAATGCTTACTTTATCATTTAGAAGGTAACAAAGACTACCTAGAAGTGTCTGAAAGACACTAATTGCAAGAGGATATGGATTCTTTTTTAAATTAGCCAGGTGTATGTTTAAGTGATTTATCTCTTAGTCAAAAGAAAATTGGGAACAAGTAGGTTCTCAAATCCATAAGCGGCATATAAAACTTAAAACACTTAGTAGCTAAGGGGTACTATAATGGAAATATTGCTTGTTGTGTATTTTAGCTCTGAACAACCAATTTTGGCTTTGACAACAAGCTTAGTCTTAAAATTACATCAATATGATGTGAAGATCGCTTTCCAATTTGGAAATTGGATAATGAACTCCACATGAAGTAGCTTGAGGGCTTCGTAGAAACAATAATCCAGGTAGTAGTATTTGAGATTTCACAAAGTGAAAGCCTCACTAACTTCAAGATAACTGAAGAACACTACATGAGTACCAAATAGTCTTAAGATGATTCTTTGTGAAGTCAACCTTTGTGTCAATGACATATGTTTAGTCAAAACAAGTGTCAAGGGAGTTAAAGGAATAAAGGATCAAAGATTTCCTTAAATTCTAAGTTGAAAGAGCATGGGTAGAACAGAACATATCTTGAATGACAAGATAAATAGAGATTGTATAAGGAAGGTTTAGTCTTTGCCACTTAAGACATGTACAAGTGTGATTCTTAGGCATCTTAGTGTGTTAAACTACAAACCCATGAATACCTCTGAAGTTAAGGACATAACCCTAGAAAGTTATGCACCTTTTGAGGAATCCAACATGTAATGCCCTAAATTTTAATTAAGGACTAATTACCGTTTTGTGGACTGTAATGAATGGTTTTGTGAGTTTATGATAATTTGAGACATGAATTGATTATTGGAAATGCCCAACACCTTGCATTTTAGCATCATTATGTGATAAATAATTAATTGAGCTAAATAGGAAGGAATAGTGCATGAGAGAAGAAAGGAAGAATTTAATTAGGTGTTTTGTGGCAATTTTAATTAATATATCATAATCAGTGGAAAATTTGAAAGAATGGAATTATTGGGCAAATAGTTAGTAAGTAATGGAGAAATCAATTACTAGCTAAGAGAAAAATGAGAAGTGTAACTAAATGGTCACTTATCTTATGTGAACCAATGCAATGGTAACAAGTGGCAAGTAAAGATAAAGTGAGAGAGTAAGAGAAAGGTCAATATTATATTTTTTATCAATTTTCTCTCTTCCTTCCCACCTTTTCGGCTGAAAGCAAGGCATGGGAGTGTGTGTGTGATCATTTCGCCTTCTTCTTCAAGCTCTCTCTCTCTCTCCCCTCTCTCATTTTTGTGTTGCCATCGTTGGCCAAGGAAAGAAGAAGAAAAGCTCCACTTTAAGGTAAGAAGATGACCTCAAATGCCAAAATTCCTTTCTATAACTTTGTTCATTGGATTGAGAGCTTTATTTCTATGGTTATAGATTGCCCATTAGTGTTGGTTTGTGCCCTCAAGAAAATTTAGAAGTTGGAGGATCAAGAAACTCCTTTAGGAAAGTTATAGAGGTGAGTAAGAGAAACACTTCTATCTAAGTTTTGTAGCATTTGATTTAGTTTGCAATTTCTGGAATTTTTGGCTTAATTTAAAAAATGAGGGTCATTGGGAGTTTGGTATGTTGCTATCATGAATATAGTGTTTTTGTATGAGTTTTGGATAGATAGAAATGAATTAGAAGTTGAAATGTTAAGTGTGGTGATTTTGAGATTTTTGGTGTTTAATGTTGTCTAAAACCAAAGCATGGTAATAGAATAGGAATTTGGTGATTTTGATGTTTCCATTGGGTTCCTTGGGTGATTTTACGTGGGGATAGCTTTGGTTGAGAGTTTGGGACCATTGGAAACATTTGGGTAAAAGTTTAGAAAGTGCTGTGAACTCTGCTACAATCTGGGTTCTAATAAGCATCACTTGAGTGAGGATGGTTCTCACTCGAGTTCGATAGTGTTTTTCTTCTTTTTGCCTTCAGTATTCTATTGTACTTCCACATGAAAGGCAAAGGTGTTGCCTCACTTGAGAAGTATTATGGGTTCTTACTCAAGTGAGCTTTCTCTCACTCGAGTGCAGGTGTATTTGACACCATGAACTCTCATCTCGGGTTAGCACTTGTGATTAAAGAGCAAGAGTATGTCTTAACAGTCATAGGTATTTAGCCTTCACTCGAGTGTCCATATATCATCACTTGAGTGAGACCTTCTTCACTTTAGTGTAACAGTGAAAAACCAGTACTTTCACTTCCAAAAGGGGATCTTCAGGATAGTTCTTCCAACCCTTTAGGGCTTTGGTTAGAAGCATTTTAGGCTTCTTAAGGGACATCAATGATAACCAAATTTAAGTATTGTGAAGTTATTTGAGTATTGGAATAAGTGATAATGTATTGTCTTAATTATGACTTTAGGATTTGATATTTGCCTGAAGCATAGAAGGCATGTGCTTGCTCAAGTACGGAAAGACCAAGGTAGCGACACTTTTTCCTATATCATGTGTAATGCATTGCTTGTTTGTATTTATCATTGAATGAGTGAGGGGACGTAGAGGTAAGCCCAGCCTTGAATATTGTTGTGGGGACGTGGTGAGAGCCCGGCCTTGAATATTGATATGCTACATTATGATATATTCTTACTCCACTACTGGAAAAATCACTTTTAAGACCAGTTAAAAAAGACATTTTAGACCGGTTCTTGATCCGGTCTTGATACAACCGGTCTAAAAAGTCTGCTACTTTTAGAACCGATCTTAAAAAAACTTTTTAAGACCGGTTATTATAAAACTGATCTAAAAATAAATATTTTTAGACTGGTTATCAGAGGAGCCGGTCTAACAGGTTCAAATTTTAGATCGATTTTCTGAAAAACCGGTCTAAAAAGTTGAAATTTTAAGGCCGGTTTTATATAAAACCAATCTTAAAAGTATTACCTTTTAGACCGATTTTGCAAAAAACCAGTCTAAATTTGCAACTTTTTAGACCGGTTCTCTCCAAAACCAGTCTTAAATATACTTTTCAGACCGGTCTTGGAGAGGACCGGTCTTAAAAGTTGATTTTTTTAATTTTCGTTTAAAAGATATACCCAGCAAGCCATTTCCCCTATTAAAACATTTCACTCAGCATGCAGCAGCCAGTTCAACGACATTCAAATAAATCTTCTTCTCTTACAGATTATATAACTAACATCTTAATGACATGTGAGAGACTCAAAACTCATTGGAACATATTAAAACTCAACTCCCTTGTGCTTAAACAGTGCTGGCTGAAACAGAAGCAAGGAAAACAACCCTGAATAATAAACTCACAATCATAGATAGAATCATAATGCAAGGAAATCATACAACCATGGCAATGCTGTTTTGACCAAGTTCCTTATCTTTTCACTTACATACATACATCAAAGATTAAATTACATTAATGACAATGATATTATACATTAGGGCCAAAATACTTTATACACATTCTTCTCAGGCTGATGATCACTAGCGGGCCTGGCTTCAGAGAATCTACACTAAGACGTACACCTCATATCCTTTATTTTCCTGTGACGACAACAAAATTTTTTTTTATATATATACACCAATAACAATATACATAATTCAAATATAGTTCATGATAACTATTTTAGCTAACTAACCTTCAATGTAGTTTTATAAAGGGATATCCTCCCATATCCCTTCATGATGATTGTTTCTTGTGTCGTGTTTATTGTCTGCTTCATCTTCTTCATTCAATTCTGGTAAACCCCTAGAAAAAGAAGGAGTCTCAAGCAGATTATTCATTAAATGACTTTCCTAATTAATATCAATGACCATTTTTCCTTGGAGAGCTACAGACCACATTTTATTTGCCTGATCAGTAACATAGAACACTTGTTTTGCTTGATATGCCATAATAAAAGGTTCATCTCTAAAACTTGTACTATTCAAATCAACCAATGTAAATCCCAACTGATCAATCATCACACCATTGTTGACATCAACCCACTTGCATTTGAAAATGGGAAGTTTAACTTTAACATAATCAACCACCCAAATCTCTTTAATCACCCCATAATAAGGTATTAAGCTGAAATATCATCCACAAAATCATCATATAAGGGAAATTAAACATGCAAATATTTTACTTATCAAGTTCCCCTACACTTAGCTATTTGGCGACCTTAGACAACAAGGCATGACTAATAAGTTCTTTAATACACTTCCAACAAACTTAGAAGTGTCAAGTCATACGTAAGAACACAATTAAAGAATAAAGAGATCATAACATTCTTGAATCAACAAAAATATAAACTGGTAACTTTATTTAAAAATGAATGAACTGAGTTCGTAATTGTGACTTATTCTCTTAATCTCTCAACTGTTTAAGGGTAAGAGTTTCGCTCAAATTCAACTGAAAAAATTGCACTACCATAAGCTTGCTAGAAATCTCAATCTCCACTACCTAATTCACATGCATAATTCAAATCGAAAGGACTTATTGAGGGTTGTAATAGGGTTAAGGTAAAAGGACAGTAAAACGTGATATGAAGGGCTACATTTAAGAAATTAATAGAGCAATTGAAAAAATGAGCCAACTTATGAATAAATTTATCTCATCACAACAAACTACAATTTTAATTCAAATACTCAATATCTTTTCTTTTATTTTTTTTTATTTTCATAATTCTGCAACTTTGAAGTTGATGATATATACACCCCCACACTTGTCAAAAGCCCATTTCACAAAAATTTCAAATCCTCTGTTAATCTTCCGAATTAGGTAAAAGAATTTGATATATCATTAAAACACATGTTAATGGGTTGAGAACAAAGATACAATCAATTAAGCCCAAAGGGGCTTATCAATGATATAATTGTAAGGTTAGCTATTTAGCTTTGGATAAAGAAAGAAAATGAATGCCTTTATCATTTTTGAATGTGCATGTGAAATACTATCTCAACCAGATTTGAAACAAGTTTTAGAGTGACAACTTAATAGGTGAATATCACACAAAAAAAAAATCATTATTGATCAAGGCTCAAAAGTTCATGGTCAAGGGCTTTCCAACTTAGCTCATTCAATCTCAAAATTCATCACCAATCCTAACAATTAGTTGTTCAATCATGCTATAAAATGTCTAAATTCAATTGATCCATACTTAAAACTTATATACTTCTTAAGATAATTAAAAAGCAACTAAATAGGATTTTTAATTTTTTTTTGCATAAGATGAAACAAAAACATGTAACTAATAAAATGCGTCTCAAGAGGTAAGAATAACATTTACTTTGCCATTTTTGCACAACCCATAAATCTAATGGTTTCACTAACTAACTAATTTTTTTTATTATTATTTTTACTCCTCCCCCAACCTGAATCAGACATTGTCCTTAATGTCTTCTAGAGCTTAAAGAAAGTTTTTTTATTTAAAAAAAACTAAACACACAATAAAGTAAAACAAAATTCTAAGAGTAAAACCAAAAGATTAAGGAAAGTTACAACCAAAGAGTGGTATCTAGATTCTACTTCTGACTGTTGTCTGAAGATTGCCCACCGATTTGCTTGACTAATAGATCTGGTTTGGGTTCATAGATTTGCAGTTGATCAGCGGTTGGGTCAAAAATTATGGTATGGCGAGTCTTTTGGGGTATGAATCCCATTTCCACAACATGAACAAAAAAGGATAACAAATCATTATAAAAACCATTAACATTTAATAATCCTAATGACTTTTTGTGAAAGTTTAGCTTAACCAAATATGCAACACTAGCAATCCCATCCAACATTTCCAAACTACCGAGTAGAGCGATAAAAGCTTCAAT
Organism: Inga leiocalycina; assembly: GCA_963242795.1. Classification (NCBI taxonomy): domain Eukaryota; kingdom Viridiplantae; phylum Streptophyta; class Magnoliopsida; order Fabales; family Fabaceae; genus Inga; species Inga leiocalycina. The sequence continues at coordinate 30,102,684 of OY725325.1, read as the reverse complement.
ATGGTAGAACATACGTCCCATACATTCAGGCAAGCTTAAGACATGTAACTCTTGTCCTAAAGAAAGGATGTGACTATCCAACTTCTTCACATGTACACTCAAACCCTTGCTTCCATTAATGGTTGCAGAAAAGACCACACTTCCCCTTAGGCCTTGGATGCCTCCCCTATATATAAAGTTGATATTTTTCTAGCAACTAATGCATTTCCAAGTTCTTTTACTGCAGTTAAAAACTCTCCATCCTTTCCCAAATCAGTTTCACAAAAAATGGAGATAGATTTAAATGTACATTTTAGTGTGGTACCCTTTTTCTCTTCTTTACTCCCAGACATTTTATGTTGACAAGTGGAAGATTGCACATTTATACTACTAAAATAATAACAACAACATCATGCAAATCACGCATATTTCAAAGAAATTTGAAAAAATTTCTGACATAAAAGACCAGTGTAATGTTGCGTGAAGAAATTAAACAAAATGAGTAAAGAAAGTCAAAAGTTACTCAAAACATAAGATAGATTGGACAACAACATGATTATGAACAACACTTGTGATTATGGCTCATATCTTCCTCTGGTTTTACGTCCAATAATGGCTTAAACGCTTTCTATGAATCAAGGATTTTCTTCCCATCCAATCTTCTTATAAACAAGCAAACATGGTCTTTTAATGTCAAATTCCCAAGGCAGTAGCGCTCTTTTTCTTTGTTAAATAAGTTCATTAAATCAAGAAGAATACCATGAACATTACTAGGATGCGTCTCAAGAGTTTGAATAATATTATCCAATGACTCCTTACTCAGTCTATCATTTATGAATTAAATTTTATCTTCTCGATTTATAGAAACCATTCTTTTGCTCTTACAATGCATATCACATGTCCACCTTGCACATTTATAGCAGACCTTCATTCTTTTAGCTCTTCTCTTTTTAGAGTAATAACTTCTTCCTATTCCTGGCATAGGTTTAATAAATGACCCATGAATCTCACCTGCTAAACGTACCTTTGCTTCAATGATCTAGCGTATATCCTCAGGAAGGCCCAAACTCTTAAATATCTTCATTCTTTCAAGTCGATAGCTATAGATCGTCCTAAGCACATCTTTGGGAAGAGTAGGGAACCTATTTTTAAGCTTTGTAAGAGATTCCTCCATGTTAACTTAAAATGAAAATAATGAGAACTAAAATCTTTAACGCAGTGAAGTGTGCTTCAGTGAGTAGGAAAGAAAAATTAATGAGTAAGGAAAAGAAGTTTTGGGTTGCCTCCCAAATAGCCACCCTTTAACGTCTTTAGCTAGACAAAAACCAAACTAATTGACTTTTTATTTTTATTGTTTTTTCTTGTGCTAGAAGGAGGGCTTACCTATTGGTTCCTTAGCTGTGATGACAATTTTCAAAGTATTGAGTGTACCATCATTATACTCTTTTAGCCTTTGTCCATTCACTATGAATTTTTTATCACCATTTTGAATCTCCACGGTTCCATATGGCCATATGTCAAACCCCTTAACATTTCGATATTTGCTAGAGTGATAAAGGCATAGTTCTACAGGCATACAGAAAGAGCACAAATATACTGATAATTAGTACTTATTTACAATACAGGCAATCCCCATAGGGTTTGAAAAATATTTACAAATCCTCAAAATTCATAAAATAAAACTAAGGCCAACCAACAGTAATCCTTGCTTGAACTGGTACCCTCAAATGCCGGTATTTACCGTTTTGCCCTTAGTGCCGCTAGCTTCTGCTGGAATACTTTTAAATATTGAAATGGGTGAGATTCAAATGAATCTTAGTAGTAACATACTATCAGTCATATGAAATGCGATAAATAAATATGCCAAGTACCATATAATTGAATAGGATAATAACACTGTAAAAATCATCATCATCGAAATTTGCACATGTATTCAGGGCCAACTACTATTAGAACCCCTACTTGTCTATACCTTAGCTGGGTTCACAACCACAGACTAGGCAATGTACGCTCTTGGTATTGTATCTCATAATTGGATCCCCTTTGGGGCCGTTGGGGTATTTGTACTTCCCCGCCCTCAAACGATACATGTGCTTTTCTCACCCCAGTTAGAGAATGCATTATACATATTACAAAAGAGGGCATACACAAAGTATATACAAGTTCACATAGTGTATGAAAGATAGAGTTACTACATTAATCCCTTTTCCTGGCTCTAACCTCATCCCGGCCTAGGTAAATTGTCTGGTTCTAAAATTCCAAATTTATAAAGAAATGAGTCATTACTCATTCATGGACTCTTCCAAACTTAATTTCTTGGTTATCTTAGCTTCAAACTGTAAAATGACCAAAATACCCCTAGGGACCTAGTCCAAATCCCTTTGTACCTGGTCCAACTATTCTTTTTAAAAAATTTTGATCTAGGCTAATCCTACACAATTTCATGTGTAAAATTCATTTTTTAGCTTGGTTTTACCAAATTCCCTGCCAAAAGACAAATTTGCCCTTGGCAGCCCTTAACTTAGGGTTTTAGGGATAGTTTTGTCATTTCACATTCTAATGCTTTCCATACTTCATACTTAACGTGAACCCTACACAATTTTTCCTTCTAAACCCAATGGAACCATCAAATTGATGAAATTCCATCTCTTTCCCTTGGTTTTGCTACTGGCCGAAACTTACTCAAGAAAAGGGGAAAATGTGATTTCTTGATTTAACTCTTTAAATTCATTTCTTTTCACTCCTAATCACATATTTAATTTCTTAAACACTTATTAAACATGATTTGTGAAAATTTGGGTAGCATACCCTTAGGGTTTCATCATCCCAAATTTACAAAATCAAGCAAAACACCACAAATCAACTAACCAAACTAATCAACAACTACAACAACATCATAATCATCAAGAGAATCAAGGTTCTTGAGATTATCTCTTAAATTCTCAACTTTCTCTCTCTAGCTGTCCCTTTCTCCTCCTCATTCTCTTGAATTTTTGGTTGCTAAACATGATATTCATGAAGATATAGAGGTTATAAAAGGTCTTACACAAGCTAGAAGGCAAGAACACTTGAAATCAAGCCTCCCTACCTTGATCTTTGCTTCTTTAGCTCTCTTTCTCTTGTTGTTCTTCAAGCTCTTCCTCTCTCTCTCTCTCTATTTTCTTGTCTTGGCCAAAATTATGGGCTCTTGGAAGAGGATAAGTACTCTTAAAAAATATCACTTCATCTTTTTTGAAATAATATAGTGTAATGCTAATTTACCATGTGCCTTTTTCTTTTATGACTTCATTTCTTTTACTTGGCTCAAAATAATTCCACATGACACCTTTAGCTTTCAAGTAATTATTTCCCCCCCTTATTTCCCTCTTTGGCTGAAAATTACAAGGAAAAGGGGAAATAATAATTAGCTCTTGAATTATCAAAATTATCTCTCTCCAAATAATTAATGATGTTATATTTACTTTTGACTTTTCAAACTTATTTTACTTAGCCACAATTGCTTCACATTTGGATATTTATCTCCAATTTATTACTTTCCCTCCTTTTTTTTGGCCAAAAATTGCCTCAATTAATTGGGAAAATAATTAGCTCTTTGCTTTATTGGCAAATTACCATTTTTCCTTTATATTTTTGCATTTAATTGTGGCTTCTTCCTTTTCTTTCCTTGTTGGCCGAAATTCACCTTTAATCTTGGGCCAAGAGTTGTGCTCTTTCATACTCCATTTTGTGCTTTAATAATGGGTTTTTGGGGAAGACAAAAATTGGCTTTATATCTTGTTTTATCCCAATATTCATGTAACCTCAATTAAAGGTATTTTTGTCATTCCAAATGCACCAAAATTCACCATGTTATTCCATTGAATGCCATAAATACTTACAAGGCATATTGGTGAATAAAAAGTGGGGTGTTACACCATACTTAAATTGCAGTAAAAGGTCTTGACTGTAAGACCCCGTCTTAAATACCACTTATCCTTGATATTAATCAGAGTAGTTTTTGTGTAGTTCAGTGAGCAATACATGAATAGCATAAATATACTGATATATTGGTACAAGGTATTTGATTACATTATAGGGTCTCCCCTCCGGGTTTGATAATATAAACAATTTTGTTCCAAAAATGTCAAAATAAACTAACTATAACCAACAGGTCCATTCTCTTATCCCGTGCACCTCAGTTACAAGTATTTATTGTTTTGCCCCTTGAGCCATTAGCTTTTACTGGAATATTATAATTTTGAAAAAGGGTGAGATTTAAACGAATCTCAGTAGTATCAGTCAATCGATCATAGAAAATGCAATAATAAATATGCCATGTACCACATACAACAATATTATAATAACACACAATTCAGTTCAGTTTAGTCAGAAGCATTCAAAGCCAACTACTGTTGTAACCCCTTCTTTTTCTATACCTCAACTGGGCTCGAGGCCATAAACTGGGCATACCAGTATACCCGTTGGCACTATGCTTAGTCATGTTCAATGTACCTGTAGGCACTATGTATCATACATATTACGGTAAATGGCATACATAAAGCAAATAAACATTGACATAATGTATGAAAGATAGAGTTACTACCTTAAGTTCCTTTTTGTTCACAAATAAGTCCTCAATTCAATCCGGCTTAGGCTCAACAGTTTAGTCCTAAAAATCTAAGTTTACAAGAATTAGGTTAATATCCATACATGTATCACTTTAGACTCTTCCAAATTACTTTTGTTGGTTATATTAGTCCAAAGCTGCATAATTACCAAAATACCCTTGAGAACCCGGTCCAAGCCCTTTTCTACCCAGTCCGACCCTACTTTTCCAAAAATTTTGACCTAGGTTATTCCTATACAGTTTTGTGTATAGAATTCATTTTTGACTTCGGTTTTTGCAATATCACTTCAAAATGACAATTTTGTCCTTGACAGCCTCTATTTAGGGTTTTAAGGCTATTTTCACATTTTACTTTTTAGGGTTTTTCTCACAATGTGATCAACATCAACCCTACACAATTTTCCCTTTTGAACATAATGGAACCATTAGATTAATGAAATTCCAGCTCTAATCCCTATTTTTAGAGTTGGCCAAAACTTATGCATAAAAAGGAAAAAATGTGATTTTGGAAATCCAACACCCAAAGCTTACACCTTTTCACTCCTAACCACTTATTAAACCATTTAAACACATATTAACCTAGATTTGAGGAAATTTAGGCAGATAATCCCTTAGGGTTTTCACTTTCCAAATTTACAAAATCAACAATCCAACCACAAGCCAAGCCAAGAACAACAATATACCAAGAGATTTGAAGTTCTTGAGGTTACCTTTGATTTTTTCACTTTCTCTCTCTAAAACTGTCCTCCCTCTCTCTCTCAACCTTGAGATTTTGCTTGCTACACAATGGTTTTCATGAAGATCAAGGGATTAGAAGATGAACTACACAAATTAGTAGGCTTGACTCTTGGAATTTCAAGCTCTTACCTTAGGATTTAGCCTCCTTGTGCTCCCTTTCTCTATTTTCTTCAAAGTCTCTCTCTCTCTGTGGTATGCTTGGATGTGAAAATGGGAAAGAAAAAGATGAACCAAGGCTTAAAAAATATCTCCATCTCTTTTCTTATTTAGTTTTATTAATAAATCCAATTTATGACATAACTTTGGTACTTGACTCTATCCCTTTCTAAGTATGTCATAGGCTCCCATTTGATTTGAACCAATTCCTTCCCTCTTTCCTTGGCCCATAATGACGTCCCAAGCCCCCTTCATTATCACATACTGGGCTTTATTACATTAGTCAAACCATATGTACATATATATAGTATTTTAATCTTAATTCAGCATGTGCCCAAACTTTAACAATTATAATTTAATCTCTAGGCTTTAGATTGATGAAACTGGCACTATTAATATCCAAGCAAATATCCACCATTAAGGGAAAATATGGGCTTTTACTTTATTACACAATTTACACAATTGCCATTACATTTTTTCCAAATTCGCAACAGTTGGCAATTCTGGCAGATTTTTTATCTAAACTTTGAAAAGTCATAACTTTATTTGTAGAACTTTAATTGGACTGTTTCTAAAGGGTATATGACCCTTATTGAGTCTAGTTTCAAGAAAAAATATAGCATTTAGTCAACTAGAAGCTCACACTTCTCAGAATTTTTGTTTTTGACTGCTGCCACGAATGTTGGTCAGTTTCACTTGGTTAACTTTAAAAATTCATAACTCCTTGTTTACAGCTTTAAATAATTCCTATGACCTATCAAATTAAATCTTAGGATGTCTACTTTCATCCTAAAAAATTTCACAATTTTTGGTAATAATTTGTTCATCCAAAACCACATGACAAACTCGCTGCCAGTGAAATTTTCTGTGAGCATTATTTTGTCATGACAAACTCACAGGAAATTTCATTGGCAGCATTGTTTACATTTCAAATTTTCAATGTTTAATTCCTATGATCATGAATATTCATCATTTCATTTCATTAAATGACACAAATAAGTACAAGACTTATTGGTGAATAAAATTTGGGGTGTTACATTGACCACCTTGATCTTAGCTTTCTTGGAAAGAGATTTAACAATGAGTTATATAAAAGCACTTTTTGTCCTAATGTGAACTCTCTCCTCAAAATTCTTTTGTCATGCCACATTTTTGTCTTCTCCTTGTATAACTTTGCATTTTCATAAGCTTGTTGTCTGAATTATTCAAGCTCATTGAGTTGGAGAAGTCTCTTCTCACCCGCTCCCTTTAAGTCAAAATTTAAGGCTTTTATTACCCAATATGCTTTGTGCTCCATTTCTAGTAGAAGATGGCATGCTTTTCTGTAGAGCAATTGATTATACCATTTGGTGTCTTGAAGGCAGTTCTATAAGCCCAAAGTGCATCATCTAATTTACTTGCCCAGTCCTTCCGATTAGAATTCACTGTCTTCTCTAAGATCCATTTCAATTCCCTGTTTGAGATTTTCACTTGCTCGCTAGTTACTCCATATTTAGCTAACACTGATTGAAGCAGTTGATTGCAAAAGTGCCTTCCTCCATTACTGATAATAGCTCTAGGCACTCCAAATCTTGTAAAAATATTTTCCTCAAAAACTTCACAACCTCTCGAGAATCATTTGTATGAAAAGCAACTGCTTCAACCTACTTGGAGACATAATCAACGGCTACTAAAATAAATTGATTAATAAATGAGTATGGAAAAGGTCCCATAAAATCAATCCCTCATATATCAAAAAGCTTAACTTCTAATATGTTAGTTAAATGGGCTTCATGTCTCTTTGAGATATTTCCCGTTCTTTGACATCTGTCATAGGTTGTCTCAATTCTGTGGGTGTCATTGAAGAGTGTAGGCTAGTAAAACCCAGATTGAAGGACTTTAGTAGCTGTTCTATTTGCTCCAAAATGACTACCATATGGGGATGAATAGTAGTGATTTAAGATGCTGGCCATTTCTTCTTCAGGAACATATCACTTGATAATTCAATCTGAGCATTGTTATATAAGAAAGGATCTTCTCAAAGGTAATGCCTTATATCAGCTAGAAATTTCTTCTTTTGCACTTTAGAAAGTTCATAAGGCATTACTCCGCTAGCCAAGTAATTTACAAAATCATCATACCAAGGGGTGGGTTGTGATTGCATGATAAAAAGTTACTCATATGGAAAATTCTCCTTGATTAGTGATTCTCTTTTTTGTTCAGATGGCTCTAACCGAGAAAGATGATTTGAAATGAGATTCTCGGTCCCTTTGATTTCCTAGTCAAATTCTTGTAGCAGAAGTGTAATGCTCGTTCTTACATACCCCTTTAATTATGTATCAAAAGCGTTTACTTATATTCTCTTAGGGGATTATTACTCAATTTTTGGCTGTTGAGCTATTATTCTCACCAGATATCAGAGTTAATTTTATTTCTTAGTTCCCGTGATCCCAATTACAACTTAATTCGATTACGCACATTCATACTCTTCATACATACATTCTTGCCACATAGATAATTTACATACAGTAAATTAATACACATTCGTTCTTTCTCGATTCTTCATCTTCTTTCCTTCTTATTCATCTTCAGCATCCTTTTCTTTCGTATTCCTGTACCTATAAGGTTGGTAGGGGTGAGATTCGGGGGAATCTCAGTAGCAAACATTACAGACAATACATATAAGATGAATGCTAGTGCATGATATGCTTACCTTATATAGGCTCATGCTCACATAATGATATTCTGTATGCTCAATGTTTCGTGCAACATATTTATGGCCACAACAAAAATAGAAATAGAGCTTTATTCATTCATACATACTTCGCATAATCAAGTAAATCAACACAACAAACCAATACACAACATAAATATCACATACATGCAAGTAAGTAAGTTCAATGTTGGCAAAAAAAGTAAGTTCACTACCTTTGGACAAAGTCCTTCTTCTTGTCCCTTTTTCTTCTAACCATGGTAGCTTCTAAGCCTTCTTTCATTCTTCTTCTTGACTTCTCATGGCCCTAAATAAATACTACATTTTTAGTGCCATAATAAGTGAATTCTCAATGAGCTACATCAGCCACATGAGCTTACTTTTACCCTTGGAATTCATACTAATTACATTTAGCCCATTCTTTCTTAAATTCGAATGGTAGCCAAAACTTGCCAGCATTTTGACCAAATTTTGAAAATTCATAATAATTCTATAGAACTCCGATGGGCTGGTTCAAATTTTTGATTAAAGCTCTTTGAGTGTATTTTAAAGATAAAATATTACTCAGAGCCAATTCTAGCCACATTCCAGAATCACGACCAAAGCCACATTGGTCCGGGATTCTATCTAGATTCAATAACTAACTTCAAAAATTCATATCTCTAAATATACTGACCCAAATGGCACATATTACTTATGAAATTAAAGCTTGACATGTGCACTTTTATTCTTGAAAATATCACGGCCATTGAATCACATTTGGTCATCCAAAAACCCACTATAACCAAGCTGCCTCCCAGAAGACGAAATTTGGCAGCACTATATTCAATTCCAATTTTTGGATTTCAAATCCATTCTTTCTAAAATGATACCAACAACCTATTCCTACACAGCTTTGCCCAAGGAATCCATTAGAGACCTCAAAATTGGCAAAATCATTTTCCTTCTACCTGCCTTGTTCGGACCAAAAAATTAGGGCACAAAGCAACAATTCACCAATTATCAATTTCTTCACCAAACTAATCTCATATGCTCTTAAAACTTCTTATAATATCATTTATATGATCATAACACCATTAAACCCTAATTTCTCTTCATGACCAAAATTTAGGGCAGCCAAGCAAATTCACCATACTCAACCAAACAACATAATATATGGCTTAAATTAAAGCCTAAGCTCACCTCTTGCTCTTTCTTGAGCTCTTTCTTTGGTTCTCTAACTTTGGCTCTTGCAAGATGACTTAAAACACCTCCCATTGAAATTATAAAACTATAGAAATGAAGATCTCATCAAGGGGAATAATGTTAAAGAAGAGACTTTGAGCTAGAACATGATTATCAAGGTGAAAATCAAGGTAGAAGATCTCACCTTATTCCTGAACTTCAAGAGCTCTCCTTTCTCTATCCTTCTCTTTTGTTTTCTATTTAGGGAGGCTTGGCCGAATTTTAATGAATAAGAGAGAGAGAGTATTTGTTTTAATATCCATTCCCTTGCTTCTTGAATTCTTTGATGAAAGTCATCCAAAGAACAAGAGAAAATCCAAGTGTCACAATGTTATGGTGTCTTGCAACAGTAAATTGATTAAAACAACTATGGTTAGCCAAATGGTCTTCTTTCCTCCTTCCTTCTCACTTGACCAAATTTGATATCCCAAAAGAAGGGAATTATGTTGACAAACTCCTTCTTGAAAGCTTGCTTTTTGGGCCCACCTTCTAAATTGATCAGTTTTTTAGTCTTCTTGACTTTTCTTTTTGGCTTGGCCAAATGATACTAGATTTCGTCAATTGCATATTCTCTTTTTCTTTCTTTGGGATCTTGACCGAATTTAACTGAGAGAAAAGGAGAAAGATATGTGGACCAATTGATCTCTTGGTTCTTGCTTTATTTACACCTAGCCACAATTGTTGACTTTTCAAATGGAAAAGTGAAGTAGTATATCATTTAAATTCTCTTTCCTTATTCCTATTCATCTTGGACGTTTTTGATCAAGGGAAAAGGAATTAATTGCTTCTTCATCTTCATTATTGCTCTTGCTTTTCAACAGCTAATCTTGACCCTTCATTTTAGGTTTCCAATTCTAACCTTAAGATCAAGTGGCAATTGTCTCTTTTGCCCTTGATTATGGAAATATTAATTCTTGTGCCATTAATTCTTTCAATTCTCTTTCTTAATTCTTTCTCGACACTATTTCCCCTTTTCCTTTAGATCCGGGTTAGGTTTTTTGTCATAATGACATATCCTAAAGGAATTGGGTATTTTCTTTTGACTAATTCGCACCAAAATTCATACTTTATTCCAAGTGAAGTTTCTATTAGTCATTATATTTCTTTTTCATTCCTAGGACTCTTACTAAAATAGGCGTAGTAGTATACTTTATTCAGGCTTATTCTGTAGCCTCTAGTCCTAAAATTTGGGATATTACAAGAAGCGCCCATATGATTAATCTAGGCCTAAAATCTTTCTTCTCAATCAAGTATTTGATTGTTGAGTGGTCCATCTAGACAATGACTTTTCACCCAATCAAGTAGGCTTTGAATTTGTCAAATGCAAAAACTACTGCTAAAAGCTCCTTTTCTGTTGTTGCATAATTCAGCTATGCGTTTGAGAGTGTCCTGCTAGCATAATAAATGGCATAAAAAACCTTGTCTCTCCTTTGGCCTAAAACAGCTCCAACTACATAATCACTTGCATCACACATCATTTGAAATGGAAGGTTCCAATCTAGAGCTATGATAACTGGTGTAAAAGTCAAGGTACTTTTTAGAGTTTGGAAGGCTAATAAACATTCCTCACTAAATATAAAGGGGGTGCCTTTCTCCAACAACATGCAAAGTGATTTGTGATTTTTGAAAAGTCCTTGATGAATCTTCTATAGAAGCTCACATGTCCTTAAAAACTCTAAATACCCTTGATTGAGGAGGCAGGTGGTAGCTTTTCAATTGTTTCAATCTTGGCTTGGTCCACTTCAATGCCTCGATCAGATAGCTTATGACCCAACATGATTCTTCTTTCACCATGAAATAGTTGTTATCTTAATTTAGAACCATATTTGTCTCCACACAATATTGTAAGACTTTTGCCAACTTTGAAAGACAATGATCATATGATTCTCTAAAAATTGAGAAATCATCCATGAACACCTCAATGGACTTTTCCACCATTTCTGAAAATATCGCTATCATACTCCTTTGAAATGTTGCTGGTGCATTACATAAACCAAATGGCATCTTTCTGAAGGCAATGACATGTAAAAATTGTTTTCTCTTGATCCTTCGGTGCAATTGTAATTTGATTATATCCTGTGTACCCATTCAGAAAATAATAATAAGCTTTCCCAGATAGTCTGTCAATTATCTAGTCTATGAATGGTAGAGAGAAGTGATCTTTTCTAGTAGCTTTATTGAGCTTTCTATAGTCAATGCGAACTCTCCAGCCAGTCATCATTCGTTATGGAATCAGTTCATTTTTCTCATTAGGCACCACTATCATTCCACCTTTCTTTGGCACAACTTGAATTAGACTTACCCATTGACTATTAGAGATTACGTAGATTATACCAGCATCCAGCCACTTTATTACATCCTTTCTCACCACTTCTCTAGTGCTCGACTGATGGCTTATAGTTATCTTCTATTAGGATCTTATGCATATAAATTGAAAGACTGATTCCTCTTATATCAGTTATTGACCATCCAAATACTGTTTTATACTCCCTTAGAACTCTTAATAACTTTTCTTCTTTATTGGGAGAAAGAGCTGCAGAGACGATCACTGGTAATATTGAATTTCCTCCCAGATAAGCATGCTTTAAGTAGGATGGTCGTGTTTTCAACTCCAGCATTAGTAGTTCTTCTATTGATGGTACCGGCTTACTCAGCCTTTCTCCTAAATCTTTAAATTGTTTCTTGATAAAAATTGGGGAATTTGCTTCAAGGTACCTAATCTGCTTCAAGACTTTAGGATTAGTAGATTTTGATACATCTACCATTTCCATTGCTAATGGTTGAACCATGTAGATTTCGTTCACCACGTCTTTTGTACAGCTGGTCAATATATCTACTCTATAACAGGTGTCACCTTTATCTGGAAAGGACAAAGCCTTAAAATTTTTGAAAGCTACTTGATTATCTTGAACTCGCAAGGTTAACTTTCCCTGTTGCACATCTATTAAAATTCTACTGGTTGCTAGGAATGGCCTCCCAAGAATCATAGGAATTTCTTGGTCTTCTTCCATGTTGAGTATTATAAAATGAGCTGAAAATATGAGTTTGTCCACCTCCACCAGAACATCTTCTAAGACACCTTTTGGATGTTTTATCGATCAGTTAGCTAGAAATAATTAAACTGTAGTAGGCTTCACCTCTCCAAGACTGAGATTTCTATAGACAGATAAAGGCATAAGATTTACACTTGTTCCAAGGTCACAAAGTGCTTTTTCAAAGTTACATTGACCTATGGTGTAAGGTATGCAAAATGTAATATCCCAAATTTCAGTCACCAAAATTCCTTATTCCTTTGGGGTAATAAAGGGAATTAAATGGTGAATATTAACCCACCATAAATAGCCTTTGGCTATAAATTTTGGATCATAGGAATTTCACACTAAAAATAGAATGTGAACAGTACTGGCTAAACGCTATATTTTTCCTTAAAACTAACTCAATAAGGGTTAAGTAGCCTTTAGAAGCACCTCAATTAAATTCCTTATACCTTTGGTTTGTTTTGCTTGGTTTTTTATTTTGGGAAGACCAAACCCTAAGGGGCGGCATTGCCCAAATTTCTTCTAATCTTGTGCAACTATTTTTTAATGGGTTAAACATGTTATTAGAGGTGTAAAGAAGGTGGTTTATGGTTTGAAATCAAGAAAACATGATTTTCCTTTAATTTTCTAGATTTGGGTAGGGACAATTTCATCCAAAAAATGTTGAAATTTCATCAATTTGATGATTCCATTATGTTTAGAATGGAAAATTGTGCAGGGAAATGTATAATATGGAGTATAAAGGCTTTAGAGTGTGAAATGACAATTTTACCCCTAAAACCCTAACATAAAGGCTGCCAAAGGTTAAACTATAATCTGGGGTGGAATTTGATAAAATCGAGGCCAAAATGGATTCTGTGGGTGAAATTATGTAGGAATAGCCTGGGGCATAATTTTTGGGAAAGTGCAGTTGGACTAGGTACAAAAGGGCTTAGATCGGGTTCCTAAAGGTAAGACGGTCAAAATGTGAATTTGAGTCAAGACAACTCACAAATTGAATTTAGAGTGATTTATGAATGAGTAATAACTCATTTATCCTAAACTTAGAATTTTAGGATATAACAATAGCCCGAGCTAGACAGACAGTTGAAGACAAACAAACAAGCAAGGAAAAGGCAATTTCACATAGTAACCTATCTCTCATATACCATGTGAGTGTTTATATGCTTTGTGTATACCATATTCTGTGATATGAATAGTGAACACACACAATACCTAGTTGTGGTCTAAGACTCAGCTGTGGTACATTGACACATAAGGTACAAACACAGTGTCATGGTTTTATTACATGATTTGGTGTACGGCATATATATTTATGATATTTTATATGATTGATAGTATGTTACTACTAAGATTCTCTTGAATCTCACCCTTTCCATACAAATATATAGTTTTGCGCAGCAGGCAACGGCTCAAAGGCCAATATCGAAATTTCCTGCAACTGAAGGTTCCGGACAAGGTCAGCAGAGATTGTTGGTTATCTGAAGACCTTTTTATTATTGTTAAGGTCTGTAATTTATAGTACAATACCCTGTATGAAAATTATATATGTACTCAAGCATATTGTATCAATAATATTAGTATATTTTTACTATTCCTATTGTGCCCACCTAAAAACTCATTAATTTTTTGCTGCAAGTCAAAATAAGTAAGGGTTTTACATTTTTGGTATCAAAGCAAGGATTCTGGCCACAGAATTGTTTGCTCAAAGTAAATGCGGTGGTTCTGGCAACATGATAGTATACTGATATGTTTGATTATACAATGATAGGAACAACAAAGTGAATTACTTCGACTAGTTTGCAAGCCCCTGAAAGGAATAGACAAGCCTCGAGGAAATAGTAGAATACCAGGAATGTAGCACATAAAACCATACCATAGAGAGAATGGTACAAGGATGACATAGATGCTAAGGAAGCGGATCCGAGTAAGGCTCGAGCATTATCCTTATCCTAGAACAGAATTACCAATAGGCTTATCAGTGTCCAGTCACAGTTACTGGTATTTAAGAGTCAGGCAGATAAACCACAAATAAACAAGAGAGAACAGATCCGGGTTTCATTACCGATCCCAAAGTTAGAGCGGTATACATTATGCATGGTTTACAACCGGATCGAGGATTATAGCAGGATGTTCGGTGCATATACCTGTAGGTTGTCCTTAAGTACGACACCCCAGTGGCCCAATATACAGTATACATGGATAAATTGATCCCAGTGGTGGGTGGTTAGGGATAAGTTAATTTAAGGATTCCAGATGACATAGGGATCTACACAACACTACACTTCTTTCTGGATATAGTGTTTTAGCCCTGAAGAAGAATGAGATTGCAAAGCAGAGTCAAATAGACAACTTTATGGACATTAGGGAACATATCAAGGTACATATTCAGGTACATGTACCGGTACTGATATGAAGTCCACAAACAGTGTTTAGTTGGCCGACGATAGTTGGCATGACTTAGTAGACAAAGGGCAGTAACGGGGTATCGGTGGTCAAAGGTAAATGAAGTTGGTATATGTGTTTTTGCATAAGTACACAAAAGTTAAGCGTGCTCAACTTAGGGAAATCTTAGGATGAGTGACCCCTGGGAAGTTACATGTACATGTTGTGATGTCATGTAATAGGAGTAAGCACATGTTTTACAGTAGTTCAGAGGATTGTATGTTGCTATAGGTCTTACCTGGCTACTGCAAACATATATTATGTGTGATTTTAGGAGTACCTGTGTAACCACCTTTGTAAAATGACAAAAATTCCCTTGTGATAATATGATATTTACCTTTTCCTTGTTTCTATATTGTGAAACATAGAGATGGTGGGATCAAGAGCTACAGGTACTAGGCAGGGTCAAGAAGTTAGACCTAACCCAATACAGCAAACACAGGGCAAGTAAATAGAACATCAAACAATTATCAATGATTATCAGGAATGACTTGTGGGAAGTATAGCGAAAGTAGAACACAGACAGGGACAATCCTAGTGAAACAAGAATATGAACAACAGTATGAGGAATCTAAATGAGAGCCGCTGTTTACACTTGCTCCTAAGGGAGATAGTTTGCAGACATGAACAACACAGCTTAGTCAATGGGGGCATACAGTTGACAGAGGCCAACACCCTTATCTTCTAAGGAAGGTTTGATCACCCGTTGACAAAGGATTGGTTAAAGATTTAGTGTCAATATTATAATCTACTTGTAGAGTAAAGAAGAACAAAAGAAGTACCCTAGAGTAGTACCAAGAAACATTGTCTCACATAATGGGATTTATCAAATCCCAATATAATATTAGGTTGAAATAGGTTAGGAAGTGTCTCAGAGGCACACATATTTTAGTTTAGTCAAGTGATATATGTGATTCTTATGAAACTCCTACCAAACTATCTTAACACATAAGGAAAATACAACATTAGAGTGGCGCAGCCAAAGCCAATATGAAACAATAACACAACTGAGTAGGACAATAAATTTATGTGTAACATTTAAGGACAACCAGAGAGGTTAATATTCACACCAGTGTTGATCATCCCAGATCATGACTAGACCTGTCTGGTCTACAGTGACATAACCTGTGTGGCATATGGTCATTTACTGTACATGATGTATAGTGGTGTGGCAACCTATTAGAGCATGTTAACTAACCACATGGTCAGTATGTAACCTTAACATGGCTAGAAGAGAATCCTAGTTGCACTGGTAGAAATCACGGGTAGCCCTGAGGATGAGAGGCAGTATGTAAAATATGTCGCTGAGCAGTATGCTATACAGTGATATGACCTGTGTTGTCACAGTGTTATGGCCTATGTGGTCACAGTAATATGACCTATGTGGTGTACGGTGATATTACCTGTAACCCCCTCACCATAATTATATCCGGATTATGAAATTTAAGTGAAATAAAGACCAATAAAATGAAATCAACAATTTATAATCCCTTAACGCGAGATAAAGTATTTCAAAAATCAGTTCAAAACATAATTCATCCTGGTCTCACATTCACGTACGGATATAACTACTTAAGAAATCAAATCACATAATAAATATCAGAGTACGGAAACTAAAATCCCGGCAAACCCCAGGTTAATTACATATATAACATGGGTTTAAGGTTCCCAAAATGGGGATTACATGTCCAAAATATTCATTTACATATCATATACACTTGGTAATCCCAAAACCAAAACAAAGATAACCAACTACCACTAAAGTCTCGGAGTAATTCTAACTACTCCTGGTTGTCCACTTCCCTTTCGAGCTACTCGCCCTGTCTGAAAAGGTTAGTCATTTAGAAAGAGTGAGATTCTAAAGAATCCTAGTAGTAACAAATTATTCATACCACACGTAATCACATAGCATGTAAACAAATCATCTCATAACAGCAACACAAATCACACTCCACCCTCATCCCCTTTTACTGCCGAGAAGGCACACCGTCCTAACCCAAACCGTTATTAGTGACTCAGGGACTATTGGCGTGGCCGTGCATACGAATAGCCTTACGGCTCACATATAGCCTTTCGGCTTTCACAATTGGCCCGTCGGCCTTCACAAATAGCCTTTCGGCTCACAATTAGACTTTCAGCCCACATAATCACATATAATACACCCTAACCTCATCCCCTTTTACCGCCGAGAAGGCACACAACCCTTACCCGAACCGTTGTTAGCGACTTAGGGACTATTGGTATAGCGGTGCTTCCACAATTTCACATATATTGCAGCATATGAAATCATCACATCACAATGATAGAGCACACATACAATGTATCACATAAGGTATAAAGCAAGAGTCACTACCTGTATCTTTCCTGACTGGCTCCGGTACCGTAGTCTCACAAGGGTGACAGATGTCAAATCCTATACCAAATTAGGGACAACCGATCAATCTCTTTTCCAAGTTCTTAATTTCATAATACACTTGGTTGGTTATCATATAGGACTCTTTAGGTGACCACAAGAGGCCTAAACATATGCCTAAAGGGTCAGAAGACACTACCCCAAAGACCCCTTTTTCGAAGGCACAACACTAATTTCTAACAGCCTCACTCGAGTGAAGACGACCTCACTCGAGTGATGAGAGACTTGTGCTCGGGTGAGAACAACTCTCACTCACGAGTGCTTGACAGAGAGCAACCTTCACGGCCAGGTAAAGCTCACAACACTCGAGCACCAAGCTCTGTACTCGGGTGATGACCCTAAATATGCTCGAGTACCTGAAAGTGCAACACCACAAGTGACAACCCGAGAGCACAAACCACCCCAGAGGCACCAGCTCACTCGAGCATGACACCCAGCACTCGGGTAAGACAACTATGCTTGCGAGTGTCAGAGCACACTCTTGGGCATCAACCAGCGAGTGAGTACCCGAGAGCAACCTTAACTCTGGATTCACACCATCATTCGAGCAAACCTAAGCTCACTCGAGCATGATCTTCCCTCACTCGAGAACAAAGAAGTGCACTCGAGCCTCATTCAAAGAACCCAACCAAAACTCAAAGCAGAGAAGGGAAAATGCACACAACACTCGAGCATGATCTTCCTCTGCTCGAGTGTTTTGCATCAGAGATCAGAAACACAAAAAACATCAGAAAATATCATATGGTCCAATTCATACCCAATGGTTCCTAAACTCTACCAAAAGCTCATACACACTTAGCACTAACTAGGGAACACATTGGCTACTTCAAAACACTCCCAAAACCAATTTGCCCACAATCATACGCTTAGGTCTCTATAACACAACAAATGTCCAATTTCCCTTAACACATTTCCAACATTCCAAACTAATCCAATACTCAAATATCTTCACAATAGATCATTTCCAACATCAAACACAATGAAATCCATACTTTCAACATTTGGCATAACTAGGGCAAATTTTCCAGATTTTCACAAACTTCATCAAAAATCACAAAACATACATCAAAATGCACTAAATGCCTACCTCTTTACTTTGCCAAATCTATAA
This sequence comes from Inga leiocalycina, assembly GCA_963242795.1. Lineage (NCBI taxonomy): Eukaryota > Viridiplantae > Streptophyta > Magnoliopsida > Fabales > Fabaceae > Inga > Inga leiocalycina. Next base: position 30,084,282 of record OY725325.1, on the reverse strand, counting down.
TCTTGATTCTCCAACTTCCAATTTCGACCAACACACAAATCACCACTATTTCAAGATTCTGAAATTACCAAGTTGAAGCTCTCAATGAGATGCATATCTTTAAAGAAGAGATTTAGGGCATTAGAGATCAAACAAAGCATCAAAATCTCACATTTTCTTCTTCCTTTTCCCTTGATCACCGGAAACTATGGAGAAAGAGGGGGGAGAGAGAGAGAGAAATGGTGATATGATGCAAATGATGATGATGAACAAGCTTTCTCTTCCTTCCCATACATACTTCCACCGAATAGGGGAGAGAGGAGAGAGGAAAAAGTGTTATTTTGTCCTCTTGTGCTACATCCAATGGCTCACCAAATGCCACTTGTCACCATCCTACTCATTCCTTCATGAGCTCACACAATCGCAAAGCATAGGATTCCAACCCATAGTCAAAGAAACACAACCCCTTGATCTTAAATACTATACACATGTATACCAAAATCACATCACATTAATTCCCAAAAGTGCTTAATTACACTAATTACAATAATTATCAGAGTCATTAGCCCTTAATCCTGAATTGGGATATTACAATTCTACTCCTGTCAAATAAATTTTGCCCTCAAAATTTGCTACACCATTTGAGCCATAAACTCTGAATATCGCCTTCGTATATCTTCTTCTACTTCCCAAGTTGCTTCCTGTAGGGTCATACCCTTCCAGATTACCTTCACATAAGGAATGCTTCGGTGTCTAAGTCGACGTTCCTCTCGGTCAATTATCCGCTTTGACTCCACCGTATACGTGAAGTTATCTTGCAACTCCACATTCTCATACTCAACGATGTGAGATGGGTCCGGATGATACTTCTTCAATTGGGAAACATGGAACACATCATGAAGTTTGCTTAAGTTCGAGGGTAGGGCTACTCGGTATGCAACAGGTCCAATCCTCTCAAGGATCTTAAAATGACCTATATACCTTAGGCTTAACTTCTTTCTCTTGATTGCTTGCCCAATACCGGTGACAGGAGATATTCTCAGAAACACATGGTCACCAACCACAAATTCTAGAGGCCTTCTCCTCTTGTCCGCATAACTCTTCTGCTGACTCTGAGCTGCAAGAAGCCTTTTACGAATGATTTGAATTTGGGCTGAGGTTTGATCCACAAGCTCCGGCCCATAGAGCTTCCGCTCGGACAACTCATTCCAACATAATAGCGATTGGCATTTTCTTCCATACAACGCTTCATACGGCGCCATCTAAATGCTCGCATAATAGCTATTGTTGTAAGCAAACTCAGCAAGTGGAAGAAAACGATCCCAACTCCCTTTAAAGTCAAGAACACATGCCCGCAGCATATCCTCTAAGGTCTGAATAGTCCTCTCTGACTGTACGTCTGTCTGAGGATGATAGGTTGTACTGAATCTCAATTAAGTACCCAATGCCTCATGCAATGCCCTCCAAAATCTCAAAGTAAATCAGGGATCACAATCGAAAATGATATTCTTCGGTATGCCATAGAGCTTTATAATCTCATGAATATAAATCTCTGCTAGTTTGTCCGGAGAGTAACTAGCATTGATCAGTAAGAAGTGCACCGACTTCGTTAACCGATCCACAATGACCCAGATCGCATCATAATTCCTGATCTTGGGCAATCCCACAACAAGATCCATGGTCACACTTTCCCATTTCCATTCTGGAATTTCAGGACTTTGCAACAAACCAGGCGGTTTTTGGTGCTCAATCTTCATTTTTTGACATGTGAGACACCTCGCCACAAACTTTGTTACATCACTCTTCATTCCCAGCCACCAATACACAGATTTCAAATTATGGTACATCTTGGTCATACCCGGATGAAGAGTGTATCGGCTCTTATGCGCCTCTTCTAAGATTTTCTGCCTTAAATCCGCCTTGAGTGGAACACAAATTCTCTTTTGATAACAAATCAATCCACTAGGTGACACATCATAGCCCTGAGCTTCTCCCCACTCTATTCTAGCTAGATTATGCTGTATCCAGTATGGCTAGTACGGGTTAAAATGGTTATTTAATCTTGAACACCAAACAGGTAGACACAGTAACAGATAGTGAACATAGTTATAGATAGTCATGTCTACAGGCAGTCCTGTTGGCAGTAAGTCCAAGTGTACATGGTTGTAGAGGGCAGTAAGGCCGGAATATAAATGTTCAGTATTGTAAAAAAAATATAGTGACATAAGCCATCAGGCTAAGTACATCGAGTAGTGTCCCGACAAGGCAATGAGGCCTAGAATAATGCACTAAGTGTCCTAATGGACAATCAATATAGTAATGGGTTGGATGGCCCATGAGTACAAAACAGAGAACAAAGGCGGTAAGACCTAATATGTATGTTTGCATGGGTTAGTGTCCCTGGGCGGTAAGATCTGATAATCACTTGTGATATATTGACAAGTATACATAGTACAATAATGAGTTTGGTGACCCTTGAATACACAACAGGCTGTAAGTGTAGTGGCTGATAGGAATTTAAAGCACATATCTATCAAGTAATTTGTATTAAGTATGCATAACCTAGGGATGAGTTACATAGTGAGATAGGATTCTTCCAAGGATGATCAATGTGACCAAATTTCAAGGTTAAAATTTTTATTAACAAGGGGAGAAATGTAATATCCCAAATTTTGGTCACTAAAATTCCTTATACCTTTGGGGTAATAAAGGGAATAAAATGGTGAATATTGACCCACCTTGAATAGCCTCTAGCTATAAATTTTCGGTCATAGGAATTTAACACTAAAAATGGAATGCGAACAGTGCTGACTAAAGGCTATATTTTTTCTTAAAACTGACTTAATAAGGGTTACATAGCCTTTAGAAGCACCTCAATTAAATGTCTACTAAAAAAGATATAAATTTTTGAAGTTGGGTGAAAATGCTACTAGTTTTGAGCGAAAATCACAAAATGTATAGGCAAAATGGTAATTTTCCATATTAAGCAAAAGAAAATTATTTTCTTTACATTACTCACCCTTTTTCGTCTAAGAGAGCTGAATATGAAGTGGAAAATGATTTGATATGTATTTACGATCATTTTTGGATAAGGCCAAAACAAAAAGGGATATAGTCAATATTGGCAACTCTTGTAGAAATATTTGTGGAAGAGGATAAAATGCTAAAATAAAAATCATTAATACTCCTTCCTCATGCTCATTTTTGGCCAAGTATTCACCAAGGGGAAAAGAAATGATGATTCAATTTAAATTCCCATGTGTTCAATAGAATAAAATAAGATGGAAAAAGGCATAGTAGGATATTTTTATAAGCCTTCATTATCTCTCTCTTTCCTTCCATATTTCAGTGAACTGAACCCAATTAGGAAAGAGAGAGAGGGCTCATAAACATATGGAGCTCAAGAGAAGAGGGAGCAAGGTCAAGATGCAACCAAGGTGAGTTGAAGGTGATTTTCATGTGTTAAGCCTTCTAGTTTATAGGGAATCTCTCTTAACCTCTATTCCTTCTTGAAACTCAAGTGTGGCAAGAAAAATCAAGAGGTTAGAGGGAGGGAGCAGCTATGGTTAGAGAGAGAAAGCGGAGTAATCATAAGGTAATCTCAAGAACCTTGATTATCTTGTTGATTATTGATGATATATACTTCTTGATGTTGTTCTAGTTGGTTGTTTGGTTTGTTTTGCTTGGTTTTTTATTTTGGGAAGACCAAACCCTAAGGGGCGGTGCTGCCCAAATTCCTTCTAATCCTATGCAACTATTGTTTAATGGATTAAACATGTTATTAGAGGCGTAAAGAAGGTGGTTTATGGTTTAAAATCAGGAAAACATGATTTCCTCTTAATATTCTAGATTTGGGCAGGGGCAATTTTGTCTATAAAATGTTGGAATTTCATCAATTTGATGATTTCATTGTGTTTAGAATGGAAAATTGCATAGGGAATATACATAATATTTAATCCCCTTCACGTTCAAGGCCGAGATTAAGTTTATAAACACGTAATTACGTGAAATTAGAGATCTTAGATGATTTAGGACTTAGGAAAATCAAACTTCCCAAAATCAGGGTTTATAAAAACTTTTCTAAAACCTGTTTTCAAAGGTCTCATATTCACATTACAATACACAAATGGCCTGTACAGGTTGATTTCATTTATACATATCAGAGTACAATGCAAATTCCCGATACACTCGGGTTCCATAATTAAATAAGGGTCTATAAGGCACTATTGCCTATAAAGTTTCCCATAACAAGGGGATTACACAATTACTATCCAACATATACATGTAATTCCCGACAAAATATCCAAATGATTTACATCATAGCCAATAACCAAAAATATATTCCTAAACCGGAGATCTATCTGCTCTTCGTCGCCCGCTTTCCCTTAGATCCTTCAGCCCTGTCTAAAAGTTGTTTTGGGAGAGTGAGATCCTAAAGAATCCCTGTAGTAACAAATCACTCATAGTATGCACAACAATAAGGCATGAAAGCAAATCATCATACACACATAGCAACTACAACAACAGTTACAACGGCAAGGGCAGGTATGACTCATGTCACCCTTACGTTTGCTCACGCTGAATTGCTCACGCTATATCACATCATAACAATCCACACAATATATTTCACCACAACTGGGATTCATATAAAGCATTTCACACGCAAGCCATACAGGCAAGATTCAATACACACATCCCACGGCTGGATTCACAATATGTCACCCCACGGGTCAAATTCATAAAGATCCAGTTGATTACAACGGCCGAGTTAGAGATGACCAGCGTCAATCCCTAAATGGCTCACACTATATTGCTCGCGCTGTAATGGACCATAGCACATACATTTCACAAAACTCAATAACAAGTCATGCATACCAAAATATCATACAAAACATGAAAGAAGAGTCATTACCTTGATCCTTCCGTGCGTGTCCTAGCGCCGGTTTCTCCCGAGTAGGGCAATTGTCAAATCCTATATTCATAATAAGTGACGAAGTGTCAATTCTCTATTCCAATTCTCAATGACTTCTTAACACTTAATTTTGTTATCATTATTGCTCTTTTAGTACCTATGAATAACTCTATCAATAGCTCTAAAGGGTTGGAAGACTATCCCCAAAGAGCCCTTTTTGAAAGTATAAAACATGATTTTTCACTGAGACACTCAAGTGAAGGAGACCTCACTCGAGTGATGGTACAATCTACACTAGGGCACTAGAGAGTGAACAACAACAGGTGAATACCAAAGAGCACAAAGGAATAACAGACCCCAGAGTTGCCTACTGCACTCGAGCACAACTCAATCACTCGAGTGGAAGCCTAATGCTCACCTGAGTCCCCTAAAGTGAGGTCCAGGAAGTGCTCACCCGAGAGCACAAGAAACATTTAGAAGGGAACATCACTCGAGCAAGGACAAGAGCACTCGAATAATGGCTTGACACCCACCAGTGTCAAGATACACTTTTGGATTTTGCTCACGGAACCACAACAGAAAGCTAAAGAGAAACATGATATACACGTAGCACTCAAGTAAAACTCAACCTCACCCGAGTAAAGTTCATCCCATACTCGAGTGAACCCCAGATCACTCGAGTGATCTTATCAAAAACCAAAAAATGCAGAAAACTAACCATACTTCCTAACACTTGCCCAATTGATCTAAATAGACCCAAAACTTCTACCAAAGCTACTCCCACACAAAAACATCTAAGAAATCACATGGAATCATCAAAATGAAGGAGATGAAGGAATGATTTTGATCATACTCCCTCCATGCTGTCCAGCGAAAACCAAGGGAAGAGAGGAGAGAGAAATGATAAAATACTCCTTCATTTGACTTTCTCCAAGCCTCTTACTTCATCCTCACTTGACACATCTCCAAACTTTATTGGCTCTCACAAAATAAATCACCAATTAGCCATTCTAATCCTTCCATTAACCATTTAATCACATATCTCATTTTTCTCTTAGCTAGTAATTAATTTCTCCATTAATCACTAACTAGTGGCCCAACTATTTCATTCTTTCAATTTCCACTAATCATGGAATATTAATTAATATTGCCACAAAACATATAATTCTTCCACAGTGTCATGGTTCTATTACATGATTTGGTGTATGACATATTTATTTATGACATTTTATATGATTGACAGTATGTTACTACTGAGATTCTCTTGAATCTTACCCTTTCCATAAAAATATATAGTTTTGTGCAGCAAGCAGCAACTCAAAGGCCAGTATTGAAATTTCTTGCAACTGAAGGTTCCGGACAAGGTCAGTAGAGACTGTTAGTTATCTGAAGACTTTTTATTATTTTTAAGGTTTGTAATTTATAGTACAATACCCTGTATAGGAATTCTATATATACTTAAGCATATTGTATCAATAATATCAATATATTTTTACTATTCCTATTGTGCCCACCAAACCACTCATTAATTTTCCGTTGTAAGTCAAAATAAGTAAGGGTTTTGCAAAAAAACTTCCTAGATCTTTCAACTTTTGTAGTAATTTCTTTTGAGGAATAGCACTGCACTCCATAGTAAATACAATTGTCTCAAATTCCTTAAGTTTACGCTTGTTTAAGAGAATATACTTCATGAATTTTGCATATCTGGACATTTGGGCAAGAGCATCTGTGAAAGGGATATTGATATGAAACTTTTTGAAAATCTTTAGAAACTTTCCTAACTGCTTGTCCAGCTTTGCCTTCACAAGTCTCTGAGGGTATGGAACTAGTAGTATATATGGAAGAGGGTTATCTGGAAAGCTAATTCTTCCTAGTAGCACATTTTCCTCTTTAGGTTTCTATGCTTCCTCCTTCTATTCTTCTTTTTAATTATAGAATCATTCAATTCTTTCCCACTCCTTACTGTAATGGCCTTCACAGCTCTCTTAGGTTTCTTTTGGTGTCACTTGGTAGAATTCCTGGATGTCTAGAATTTAGCATATTTACAATTTAGCCCATTTAGATCTCCAAGTTCTTTATTGATGCTTCTTGGCTTTAGAGTGTTGCTTCAATCCTAGCAATGAATTGAGATGTATTCATGATTAGTTGAGCCAATGCATATTCCGCACTCACTTTCTGCTATGATGGATTTAGTGGTTGAAGAGTTTGTCGCTAGTAGTTCCCTTGCAGCTTAAACACATTTTGATTATTCTTCTAACCAATATTTGGATGATTTCACCAACCTGGATTATTAGTGTTTGAGAATGGGTTATTTATTTGATTTTTGTTATAATGAGCTTGCTCCAGCATGAATAGGTGTCCTTCTTGACATTACATGCCCACATGAGGTCCTCCACATCAATCACATGTTTTAGTAGGAGTGCTAATTACATTTGCTTGGATATAGATGCAACTTGAGAAGACAACATTGTAAGGATATCCAGCTTGTGCACTCAAAGTACTTTCTTTTAAATGTTCCGTTTAGAAGGCCATTGGTATGCATTGGCTGCCATCTCCTCAAGTAGATATAGGCATTATCTAGACTTTTTCCCATTAAAGATCCTCCAGCTCTAACATCTACAAGAATTCTAGAGGTATGTGTCATCCCATTATAGAAAGTTTGCAGTTGCTACCAATCTAGTAACCCATTATCTCCTTGTATCTTTCCCAGGCTTCATAGAGGCTTTCTAGTTCATGTTGAGTAGATGAGGCAATTTGATTCCTCAATCTAGCAGTTTTTCCTGAAAGAAAGTTTTTGCCAAAACTTTCAGTGTGCCAAGACATGCCATGTAGTTATGCTTCCTACTGGTAGTGAGTGTAATCAACTCTTAGCCTTATCCCTGAGTAAAAAAAGGAAAAGTCTAAGTCTAATAGCGTTATCAGTAACACCATTATGCTTGAATATGTCGTAGATTTCTAGGAAGTTGGCTATATGTGTGTTAGGATCTTCTGTTGGTAAACCACCGAACTGATTTGCTTCCACCATTTAGATAATTGCAGGCTTGATTTCAAAATTATTGGTTGCTACTGGTGGTTTTTTTATTCCAGAAATTGTCTCCATGACTTTTGGTGTTGCATGGTCATGGAGTGTTTTGGTATATGTTGCTTCTTCTCTTGAATTTGCCATCGGATTCCTTAAGATTGAAGTAGATTGCTTTCGAACTCTTTGATTTCTTCGACAAGTTCTCTTGATCTCATAATTAAAAGGCTGTAGTTCAAAAAACTTGTTACGAGTGTAAGTGGTTTATATAAAAGTGCAAGTGTATACTGCCATAAACAAGTAATATAGAGGTGAGTAGAGCATCATTCCCGTAAGGATTGATCACTAAGTACCAAAATTGGTAATTTTAATTCTATTTGGTCAATCATTTAGTTGGTGATTAAGAGTATGAATATGAATGCAATTGATATGGAAATAACTATGAGAAAAAGACTTAGGGATCATATTTCACTTAGTAAATTTTGGATTGAATCACCTATATATTTTAGTCCAATTTATTCCACATGATTGATAGCTGAATTTCCCTTATTTAATTACTCACCTCTTCTAAGGTCAAGAAATTCTATAATTAATTGGTAATCCAATATATCCTTGTATGAATTAAAGCAATTAATCATACATTAAGATTTATAGAACTTATTAAGACTACACAACCCATATGAATATATTCCTATTTCATATGCAGGTTATGATTTTAATTATAGGATCAACACATGTACATCTTCTGGTTTCAACATATATATTGAAATCATTTAAAAGATGGCCAATAAATGGAAAGCATTAAAAACAATAATCAAAACTCAATAAATTAAAACTAGATTTAATAAATTAACATTTAATTCATCATTAGTAAGCAACATCATCACCCTAGAAAATGAAAATTTAGCTCCTGATGAAATTAAAAATAAAACCAAAATAAATTGAAAACTTCATAAACATTGCATAAAACTTAATTATTAAATTCTAAAACATAAAGATATAACTACAAGATGTATGAAAATGAAAAAAATCTAGCCTTCCTCATAGGAGGTAAAACCTTCCATGTAGTTGGCAACCTATATCAACCATGAAGAAGGTCTACCTAAGCCTTCCACAAAGGAGGCCTGTAAGAAGCAATACAATGCTTGGAATTAAACTTTAAGATGGTGTGTCTTCTTATGTCTTCCACTTCTCTATTTATAGATAAATGGGGTGCAAAAATGTCCACTTGTTAGGCATGAATATTAACTTTAAGCCACCAATGCTAACCTTATGACAACCATGCTTCTTGATTGCAGCCGAATTTTGATAGTCAAAATGGTAAATTTTCATGTTTTTCTATTCATAAAAGTTGTAGATCTAGATTTTAGCTTGAAAATGTGTGAGAGCTCCTCATTTCAACATTTGCAGTTCAAGTTATGGTCAAATTAGTGGCCGAAGATCAGACTTTGACAAATCCACATTCTCAACTTTCAAGCAAAATTCGAAACTCTTGAAGACAGAACTGGGTTTTGGCATCAACATAAAAGTTGTAGAGATTTTTCTTAGCTTTTTATCCATAAAAAGAATATCCCAATCCGACATCTAAAGCTCCAGATACTGCCTAAAAACTGAAACAAGGTTAAAATTTAGTATTTTTTTATAACTTCTATGTTATGCCAAAATCTTTATTTATTTATTAATTACACCCAAATTCATTAAATTAAGCTCAAATATCATCCACAAAATCATTATATAAGGGAAACTAAATATGCAAATATTTTACTTATCACCAGTTATCATTTTTAACCGTTGAGTATTCTTAAAAAATAAATGATAGTTCTTTAAGAAGAACTGTCAAGTATTGTCAAACAAAATTTTTTAGAATGCCATCTCTTTATATTTGATATTTTTCAAAATCTCCATTCTTATATATAACGGTTATCATTTTGAACCATTAAGTATTCTTAAAGAAAAAATAATGGTTTTTTATGTAGAACTGTCAAGTATTATTAAATAAATTTTTTTTCAAAATACCGTCTTCTTATATATAATGGTTATTATTTTTTACCTTTAAGTATTTAGAAATCATACTTTATGGTTACTTATTATAACCATTATATATATATTTTTTTTTTGTTGATATAAGGTTGGAAGACAAATTGTTTGAAAGTATTGCATGACGTTTGTTTCATAAGAACCATCATTTTTGTCAACAAATATATTATGGTTAATAAATAGAACTGCTCTATTTTTTGTTTTCGCGAATTCTGCCTCTCAATACATGATGGTGCGCATATTTTACTATTATGTTTTAGCATTATATATTCTTACACAACCTCCACATACATGATCATCATTCGCTGTAACTATTATTTATTAAACATTATATATGTGTAATTATGTAGTAGTGTTAATAAATTTTCAAAAAAAAATACAAGAAGTACAAAAAATGGAATAAATTACATATACTACTAATATATATATATATACAGCAAAAGAATATTAAGGTAAATCTTCAAGAATTTTTGGTTTGTTGAATGTTATTTTTTAGTTTTAGAATCTAGGGAAAAAGATGCTTAATAACATTTGAACTTATAAACCCCTAAAAAATTTGTTAACATATGGAAATAATAGAAATGTGACATGATAGGAATATGGAATTTTGAATTTTTTGTGTTTTTAACAAAATGCCCTTAATATTGATTTTTTAAAGAACAAAAAAGAAAAAAGCCCCCTTGCCTGAGCACTACTACCGATCACCCGCTGGAACTCTGGAGTAGCACCCTCCAGCCACCGAACATTGGAAGTTCGGCGCCAATGGCTGTTTTATGGGGGAGGGGCTAATTTTTTTAAGAAAAATGTGTAGCCAAGGTGGTGATAGAGGTGGGATTTGAACTCACCCCACCTTGGTTGGTTCCGAAAAGCTTGGCAACTGGGCTACCCAGCACTATTTGATATATATATATATATATGTATGTATGTATGTATGTATATATGTATGTGTGCGCGCGCGCACTCCGTATTAGAATATATATATATATATGTAAAGGTGTAATGGTATTAACTAAATGAGTAATGATATTAACTAAATACGTAAATATATTGACTAAATGCGTAATGATATTGACTAAATGAATTATGAAAATGACTAAAGGCCTAATGGTATTGACTAGAGCAGTAAAGATATTAACTAAATGAGTAATGATATTAACTAAAGGTGTAAACGGATTGACTAAAGGCGTAATAGTATTGACTAAATGAGTAATTGTATTGCTTAAAAGCGTAATGATATTGACTAAATGAGTCATGCTTTTAATTAAAAGCGTACTGATATTGACTAAATGAGTCATGCTTTTAATTAATAGCGTACTGATATTGACTAAATGAGTAATAGTATTGACTAAAAACGTAAAGATATTCAGACATTTGCTCATTTAGTCAATACAATTACTCATTTAGTCAATGTTACTATGCCTTTATTCAATATTATTACTTATTTAGTCATTATCATTGTAGCGCCCGGAATTTGGAAAACGTGGAGTCACCACCAAAATTTTAGAAAAAGGATAATTTTGGAAACCTTTTTAAAACGGAAACTAATCTACAAAAAACCATTTAGGGTTAGGAGTCGTTTGTGTATGGGAAATGTAACCCCCTGCCGTAATTATATCCGAAATACGCAATTAAAGTGAAATAGAGACCAATAATAAACAAATAACAAATTGCAAACCCATCTACCAGACGGGGTTTTCATAAATGCCTTTCAAAATCATTGATAACTTGGTCTCACAGTCACATTCCGAATACAATTACTACGCGGAATATCACATTCATGGGAAATCAGAGTACACAATATAATCCCGGCAATCCCGGGTTCCATACATTAACTCAAAGCCTTATAGGGCACATTCGCCCCTACAAGCCCTCATATGGGGATTACACAAATTCTCATATCAAATACATACTCGAATATACATTCCAACCTACACAATTATATATCCAAATATACTTAATCCCAATCATGCATTGATAACCACCTATCACAAGATTACAACCCGAACGAGTCCTGTCGCCTTTGATTGATTACTCCATCCTCGATCCACCTACCCTGTCTAAATTGTTGGTAGGGGAGGGTGAGATTCGAGAGAATCTCAGTAGGATAACAATATCAATGTGCAGGCAAGATAAGTGTTTAATGCATGACATGCTTGCATCACATAACTCATGCACACATACAATGACAAATCTGTAAGCTCAATGCTTCGAATGATACACATATGGCCATAACATATATTGAAACATAGCTTTAAATCATTCATACATGTTCCACATAATCAAGCAAAGCAATAACATGCATCAACACATTAATACAGTTATCAGAGCATGCAGGAGAGATAAGTTCCCTACCTTAACCCTTTTCCGCCTCGAAACGCGTGCCTCGATCTACGTGCAAACAGCTCGGGGCTCCATATTCGATCCTACAATGTCAAATGTACTATTTAGACACTTCTATAGTGTTTCTGGGGGTTATATGATTCTATCTTGAAAATTTACCAAAATGCCCCCGGGACCCCGGCCCGGCCCCGCCGTACTCGGTCCGGCTGTACTTTTCCCGAAATTTTGACATGGGCTATTCTGACATATTTTCGCCCAAGGAATCCATTTCCGGACTCGAAATTATCAAATTCAATGTCATATTACGAAATTGCCCTTGGCAGCCCTACTTTTAGGGTTTTAGGGGCGTTTCCGTAATTATGCTTTCTCGGCCTTTTCCGAAAAAGTGCCCAACTGTAACCCCACCTAATTTTCCCTCCTGAACTCAATGGAATCATCAAATCATTGAAAATCCAACTCTAAGACCCATTTATAGCCCAGACCGAAATATATGGGTTTTCTAGGGAAAATCAGGGTTTTTCGGTTTCGGCTCCGTAAACACGTTCCTTTCTACTCCTAACCACTTTATTGACTATTCCATTAGGTTACAACTACCATTTAGTATCAATTTGGGCAGCATAACCCCTAGGGAAACCCATTTTCCATTTTTACAACCAATGGCAATCCGGCGAAATTTCACCGATTAAATTGCCCACAGCAGCCAGAATAGTCAATATACAAGAGTTTGGAAGTTACCTCAAGCTCCCAATAGCTTTTACTCAATATGGCTGAACCCTAGCCCCTTTTAAACCATGAAAATTGAGCTTCCAACACCTTAAAGAACATGAAAGAGAAGCTTAGAAGCAAGGTTATACGCGTTAGGAGCTAGATCGTCGGAGAAATCGGCTTACCTTGCGAGATTTCTCCTCTTTCTCTCTCTAAGAGCTCTCAACTTTCTCTCACTAGTTTCAGCTGGAAATGGCGTGAAATGGCTGAAGAGGATGAGCAATTTGATTAATAATCCATGCTGACATCATCTTTTAATGAGATGATGTCATAATTCCCATTTTCGGATTTTCTGGCAGATTTTCTGCCCAAACTTTGAAAAATCATAACTAATTCTAGAAAAATAGAAATGAGGTGATCCCAAAGCCAAATGAAAGGTATTTAAGTCCTCTTCATTGGAAAAATATGATCCATTACTAGAAATCACCACACAATTCCAGAATTACACAAATTTCATCACTGCCCCAAAACAGAGTCCATTTTCGACCTCAAACTTTGGACAGTAATATCTCCCAGTTCCCAAAAGGAAATGGCACAAATTATATGTCCATTTTGAAGCTTGGGATGTGAACTTCAAGACTGGAAAGTTTCATAATTTTCTGACATCATTTGCCTTGTCAAAACATCCACACGAGAAGACTGCCCAGACAGAATTCACACTGGACAACATTTCTAGTTTTGCAACCAATGTGTCCAATCCAATTTAAATCAATTCCAATGATTAAATACCACAACATGACACCATTTCCAACACAATACCTCATTCAATTATTCCCTCTATTCTAAGTCAATTTGGATATTAATCCACAATTGAACTCAAATACAGGGTTTTGGCGTTGCTCATAACACAAGTGACTACAATCCACTTTTCTCTAAAAGGGTTCATTAATCACTAACCACGTCCACTTTTGTAGTCATTAACCCCCAATCACAATTTGGGTTCTTGCTAAACCGGGGCTTAGCAATCCACTAATCTCAGGCTTATTCTTTAGCCTCAAGTCTCGAAATTCGGGGTGTTACAGGGAAGATGTTAGGCACCCCATAACACCCATTCATAAGAATGGTTACCCTAAGTTAATTATTTAAAAATATATATGGCCTTTAATCTTATGATAATTACCCAAATAAAAAGAAATATTTACACAAATAAATGAAATGAAAACTAAAGAAAACAGGAATATTTATTTACAAAAAAATAAGAAAAAATATATTTATTTACAAAGTTGGATATCAAAAGAAAGATAAGGAAGAAATATATTTATTTACAAAGTTGGACTTGACCAAGGAAGAGAGCCTAGGGCCTACGTACCCTTTAGAAGGATCAAAGCCCACGTAGTTCGGGAGTAGAAATGTGTGTCACTTGGTTGATTTTTTTTTTAAAAATGTTTATTTAATTTATTCAACTTAGTTAGCTCGACTGGCATGACGCGGTAACAATAAGTACCCCATTGTGGTTTTTTTGTTGTCCTCTTCATCCATAAGGATTTGGTTATATCCTGAGTACCCATCCATGAATGAGTACATATAGCTACGGGTCGTATTATCAATTGGGACATCAATATGAGGCAATGAAAAATCATCTTTTGGGCTAGTTTTATTCATATCTCGTAATCCACACACATTCAAATTTCGCCATCCTTCTTTGGGACAAAAACAACATTTGCTATCCATTATGGGTATTTAGCTACTTCCAGGAAACCTTTTTCTAATTGCTTCAATACCTCATCTCGAATCACTAAGTACATATCAGAAGTGAGCCTCCTCAATTTTTGCTTTTTAGCTTTGGTGTCTGCGAATAAGGGAATCTTGTGAGAGGTAATCCCTGAATCAAGGCCTGGCATTTCTTGATAGGACCATGCAAACACATCGATAAATTCTTTGAAGAGTTCAACCATTTTCTCTCTTGCAGAGTTATCTACTATCTTTAGTTCTCCTATGTGACCATATTTATTACTTCAATTACATCTTCATGTGGGCACATTCTATTGTCATCAGATTCAAGGATTTTTTGTATACTTGAATGATCTTATCATCATCACACTCGTAATCATGCATATCAATGGCACCAAGCGAATCATCATTCAGGGACTCAGAAACCTCTACGTTCGCATATCATTCTTCATTCATGATTCATATAAGAGCTTTCCTGAAGGTGTATACAAAACATAAAAGGGCAACTTTTTAGCTAGACATGTTACTCTAAAATAATAGAATTGAAGGTGTCCTTAAACTCCCAATTTTCCAGAGCTCTTCCAGAATCATCAGCTAAAATCCATGTGCAGTTCTTTTTGCCTATCGTTAAAACCATTGCAATAGTCAGCCTGTTTAGCACTTCAAAAGACATCAGGAATTTCTTCCTTATATGGGGATTTCAGAGTGCTAATCTTCCCTCCCTATCTAATAATTCATATTAGATTCGGCTTCATTTCCACTGCTGGCTGCAATCTGACGACTACGTGAGTGCGTGTTGTATGAATGCTTAAAGGGTAGCTAGTTAGGACATTTAGGTGGAGCAATATTGTATCACCTGTTTATAAAGGAACAAAATATCATTAGTTTATTTGAACTCACAATTTCAAGTGGGCATAGCGAGTTATCCATAGTGTATTGGCATAAAGGTATTATGGCATAAGCATCCTCTAACTTCCTCAGGGAATCTATTATTCCACATGGAGAACTAAAGTTGATCATTGATAGGAGGGACCGTGAGTCCCATCCTAGCCAAGATCTTATCAATAACCATAGTGATAAGCATGCAATACACCTTTCCTATAGGAACTTGATTTAAACCTTGTTCTTTTGCCATTTAACCTTTGTGCCAAATTTTTAGTTGTTAGATAACTTGCTTGTCCTTTATTAAAGGAAATAGAAGGAAGAGTCAGAAAGTATTTCTGAATGCATGCTATGCAGATGATTACATGTGCTTTCTAGCCTTGATATGGGTCATGGACATTGAGAAAAAGAATTTCACCTCCTCAAGAGATCCAATACCCCATAGGGAGGATGAAGTGCCCATTAACCTACAAACGGCCTAAGCTATTACGAGGTTAAGGGTTTTGTTAAATGTTTATTATGTCCAAGGCCCATATCAAATGAAGCTAAATGCCAATAGATGATGCAAGGATACCTCATGAGACATGAAAGAGTGATGACTTATATTCCAAGTTTTGATATGGGTGATGGCCATTAAGAAAAAGAACTTCACCTCCTCAAGAGATCCAATACCCTATAGGGAGGATGAAGTGCCCATTAACCTGCGAATAGCCCAAGCTATTACGTGGCTAAGGGTTTTGTTAAATATTTATTATGTCCAAGGCCCATATCAAATGAAGCTAAATGCCAATGGATGATGCAAGGATATCTCATGAGACATGAAAGAGTGATGACTTGTACTTCAAGTTTTGATATGGGTGATGGACATTAAGAAAAAGAACTTCACCTCCTCAAGAGATCTATTACCTCATAAGGAGAATGAAGTGCTTATTAACCTGCAAATGGCCCAAGCCATCATGCAGCTAAGGGTTTTGTAAAATGATTATTATGTCCAAGGCCCATATCAAAATGAAACTAAAATGCCTATGAATGATGTAATGAGTCCTTAAAGATCATCTCTCATTGAGATGTTTTCTAGCATGATTGATGTGATGAGATCATGGTCTTTTAGGATCATAGACCCTTAGACTAAGGTTGGCTATCTAATGCATACACCATCCTTGTGATGTATCTTTATGTGGAGTGACGCTAGATACATACTCAAGTGAAGCGACAGTTAGTCACTTGATCCTAGGGGTTTCATTGACTATGCATGGATGACAATAAAGATGATCAACAATAAATAAATATATGTCCTCCAGTGTCCTATTTTAGGAATAACCCTAGGTTGGGGATATCTACCCTAAGAAATGAAGGTATTAATTAATTGGGTAGGTCGATAATTTCCACTAAGAGGTGCAATGGTTTCAAGGTGGTTCTAATTCTCGCAGATAAAGGCCTCCTAACTGCCCCCATCATAAAGATGAAGACCCCATTTAACGACATTGACCTTTAGGGGGTTCTAAAACCCCACAGGGATCAACCTCACCAAATAAGTAACAGCTAGGATGAAGTCTTCACAGTAACCTCAGGGGGTTCTTAAAACCCTACAGGGAGACCGCTATAAACTTCCACTCACCTAAGAAACTCACAAACTCAGGTATAGGGCCCAAAATGTGTGTGAGGAAAATAGTGTATGTGTTCAGTGTGTGTGGAGAGCATACCAACTTATGGGCCTAGGTTCTACTCAACCCTCATCTACTAAGCAAATCACAAGATAGATAAATAAAGAATTTAATAAATAAAAACAAATATTCACACAAAAGAAAAAAAAGAAAAAAGGTAATTAAAATAAAATTAAGGCCATATTATTTTTAAACACTTAACTTAAATGAGCTTGACTCTCAAACCGTCCCCTGTGGAGTCGCCAAGCTGTAGGGCCCAAAATTTGGAAAACATGGGGTCGCCACCAAAATTTTAGAAAAAGGATAATTTTGGAAACCTTTTTAAAATAGAAACTGGTCTACAAAAAACCATTTAGGGTTCGAGAGTCGTTTTTGTATGGGGAAGGTGTTAGGCACCCCACAACACCCATTCATAAAAATGGTTACCCTAAGTTAATTATTTAAGAATATATATGACCTTTAATCTTATGATTATTACCCAAATAAAAAGAAATACTTACAAAAATAAATGAAATGAAAACTAAAGAAAACAGGAATATTTATTTATAAAAAAATAAGAAAAAATATATTTATTTACAAATTTGGATATCAAAAGAAAGATAAGGAAAAAATATATTTATTTACAAAGTTGAACTTGACCTAGGAAGAGAGCCTAGGGCCTACCTACCCTTTAGAAGGATCAAAGCTCACGTAGTTCGGAGGTAGAAATGCGTGTCACTTGGTTGGTTTTTCTTAGAAAAATGTTTATTTAATTTATTTGTGAAATTTTTGTTTGTTTGTTTGTGTTTTTTATTTCTTTCAAAAGTATTTTCTTTATTTTCTTGTAAAAGAGAGTTTTCCCATTTTATTTTCATTTATCAAACTGTGTCAAACTATTCTTTTCTTTTTTAGAAAGAGGACCTAAGAAAGGGATAAAGAAAGAAGAGAAGTAGCACAAGTTAAACAAAAAACAAGTCAAAAAGGTGAGAAGATTTATGCGTACCTTTTATCCTTTGAACCCGTTACAACAAGAGATAGGGTGATAGAACCACATAATAAACAGGAGGCAAGTACAATCACATTATCTATATTTACTAAGCATAACACCTAGTATCATAAGAAAATAAGACAGCACATACCTCTTGCCTATGTATGAGATAATTCAGTTGGACAACAAAACGCAAATCCACAAGACCAATGTAACCCCCTCACTGTAATTATATCCGGATTATGAAATTTAAGTGAAATAGAGACCAATAAGACAAAAATCACATTTATAATCACTCATCTCCAAGAGATAGTGTCCAAACAAAACGTTTAAAAACAGAATTCATTTGGTCTCACATTCACTTTGGAATACAATTACCTGTGCAGTCATATCACATAATAAATATCATAGTGCGTAACCAAAATCCCGACAACCCCGGGTTACTTGTATATATACAATGGGTTTCAAGTTTCCCAAATATGGGGATTACATATTCAAAAGATCCATATTTACAATCATATACATACAGTAATCCCAAAATCCCACATCTAAAACAGATAACCAACAGTCCAGAGTCTAATATGTCCCTACTAGCCCTAACTACTCCTGGTTGGCCGCTTCCCTTTCGAGCCACTTGCCCTGTCTGAAAATGTTAGTCATTTGGAAAGAGTGATATTCTAAATAATCCCAGTAGTAACAAATCACTCATACAATATATAAACACAAAGAATGTAATGTTATCATGTTCACCAGCATCATCAGCAACACAATAATCCATGGTTTGCGCCACAGACGACAGCACTCACGGCTGTAGCACAATGCACTATGCCCGCTATCGCGGTAATCACAATGGCAGCTTTCGCTGTAAACACTATGCCTGCCTTCGCGGTAATCACTATGCCAGCTTTTGCTGTAATCTTAGAGCTGGCTTTCGTGGCAATCACTATGCAGCAGCATCACAAAGGCACAAAGTATCTCAAGGCACAATATATCACAAGGCACAAAGCTCCACAGGGTATCTCAATACATCTTAAAGCAACAGCAACAACACACAATGTATGATAGACAAACATACAATGCATTTACACAAAGTATAAGAGAGAAGTCACTACCTATATCTTTCCTAATGTTCTTTGGCACAGTGGGATCTCGCATCTGACAGATATCAAATCCTATACCAATTTAGGGACAACTGATTAATCTCTTTCCCAAATACTTATTTTTGTAATACTTTAAGTTAGTTATCATTTAGAACTCTTTAGGTGACTATTAGAGGCCTAAACATATGGCTAAAGGATTAGGAGAAACTACCATGAAGACCCCTTTTCAAAGGCAAAACACTGATTTTCAACTGGCTCACTCAAGTGAAGATGACCTCACTCGAGTGATGAAAAACTCGTGCTCGAGTGAGAACGGCTCTCACTCGTAAGTGTTTGACAGTGAGCAGCTACTTCGGCCAGAAAGTGTTCACAAAACTTGAGCATAAGGCTTTGCACTTAGGTGATGACTCTAAATCCACTCGAGTCCCTGAAAGTGCAACACAAGAAGTGACAACCCGAGAGCACATGCAAAAACAGAGGGACACAAGCTCACTC
Source organism: Inga leiocalycina (assembly GCA_963242795.1). Lineage (NCBI taxonomy): Eukaryota > Viridiplantae > Streptophyta > Magnoliopsida > Fabales > Fabaceae > Inga > Inga leiocalycina. The sequence continues at coordinate 30,064,451 of OY725325.1, read as the reverse complement.
AAGCACCACCCTTGGCACTCAGGTGAGGGGCCCACACTTGCGAATGTCAGAACACACTCTTGAACATCAACTGCGAGTGACAACCCGATAGAAACCCTAACAAAAAACTCACACCATCACTCGAGTGATCCTATGCTCACTCGAGTGATTACCAACATCACTTACGGTGAAGGAAGTGCACTCGAGCCCCCTTCATGAGAACCCAGGTAAAACACAAAGAGAAAAGGGAAAATACACAGCAGCAGATGATACCCTGACCTTAGATCAATCTTTGAAAACACACATGCACCAGATAATTGATCTAAATGGTCATCGATTCTAGGGAGAGGGTACTTGTTCTTGACGGTAATCTTATTCAATACACAAATGAAGACTCCCGTCTTTCTTTTTCACAAACAAAACTGGAGCTCCACAAAGCAACACACTGGGTCTAATAAACCCTTTCTCAAGCAAATCCTTAATCTGCTTCTTCAATTCTGCCATCTCATTTGGGGCCATACGATATGGGGCTTTAGATATAGAACCAGCTCCAGGCACAATTTCAATCGGAAACTGAACTTCCCTTTCAGGAGGCAACCCACTTAAGTCATCCGGAAATACCTCAGGGAATTCATTCACTACGGGTATACTACACAAAGTTTCACTGGTTTCTCCTTGTACAAAAAAGAAAACCATATACCCCTGACAACCCTTTTGCAAATATTTCTCAGCCTTAGCTGTTGTAAGGAAATTTAAGCTGACATTCTTACCCTCAATGCTATGAGAAACACGATACACTATCCTCTTGTTCCCATAATCTAACAATACATTATTCACTCTCAACCAATCAAAACCCAAAATGACTTCCAATTGGCAGAGTGGTAAGCAAATCAAATCTACTACAAACACATGACCCTCAATGGTTACAACACAATTTAAACAGGCTTCCGTAGTTACAGCCTTCACACCCATTAGCGTTGACATAATCAGATCAAATGGTAACTTATACACATTCATACCCAGGCACATCACACAATCATATGCGATGAAGGAGTGACTTGCACCCGAGTCAAACAAAGCTTGTAACACATTACCATGAATAAGGATTTTACCTTGTATCAACTCTGGGGATTTATGGGCCTCTTCGTGAGTCATAGCAAATACTCGGCTTGTAAGTTGAAAGATAATCTACTTAAACTAATAAATCTCTATCACTTGCAAGTTGAGCCAAGCCATATACCTTGCCGGCTCCTCTCACAAAGTTACTGTTCATATGAACAGTGCCGGCTTACATCTGGCTCATTCATCCATCAGAAATTTGTATTGGGCTCTGAGCTTCTTTTGTCCTCTCTCACTTAGTTTCATATTTAGACGAGTTTGTTTCCCACGTGGGTTAGACTGTGCAGTCAATAACACGCCTTCGTCAGTTGGTGCATAAAAAAAGTCTCTCACATGAAGGGGAAACGAGCACGTGTAGCTTTGATCAGTATGTTTCCGGATTGTTTCCTTAGGAGAGGTGCTTGTCCTTTCAGGTGCTCTTTGTTTGTGTATTCATATTTTTTATGTAGGGATAGCTTCCTTTATTTTAGGGAGGAAGATGAAAGATCTTTAAATTTTTGTATTTGTTATAGGGTCTCTTCGCATACACAAAGACCATTAATTATCTAACGTTTATAGAATAAAGAACTTAAATCTGGTTGTTGTCATTTAATGAGCTTATTGATGAAAGGTGGTGGTTGGTGGTTATCTGTCGTTAATTAGCTTAGTTTATTCCTTTAAGTACAAGGTTTCAAATTAACTCCAGCCATTTTTTTAACCATTAGGAGTAATAACCAAGGACGTTTCATCTCTTCTTAACTTAACAGTGTTCTGAACTAACTCCAAAATGGCTAGTGTTTGCAGTTGGCTGGATAGTATATCTCCTTAGTCAACGTCATGGAAAGTTATGGTTAAGGTGGACCACTCATTCTGTCGTACGGACATGGACCTGTTTGGATCGCACTATGGCTACCAGTAGTGTGTTGTAGCCATCGACCTCATTGTTTTTGACAAAAAGGTATGGTTCGATCTTAGTTGGAAACACCTATCAGAACACCGTTATATGGCTCATCATATTTCTAACATTGGTTGTGGTAAACGATTGTAGGGGACGAGGATGTTAATAAGGCTTGGCAGTGACTACGTGATTGATCGTTTTCCTAAGGTTTTGAAGGCTGGTGGAGTATTTTATGTGAGGGACTTCGTTGTGGCCGATGGCGGTGAGGGTATTCATGACAAATACCATATTGAGGTGGTCATGAATACTTTCGTTAAGGAGTATATTATTGACACCCCTGATCATGGTTTTAAGCTGAAGGACATTGTCATCATTAGGAGGGAATATCTACAACATGAAATCGTAACAGGTTTTCATTTATTTCTTCATTGTCCTTTTTTATATTTCATCTTCACATGTTACTCACACACCATAATCGTCAGATGTTTATGGTCTTGTGTGTTCTACCGTTACTTCCGATTGGGAACGGGTTGGAGGCCTCATTATTCTGGAGGTGATGTTTGATGTTCAAGACAGGCAGTTGAGTTCAACTATCGTTTTCTTTTAATTCAGTTGTTACTTCTTCATTTGTTTTTCTTTATCGTGGTTTGCCAGCATTATTTGTCTGTTAATTAATGCTTGATGCAGTATGCAGAGGATTTTCATTCGACTCAGAGGTGAAAGTGCTATCAAGGCTTGGGAGGGCTACAGCCATGTCAACCATATCATGAGTTTGGTTGTTATTGTGTAGTACGGAATGGTTCAGAGGGAAGAGGTTCAGAGTGGGCAGGGAGGTATGACTAAACACACACACATATCTGTTGTTAGATTTTTAAGTTGGCAATGAATGGTTCGCTTATCCGTCTCTTTTGTTTGTGTAGATGGTTATTGTATTGTTAACTTTGCCTCTGCAACTAGGGTTTTCTGGAACCCTAGGTTTAGTGACATTCAGGATGTGCGGAGGGAGGTGCTTGCCACGGCTTGCAGGTGTTGATTGGTACATATTGTAGTGCGAAGTTGATGGGTAGAGGATGGAGAAGTCATGGTAGCTTAGTAGATCTTTTTGTTTTGTAGACGGATGTTGAAATCCCAGGAGTTTTTTTGGGTTTGCTATATAGACCTTTATATGGTATGGAAGTCTGTGTAAGGCGACGATTGGATTATCACTGCAAGACTAATTTATTTCGTTTTGTTATGGATGTCTTTATGTAGTATTAATTGGCTTTTGTAAGATGGTTGGTGGTTTGTATTCCTGAGATTGGATTTCAGCATGTAATCATTGTTCTTTATGGCAGTATTACTTCACCTATATACATCCATTTTCAGTTGAAAAAGCCAAGTTTGTGGAATTAATGTACATGGGCTTTCAATTGCAAAAGCCAAGTTTATGTAACTAATGCAGTTGAAATACGAGTGTCATGTTGGAATGTTTCTAAATCAAAGTCAGGGAACTAATTTAAGGGGTTTTCACCTACCACATCCTAACACTTTTTCATAATTATGAAAACCTATAAGTTTCATTGGTAACAAAGCTAAGGACACTGTCACAAGAGATAAGCATATTTGAAGTCAAGGGCACTTAGTAAAAATGTTAGGTTTAGGTAAAAAAGAAAAGCATTGGTTTTGATTGTGTAGCATTTCAACCATGATTTGTTACATGAAATATCCATATAGATTGTGAGACATGAAATAGGTGACCTTTGTTATCAATGATATTTTGTAACTGCATGGTTTGCTCGCAGTTAGAAGTCATGTCAAGTTCTGAGGGGGTGGTCTACGAACCACGTGGCCCAATATAGTTCAATAGTCAGATGGATGGGTGACGGTACTATGTTGAGTATTGCAAGTGTAGGAATTATCAGAACTTTACAGCAAAATCTTTATGAGTTGGTATTGTAGGGATTAATGATGTATACCAAAAGTAAAAGAGTGGTATCATGATATGACATAGGGTCATTTAAGCTGTTGTTCTCAACTCTGTCTAAATTAGAACCGTTAGGATTTAAGTCTACATGATATACAATAACTTTTATGTCCAATCATATATTTTTTGGTTGTGGTGAATTATCTTTTTGATAGGAAAGTATTGACAGGCAGTAGTAGGCATGTGGCTGTACATGATGTTTTGGTGGCTGGTACAGATTGAGTCATGTTTTGGTGCTAGACGTGACGCCCGGTATATATTTTCTTACAAGGATTGCAGAATAAATGATAGTCATCTTTTTCTAAATATGGGAGTATGACATAAGATCTTTTATGGTTGGAAGATAGTAATAGTTTATTAGGCAGATGGATATATGGTGGTAATATGATGAGTATCACAGGTGTAGGCATTAACCGGTCTTGACAGCAAAATATGTGAGTTGGTGCTAAGTTGTTGTTCTCGGCTTTGCTAAACTCGAACCGAAAACTCATTAAAGAAGATAGGTGTCCTCAACTATAGTATGTGCTAAGTTGTTGTTCTCAGCATGTACCCATCTCATTTCAACACATGGGTGCCCTCTAAGTTGTTGTTCTCAGCTTTGCTAAACTCGAACCGATAGGTTTTAAGTTCACATGATATGTAATTACTTTTAAGCAAAATCATATATTTGTTGGTTGTGGTGAATGATCTTTATGAAAGTGAACTATTGACATGTAGGTTCATACGGTTGTAAATGAAGTTTTGGTGGCTGATACATATTGAATCATGTGTTGGTGCTGGACGTGACGCCCGCTGTATATTTGCTTACGTCCATTGCACAATAAATGGTAGTTATCTTTTTCTAAATATGGCTGTGACATAAGATCTTTAGTGGTTAGAAGATAGTAATAGTCATTGGGCAGATGGATATATGGTGGTAATATAATAAGTATCGCACGTGAAGGCATTTATCGGCCTGGTGGATAATATGTGAGTTGGTGCTGTGCTTCTTAATGACTTATAGCATTATATGAGATGGGTGTCCTCTAAGTTGTTGTTCTCACTCTTGGTAAACTCGAACCGATATGTAATTATTTTTATGTCCAATCATATATTTGTTGGTTGTGGTGAAAGATCTTTTTGACAGTAAAGTATTGACATGTAGGTTCATGCGGTTGTAAATGATGTTTTGGTAGCTGATACAGATTGAATGTTGGGTATTAGTCATTTTATGGGAAGTTGGGTTGGATGATGCAGGGTAGAGTACTATCATCAAACCAAGGGGTAAAGGGTTGTACTAGGTCGTTGATTAGTTGTCAATCTTGTGGAAGTATAACTAATCTTTAGTATTTGACTTTTATATAGGTGTTTTATTGAGTGGCTCCTTTTATACCGTTGTTTGTGGTTACTCTTTTTCCTTATTTGGACTTTTGCCTTTGATTTTTTGTTATGTATCTTTGTGTAATTGTGCAATTGTGTAATTTGTCTATTGTGTAATTGGGTCATGGGTAATATTGTAATGTTCTTTTTGCTTTTTTCATATATCTTCAAGATTACAACAGCATCCCTTTTTTCCTTTATATAATAATACCAGTCATGTACATTAGACCCCATGCCTATAATGTATTTAACAATTGATTTATAGGGTTTACTCTGGATGTCTATAAATTGTCGATGGGTTGTTGTTGGTTCCATATTGTCTAAGGCTATCTGCATTCCTTCAACTTTCTAAATTTCTAAATAGAGTGAAAATAGCTAATAGAAATGTCTTCTGCCAAGTTGTCAATGGTTAAGGACATCAATGACTCAACGGAAAGGTGGAGGATTGTTGTTAGGGTAATCAGGAGGTGGAATATATATCAGAAGGACCATCCTAGCGAACTTTTCTGCATTTCAATGTTGCTGGTTGATGCAGAGGTATGTCAAGGTGCTTTTGATAAGACCTGTACAGATTTTTTGTTTTTAATTGTTTGGTTATTTCATATTTGTATTGTGGAATGAATTGCAGGGGGTAGGATCCAGGCCTCAGTTTTGAACAGGTCTCTATTCGAATCATTTGAGGGCCAGCTAACTGAAGGGAAAGCCTATTTCATAGCGAACTTCATGGTTTCTGAGAATAACAAAGAGTACAGGGCTACTAACCATGCTTTCAAGATCACATTGGGAAGTCAGACATTTACCAAGAAGTCAGATGCAAGCATACCAGAGTATTTATATTCGTTTTTCCCAATAGCTGACATCATTGAAGTTGAGGACAAGGGTGCGGTCAACTACCTGATTGGTGAGTTTTTCTTGTAGTTGTATTTAGTCAGTGTTGTGTTAGTTTTTCAGTTCCATAATTATTTGTGTCCACATATTTGTTATAATATGATAAACCAGATGTCATCGGTTTTGTGACTTCTGTTGGTCCTCTGGAGGAATACCGTGTGAACACTGAGATCAAGAACAAGATGCATTTGACTATTGCTGATGAGCTGTACGTCAGATTACACTGATACATTCATACTTTTTTGTTAAGTTATTAAATATGTTGACACTTTGGTTTTGATGTATTTTGAACATTGGTGCCGTAGTGGAATAATTGTCAACTGTGTTCTCTACAATGAGTGTGCTGTGAATGTATGCATGCATGATTTCTTACGGATGGACGCTTCAGTTGTCATTCTCATTCAGTTATGCAGGATCGGTTTTGGTGATGATGGTGAGTTATGTACAGTTTGTTAGTATGATTATGCATAAAATGGTTCCTGTGTTGGCTGTGGTCGTTGATTGTGTCAGTGTCACTAATGATGATAGTTGTTTATAAGCGGATGTTGTCCTTGTGATTGTTATGTTGTCGTTGTTTGCATTAAGAGTCACTAACTTCAGTTGCTTTGCAGGTGCTCCTGAGGTGTGCAGTTCCTTCAATGCCACTAAGGTTTCCTTTAACTTGAAGTACCCATAAGTGAAGCACTTCATTGACAGGTCCATTTCTTGACTTGATTTTTTTGTTCTTAGTTGTGTAGTGGTACATATGTAGTTGTAAACATATGTTTTTATTGACACAGTGCTAAAAATCTGCCCTCTCCTACAATTAGTACTATATCCTCTACTATTCCAAGCACGAATTCTGGTGCCTTAGCAGGAAGTCTTATCCGGTCCCACCCTATTCTTAACATTGATGAGATACATGAAAAGGCTGGGGTAATTAATGTACAATTATCATGAGTGCTTGGATTATTTGCAACCTGCGATTCCTTTGTTTCATTGTTTTTTATTTTGATGACATATGGCAGGAGGACTACTTTCTCATTAAGTGTCTTATACTTAAGGTTGAGACTAGACATGGATGGTACTATGATGGATGTTCTAGGTGTGGGAGTAAGGTTAAAGTTGTTGGTGGCAAGCTTACATGCCCAAATGGTATGTGCAAGGGGCAAGCAGTTGTTGTGGAACCAAAGTATGCAATGAGTTATAAGTTGCATGTTTAATATATATTCCAAATATTTTAATGAAAACGTTATTTAGTTATGAGGTTTCTATCGTCAGGATGAAAGTGCATTATACATTGGAAGATGACTCTGGCAAGGCTTCAGTCGTTTTTTTTTTATAAACTGGCAGTTCAGTTCATAGGGAAGTCTGGTGTTGAGTTGAAGGCACAGCTGACTCAGGTATTAGAATTTTAGACCACGGTTTGGGCTCCATAATGTGCTCTTAATGGTTAGGTAATCAGTGCCTACTTTCCCTTCTTTTAGGCAGATCGTGCCTATGACTTCCCGGATGAGGTTGACCTCTTGGTTGGCAAGAGGCTGCTGCTCAAGCTTAAGCTGAACAAGTATAACAGAGACTTCCCCAGCTCTAGCATCACTGTCGCATCTTATACTAAGTTGGACGAACTAATTAATGACTTCGACGAGGTGAGCAAAATTATCCATCGAAGAGGGAAATTTCTGTCATACAGAATATGTCTTCAAGTGGAAGGATGTCATGGAAAAATTAAAAAAATCCGGTTCCGATGTTGCAATTTACTTAATACGTTTGATTTATAAGCTTTTTAGATGGCTCATTCTGTTTACCGTTTCTTTTACTTTTATGTCAAGGCTGCTAGACTTGTGGTGGATTTGACTGAGCAGGTATATTTTAATTTAACATATATGTGTAGCTGTGTTTTAAAACGAAATGCAGTTGAGTTGGATCAGCATGAAATTCCTTTTGAGGTACTAATTGGTAGCTAATTATTCCGTATTTAAATAGGCTTCAGCGGAGCATGTGAATGTTACAGATGTGGTATGTTTGCCATTTGTTGGTAGAAGCACTTTATTATTAGTTATCATTTTTAAAGGTGTTACTATTAGCTGTATGATTTCGGTTGACATGTGCCAGGACCCTGAGTTGGTTATTGTAGGAGCTGAGGACGCTAAGGACACTCCTCAGTTTCTTGTAGCAAGATTGCACTCTCAACCAAGTGAGCGTGAAGACATTGGGTTAGATGACATGCATATTTCTTTACTTATTTCAGATGGGCCAACCAAAGGAAAGAGGAAGGATGCTGGCAAGAGGGGTTGTACGTTGAAAGGAAAAGGAGTTGCTGAGGTGTCCTGTACCCCAGTGGTTAACTATGAGAAGCAATTGAAGGCAATTAAGCAGGAGAAACCATGAAGTTCTATTGCCCATGTGTGTTTGTGTGTGTTGTAAGCTGTTTATGCATGTTAAGTTAGTCTGTTGTTTAATTGTGATATGTTTTGGGTGTAAGTGGCTGTAACTCTTTTGTTGCCACCTTATGGATGTTAAATCAGGGCATGTGTAGGGGTTAGTGACTCAGTTATGACATGGATTAGGCTGTTGGTGTCTTTTGTTCTTGGCCCCTTTATTTTGAAGTTATGTAATTCCTGAAGGAATAGATCGTAATGTATGTTTAGGTGTTTGGTTTATGAACTATATTTGTCTTGTGGGTCTTTAATCCAAGTCATATTTTCATTTAGCGTTAGCATTATTGGAGCCATGATTGCTTACATGATGTGATGTATAAAATTAACTCAACATATCACGATCTTTTAAAGAGTGTCGCTAATGATGCCGAGCATTTTAAGTTCATATCATTGGATTCTTTTTTTTAATGCTTCATATAGGGAGTAGTTTTTATTGTTGTATTAGTGACAATTAACTTCTTCAAAACCTACTGGTAATAAGTTTCTTTTAAAGAGTATCTAAGTTTCCTACTCTTTAATATGTGAATATATATATTGCTATACTATGTGGTAATTATTTTGATTGAGAGTAAAATGAAATCATATTAGGAATAGATGGACGTTGGTTCTTCAATGAAGTCAAACAAAAATATTGCTTATCCCTTGCGAGAGTGCCCTGGCCGTTAGCATTAAGTTACGTTTGGAAGAGCATAACTGACTTTTAATGGTTTTCTATGCATGTCCTTCATTTAATGTGTTCAAAGTATGGAATAGAATATTGCAGGAAGCCATGAATGTTTTGAGATTTTTTTTTCTTGATATCCAGCTTAGTTTAGCCAACCAGGCACTATGTTGTAATTTGTGTTCTATTGAACAGTGCAGTACGAGATGATTCTTCAAATAGATCATATGTGTATTTTAATTTGGTAAAAGTATGTAATAAAATTCTGAACGAAGGCGGTAATGTTGATTATAGTGTTTATTCTAAAAATTTTATTTTAATGGGATTATGTTGTGTGTTTGTAGTAGTGTGTTCCAAGTATGGGATAGAATACTGCAGGAAGTCATTAATGGTTCAGAGAACCCATCATGATTTGCACCTTGTTGAGGGAACCAAGCACGGTGTTTAGTATAAGGTTCCTATGAAGGGTGAAGACTAAGACAACTATCTTAATGTTTAGTGTTCAACCTTTACGAATTTGACGTGTGCTGATACCACTTTGCTGGAATTCGGCGGATCATTTAGCGGGTTTGCTAATTCTTTTCCTTTTTGAAATTTATCAACTTCTAAAGGTAAACTCTCTAGATCATCTAGGCTTAAATCTTGCATACCACAAGTTATGGACATACATCCACACTTTCTTTTGTTAGCTATCTCAATCTTTCCATAATCAGTTTTGGATTCTGGAAATAAGGGATTTAATTGTCTTCCTACACTGATTTTTCTCAACGTAGAGGCTTCTTGGGCTATTAAATGGTCAACTATGCATTGACTGATCGACTTATAAATGTAATGTTTTACTTGAACAAAATCTCTTAGGCTAAAAAGCCAGAAATTTCTTACTAAATATTCGTCTGAATAATCAAATGAACAACCAAATTGTTCAATGAATTCGGCTATAGCAGAATGCAATCTGTTTTCAAATATAGCTGTTTGAATTATCGGATACTTTCTGATTAAACTCATTTCATCCATAAAAATATAGATGTTCTTATGATATTCCTTGGCTATATACATTAACTCTAGAATAAGATTCTTCATTTATAAAAATCAAGGAATTCTAATTTTGTTCTATCATGCTTCGAATAACTAATAATCAGGATTATAACAGGATGAGAGATTAGGATTTACCGGGTCCAACTCGTCTTCCGCAAGTCGCCTTCTCTTCCTCACTTCTCCGCCTCAGCGCCTTTTCTCTGCCTTTCCGGACTTACAACGGCACTAGCAGACCTTCGGGAAATAGAACTACAACTTATCGGAATTTTAATCGTCCGGTTATCCGGGTGATTTCCTCAACTCATCCTCTCTCCTCTCGAAATATTAGATAAGAAGCATCATTTAGAACAAGGAATAAGAATTCCTTGGCTTTTATTTACTCAAAGAAAATGTACATGGCTGGAGGAAAAACAAAATACCTTAGCGAGTGAGGTGCTAAGTGTGTCTTGTGAAAAAACCTCCTTCGGTTTTTATAGACTCGACTACTCAGGTAACCATGGTTTTATAACACAACCATAGTTTCCTTTATACAACCCTAGTTACAAAAAGTAATCACAGGTAGTATACTTTAGTCTACTGGCCGACAGCTTTTATGAATTTCTTTCTGTGGCAGACACGCTTGTCTCTTGCTTTTTCTTTTCTTTTGTCTCTTCTGCCGACGATGGTTGACAAAGTGAACAGCTGTGCTGCTTTTCTTCTTTTCTTTGCATTATTGTGCAAAAGCTTTCTTTTACTTTACTGCTGGCACTGATTTGATTCAGTCTTATCTTTCTTTTGAAGGCGTTCAGCTGGCTGATGACACCTGGCTTCATTGGATTCTTCTTTTTGCAATAAACAATTGCAGATTCGGTGACATGATAGGTCCATGCTCCACCATCTTCTATTATTTCTTCAATTTCAAGAAGATAAGGGACAAATCCAGCTGCTCGTCTTAATTGAGAATAATACTCGTCAAACACCCATTTTATATCTGGGATACTTTTCTTTATTTTCAAGTCTATTTTTTGGTTTACCCCAACCGTTCCAACTTGACAGATATAAGGACCTGTAAAGGAAAACTCTGGTGGGACAATGACAAATTTTAAGAACTTGATCTTGGCTGGTCCTATTTTATCTAACTCTTTAATGGCTAGAACAATAGGCTTTGGTAAAATACCATCAATCTGTTGATGATTTTCTACATAGGCTAAAGAAAGATAACCATAATTAAACGCAAGTTTAATTATCTCTTTTGGTGCTTCGCTCAGGGTTAAGATTTTTGGATAATAACTTCCATAATCTATGGCGTAGGTCTTACTAGACTCTTGGTTATTTCCTGAGTTCATAATTGTATTTACTCGGTTATATTCAATCAAGAAGTCATTTTTTGATTTATGATTCTCGGGTAATTCTGGAAACTGTTTTGGGTGAGGGGGTAACTGTTTGGCTTTCTCTAGAAAGGTAAACCCTACCTGAACAGCTCTCTTTTTAGGAACTCGGATAAAATTTTGTCCAAGTAACTCTTGGGTTAACTTTTCCAATTCAGGGCTAACGACTTCCTTGACTTCACAGACTTTAGCCTCAACTATTGTCTCAGTCTTGGAACCTGAGCTGTTGAGTTTTAAGGCTGGTTGCCTTTGTTCTTTGGATAATTCATTGGATTCCACTAATGGATTCTCCTCATTATCCTCTTTCTTGGAATCATCAGAATCTCTTTCTTGCTTAGATTCTTCAACCGTTTTGTCTGTTTTTGCGGAAACTTTTGTCTCCGACTTTTTCGCTTCCAGTATTCTACCTGAAAGACTTTTCTCGCTTATACCAGAAGAACTGGCTAAGACTTTCTTGGGTTCTTCGCTCAAAGGAATTGAATTCCTAATAAACTGGTTCATATCAGTTCTGAGTCGAAGTAATATACTTCTTTGAAGTATAACTTGGCTATGAAGCGTTATTAGCTCTTCATATTTCTTACTTTGGATATCTAGAAGAGATTCCATCTTGGCTTCTTCATCTTGGATCTTTTGAATATGATCCATAAGACTAATCATGGAATTGACTTCCATATCGGCTAAGAAAATCTGCAAAAACATTATGAATTCCCTTAATGGTTATAACTTTAAAAGAATACATACTGAACCATGCAGATAATTTTGCTCTTCTCTGAGTGGCAATCGAATCAAGACATTTATTATTTATAAATGCCTTTACTTGAGTATTATCTGTTTCAACAACAAACTCTTTGCTGACTATCCAGATTTCAAACTTCTTAATACCATATTTAACAGCAAGAAGTTCCTTTTCATTTATATCATAATTTATCTCTGCTCCCTTGAATGTACCTGAAGCATAAGACAAAATTGGATTTATGGGTTCTTCCCGCTTTCGCAGTACTGCTCCCCAATAATGGTTAGAAGCATCAGTTTGTAAAAATAAATCATCCTCATCTTTTGGTAAAGGTAAAGGTTTGACTTCATTTTTTACATATGCTTTTATCTTCTTAACTTCTTCAATTTCTTCTTTTCCCCAAACAAAGGGTTTATTCTTTCTAAGCATCTTTTGTAATTTTCCTCGAACTAAAGCTCCATAAGGAATAAAGTTCATGGCATAATTAAGATGTCCTAAGAAAGACATTAACTGTTTCTTATCTTTTATTTCATCCGGAAAAGTTAATATAGTCCGAATAATATTTGGTTGTAATTCTACAACTCCTCTTGGCTTTATATTCAAACCCAAATATTCTATCTGAGTTTTTCCTATTTCTGCTTTTTTCTTTGATAGTACTAATCCGTTTTTAAAAGCAAGACTAGCAAAAACAAATAAATGTTTTCTATGCTCTTCCTTACTTTTAGAAAAGATTAGAACATCATCAATATAGACCAAAATGAATGATCTATATGGATTAAAAATCTGATCCATTCTTTCTTGAAATATCGCTGGACTAGTTTTTAATCCCATTGGTAGAACATTCCATTCGTAATGTCCATTTGGTATACTGAATGCAGTACACTCTCTCGAATTTTCTTCTAATTCTATTTGATAAAATCCAGACTTACAATCAAATTTTGAAAATATTTCTGAGTCTTTTATTTTATCAAAAAGAACATCCTTTCTCGGGAGTGGATATGTATTAGACTTTACAACCTTATTTAAAGGCTTGTAATCTATTACAAATCTTGGTTCTCCTCTTTTCTGCTCTGAATAATTTCTGACTAAAAATCCTGGGCAATTCCATGGACTTTTAGAGGCTCGGATTAAATTTAGATTTAACAACTTTTCCATTACTTTAGGAAAATCTTCTAAATCTAGTTTTGAATACCTTCTTGGTTTCTCATAAACTGGGTTATCAGTTTTTAATTCAATCTTTGCAGCATAATTTTTTCTATTTGCAAATGCTCTTGGATTTTCACTAAAACATTGTTCTAGTAATTTTTTAGTTTCTTTTGAAACTTCAAATTCTTCTGTTACTAAATCACCACACTGAGCTGTTAAACTCTGAGTATAATGATGTAGACTTGGATAAGGTATTAATGCAGTTTTAAAACTCGTATTACAATGAGTTATAAAATAAGCATTTTTTTCTGTAAGACTAAAAAGTCTAAAAGCTTGTCTTATGGCTCGGATTCCTAGAATAAAATCACTTCCTATTTCAGAATATTGATAGAAAGTATTGATTCTAAATTCAATATTTCCGATTTGTAAATAAAGGTGTTTATATCCTTTATTATACCTTGTTTCTTGATTATGAATATCAAGTGCTCTTACTGGTGTGATATTGATCAATTTTTCTTGGATTAATTTGTGTTTTACCAAATTAATGGTACAACCTGTATCTAAAAGACAGTCATATCTTTTAGCTCTATAGTGGATTCGAATATAGGGTGTTTCCCTATCTTGTTTTTGGAATTTTATATCAACTTATTTCTAAATGACTTGGATGAATTATCACTTGATTATTGGAAATAAAATCTTCTCCCAATAATATCGGTGATTGAGGATTTGTCATTAATTCAATTTTTTGAATTATTACAATTTCTTTATTTTCATTTGTGAATAGAGTTAATGCTAACTCTACTTCTTTCTCGACAATTTCTAGAGTATTATATCTTCTAGAATTTTCTAATCTCTCTGGTACTGCTTGATATACTAAAGATTCTCTGATATGTGAGAAATTTACTGCTGTATTTATTACACAATTTTGTGCAATTCTTTCATTCTTTATTACTAAGGGAATTAAATATGGATTTCCTTCTTCTCTTGAATTTTGAGTTTTCGGAATATCATTTAATTCTTCTTGTATCTTTATTAGACTACTTTCGGGTTTATTTCCTGATTGTCTAATAATGATTCTATTATTATCAAATGATAATCTTGGTATTATATTTGATGATTTTATTAGAGGTTTTTGCCTTGAGGCTTCTAATATTATCTCTTCAGGAATCATCCTATCATCTGTTGGGATAGGTTGATTACTAACAAAAGTACTGAATATAGAGGGGATGATCACTCTTTCTTCAGTTCTTCTCTTAATCTTATGATCTTCTGTAAATGCATACAGAATCTTGGTTTCAATAGTCATGACATCACTTCCTGGCATCATGTCTATTCCTGATAATTTATAACATAGCTTTAGGGCTCTATGTTTATTCTGTTCTCGTCTGGTTAAACTAAAGTTTGGTTGTATTACAAACTTTAATTTCTGATAGATTAAATCTCCTAAAACCACACCAAGAGTAGCATGCTTTAGATTAGATGTAATTCTATCATCCATTAAATATACTTGGATTGGCGTACTAATTCCTGACCTAAAACAGGCTTTTACAAGGATTTGTACCGCGGCTATGTATATATTTTGAATTCTTGGATTATTTATTTTCTCCAATTCTTCTTCGGCTATTTCATTGGTCAATAAGGGTATTTCAGCTGTTCCTGAAATAGCTTGATCTACTCTAATTGGTTCTTGAATCTTTTTTATCACAAAATATTGTGACTTATTTTTTCTAAAAATGTTTTTCAAAACATCTCTTTTAAAGATATTTGATGGTTCAAGATCAAAATCTTCTTGTTCTATTTTGGCTGCTAACTGCATATCAAAAATATGAGTTTCACTAGTCATTAAAATCTGATTCAACATCGGATTCACTTTCACTTGAAATTTCATAAAATGAACAATCATTTTCTGAAACTGAATACTCACTTTCTTCGCAAGGAATAAATCCTTGTTCTTCTAAAGTTTCAAAAACTTTAGTTTCTTTTTTCTTTTTATCTTTATTAGGGCATTCATTTGCATAATGTCCCTTTTCTTGACATATATAACAAGTACATTGTTTTTTCGGTTTATATTTACTTGTCTTTTTTCTCCAATATCCATATTTTGGATATTTCTTTTTCTTGTATTTTTTAGATACCTTCTTGGGTTTCCATTTCTTTTTCCTTGAAAATTGTGGTTTACAACCCCATCTCTTCTCGAGTAATTGGTCACAACACAATCCTTTTGTCTGTTTCCATTTTTCTATCTTTTTATTCATTAAATGCTTAATGCATATTTCTCTAAACCATTCTCGACTAAACCTTATTTTTTGTCCTAAGGTATCATTATCTTGAGTATTATACTTATCGTTATAGTAGGTATAATAATCCTTCTCTATCTGAGACCCCCATGGTTCAGATATTTTCTGAAAGAATAATCTCGAATATATATCATATTCTTGAACTCCTGGATCTCCAAATCTTCCTTCATAGAAGATATCCTGGAAATTACAAATGTATTGTTCCAAATAACATGGAGAACACATTGCTAATTGATTTAATCTTCTGATTGACTCTAAAGTTTTTCTTTGAGTCCATTCGGCTACCGATTCTTGTTTTGGATCTCCTACCCATTCCCAGAGTATGAGATTTTCTAATTTTGTAGCTAATTCTTGAATATTAGCTGATTCTCTAAGATCATTTTTTACTTCTGGATTTACTGATTGGAAAAACTTATCAGTTTGCCCTCGGGTAGTCATCATTAGGTAATCTAATGCTTGAGACACAGTCAGTGATTTGGCTATTGCTACCACTGAATTTTCTTTTATCCATGATTGGATTTTTGCTTCAGGATCTATCTCACAGTCTAAATTTAAAATAACTCCGTTGGGTCTAACAAATTCCATTGGGTTATCACTAGGCTCATATCGATAAAATCGATAATCTCTTCTTGGCACATCTTCCCTATGTCTATTTATTTCTTCATTTCTATTTCCATAGACTCTTCTAGTCTCTCTTCTTGCAGAATGAGAAGTTTGTCCTTCTTCCATTTTTACTTCATTAGCTTGAATTTCAACTAAGTTATTTGTTAATTCAAGATCTAATTCTTGACTTATCTCTTCTTCTTTTAATTCATAAGAAGATTCATTTTCTAGATATTCTTCTAAACTTATTTCAAAACTCTTGGTTTCGACTATCGCTTTCTCTTCTTTAAAACTAAAAGATGATGACGATTCTGATTCATCACTATCTTCTTCTTCAATTTTAGTTTTTAATTCCTCTAAAATTTTTCTTTTCTTATCTTCTGCTTCTTTTTCTTTTAGCTTTAACTCTCATCTTTTTCTTCTCTCTGTTTTTCTTTTTTCTTTTTCTAAAAGAATATTTCTTAATTCTTCTATCTCTAAATCTATAGCAGAGGGAATTGCTAAAGAAAAAGGGTAAATTTCTTTATTTTTTAATCTCGGCTTTTCTGTTTTGCCGCTAGAAGCTTCTCTTACTAGATGTTCTCTGGTAAGTTCAGATTCTATCTTAATTTGTTCACTAATTAACTCTAATTCCTTTTTCAAAATCTTTAAATGATTCTGAATAGGCTCTAAGTTTACGGGTAAACCTTGGTTAATTATTTCTAACTTTCTATTCTTGGATAGTTCTTTTTCTATTTCGATTTTCCTATTCTTTAAACTAATCATTAAAGATAAGGATAATCGGATGATTTCTGATAAAGATTTTGCAATCTTCTTCTTCTATGTTCTTCTTTATTATACTCGGTATAATGATGAACACTAGCATACTTGTCCTCACAAGTATCTACAATCGGCTCTTTCTCCTTATTTAGGAGTATTGGCTCTGATACCACTTTGCTGGAATTCGGCGGATCATTTAGCGGGTTTGCTAATTCTTTTCCTTTTTGAAATTTATCAACTTCTAAAGGTAAACTCTCTAGATCATCTAGGCTTAAATCTTGCATACCACAAGTTATGGACATACATCCACACTTTCTTTTGTTAGCTATCTCAATCTTTCCATAATCAGTTTTGGATTCTGGAAATAAGGGATTTAATTGTCTTCCTACACTGATTTTTCTCAACGTAGAGGCTTCTTGGGCTATTAAATGGTCAACTATGCATTGACTGATCGACTTATAAATGTAATGTTTTACTTGAACAAAATCTCTTAGGCTAAAAAGCCAGAAATTTCTTACTAAATATTCGTCTGAATAATCAAATGAACAACCAAATTGTTCAATGAATTCGGCTATAGCAGAATGCAATCTGTTTTCAAATATAGCTGTTTGAATTATCGGATACTTTCTGATTAAACTCATTTCATCCATAAAAATATAGCTGACCATTTAATGTATATAGCCAAGGAATATCATAAGAACATCTATATTTTTATGGATGAAATGAGTTTAATCAGAAAGTATCCGATAATTCAAACAGCTATATTTGAAAACAGATTGCATTCTGCTATAGCCGAATTCATTGAACAATTTGGTTGTTCATTTGATTATTCAGACGAATATTTAGTAAGAAATTTCTGGCTTTTTAGCCTAAGAGATTTTGTTCAAGTAAAACATTACATTTATAAGTCGATCAGTCAATGCATAGTTGACCATTTAATAGCCCAAGAAGCCTCTACGTTGAGAAAAATCAGTGTAGGAAGACAATTAAATCCCTTATTTCCAGAATCCAAAACTGATTATGGAAAGATTGAGATAGCTAACAAAAGAAAGTGTGGATGTATGTCCATAACTTGTGGTATGCAAGATTTAAGCCTAGATGATCTAGAGAGTTTACCTTTAGAAGTTGATAAATTTCAAAAAGGAAAAGAATTAGCAAACCCGCTAAATGATCCGCCGAGATTTCAAACTTCTTAATACCATATTTAACAGCAAGAAGTTCCTTTTCATTTATATCATAATTTATCTCTGCTCCCTTGAATGACGTGTTGGGGAACAGTAGTTCAGTTTTGCTAGCTGTTGTGTATATTATGCCTTGCCTGATTAACATATTTAAGATATTTTAGCATTTGACATACGGGTTGACTTGACTGGTGAAAGTCTGATAGATTGCTACTTTGTTTCAGGTGGCATATACGAGAGAAACCTGGTGGGCAATGCAATTGACCGGTTAAAGACAAGTCCCCTCGAAGGTTTATTTTTGGAGGGTATGGACCGTTGGGCAATAAAGGTTTTCTTTTGGACTTTGCGTTTTCAACTATTTCAGGATGTTAGAGGTAGCTGTATGTTAAAAGGTTGGTTAAGCAGGAAGCATTAAAGAACTGATGAAGAGGAAATCTTTGAAGGCGTTATCATCTCCTTATACAAGTCAATTAATTTCATCAGAGAACACTTATAGATGCAGTAGTGCTCCCAAGTATGTAGGTAATAGTTTGCTGCATGTATATGTTATAAAGTTTTCTTACATTAGTGTTGAAATGTGATACATGGTTGGTTGTAGATGTAGAGTTATTGAACTGGTGGCCTCTGCTAACTGAATTGTATTTAGCATTTATTGTGAAGTCCCCTCCCAATGTAAGGACACTCAAATTCTGGTAAACAACGGGAGCCATGCAAGTGTAGCATGCTATGAAGACCAGAACGTCACATTGGAGTCTATTTCAAGCACAACTCTTCCTGACAGTGGAGTTGTAAGTTGTAAACGCAGGGGGAAGTTGTCTACCTTAAAAGACATAACTAATGTCGTTCAGAACTTGGATAACAAGTTCTCTAACTATACAAAGGCTGGTATGTTTTGTATTACCGTTAATGTTGTATAAAGCTAATGCACAAAAGCACGCATTTTCATTGTGACGAAGATACTTTTGTGGCTTGTCTTAAATAGGGGAGCTGGACTTCAGGAATAGCATTGTTAGGCGTAGGAGTGCGTGATTTCGTGCATTCGAGAGTTATGAACCAGATATCAGTGATCTGTTAAACATTCCTGAGGTGACAAAATTGTTGAAAGCAATGGTAGTATTGTAACTACAAGCGGAGAAGCCTCTGCACAAGCTCCAGGTTGCGCAGGACAGGTTCCTAGGGAGAGTTCTTCTGGAAGTCATAATACTCTCAAAGATGTGGCGTCAGGTTAGTAGAATGGTGTTTATATCATCATTTATGTCTATCCGTAATTATGGTCAATCGGATCTAGAGTTGCTGGAATTGTATGATAGTTAAGAATACCTAAATTAGATGTGCATACATGAATCATGTTTGCAAACTGATCATAATGGTGCATCTAGATGTACATTCAGTGACTATAAATTATTATCCAAGTAAATGGAATTGTGTTCCGGAAAAGACTAATACTTCAGAAGAGGAAATTTCAATATATGGTGTTGGAAAGAAAACATTGTTGTAACTTACACACGTAGGAAACAACAGTATCAAAGTTGACACTAAAGTGAAGAACTTACATAATAAATCATCGTTCTACTTCAGTAAAATTGAAGTGAATAGAATTGAGTCATAAGTCAGAGCTCAACTTCACACTTGTATTGAACATTGATCACAGTATGTTATTTTTCAGCTGTCATATTAGTTGACAGAGAGAATGGTTAGGAGTTGCAACTTTTATGATTTAGTGGACAACAACTACAAAGCTATTGGGGTGATTTAATCATGGCGGCAAATCTCAAATCTGTATTTTAACTTACAAAATTATGATTCCTTTCATATTTTGAAAAAGGACAATTACTAAACATTAATGATTAGGCCCGCCTCCTTTTGTGGGAATTGTCTGTTAAGTACTTTTTATTGGCATTGAAGATATACTACATTATCTGTGTGTAGTCACAGTTTGTTTAGCAGTCTTATTATTTATTCCTATTCGTTTTTGGCTATCAGGAGCTTTGTTCCACCAGGTCACAAATTGTATATTGATAATGATTTTAGCCGTGGTGGATTTTTCAATAAGAATTACATGTAGTTTGGTTATAAGTGGAGCAATTGAAAAACTGTATGCAATGTTCTCATCAGAAAAGATCAATTTGTAATGTTGTTGATTAGATCTAGGTACATAGAGTCAACAATTGATAAAAAGGGTTGAGGGTACTTACGGTAGAGTGATTAGGACCCCCGGCAAATTGAATGATCGGGGAAGACACAATTGTCGACGTCGTATCGGCAACGTGGTAGCATGGTCCCATAATGTTGCGAGCGAATGAATGTCAGATTTTGGGGTAGGACACGGGCTTGGTAGGAATATAGGTTCAACGGCATTTTAGGTATGACGGAGATTATGGCTGTTAATGTTTGTTTTGCCGTAGGAGTTCCGCCAAGCTGACAGGAAGCGTATGGACCGGTGTTGGGTAGCATAGATAAAAGGGATATTTGATCGTTCTTTCCAATTCTTTTGTTCAATCTTCTATGTGACTTTAAGCTTTAAAGTCTGAAGTGGAGAGAAGCTATTGGGAAACCAAGGTGCTAACAGTACATGCTTCCGACTTGTGTCAGACAAACTGAAGTTTCTTGGGACCTATATTCCTACCGGTGCTTTTTAAATTGCGTTTAATTTGATATGAAGTAATTATATTGAGATAATATGTTGTATTTTTTTATCCTATCATTTAATTAGATCAGTTGGTGACTTTAATGATTCTATTAATTTCACTATATGATCAATGTTATAATAGTATTGAATATGTATATGACAGTGGCATCTTGTGTATAGTTGTCATTATATTGCACCAAACAATAGGATCTTTTTTTTGTTCTTTTGGGAAAGCCATCAACATTTTCCCCTCTATCTGAAATATGTGAATCTAAATTTCATGATATCAATATTGCATGTAGTTCTGGCAGAAGTTCGATACAAGAATCTATATTTCTCATTCGACGCCAATCCTAATGATGACAATGATGAGGATGATGATGACGTTGGCCAAAAACGAGGTAGTTTTAGATAGTTGAACTTTGTAATGATCAAAACATGTTTTTCCTGAAGGATAAAGTTGCATGTAGGTAATGCCAGTCCAAATTCTAGTGACGGAATTGCTCATGATGAAGCAACATTGATGGAGACTGGGTTGATGGCATCGGACTTGAATGGTGTGACATCTTTGTTAACAGTTTAGTTTTGTAATAAATTGGTGTAAGCTTTTTGTAACGTGTGGACATATTTATTTTGTTTCATGTAGATTACATTGATGAAGGAGATGCCATACATATATGTCGATCATGTGGTGCAAGAATGTGGTTTAATGAGAGAGTAGGGAATGCAAGGTCTACAGGCACACCTTCCTTTGGAATGTGCTACTTGAATGGAAAAGTTCAGTTACCTTTTATGACAGCCCCACCGGATCAGTTGTTCAAGCTATTCTTTGATTCAAACTGCACAGAATCTAAGAACTTCCATGCTAACATTAGGTCTTATAACAATATGTTCTCATTTACATCAATGGGAGGGAAGATTGATCATTCAAAGAATTGCGGTGGTGAACCGTACACATTTGTCATATCTGGGATGAATCACCATAATATTGGTAGTTTACTACCTCCAGAAGGGCAGAGGCCGGTGTTTTCTCAGCTTTGCATATATGATACAGACAATGAAGTGGCTAATCGTATTTCAGCAGTAAGGTATTGAGTAAATTTTTCTGGTGTAGAATTGTGTGCTTTCAGTTTTCCTTGAAAATTTTCTTATTTTATTTCGTATACTGATAACCTTTTTTTGACTTTTGTAGCAAGCATGTAAAGGAATCTAGTGTTGACCCTCGGATAGTTGAGCAAATCAGGAATGTCCTTGATGAGGTTAATCCTTTTGTAAAGCAGTATCGGGTGGCATCATCAATGATAACAGAGGGGCAACATGCTGATGTTAAATTATGCCTTATTAGTTCTAGAAATTAGGATGGGCGTAATTATAACTTGCCTGCCGCGTCAGAGGTTGCGGCTCTTATTGTAGGAGACATCGATATGAACTTTAGCAGGAGGGATGTTATAGTACATGAGTTGTCAGGAGCACCACAACATATTGATGAGCTGCACCCATCTTATGTACCGCTTCCATATCCAGTTTTGTTCCCTAGAGGGGAGGATGGTTATAGGGAGGACATTGAGCACCGTGAAGAGACGCTAAGTTCTACCAAAAAGAAGAAAAGGGTCAGCATGAGGGAATTCTTTGCTTATCGATTAATGTCTAGGGGTAATGAGATATCAACAATTTTGAAGGGGGGAAACTACTACAACAATTCATTGTTGATGTATATACGATGATTGAGTCCCAAAGATTGCTGTGGATCAGGACTCACCAGAAGGAATTACAGGCAGATTTGTACCAGGGTTTGACAGATGCTTTTTTAAGTGGTGAAAGGAATGCATCTTCGACGGGGAAGCGTGTTGTTTTTCCATCTTCATTTACAGGTAGAGCACGTTACATGATGAAAAATTATCAAGATGTCATGGCAATCTGTGGTCATTTTGGATATCCAAGCATTTTTATTACTTTTACTTGTAATCCTGCATGGCCTGAGGTTGTGCGAGAGTGTGAACAAAATTCATCTTCAACAGCAAACAGACCAGATATTTTGTCCAGGGTGTTCCATATGAAGTTGAAATCCTTGATGAAGACCATTAAGAAGAAACACATTTTCGGGTGAGTTTGTGCAGGTATGTGTGGTATTACTTAATTTCTTTGTAGATATCTGTATTTCTTTGGTTGCTTGAGTTCCGACTAACAACAGTACTTCTACATATGTTTACATGATAGAGTTTCAAAAAAGAGGTATACCACATGCACATATTCTGTTATGGATTGATGAGTGAGACCGGTTCAACGTTCCATCTGAGATTGACAAGATTATTTCTGTAGAGATTCCTGATAGGCAGTCATGTCCTATGCTGTATGATCTTGTCCAGAGATTCATGGTCCATAGCCCGTGTAGGCACTTGAATCCTAAAGCACGTTGCATGAGGGATAAAAGGTGTAGCAAATATTTCCCTAAGAAGTTTGTTGAGAATACGAGCATTGATGAAGATGGTTACCCGACATACTGAAGAAGGGATGATGGGCGGAAAATACAAGTTAAAGGTGTGCCATTAGACAATAGATACGTTGTCCCGTACCACCCAACATTGTTGGCCATATACCAAGCGCATATTAATGTTGAGAAGTGCAACCAGTCTACAGCAATTAAGTACCTTTTCAAGTATATAAGCAAGGGCAATGATAGGGTTGTCGCCTCATTTTATGGTAGCAATAATGCTGGGGAACTTGGAACTACTATTAATGAGATTCAACAATATTACAACTTTAGGTACATCTCCGCATGTGAAGCTGTTTGGCGAATTTTTTCCTTTGACATACATCATAGGTATCCTGCGGTTGAAAGGTTAAGCTTCCACTTACCCAATCAACAGTTTGTGATCTACAAAAACTATGATGATGTAGGAGAACTTTTGGATAAGCCTAGAGTTTGTGAGTCAATGTTCCTCGCATGAATGAAGATGAATAGTGATGCTGATGATGATTTTGCAAGAACGTTGACATATCCTCAGTTTCCTCAATATTATGTCTACTAGCGATCTAAACGAGCATGGAAACGCAGGGAAAAAGGATTTCTAATTGACAGGTTAACTTATACCCCTCTTTCATTGGGGGAACTTTATTACCTTCGGATTCTAATCAGTAAGGTCAAAGGCCCGAAGTCATTTGAAGATATCATAACTATAAATGGAGTTGTTTATGCCACATTTAGAGATGCCTGTTATGCGCTTGGATTGCTAGATGATGATAATGAGTATGTTAGTGCTATAAAGGAAGCCTCAGGATGGGCCTCAGGTAAATTGCTAAGAAAGATGTTTGTCAGTATGCTTTTGTGCTTGTGCTTAAGTCGTCCAGACTTTGTTTGGAGTGAGACCTCCAAAATGTTGTCTGAAGACTTACTGTACATATCACGTTTCAATCCAGTGTTTAAAAGTAAGTATGTATTCGATATCTTATAATAGTTGCAACATATTTATTTTCCTCACTTTTATTTCTAACTATCTTAGTATGATTGTCCATGTAGACTGATTAGGGTTCCTTCATTGTTTCAATTATTTCACACTTTGTATGTCTTAATATATCAGCTACAGAAAAAGTGAATGTTGCTCTTAAAGAGATTGATCAATTACTTCAAGTGAATGGGAAGAGCCTACAAGACTTTCCGTCACTCCCTTCTCCACCATCATGTCCTACATTTGATTATTCAAATCATCTCATTTTGCAGGAATTAAGTTATGACCGTGTTTGCCTGCAAGAAGAAGCAAGGTTGCTTGTATGTTCGCTTACTGTGGAGTAGAAGAAAATCTTTGACACAGTGTTGTCTTCGCTGTCATCGACATTGGATTTTGGGTTTTACTTTGTATATGGATATGGTGGTACAGGGAAGACATTTCTGTGGAATGCTTTGACATCAACTCTACGAGCAAGGGGGGACATTGTTATTGCAGTGGCTTCGAGTGGGATTGCAGCCACATTGTTGCCAACTGGTAGAACTGCACACTCTAGGTTAGCAATTCCAATCCAGGTCACAAAGGATTCCATTTGCAACATTAGCCAAAATTCTGCTTTAGCCAATTTAATAAAATGTACCAAGTTGATTATATGGAACGAGGCACCTATGGTTCAACGTTTCTGCCTTGAAGCATTCAATCGTTCATTGCGAGATGTTATGCATTCCAATTACCCTTTTGGTGGCAAGTGCATTATCTTGGGAGGTGATTTTCGCCAAATACTTCCTGTCATACCAAAGGGAACGGGAGCATATATTGTCAATGCAAGTATTAGTTTATCATATCTATGGGAGCATTGCACCGTGTTCCAGTTGACAACAAATATGCGTTTATTTGCATCATCATGTCAAGGGGATGTGGACAAGTTGCGGAAATTTTTGAAATGGCTACTGGATGTTGGAGATGGGAAGTTGGGCTTGCCACATGATGGTGTAGCAAACATTGAAATCCCGCTTGAATTGTTGATTGTTGAGTACTCCGACCCTATCAGTGCAATTGTTGACTCTACGTATCCTGATCTACTCAATAACATTACAAACAGTGACTATTTTAATGATAGGGCAATCTTAGCACCAACGATTGAAACTGTTAACCATGTCAATGAGTACATGTGTTCGCTATTGCCTGGTGATTCAATTGACTACTTGAGCTGTGACTCTGTTTGCAAAACCTTCCAGGATTATGATGGGTTCGAGGATTTGTATACTCCTGAGTTTTTGAATAACATTAGTTGTTCAAGCTTGCCAATGCACAAGTTGTCAATTAAGGTGGGCACACCTATTATGTTGTTAAGGAACCTTGACCAAGCCGCGGGGCTTTGCAATGGCACACGCCTGCGTGTTACTCACCTTGGTCAATCAGTAATAGAGGCTGTAACACTTAATGGTTCCAAGCCGAATGAGAAGGTATTAATCCACAGGATGGATATAAACCCTTCCGACAGTCGTCTGCCCGTTCGAATGCGGAGGTGGCAGTTTCCTATTTCTGTGTCATTTGCAGTGACTATAAATAAAAGTCAAGGACAATCATTACGTTTTATGGGTCTGTATCTGCCAAAGCCAGTGTTCACTCATGATCAATTATATGTTGCTCTCTCAAGGGTTAGGAGCATGGATGGTTTGAGGATTTTGATTCATGATGAAATGATTCGTCCCATTCGGACAACAGCTAACGTTGTATATAGGGAGGTTTTTCACAACTTGGTCAACATGAAATGATGATTGCGTGGGGGAATTTTTTGTGTTTTTTTCTCCTCTTCATTGTATTTGTTGTGTTTGCCAAGTTTTTCATGTCTTTTTGTTGGAATGGAAGAAACTTGCAAATGATGTCATTCTCTGGTATATAACAGATGGATGTATGTGCAGCACTATTTGCAACCTACTTGTAGGATGTGAGGTATATAGTTTTTGATGCAGCGGATGT
The DNA here is from genome assembly GCA_963242795.1 of Inga leiocalycina. Classification (NCBI taxonomy): domain Eukaryota; kingdom Viridiplantae; phylum Streptophyta; class Magnoliopsida; order Fabales; family Fabaceae; genus Inga; species Inga leiocalycina. The sequence goes on along the minus strand of OY725325.1, from coordinate 30,038,009 downwards.
GTCATTTTTTTTTACGCTCTGATGTTGACTTGAGGTGAGTTAGGGTGTAAACTTGCAATTTAATTGAATGCTCTCCGCGCAACGCGCGGGGGAGTAATTGCTTGTTATCACTAACAAATCTAAGAGATGAAAAGAATACTGTCCCAGAAGATTCTCAAAAATAAATAAACAAACAACGGAGATCCAAAGCTTGATGCAAAGACAACTGGCCAGAAAAAAGAAATCTTGATGCAAAGATGAGGGGCTGTGGTATTATGTATCAAAGGTAAATATCTATACCTTCCAAAAGATTGAGAATTGAACGTACCATATCCATATAGCTAAAAGAGATAAATGCTAAATTTCCATACCTGATGCTAAATTTACGAACTCCGTCTTTCTTTGTCAAGGAGACGAGTCTGCAGGGTTTAACAACTTCATTCAATTCCATTTCTTCCATGGCTTCGGAGGAAACCCGTTGATCAGTGTTTCTTCAGATCCTCAGCGTATATCCATCCAATTCCTCACACTTCCTCTTCCACGACTCCATCTCAGATTCAGCCCTTCGTTTCTCATTCTCCAAGTCACTATTCTTCTTCACTGCTTACAACAGCTTCTCATATCTCTCTTCAGCCTTCTTTCCCTTCTCAAATTGCTCCTCATATTTCTTCAATTCCTCTTCGACATTTATTCTCTCTAATCTCTCCATTTCTAATTTCTCGCTGAGCATCCCAATCTCGGACTTAGTTTGCATTCCTTGTTAACCAAGACCTCCTCCACGCGATCAAAATCCACTGTACGCTATGCAGTTCGTAAAATGGAAATCAAGTCCGTTAAACATTTTTTATCTTCATCGCCATCAGAATTGGGCGTGAGGGCAGACACAGGTTCCATTTTAATCCCAGAAGCATCAAAATGTGAAGGATCACAGAAGGTGTCTCAAGATTCGCTCTTGACTGAATTGCGGAATTGGAGAAAAATGAAGAGGAAGCCACGCAAACAAGAAGGTAAATCGAATTCCCATCCTTACCGCTTCTGAAATATGAAATCTTCACTCTTCGATGGAGAAATCGGGTAATGGCGGCTCCTTGGCAGAAAATTTTTTAAGGAACAACTATGAGGATGAAGGGTTTTTTTTTTTCCAGAATTTTTTTTCGGTACTTACGAGGATGAAGAATATAATTGGAGAATTAGAGACGGACGAATCAACTTGGAATTCAGGGAACGATAAATAAATTTTTTTAAAATATCAAAACATAATAAAGAATTTTTAATTTTTTTTTTTTTAGAAAATGACTTATTTATCATTTTTCAAGTTTTAAGCTCTTTTTCTTTTTCAGGATTCTCCCATTGGAAATTTGGAATAATATTTGAATAATTGAATGAATGAAAATACTATTTAAATTATATTATTATTATTATTATTATTATTATTATTATTTTAAATCCCTTGGCCAGGGATTATTTGTATTAGATTAGACAATGATCTTTTAAAAACCATTTGAATTTCAAAATTTTAAATCAATTATTTTCTAAAAAAATGAGTTGTCAATTGCTATACTCTTTTTGTCAATCATATTACTTTTATAGTCAATAAAACTAATTTGAGTTTTTGAAGTTCAAATTATTTTTTTTTTTTATTTTTTTCCCATAATCTTTTGACTAGAAAATATATTGAAAAAAGGAAAAATTCTAAATAAACACTATTTAAATTTGGAAAAACCAAAAAATTTTGCTAACACATGGAAATGACAAATAAGTTTCAAGAGATTATTCTAAAATTTTGAAATGTTGTGTTTGAACCAAAATACCCCTCAAGGTTTTTTTTAAAGAAAGAACCCTCGTTGGTGCTGGAGTTCCGGCGGCAAGCACCACCCCATCAGCTGGACACTGTCCGCTGGCGGCGGAGCTCTAGTGGCGGGCACTACCCCGCTGACGGCCGGAGCTCCAGTGGCAAGATAAGCAATGAGATTGACTACTTTAACTCCATAAACTTTATCCGGTATCGTTAACAAGTTGAATAAAGGCACTAATAACTTGAGTATTGTGATTGACAAATTGTACTCCTAAGGTTGTTAATGGTTACACTCAAGTTGTCATTGTCAATATTAAAGTTGTCATTACCTTTATTCAACTTGTTAACAACGCTTGATAGGGTTTAAAGAGTTCAAGTAGTCAATCTCATTACTCAATTTGTCAATCCCATTAATCAACTTGTCACCGGAGCTTTGGTTGCCAGCAAAGATTTTTTGTTTTTTAAAAAAAAAACACTTAAGGCGAATTTTGGTAAAAGCACAACATTTCAAAATCACAAATTAGTCCCTAGAGATATATTTGTCATTTACATATGTTAATAGACTTTTTAGAGTTTTCCAAGTTCAAATGGTATTTATTTAGAATTTTCCCTTGAAAAAGTTATCATCTAAATTATTGAAATTATTTTAAGATCAATAAAAATAAAATGGTAAAATAATATATATAAATCATATAATAGTTAATTGTATAATTTATTGAAATGTTTCTAAATCACTACGTAATATTTAGTTATTAATAATAAAATGATTAATATAATCTTTAAAGATTAAATAAGTAGCTTGAAGATACTCCTTGTCACTTTTGCTTCGCTATAGCAGCGCAAAAACGAAAATACCCTAAAAATGGACCTTTCTATGGGTGTTCGCTGTTGCCTTGCTACAGTGAAGCAAAAGCGAAAACACTCCAAAAATATATCTTTCTGACCGCGTTTGCTATTTCTAACAAAGCAAAAGTGAAGTTGTGAAACTGATGTTGTGCGATTAGAAAAAGTGAAGATTCTTGGGCCTTTTAACCTAAAAGGGGGCGCTGAAATTGGATATTCTAGACTGAAGAGCGGCTGGGCCAAAGAAAACTCCTTGGAAGACAGCTTTGAGGTGAAGATTGGAATCTTTGAGAAGGATTCTTGAAGAGATTTGAGAACTTTCCTTGGTTTTTCTTATTCCCCTTCCTTTCTTTCTTATTTTGCTGATATGAACATGAGTTTTATGTTTAGTTTGAGTTTATTTCATATTATGTCTAGCTAAACTTGTCATTTAGGATTATTTTAACCTATTGTATGGATTGAAACTATTAGATTATCTTACTTTTACTAGTTATTGAGACTATATGCTGATTTTTCTCTATGCTTAATGTTATATTGTGCTTGATCACCACATGATTATATTAGTTTAATAGAATGACGTTTGAGAAAGCTATTTTGGTTATAGAACTTGAGAAATATCATGTTAAACTTGAAGTTTATGGATTCAATGGATGGTTTGTTGTTATAATAGAGATATATCTAACAATCTAGTATAGCCTAATGAAGAATTGTTTTGGAAAGATAGTTTTCATTAATTATAAAGAAGAGATTGAATATTTTTAATGAAGATTAAAAATCAATTTTAACTTAAGAGAGCTAAGTTGATGATTTTAGAATTTTGGACTAGTATATAGACTTATTCAACTAGTATAAGTGATTTAACTGCCTAGTTTCATGAAATACAATGAGGAAAAAGTATACTTAAGCCTTTAATCTCTTAAAGTTAGAATCAATTTTCCATTTTCCATTACTCAATTTTATTGTTTTCATCAAAATTCTTTATTTTACTTACTCAATTTCAAATGATTTCATTCAACCTACTTAAAAACATGGTTATAATAATTAGCTCACTTTCGTCATAGTCCTTATGGAACGACACTCTTTTTATCACTATACCATTACTTGCGACCTGTGCATTTGTGGTAAGCTAAATGGTGAAGAAGTAAATAGTGCCGTTGCCAAGAGTCAAACCTGGGTTGCTCGCGTGACACACGGAAATACTAACGGATGAAAAAGAAACACATGAAAAAAATTGACACCTCTAGGGTGATGTTTGTTTGATTAAAAAAGGGAAGAAAGGGATATTTGTCTTCAAAAATTACTTACAGTTTCCTCTTTTGCTGCTAGCCCCTTCCAAGCTTTCCCATCACTTCAACACCTTCTTTGTGCGCCAATGATCTCTAGGTTTTATCATTTAGCTTTCATATAAGTCAAGGGCAATTTAGAGCTTGTTTGGTTCAACCTCATTACATACTTGTAATAGTAATCATGATTGTATTACCAAGAGAAAAGTATTTAGCTGCTCTTTAACATGGTAATAGGGTTTACCATAGTAATGATGATTACCAAAAAATTGGTAATCCTTATTCATTCCTCCCCCTCTAAATACTCATTACCATCTCATTGCATGGTTAAAAGTGTCCAATTTATCCCTTAATTTCACATGTTGATAAGCTAAATATTTGCATATTTATTTTCCCTTATATAATGATTTTATGGATGATATTTGAGCTTAATTTAATGAATTTGGGTGTAACTAATAAATAAATAATGATTTTGGTATGAAATAGAATTTCTTTAAAAAAAATACTGAATTAGACCCTCTTTTAGTTTTCAAACAATATCCAGAGTTCTAGATGTCGGATTGAGAAGTTCTTTATATAGATAAAAAGCTAAGAAAGAGCTCTATAACTTTTATATTGAGATCAAGACCCAGTTCTATCTCAAGGGTTTCAAATTTTGCTTGGAAGTTGAGAGCGGAAATCATCTACCATTCCACCAACCATTCCATCTACCACTTCATCTTTCTTTTCATCTACTGCTTCATCTACCACATTTCATCTACCACATTATCTTCCTTTTCACCTACTATTTCATCTATCACATTTCATCTGCCACCTCATCTTCCTTTTCACCTACTACTTCATCTACCCTACTCCATTCTTCCCTATAATAGCCATCATCTCTTTCACATTTTACACAACAATTTCATATCCATTACTCTCCTCTTTTCTTCACTTACAACTATTTCATATCCATTACTTTCCTCTCCTCTCCACATATACTATATTAGAGTTAATTTTATGCATCGTATTTAATTCCTGCATGCCTCCTACATGGAAGGCTTAGGTAATCCTTCTTTATGGATGGTATAGTTGCCACCTACATGGAAGGTTTTACCTTCTAAAAGGACGGCTAGATTTTCTCTATTTTCATGCATCTTTTGGTTGTATATTTATGTTTTAGAATTTAATATTCAAGTTTTATGCAATGTTTATGAAGTTTGCAATTTATTTTATTTTTGTTTTTAATTTCATCATGAGCTAAATTTCCATTTTCCTAGGGTGATAACGTAGCTTTCTAATAACGGATTGAATCTTAACTTATTAAATCTAGTTTGAATTTCTCCTTCATGATTGAGTTTTAATTATTATTCTTAATGCTTTTGATTGATTGGCTATCTTTTGAATGATTTCAATATGTATGTTGAGACCAGAAGGATATGCATGTGTATAGATCCTATAATTAAAATCATGACTTGCATATGAAATATTAATATAATCATATGAGTTGTGTAGTCTTACTGAGTTCCATAAATCTTAATGCATAATTGATTGCTTAAATTCATATAGGAATATATTGGATTAGCAATTAATTATAGAATTGCTTGACCTTGGAAGAGGCTAGTAATTAAATTAGGGAAACTTGACTATCAATCATATGGAATAAATTGGTCTAGAATAGGTAAGTGATTCAATCTGAAATTTGTTAAGTGAAATCTAACCCCAAAGGCTTTTTCTCATAGTTGTTTTCATATCATTTGCACTCACATTTAATCATCTTTTATTTTGTACTCTCAATCAAGAAACGAAAAACCGGACCGGGCAATGAACCGGTCACAGCACGGGTTTAAGGGTTAATGGGTCAACCGGGGTCTAACTGGTAGTTGAACCGGTTATATTAAAATATTATAATTTATTAGTGGCAATATATATTAATATATTTTTAAACTTCTATAGATAAAAATGAAGATTTTTAGAAAAAAAACTTAAAATCTATTAATATGAGTTATAATGCATATACTAATGCAACGATATCTCCTTTTTTATAATTATTATATCTTTTAAATAATTTTTTTCATTATCTTCTTCAATTTTTTTATATTTGTTTTTTCTTTACCTATTTTTCTCTTCATTTTAGTCTTCAACTTCCAATTTTCCCCTTAAAAAAGCAAAAAATAAAAAATAATGAAACCGGTCTGACCGGTTGAACCACCGGTTTTACCGGTTCTGACCGGTTCAACCGGTTTCAGACCGGTTCGACCGGTTCTCCAGTTCAACCATCAAACCAGACCGGACCACTGGCCGGTTCCCGGTCCGACCGGTAGAACCGGCCGGTCCGACCGGTTGAACCGGCCGGTCCGGTTCAGTTTTTCATACAGTGCTCTCAATCACCAATTAATCGATCGATTAAATAGAATTAAAATTACTTATTTTGGTACTTAGTTATCAATCCTCATGGAAACGATACTCTACTCACTTCTATATTACTTGATTACGACAGTGTACACTTGCATTATTTAATAGACCATTTACACTCATAACACGTGTCTTTATTTCACTTGTCTCATTTCACTTATCACATTATCCCATAACTGCTACCGCCACTACCTCCTCCTCCGCCACCCCCATCGCCACTACTACCTACTCATCCTCCACTGCTGCCCTTGTCACCCCTATCACTACCACTACCTCCTCTTCTTCCACCGCCACTGCCGCCACCTGCTGTTGCCGCCATTACCTCCTCCTCCTCCACCTTACCACCGCCGCCACTACTTCCTCCTCTTCCATTATCACTGCCGCCACTACCTCCTCCTCCATCGCTACCGCCACTTTCATCGTTGGCACCACTGCCACGACCTCCTCCTCCTCCACCAAACCCTGTCTCCACCACCTCCACCATTTCCACCGTTGTTGCCACTATCACGACCTCCTCCTCCACAGCTGCTGTCGCCGCCACTATCTCCTCCTTCTCCACTATCGTTGCCACCACCTCATGTCGTCACCTCCACTACCTCTTCCTCCACTGTTGTCACTGTCACCACTTGCCATAGTCATTGCCATCGCCATCGCCATCGCTGCACCACCATTATCGTCTTCCACCACCACAACCATCGCCATCGGACAATCCTCAGTTAGTTAGCGTGACGGTTATGATGAGGCCGCGCGATAGCTCTTAATTATTGTTTTCTACAAATATTGTATTCAAAATAAAATATACTTTGTGTGATATATTAATTTTAAATAACTATTAAAATAATAACTTATTGCACTTTGCTTAAAAATCAAACCAAATACTAGCCCTATAAATAATATTGCATTACATTATCATTGCACTGCATTATAAGATGTAATGGAATCGAATCAAACAGACCCTAGTTGTTAGGCCTAAATATTCATATTCCAAATTGATGCTTTACCCCTCATTTATCCTTTGTCAAATTTTAATAATCTTCCAGAGTTTTATAAGCTTAAAGGGAATTTATTTATCTTTTTTTTTATGGTTTATGCAATGGACCATTTTTGGCCTTCGGTGCACCCACCTTCCAGGTATTCGGCGTTAACCTGAAGGCCAACGCCTGATTTACCGACATGGGCCCCCGACAACCGACTAGTCCTGGCGCCCCCAATCTGATAGGCCCGACAGGAATTCACCTCTTTGAGGCGCCCCAGGGAAGAGAGCTCCCAATGGAAATTCTTTACACCTTCCGTTTCCTGGGATTGAACCCAGGAACGGATTGGTGTGGGGCAGATGCCTACCCATTTGCGCCAACTTCCGTTGGTATTTATCTTTTTCCCTAACAACAACAACCACAACGTTACTTAAATTCGCTCTTTCTTTCCTTTATTTCTATTTCCATCATTATTATTTTATAACCTCCTTTATTCTCAAAAATCATTTTTTGGATAAATTTCCTTTATTTAATTAGTTATATGGTAAGATTCCATTCACCATGAATTAATCTCTTTCTCAAATTATTTAAATTATAAGAATAAAAACTAGGATGTTACGCCTCTATGCTTCGAAAGAGCTTACAAAAATATTTACAGGTTACCCACCAACAAGATCCTTACATCGGAAACAAAATTCAAACTCACAACCTTATATGTTTGGATAAATTTCCTTTATTTAATTAGTTATATGGTAAGATTCCATTCACCATGAATTAATCTCTTTCTCAAATTATTTAAATTATAAGAATAAAAATTAGGATGTTATGCCTCTATGCTTCGAAAGAGCTTACACAAATATTTACAGGTTACCCACCAACAAGATCCTTACATCGGAAACTAAATTCAAACTCACAACCTTATATGTTATGAGCCAACTCCTTACTAACTAGACAAACTTTTTAGCCTACATTGATTATTTCTAAGTAAACTTATTTTCTTATATTCAGATGGAATGAAGACATTCGCACAATTATCAAGGAGATTTCCTAATTTTACTCTGGCGTAACTTAGTGGAAGTTACCGCTCTAACATATTATTGCTTTTTAGTTCTTTTTGGCCTAGATAGTATCTATCAAAAAGTGCTTATGGGTTTAATCGTGACAACGAATAGGAATTACAAAGAGCTTGTCTTTTCTTCGTACTTTAGATCCAAATGACTCATCCATGTCAAATTCTTCAATCTGCATTCCATTAGGAAGCTTCCAATCAAAATGGCAAAGCAATTGAGCCAGTGACTCCTTAATAAGAGTTGTGGCAAAAGTGATTCCTGGGCATATCCTCTTTGTAATGCCCTAATTTTTTATTAAAGGATAATCATGATTATTGTGGATAATTATGAATTTAATTTGAATTATTATGTGTTTTATGGCAATATTAATTAATATGTCATAATTAGTGAAAAATTGAAAGAATGGCCATAAGTTAGTGATTAATGGAGAAATTAATTACTAACTAGGAGAGAAATGAGATGTGTAATTAGAATGGCTAATGGAGGGATTAAAGTGATTAATTGGGTGATTACTTTATGAGAACAAACCAAATTCTGACACGTGTCAAGTGGATATGAGGAGAGAGGTAATGGGAAGTCAATTAACCATAAAATATTCAGTTTTTCTCTCTCTTTCTTCCCTCCATTTGGTTGACAAGAGAGTATGGGAATGTGTGTGCCATCATCATTTCATCTTCAACCTCCTTCTCTCTCTCATTTTCTCTCTCAAATTCGTCCTCTATTTCTGCAGAAAAGGGAAGAAGAAGCTTGGTGAAATAGATAAGCTTTTGACCCTCTAAATGACCTCTAATGGAAAAATGCTCTTCTATAAAGTTGTTCCTTGTGTTGAGAGCTTCATTTTCATGTTTTTAGTTTGTCCATTTGGTGTTTTTTGAGCTCTCATGAAATTTTGGACTTGGGTGAATCAAGGAACTCCTTTAGGGAAAGTTATAGAGGTGAGTAAGACAAACATTTCTATATAGGTTTTGTGGCCATTGGTTGAGTTTGGATTTTCTGGAAATTTTTCCTTGAATTTTGAAAATGAGGGTTATTATGTTGTTGGCATGTTGTTGTCATGGAATTAGTGCCTTGTTTAGTGTTTTGAATGAATAGAATAGAATTGAGGCTTAAAGGTGAAGTTTGGGAACTTTGTGTTGGTTTTGTGCATTAGGCAAAAATAGGGCATGCAATTGGGTTGTGATTTTGGTCATTTTGAGGTTACCATTGTGTTCCTTGTGAAAATTTATGTGGGAATAAACTTGATTGTTAATTTTGGAGCCATTGGACACTTTGGTAGAAAATTGGAAAATCTGTCTTGTGTGAACTCTGTCTGGGCGGTCAGTTTGCACTAGCGTTTTGAATGACCAAATGGTGTTGGAAAATTCTAAAACTTTCCAATCTTAAATTTCACATCCCAAGCTTCAAAATGGATACATATTTTGTGTCATTTCGTTTAGTATTATGGGAGATATGATTGTCCAAAGTTTGGGATGGAAACAGAACTTTGTTTTGGAGTAGTGTTGAGTTTTGGGTAATTCTGGAATTTTGTGGTGATTTATGGTTAAGGTCCATATTTTTCTAATAAATAGGACTTAAATACCTTTCATTTGGCTTTGGAATCATCTCGTTTCGATGTTTCTAGAATTAGTTATGAATTTTGGAAGTTCAGCCAATAATCAAGGAATTTCTTGGCCGCGGCCCAAACCTTTTTGACCTGATTCTGGCCGCAGCCCATGGGTGGTTGGCCGCGGCCAACCCCTGTGTTCCAGCACTTTGAGTTTTCGAAAGGAGATCTCTAAAATATTGTTTCCCAACCTTTTAGGGCTTCTATTAGAGGCATTTGTGGCCTCTTAAGGGTCAATTATGATAACCAAATTTAAGTGTTATGAAGTAAATTAAGTCTTGGAATAGAGTATAATTCTTCGTCCTCAATTATGATTCTAGGATTTGACATTTGCTCTACTTGGGAGAGACCGACGCTAGGACACGCCCGGAAAGACCAAGGTTGTGACTCTTCTCTTTTATTGTGTATGATGTTTTGGTATGCATAACTTATCATTGAACTTTGTGAACTGTGTGCCATGGTCCATTACGGCGTGAGCACCTCAGCGTGAGCCGTATAGGGATTGACGTTGGTCATCTCTAGGTCGGCTGTTGAACTGCCGTCGTAATCAACATTGATTTTTTGTGTATCCGACCCGTGGGGCGGCGTTTGTGAATCCAACCGTGGGTTGTGTGTTGATCTTGCCTGTATGGCTTGTGTTATGAAATGCTTTATATGAATCCCAGCTGTGGTGAAATATATTATGTGGATTGTTGTGATGCAATGTAGCGTGAGCAATCATAAGGGATGACATGTGTCATACTAACCATTGCTGTTGTAATTGCCGTTGTAATTGCTTTGTGTGGATAATGATTTTATTTCATGCCTTATTGTTGTACATACTATGATTGATTTGACACTACGGGGATTCCTTAGAATCTCACTCTCCCAAAAAATGATGTTTTAGACAGGACAGAAGGATCGAAGAGAAAGCGGGTGACGAAGAGTAGTTAGAGCTCTGGTTTAGGAGTATACTTTGGTTATTGGTTATCATATAAATCATTTGAATGTTTTTGGGAAACAATTGTATATATTGGGATTGGTAGTATACTTTTGTGTAATCCCCAAGTTAAGGGTAATGAATTTTGGTCTTTGTGCCTTTATAAAACCCTTATTAATGAATGGAACCCGAGTCTGTTGGGAATTTGTGTAATATCCCAAAAAGTGATTAAGGGCTAATGACTTTAAAAGTGGATATAATTATTGTTGAATAAACACTTTTGGAGAATGTGTGATGGGAATTTGGATATTTTAATGATTCCAATGGCTTCCTTATGAAAATTCATGTGGGGAGAGTGTTTATTGTGAAATTGGAACCATTGGGAACAATCATGCTAAAGTTGAAAACTCTGTCCATTGAAACTCTGTACAGGGCAGCCAATTTGTATGGACGTTTTAAATAGGCAAATGGTGTCTAAAAATTCTGAAATTTTCCAGTATTAAAGTTCACATGTCAAGCTTCAAAATGAACATATAATTTGTATCATTTTGAGTTGTGACCTAAGAGTTTTGGATTTTTGAAGTTTGCCCAGCGAAATTAATTATTTTCTGGAACAGTATGCAAAGATTGAAATTCTGGGAATTTTGTGGTGATTTACAGTAATGGCCAATATTTTTCCTATGAAGAGGACTTAAATATATTTCATTTGGCTTTGGGATCACCTCATTTCGATTTTTCTAGAATTAGTTATGATTTTTCAAAGTTAGGGCAGAAAATCTGCCAGAATTTCTGAGAAATCCGAAAATGGGAAATTAAAAATTATGACATCATCATATTGTATGATGACATCAACATGGAATTAAAACCAATTACACCATCTTCATCAGCCATTCCCGACCCCATTCAGAAAACAAAAAGACGTGAGAGAGAGCTTGGAGAAAAGAGAGAAAAGAGGAAGAAATCTCGCAAGGTAAGCCGATTTCTCTGACGATCTAGCTCCTAACGCGTACAATCCTTCTCCTAAGCTATTCCTCTATGTGAATTAAGGTTTTGAAGCAAATAATTTGGTGTTTCAAAGAGGCTAGGGTTCAGCCAAATTTGAGAAAAGCTAGAAGGAGCTTGAGGTAACTTCCAAACTTTCGTATATTGCTTATTCTGGCTGTTGTGGGCAATTTAATCGGTGAAATTTCGCCGGATTGCCATTGGTTTTAAAGTTTGGAAATGAGGTGGCCTAGGGGTTATGCTGCCCAAATTGGGTCTTAATGTTAGTTGTAACCTAATGTAATGGTTAATAAAGTGGTTAGGAGTAGAAAGGAACGCGTTTACGGAGCCGAAATCGTAAAACCCCAATTTTTCCCGGAGAACATGTATATTTCGGCCAAGGCTGTAAATGGGTCTTAGAGTTGGATTTTCAATGATTTGATGATTCCATTGGATTCAGTGGGCGAAAATAGGTGGGGTTACAGTTGGGCACTTTTTCAAAAAAGGCCGAGAAAGCATAATTACGGAAACACCCCTAAAACCCTAAAAGTAGGGCTGCCAAGGGCAATTTCGTAATTTGATATTGAATTTGATAATTCTGAGTACGGAAATGGATTCCTTGGGCGGAAATATATTAGGATAGCCCATATTAGAATTTCGAGAAAAGTGCAACCGGTCCGGGTATGGCGGGCCCAGGCCGGGTCCCCGGGGGTATTTTTGTAAATTTTCATTATAGACTCATATAACCCTAAGTAACACTATGGAAGTGTCTAAATAGTGCATTTGGAATTGTAGGATTCGATATTTGCCGCCCTCGTGAGCCAACTACGCCAGCGAACGTCAGAAAGGAACGAGGTAGTGACTTTTCTTTTGTACCATATATGATGCATTGTATGTGTGTTATATCGTTGATTTGTAATGAATTCGTATGCTGCGACATCTGTGGATTTGTGTTAGCACTGTCATTCCAATAGTCCCTGAGTACCTAACAACGGTTCGGGTTAGGGCGGTGTGCCTCCCCGGCGGAGAAAGGGGATGAGGATGAGGTGTGATATATATGATTATGTGAGCCGAAAGGCTATTTGTGGAGGCCGACGGGCCATTTGTGAAAGCCGAATAGCTGTACGGGCTATAAGGCTATATGTATGCACTGCCACGCCAATAGTCCCTGAGTAGCTAACAACGGTTCGGGTTAGGCGGTGTGCCTTCCCGGCGGAGAAAGGGGATGAGGGTAGAGTGTGATTTGTGGTGCTGCTGCTGTATGATGATTTGCTTACATGCTGTGTGCTTATGTGTGGTATAAATGTTTTGTTACTACTGGGATTCTCTTGAATCTCATTCTTTCCTTTAACTAACCTTTCAGACAGGGCGAGTGGCTCTAAGGAGAAGCGTACGACCCGGAGCGGTTAGAATCCTGTAGGGACATCTATTTTGGTTATGTTGGTTAAACCTGTTGGACAGGGTGTCTGTATATTATGTTGGTTGTAAAGAATAGTTGAACGTAGTTGTGTAGTCCCCTATATGGAGGTTGTAAACCCTTTTTGTGTATGAATGGAACCCGGGGGTTGCCGGGATTGCTATTAGATATTCTGATATGAATGAATGTGAATTAACTGCACAGGTGATTATATTCGATAATTGAACTTGAGACCGGAATAGGAAAGAAGTTTTGAAAATTTTATAAAGTCCTTACTTCACAGGGAGTTCTAAATGAGTTTTGAACTATTCGACGGTCTCTAAACCAATTTAATTACGTAATATCGAATTATAATTACGCTATTTAAGGCAGGGGGTTACAATTTGCATTATACTCTGATATTTGTGAATGAAATCAACCTGTACAGGCCATTTAGTATTGAAATGTGAATATGAGCCATCATGAACAGGTTTTGTAAAAGTTTTTGTAAGCCATGATTTTGGGAAGTTTGATTTTGTTTAAGTCTTAAAATCATCTAAGGTCTCTAATTCTACATCTATTACGTGTTTATGAACTAAACCTCGGCCTATGGTGGAAGGGGGTTACACTCTTCCACCCCCAAACGGTATGTATTCAAAGTCTCTTCCTTTGAAATCAATTGGACTATCAACAAACCTCTCTGGTTTGAATCTCTCAGCTTCATTCCAATACATGGGGTCTCTTCCTATGGCCCAAGCGATCACAATGACTCTCATCTTTGTAGGTATCTCGTACCCGTTGATTCCACATTTCTCCATGTTTCTCTTGGAAGTGACAGTACTGCAGGCAGATGTAGCCTAAGAGTCTCTTCCTATGGCCCAAGCGATCACAATAACCTTTTTCTTTGAATACCCTTCTTACCTTTGGTTGTGCTTCTTCCATGACTTTTGGGTTTTTCAACATTTCTAACATTGCCCACTCTAATGTTGTTGATGATGTATCAGTTCCAACTCCAAAAATGTCATGATTAATGATGAATCTGATTGAGTTAAGATTGGCACATCAAGCAGAAACATAGAAGAAATGTCTAGGAATATGGCATACTACTTTCAAGAAAGTCTAGTCCTCTATTAAAAGTATATGGAAGAGCTGGATAACTTATTTATGAAAATTAAAAATTAGTTAAGTTAATTATTTATAATAAATATGTGTTGATTTTCTAAAAATAACCTCTTTAATCATAATTTGCATTGAAACTACTCCTTGATAGAAACTCCCTAATAGGGATAATTCAAAGAAAAAGTTTAAATTTGAGAGAGAAAATTTACATTTAAAACCAAAGTAAACTCTTAAGTAGCTCCCACATTTAGGATGGGGGGAGCACTAAATATTCTTTATGCAATATAACAACTACAATTTCAAACAAATATTCCAAATATGAGAACATTAAATTAAGATGCTAGCCCATAAAAAAACTAATCAAGGCAGGATCTGAAAGCTACTGATAAATATTTGAATGTAGCTGGTTCATCTCTTTTCTCAAATGCAGCATGTTTTAAAATCACTTTAGGATTGTGAAATATAAAATAGATGAATAAGCACATAATTAAAGAAGAAATAAGGTACTCCCCCGTTTCTTAATATAAGACATATTTAACTAATTTGATTAGATTAAGGAAGTTAGTAGAGTTAGTTAATATGACATATAATTTCTAAAATGCCCTAGTTATATTCCTCAATTCCTATTCACTCTCCTCCTTGATTATCATTGAAGGAGTATCAATAGGAGTAAATTAGGAAAAAAAATTTGACAAAAATATGAAAATTTTGTTTTATATTTGAAGTAAAAGCAACTTCCCATGTATATCTTGTATTAAGGATAGGATGAGTACTAACCAGAACAACAGCTTTGATAATGTTGTCAGTACGTTGGGGGGTAAGGATTAGGAAACAAGATAAAGGTAAAGATAAGACATTCGATCATCCTTATCTTTAATGATTAGTTTAAAAAACAGAAAATTAGAGATAGAGCAAGAATTATCCAAGACTCAAAAATTGGAAATAATTAATCAGGGACTTCCTATTAATTTAGAACCAATTCGAGACCATTTAAAGATATTAAGACAAGAATTACAGTTAATAAGTTACCAAATGAAAATTGAATCTGAATTAACTCGAGAAAAAAATTAATGAAGAAGGATCTAGTAAAAGTACTAGAGCCTTAATTAAGCCAAGAGAACCTTTACATGCTTTTTCCCTAGTAATACCGAGTGTTATTGATAAAGAAATAGAGGAATTGAAAGCCATCTTAGCTGAAAAAAAAACAGAAAAGTTGAGAGAAAGAAAAGACGAGAATTAAGGCAAAAAGAAAAAGATGCCGAAGAAAAGAAAAGAAAAATTCTATTAGAGTTAAAGCTCAAATAGAAGAAGAAAGTGATAATGAATCAGAATCATCTACTTCAAGTTATAAAGAAGAGAAAGTTTTAATCGACACAAAAAATTTAGAACTTTCTATAGAAGAATTAATATTTAGAAATTGAGTCTTCTTACAGTATAAAAGAAGAAGAGATAAGTCAAGAATTAACCAATAAGTTAATTGTAGATGCAAAACCGTCAGAATCTACGGTATAGCAAGGACAACCTTCTAGACAAGGTTTTCAACAGCCAAGAAATTATAATATAGAAAGAAATCAAGAAATTGGTAATAATAATCAACCAATAAGAGATTATAGATATTATAGATATGAGCCAAGCGATAACCTAATGGAATTTGTAAGACCCAATGGAGTTATTCTAAACCTAGATTGTGAAATAGATCTAGAAGCTAAGATAAATGCCTAGATAAAAGAAAATACCATAGTAGCCATCGCTAAACAATTTAATGTTTCACAAGCATTAGATTATCTAATGATGACAACCCAAGGACAAACTGATAAATATTTTTAGTCTTTAAATACAGAAGTTAAAAATAACCTAAGAACTTCCTCAAATATCCAAGAGTTAGCAACTAAAATAGAAAATCTTATATTATGGGAATGGGTAGGAGACCCTAAACAAGAATCCCTAGAAGATTGGACTAACCGAAAAACCCAAGAAGCCATAAGAAGGCTTAATGAATTAGCTATGTGTTATCCATGTTATTTGGAACAATATATATGTAATTTCCAAGACATCTTCTAAGAAGGTAGATTTGGAGATCCAATAATACAGGAATATGATATATATTCAAAATTATTCTTCTAGAAAATATATGAGCCATGGGGATCTCAGATAGAAAAAGACTACTAGGCTTACTATAATAATAAGTATAGTTCAACTGACAATGATACCTTAGGTCAGAAGATAAATTTAGTCGAGAATGGTTTAAAGATGCTTGTTTAAAACATTTAATGAACCAAAAGATAGAAAAATGGAGACAAACCAAGGGTTTGTGTTGTAATCAAATCCTAGAAAAAACATGGGGTTGTAAACCACAATTCTATGAAAAGAGACGAAAGAAGACAAAGAAATGGAAACCTACAACGGTTAACCAAAAATCCAAGAAAAAATATCCTAAATATGGATATTGGAGAAAAAAGACAAGTAAATATAAACCCAAGAAAGTATGTACTTGTTATATATGTCAAGAAAAAGGACATTATGCAAATGAATGTCCAAATAAAGATAAGAAAAAGAAAGAAACTAAAGTGTTTGAAACTTTAGAAGAACAATGATTTTACCCTTGTGAAGAAGATGAATATTTAATTTCAGAAAATGAATGCTCATTTTATGAAATTGAAAGTGATGATGAAACCAAGAGTGAATCTAGTTTTTATGACTAGTGAAACACATATTTTTAATAGTCGGTTAGAATCCAAGATTCAGAAGGAAGAATTTGATCTCGAACCATCAAGTATCTTTAAAACCAAGATCTTAAAAGATGCATTTAAGAAACATAAATCACAATTGTTTGTGATAAGAAAAATCCAAGAACCAATAAGTGTAAATCAAGCCACCTTTGGGTATGCTGATATACCCTTATTAAAAAATGAGATCGCTGAAGAAGAACTTGCGAAAACCAATAATCCAAGAATTCAAAATATTTATATAGCAGCTGTACAAATTTTGGAAAAAGCCTGTTTTAGGTAAGGAATAAGTACACCAATCCAAGTCTACCTTATGGATGATAGAATAATATCCAATATAAAACATGCTACAATTGGCATAGTTTTAGGAGATTTAATCTATCAGAAATTAAAGTTTGTAATCCAACCAAACTTTAGTTAACTAGACGAGAACAAAATAAAGGAAGAGCATTAAAACTTTGTTATAAGCTCTCAGGAATAGACATGATGGAAGGAAGTGATGTCATGACTATAGAATCCAAGGTTCTGTATGCATTTACAGAAGATCATAAAATTACTTGAAAGTCTGAAGAAAGGGTAATGTTCCCTTCAATATCCAGTTCTTTCTTATGAAATGAACCTATACCCACAGATGATAGGTACATTCCTCAAGAAATAATATTAGAGGCATCCCGTAATAGGTCTCTAATACCAAATCCAATACATGTTCCCAGATTATCATTTGATCAAGGAACAATAATAATTAGAAATCCTAGAGCCATAACTAGGAGTCAATCTAATATAAATCCAAGAATAGAAATCGGAGAAAATAGTAAATATAAGGTTTTAATATCAATAAAGAATGAGAGAGTTATGCAAAAATGTATAATTAATACAGGAGTTCAGTTTTCACATATTAAAGATTCTTTAATATCTCAAGCTGTACCTGTAAGACTAGAAAATGCAAGGACATATAATCCTTTAGAAATAGTCGAGGAAGAAGTTGAATTAGGAATACCCTTCCTAACAGAGAATAATCAAGAGTTGATATTAATCCAGAAATTTGAATTAATGTCTATTCCACAAACTGAGATCCTTTTGGGAAAAGATTTTATAGATGCAAATCAAGTAATAATTCATCCAAGCCACTTAGAAATAAATGGATTTAAAATCCCAAAGGCTAGGTAAAGAAACACCTTATATTAAGGTTTATTTCCGAGCTAAAAGATATGATTGTCTTCTAAATACAGGATGTACCATTAATTTGGTAAAACATCAATTCAGTCAAGAAAAATTAATTGGATTAACTCCAATTAAAGCAAATGATTTTCATAACAAAGAAACCCGTTATGATAAAGGATACCAGCACCTTTATTTGCAAATAGGGGATGTTGAATTCAGAATAAATACATTTTATCATTATCCAAATATAAGATGTGATTTTATTCTGGGAATCCGAGCGATGAGGCAAGCTTTTAAGTTAATTAGTTTTGATGTTAATAATGTATATTTTATTACTCATTGCAATACGAGTTTTAAAGTTGCATTATTAAATATGCCAGTAATTCATCATTATACTCAAAGTTTAACAGCTCAGCCTGGTGAGTTAGTGATGAAAACAAACAAGAATTCTGATAATTTCAAAATATCAGAGCATCTTAAGTATTTATTAGAAAAATGTTTTGAAGAAAATCCAAGGGCTTTTGCAAATAGAAAAAATTATGTTGCAAACATAGAATTAAAAGCCGATGTTCCGGTTTATGAAAAACCAAGAAGGTATTCAAAGTTAGATTTAGAAGATTTTCCAAAAGTCGTGGAAAAACTTGTAAAACTAAATTTGATACGATCTTCTAAGAGTCTATGGAACTGTCCAGGAATTTTAGTAAGAAACTATTCAAAACAGAAAAGAGGAGAACCAAGATTTGTAATAGATTACAAACCTTTGAATAAGGTTGTTAAGTCTAATACTTATCCTCTCCCAAGGAAAGATGTTCTTTTTGATAAGATCAAAGATGCGGAAATATTTTCAAAATTTGACTGTAAGTCAGGATTTTATCAAATAGAACTCGAATAAAAGTCGAGAGAATGCACTGCATTCAGTGTACCAAATGGACATTATGAATGGAATGTTCTACCAATGGGATTAAAGACAAGTCCTGCTATCTTTCAAGAAAGAATGGATCAAATCTTTAACCCATATAGATATTTCATTTTGGTCCATATTGATGATATTTTAATATTTTCAAAAAGCCCAGAAGAGCATAGGAAACATTTATTTGTTTTTGCTTGTAAAGCTTTTAAAAATGGTTTAGTTTTATCCAAGAAAAAGGCTGAAATAGGAAAAGCCCAAATAGAATATTTAGTCCTAACTATTAAGCCTAATGATTTGCCCCCAACACGGCCTCTTGTCTTCACGGGCTCCACCTTCTCAGCTGACAGACCTTCGAAGAATTGGATATCTTTTATGGAATAGTAATTTGTCCGGTTATCCGGGCGATTTCCTGCACCTATCCTTTCTGCTCTCGGATATCAATTTAGGAACATATTGATAAAAGGGAGTAAGGATCCCTTAAATTTATTAATCAAAACTAATGTACATTGTTCAAGGAAAAACAGAGTACATAGCTTGTTGTTTCCAGCTGTGCTCTGTGGAAAAAACCCTGATTGTCTTATATGTGCTCTCGACTAACGAGTAACCATAGTTTTATAACTCAACTATGATTACCTTTTTACAACCCTAATTACCGACACTAGGTACTTTCTATTGGAATCTTGGGTTGCTTTATCTTTATCTTGTCCTTTTGTAATTGTTGGCCGACAATCAGTGATGGGTGGCCGACAAAGAGGATAGCTGTGCTTATCTTCTTTTCTCCGCATTATGATACAGAGATTCTCCTTGACTTTTTCGCTTGAGCATATCTAGTTGCTCCGGATTTTTCGGCTATAGGTGACAGCTAACTCATCACGCCTCTTTTCATTGGATTCTTTCTCTAACAGTATATTACTGCCGATTCCGTGATGTGGTAGGTCCATACTTTACCATCTTCAATAATTTCATACATCTCAAGAAGATAAGGGATATATCCTGCTGCTCTTCTGAGATAAACATAATCTTCACTAAATTCAGCTTTCAAATCCAGCTGACTTTTCTTTATTTTTAGATTAATCTGCTCAATATTTCCAATTGTCCCTACTTGACAGATATAAGGTCCTGCAAAAGAGAACTTGGGTGGAACTATAGTAAATTTTACAAATTTTGTCTTGGATGGTCCAATTTTGTCTAGCTCTTTTAGGGCTAAGACAATTGGCTTGGGTAAATCTTCAGCCTGGGTATGGTTTTCGAAATAGGTTAAAGATAAATATCCATAATTAAATGCAAGTTTATCTATTTCTTTGGGTGCTCCACACAATGATAAGACTTTTGGATAAAAACTTCCATAATCTACGGCAAAGGTTTTGTTGGATTCTTGGTTATTCCCTTGATTTAAGAGAGTAATACTCGAATGTATTCTAACAAGAATTGTTCTCGGGTAACTCAGGAAACTGTTTAGGATGAGGGGGTAACTGTTGTTCTTTTTCGGCAAAATTAAACCCTAACTTAACAGTCTTTTTCTTCGGTACGTGCACAAAATGTCCAGGTAATTCTTGGGTTAATTTATCTAAATCAGGATTTATGGTCTCCTTGACTTCACAGACCTTAACCTCAATTAAAGTCTCAGCCTTGGATCCTGACTTATTGAGACTCAGGCTATCTTGCCTTTGTTCTTTGGATAATTCATTAGAACCCTGAAGGGAAGATTCTTCTTTATCCCCTTTGCTTGAGTCATTGGAACTTTTATTAGTTTTAAGTTCCTCATCACTTTTCTTGGATATTGTAGAAGACAAAGCTTCTGACTTTCTCCCTTCCAGTATTCTACCAGGAAGACTTTTCTCGCTTAAACTAAAAGAACTAGCTAAGTCTTTCTTGACTTCGCTCAAAGGACTGGAATTCCTTATGAATTGATTCAAATCAGTTCTGAGTCGTATTGTAATTATTGGATTTGATAAGATGGATTAGTTTATTTTACCATGTGTTATAGCCTTCATTTTTCATAATGATTGGCTTTCTATAGTCCTACTAGTTCAATAAGGGACCCATGTCGTGTGAGTTCTCAAAATAAAACTAGGTTAGAAAATGTAGCGTAGTAGCTCAACCTAGATCGTTCTTGTGAGGAAATTAATTTCCTAAGTAGTAAAGTGATAAAAAACCTTAAAGTTGTGAGAAATCATTTTGAGAATTTGATTTTTAAACTAATGAAGTAATCTAAGCTAAAGCAATATTTTTGTATTTTTCAGTTTTTAAAATAAAGTAGCAAAAAGAATTGAAATTAACACTAATAACAAGATAAATTCAATTAACTAAAATAATGATGGAATGAAATTCTCTTGAGTTGAGGTTTTAGTCTTCCTTGCTTGCTAATGATATGAATTCCATAATGAGTCAAGAGGATGGAACTAATCTACCACTAGCTCCATACTTGTAATAATCATTTAATTCATTCTACCGAAGCAATTAAATGAATACTACCAAATAATTCAAACTCAAGGAGATGAATAATCAACTTCCAATTCTAGCTTGTAATTACCATTACAAAAGTTCAAAGCATTCGGTTTAGTCATTTACAATCCACTTAACCAAGTTGGAATAAACAACTCAACCTACTCCTAATTTGAATCATACAAAGCGTAATTAATCAACTCCTAGCTCAATCACCAAGTTTATTCACTTGGTATAAAATAATCTAGATCACAATTACATACTTAACCAAGCTACATAATCATGAACTAGAAAGAGAGCTTAAAGGAATTCCATTGAAGTTTAGAAGCTCAAACCATTACCCAACTCAAGGAAATCACCAAGACTTAGCTACTCATGGAGGAGGAGGAAGATGAAGCTTGATGAAGGAAGAAGGATTTAGCCATGGAGAACCAAAAACAAGATGCAGAATTGGTCTTCAAATGCTACACCCAATGACTCTCCAAGTGCAGGTGTAGCGCCTCCCTTTATTTCCTTTCTCCATTCATGCTTTTCAATTTACTTTGGTCAACAATTTCGGCTGTTCTCACCTCTTCCTCTCTTCTTTTATTCCATTCGGTTGAAGCTTTTCCCAACGTGTTGCAGCTCCTTTTTCAATTTGGTCATTATTCTTTTCCTTCAATAGCCATTGCCTCTCTCCTTTCTTCAATCTTTAATCATTTCCTCTTTCATTTCTACAAGTCTCTACATCCTTTTCTTCCCTTTTACATTCGGTCAACAGCCTTCACGATTCCCCCTTCATCAATTTGTTCCATGCTTTCTTTATTCATTTCGGCTGCCCCTCCAACCTCAACAGCCGCCTCTCCTCCTCCCTTTATTTCTTGTTTTTCCTCCCCCTTTACTCGGTGCTCTCTTCTCCTCTTTTATACAGTCACCAAACCCTTGTATCTCTCAATTGTCCGCTCCTTTCTATTAATTTGGTCCAGTAGCTTCTTGGGTCAGCTCTCTAATTCTCCTAATTTAGTCCACCTTGCTTTCTTTTATTTCAATTCAGCCTACACCTTCAATTCTTTTCCATCGGTCCAGCTGTTCTCTTAATTTATTTAGACCATCATCCTCTTCTCTTTAATTGGTCCAGGCCCTTTTCTTTCATTCATGTGGGTCCCCATTCGGTCCAGCATCTCTCATAATTCAGCTGCTTCCTACCTCTTTCATTTCAGTCCAACAGCTTCCTTTATTCAATTATTTCGGTCAGCTCCTCTTTCTTTAATTTTCATTTGGTTTAACAACTTCAGTCCAACTTCTTTCTGTCTTTATTCAACCATTTAGGCTCCTTCTTGTATTCTCCAAACAGCTACCTCTTCAATACAAAACCCATGGTCCCCACTTGCCTCTTTTTTTCCTTCAATTCTCTCTAGGTTAAAAGTGAGTTGTGTAATGTCATCACCTACAAAATTATATTCATAAAGGTAATATTTTGTGGTCACAATTAAAGAAATAATAGGAATAATAAATATTAATTGAAAATATAACAATTTAACCACTATAATTCTCAAACTATTCTTTCACTAAAATCTCACATTAACACTTGACTTTGTCCAAAATATTCAATTAAATCCCACAAAAACCTAAGATTAATTAATAAAAATATATAAATATTGAGCTCTATCACTACCCTACTGGTTCAATGAGAGGCTACGATACTCCACTGGTTCAATGAATGGGAAAGACCCATGGTTTGGGCATATACTCTGTGGATTTTGGCCGGTCCTCATCACATGACCATTGAGCTTTTGAGTGGCCAGTAACATGGATAGTAACTTAACATATGGGTCTAGTTGGTAGAAATAAGGTGGTTCAGTTGGATTGGTGAGAGAAAACTTGGGAATTGTGGTACGGAATTTATGATATGGAAATTCTGATATAGAAATTGTGATATAAGATTTGTGATATGGAAATTGTGATATAAGATTTGTGGTATGGAAATTGTAATATAGAAATTATGATATGGAATTTGTGATATGTAAATTGTGATATGAAATTTGTCATAAAGAAATTCTAATATGAAATTTGTGATATGAAAATTGTGATACAGAATTTGTGATATGGAGTTGCGAAATGGAATATGTGATATAGAATTTTGTAAATTACATATCTAATACTTTGTTATATAAATTGTTCCACTTGACATCTCACAAGCACATATTAGTATGTGTAACGAGTTGGATAGCTAGTTATTGAGATTTTTGTCCAATCCCGCTGATTTAACATTTTTCAGGTCATAATTCTTCTACGAGTTAACTGGGGAAGGCTCTGAAGGCTTGATTATTGTGGTAATCTCTATAAACCCTCCTCCTTTTTATTTATGTGATGAATTGTTGTGTATTGCCACTGTAAGGCTCATCTTGCATACTTTGATATGATATTATGTTTTAGATTATACTATTTTCCATTATGGATAAGTAACTCTTATGGATATTTGAGAAAAATGTTGTTTAAGTAATGTGATAATGGAGTTTGATATTGGGCTTGTGATTGAATAATTATATTCTGGACTTTGAGAAATCCAAGGCCCAAGTGAGAAATCCAAGGCCCAGTGTGTTGATTAATTATAGTTTAGTTTGTGAAGCAATGAGAAGAATTTTATCATCCATGATAAATTTTAAATGACTAATTTATTCTTTTCTATTATGGATAGATATCTGCAGTGATTTAAATTCTTTATAACCATAGTAGTGTTTTCAAATAGTTGGTTTAACTCTTTTTTTTTTACCTTGATTAACTTTTGGAAAAAGAGTTTTAATCTTTTCTACTATAGTAGACCTTCAGATTTAAGTTTCTTTTTTCCGCCTTAGTATTGTTTATTATCTGAAGATTTGATCAAATGTATGGATAATTTAGTTTTAAGAAAAGGATTTTACAACTAAAGTATAGTCCAACAGAAACTTATCGATTTAATTAGATTGTCCCAAGCTCATCAGTTCTTAAAATACACCCAGCCAAAGGTGTAACATTTAAATATGGATTATGGCTCCCCTCCTTAAAAGAACAAAATTAAGGAGGTGTCACATGTTCCATAGCTCTAATACAATCCTGCCAAAAGGAAGACTTGGAAGAAGGGGCCCTAACAAGTACTATCCACTGTGCATAGAGCGATGGCATACCATGTGATAAAAGATATCACCATACAAATTCCTAATGTGATTAAAATAGGACCGAACCATCCAGTTTGACCATAGGAACCATGAACTAGCTATCTAACCAATCTGGTTCGACCGGTGTAATGTTTATTAAGATTTTCCTAATTTTAAAAATTCATATCTAATTCTACATATTTTCAAAAATTACAAATAAGGACTCTATGGAAAGTTTGAGATGTCTACTTTCTAATACAAAAAGAATCACTAAAAAAATATTATCATTTGATGCTAAAAAATTATCAAATTCTAAAACTATTCCAAAAAATATTATTGTTTAAGTTCACTTCCTTAGTGGTTTGATCCTGGTTTAGCTCTAGTTTGACTCTGGTTTGACTCACTGACCCTTAAACTAGTACTCCGATCGGTTCGATGGCCGGTTTGGGTTTAATTACCTTGCAAATTCCTTCTTCTTACTCCAACCTATCATAAATACAACCATCGTGATAGTTATATTCAATCATCAATAAATATAATACATTAAAAGAAAATGCACAATAAATCATACTTCTACTCATATCAAATACATATTCATTCAAACATACCTAAGAGGAAACAATAATCTAATATTACATTAATTATAATTAAATTATTAAATATGTGAATACAATGAGTTATAAAGAAATTTATCTGCGACATTACTTACTTGAGAATTTACTATACACACACATATACATATAATTCAGTCCATTTTTTTTATAAAAGATAGTTATTTACAATCATACACAATTCACAAATATATGAAAAAATATTCAGAAGTCATAGGTAATCACACAAAAAACAACTCTAAAGCTCTCAATAAGAGTCTACAAAGTCACAAACATAAATGTTTATTAATGTATATCTAAAAACTACTCTAGAGTTACTCTAATGCTATTCTAAAGCCTAAATCTACCTTGCAAAAAACAATTATATTCTATAAATATAAATATAAATAAATAAATATATATATATATATATATATAAAATTAAAAATCATTATATAAATGCATAAGATCTAAATGTGTGAAAACAAATATAATATGTGTATATTGATCTGAACCACTGAAAATATGAATCTTACATTCAACACACATATAGTTGGAGTTGGTTCAAGAATTACAAATAAAGTTCACATACAAGTTGGATGAAAAGACCATGAGAGAGTAAAATATGCGACTGTCAGGAAAAGATTAAGGGAAAAACAAAACGTCATGGGTTGTGAAGCATTAAAGACACATTAATGGATGTGGGGTCATAAAGATACAAATAAAAAAAAAAATATACCCACACACTCTCTAAGGTAAAGAAGAAATGGTATTCATGACAAAACAAGATAAAATGTTAAAGACATGGAAAGAGAAAAATAAGGAATGAACAGTTGAAAAGATATGGCTTAGAACTTGAGAGCTATGGAAATAAGGAATTTGAAAAGCAAATGAGAGAAGAAAATGAACCTACAAATCCTAGGGTTGCACATTGAGTGGGAAAATAAGAACTTTTGAGTGGTATCTGAGCCAGTAGTTTTCTTGAAGAGACATTAGTAAAATGTTATAAACAAAGGCGATTAGGAAGAAACCCAGAAATCATGAGTAAACCATCTAGCTCTTTAGACTGTCATACCACCCTTGTATCTTTATTTATTCTTAGAAATCTTCCTTCTTCTGTAAAAAAGAACCCTTGCCAATAAAATAGAAAACCTTGTAGAAGTTACTTTTCTTCCAGAAGATGTGTTAATATCTGAAACTAATCTTCCTCTTTTTAGTTCATACAATGTTTATCACAGATCCAATCATCTCAAGAAAAATATCCGAACCCTCTTGATCACAGGCGACCTCATGCCAAAGAGGTTGTTCAAACCATAAATCTGAAACAGTGCCATCTTCCAGCCACAACAGAGGAACAGTATGCCATCATAGAGATTACACAACCTCTAATTAACCACTGGAGATCTGAAGGATATACCCATCTTCATATGGGAGCTATCCAATGGGCCCTTACTCTCCATGGAAGAAAAGGCATTCCCGCTACTGCCAAAAATGTTTTTGTTGACTCTACCTACAAACACTATCTTAATGCTCTTATTGGTGCTCTTCTGACCACTCTAAGTAATGGAGGTGTTATCCTCACTATTCAGCTAGATTTCAACATCAATCTGCTTGACTCTACCCTATCCATCGGTTTAGGGTTCAAGTGGAGCTAATCAAGACCCCAACACCATCTGGCTACTTTGCAACACAAGGTGGTTTACAATTGCAAAACTACTCTCTTGATCTTCATCTTCCAAACTCTACAAAAGATTTCATGTTTGCTATCTCAAACAGATTTGGTGATACTTCTATCATCCAGATCCCCAAGCAAATCCTCTGAGAAGAACTTTCCCAGTTGATGCCACTTGAGTGGATCAACAATTATAAAAAACTTTTCCATGGGATTCAACCAGATGTTCATACAACCATGCCTCCTCTTATCTAAAGACTACTAGATGGTACCATTAAGACTACCTTTGAAAGACCAAGCCCGCAGGCACCTTCAGCTCCCTTTGGGAGAATTCTCACTCACTCTCTTACTTATACATCTTCTAGAAAAGATCCACCTATAGCATGGGTAGACCAATATGCTAACCCCTTACTATGTTTCTCACTTAAATGATCGCTTTTTATGGGATGTACCGGGTTTAGGTATTTGTGACCTTGACTGTGAGTGTGATACTCCAAAATGGTGAGAAGAGTCTGATGATGATGAACAAAGACTTTACCCATACAAATACACAACCAAGTAGGCCAAGAAAAACAAATCATTTAAAGGATCCTCTTGTTCACACAGGTTTTACCATTGCCATGAAGATGATGATGATGATGATCATGGACCCAAACAAACTCCTGCAAAAAAAGGATGGAAACCTCCTCCTCCTCTTGAAAGATCTTCTAAAGATATGTCTCTTGTTGAATTAATGTTAGAAACAAGACATACAGATCTTGTCAAGAAGTTCTTTCCAGATCTACCTGGAAATCCAGAACCAGTGATTCCAGCTATTCCATTTCCATCTGCACAACTAATTCCTTGCATAGGGATGATCAGACACCCTTATGATTCTGAATTTCCTCCTCTTGAGAGAAAAACAAATGATAATACTAAGGTCTCTACTCAACCTTATGTAGTTCCAAATATAGTTGATTCTCAAAGAAATCTCAGACCAACAATTGTAGCTGAAGAAGTTCTGAATTGACAAACCTAAAATGCTATTTGTCAAAATACTACCTTGACCAGAATAAATTCTAAGCTTGATTCCTTGTCAATCAAGACAGATGGTTTGACTGCTTAGATGTGACAACTCTCTAATTAAGTCAGACAATTGTATGCTATTCAGACATAGCAAGCTTAGAAATTGGATGCAGAATTTGTAATATCCCGAATTTTGGGATTGGAGGCTTGGGAATAGGCCTAAATTAAGTGGACTGCTAAACCCCAATTTAGCAAGAGCCCAAATTTATCCCCTAATGATTCTAATATCTTTGGGGTATTAAGAAAATAAAATGGTGAATTTTGGAGAATATAATTATGTTTTTGGTGAAATCGCCTATGAGGTAGTGGGTTTGTCATGTGATTTTGAATGATCAAATGATGAGTAAAAATTATGAAATTTTACAGGATGAATGTAGACATCCTGAGCTTTAATTTGATAGGTCATATAACTCAATTAGAGCTATATATAAAAAGATATGAATTTTTGAATTCAGCCCAGAAAAACTGTGAAGTTTCTGGAACAGCATGCAAGATTAAAATTTTGGGAATTCTGTGATTCCATTTAGCAAAAGTCTATATTTTTTATTGAAACTAGACTCAATAAGGGTTCTATAGGCTTTAGAATCACACCAATTCGATGTTTCTAGAATTAGTTATGATATTTCAAAGTTTGGGCAGAAATCTGCCATAATTTTGTAAAAATCTGAAAATTGGGAAATTATCAAATAAATGAAATATGATATTAGATATTAAAATAAAAAGTGATCATCTCCTTCTAGCAGCCATAACTGACGCTATTTTCAGTTTTAGAGAGAGAGAAGTGTTGAGATTTTTAGAGAGAGAAGGAGAGGAAAAAGCTTGTAAAGGTAAGTGATTTCTTCGGTAAATAGGTTCCTAATGCGTATAACTCCGTTCTTAAGCTATTCTCCTATGTGATTCAAGGGTTGGAAGCTCAAATTTTCTTGTTGAAGTGAGCTAGGGTTCAGCCAAGTCAAGGAAAATCAAGTGGGAGCTTGAGGTAACTTTCAAACCTTTGTATATTGACTATTCTAGCTATTGTGGACAATTTAATTGGTGAAATTTCGTCGGATTGTCCTTGGTTGTAAAAATGGAAAATGGGTTTTCCTAGGGGTTATGCTGCCCAAATTGCTACTAAATGGTAGTTGTAACCTAATGGAATAGTCAATAAGATGGTTAGGAGTAAAAAGGAACGCGTTTACGGAACCGAAATCGCAAAACCCCGATTTTTCTCGGAGAACACTATAATTTTGGCTAGGGATGTTTGAGGGCCTTAGAGTTTGATTTTCAATGATTTGATGATTCCATTGAGTTCAGGAGGGAAAATTAGGTGGGGTTACAGTTGGGCACTTTTTCAGAAAAGGCCGAGAAAGCATAATTACGGAAACGCCCCTAAAACCCTAAAAGTAGGGTTGCCAAGGGATATTTCATAATTTGACATTGAATTTGATAATTCCAAGTCCGGAAATGGATTCCTTGGGTGAAAATACGTAAGAATAGCCCATGTCAAAATATCAGAAAAAGTACGATCGGACTGAGTACAGCCGGACCAGGTACGATAGGGCCGAGTCCCCTAAAGTATTGTAATAATTTTTCAAGATAGACTCATTTAACCCCCAAAAATACTATGGAAGTGTCTAAATAGTACTTTAACATTGTAGGATCGAATATGGAGCCCCGAGCTATTTGCACGTAGATCGAGGCACGCGTTTTGAGGCGGGAAAGGGTTAAGGTAGGGGACTTACCTTGCATGTATTTGATATCTTTGCTTGTGTAATGATGTATGTGATTGCTTTACTTCATTGTGTAGAGCATATTTGAATAAATGAAGCTCTGTGTCTGTTTTCGCTGTGGCCATAGTCTTGTTATATGAAACATTGAGCATGCAGAAATGTCATTATGGGGCATACATCTAGATAAAGCTAACATGTCATACATATAGCATCAATCATGCATGCATTATGGTATCTGTTTCTTACTGAGATTCTCTCAAACAAATGAAGTAGAATTGGTAGATGATGACGAATATGCTGTAAGAAATGACTATGGTGAAGGACTATGGGAAACAATATAGAGTAAGACCTTAATTTATAAACGAGAACTGTTTTTTTTCTGTTTTACTTCCCGCTTAGTATATTTCATTTTCATTGCAATTTACTTACGTTTCTGATTATGCTTTTTGTGTTAACAGGAATATGGACAACGTTAGTGATGATGAGAGGCGTAGAGATGACGAAAGCTCTAGCAATGATGAAAGGCCTAGAGTTGAACCCCCTGCAAGAAGGAGGGTTAGAGGCTATACAAAGATGGGAGCATTGGTTGCACGTCATGAACATCAACAGGAGAGGCTGCATATAGACTTCGATGACAATCTGAATCCAGTTGGTCCTGAGGAAGACCACTTCATTAGCTACTTAGGGCTTTTAGCTCGAAGCAAAGTGCGCATTACCTACGATAATTGGAGATTGGTTCCCCCAAAAACGAAAGACATGATTTGGCAACAACTTTTGGTATGTAAGTTTTGATGCATTGTAGCTTTGTTCTTATTGTTTCAAATGTAATAATCTTATGTTTTACCTTGCAGCAAACATACGATGTCCCAGACACCACGGAGATGTATAGGCACTGGATGGATGAGGTTCGTGTACGATGGAAAGGTTTCAAGAACAAGCTAACAAAACATTACATTCGAGGGGCCCTTAGGGGTAAGGATCCATGTGCGGAGTATACATATTTATCTCCAGAGGACTGGAGGTTGTTTGCGGCATCACGAGCAGATCCTGAGTTTTTGGTAAGATTTCTATCATCATGATATAGAACTTGTAATTTTCATATACTTTATATTGTTGATTCATTTTTTTGTTGTTTTTCATTCATAGAAATTAAGTGCAGCAAATGCCCAGAGGCAAGCGAAAATAAGTATCAACATTTCATGTCTCGCGGTGGATATCGGAAGCTTGAGCGGCAAATGATGGCAGAAGAGTTACAGAAAATGAAGGAAGCAGTGGAATCTGATCCTAGCATTGTTATCCAGCCACCGGCACCTCCTCCACGTCACAAAAAATGGAAAGCAGGGAGGATTAAGGCTGGGAAGTACATAAATCCGACTGTTGCTGAGGTTGCTGCGAGGATTGTAAGTAGTTATACCATAAGTACCTAATTTTTTACATGTTGCGAGTGGTTTCGATACATTTATGATAAACTGCATGCTACAGGATGACCTGGACGAGCAGAGTAGCCAAGGTTCATTCAATCCAAGTAGACGGATGGACATCTTGTCAACGGCTATTGGGAAGGCAGATGACCTTGGTCGTGTTCAAGGAGAGACACGGGGAGTTAGTGCCGCGAGGTAGTTTGGACGAGAGCCACGTTATTCGTCACAAGCTGGACCTAGTAAGGACGTTGTGGCCAAGATTCGAGAGGAGCTCGAACGAGAGATCGAGGCCAACCTTCGCGACAAGCTCAGACAAGAGCTGTTGCCAGAGCTTCAACTTGAAATGGCAAAGATGTTTGAAGCACAAAGGCAAGGGACGAGTATAGAACTCAGGAATCCCCGGCCTTCAATAGCACCAGAGGAAGTTACAACCCTCTAGAGCAACCACTTGGCGCCCCTTCTCCCACTCCAGTGTCGGGAGACCCTTGCACCCTCTATTTGGATGATCCACTGTTGCGTGTTGTTGCTGATGCTCTCGTTCACACACGTGCTACCACCCACCATAATCAGCAAATTCCGGAGGATTATCGTAGGGTGAATGTGACGAGTGTTAGAAAGGGGGAAGAAGGTACAGCCATCCCTGTTCCTGATCCAGAGGTTGGCACGTTAGGTCAAGCGATAGGATCTTTCATCCTTTGGCCTCGCAATCTTATTGGTTCAGATGCAACACCTCCAATGGTAGGAATTACCTTACTGTTACTGAAAATCTATTGGCATCCTAATAACAATTTGTTTTTTGATGTTCTAAAAGGATGACGAAGCTGCGAGCAAATGGCCCTTCTTAGCACGGCTGTAACAGATCTACAAGCGCATTAAACAGATTGACTTGAAGATGCCTCCAGGGATTGTGGGCCAAGTGGAGTATCCCTACACAATTGACAATAAAGATCTCAAGCAGTTTATCAGGTTGGAGGAGATAGATGCAGGCTGGGTCAAATTTGCAGTCCAGTAAGTTTCTTTTTCAATTTTCCCATAGAATTCATTTAGTGGTTTTTTGTTTTCATACATTCAAGAATTGATTCCTTATTTTAATTCTATTATAGCACCTTCCACGATCTCTGCACAAACATGGAAAGAAGTAATTGGTATGGATTCTTATGTCCTGTGAATACGACAGGGGATACTTGTACTGTGGCGCATAGGACTCACTATGTCGGCTACCAAATGGCACATACCAAACTTCGTTGTTATCTAGCACCCATTGTCCAACGGTTCGTATTTACATTTTGTCAATTTAAGAAGTTTAATAAATAATTGTCTTCTCACTCATCTAACTTCATTTTAATGTGTACATGTTGTTAAAGTTTCCACTGGACTTTGTGTGTTATATGTCCCCGCCGCAACGTAGTCTATTGGTTTGATCCCTTGAGTAAACAGCCAGACAGAGATACAAAATCCGTCTTCGACACGTAAGTTATTCTGTTTGTATTTCATTGACAACAAAAATAAATGAATGGTTCTAATTTCTGTTCATTTTGCTTTTCATGATAGTGCTTGTCAAACATATAGAATCCTAGGTGGGTCACGTGAGGGTGCAGTTGTTAAAAAGCCAAAGTGGTTTTATCCCATAGTAAGTACATTCGATCCTACATAATTGTTTCATTGACGGTCCTTTTAGATATACCTTTATTGATTTTAACAACCAATTGCATCCCTTTGATTAAAAGTGCCCTCGGCAACCTGGCAACACTGAATGCGGATATTATGTTATACTTTATATGTATAACATAACTCAAAGTGGAATTACTAGCGATTTTGAAAAGGTAATCGATTCTTCATTCTCAAATGATAATATTTTTGGTGTTCTAATCGAAATGCTAATTAATTCATTTGCTTGAGATTCATTTCATCAAAGCTTATTACTTTCTAATTTTCAGATTTTTGATAATGAAGATGCCTACCTACGTGAAGACCTTGATTTGATCAGAGATCTTTTGGCTGGACATCTTCTTCAACATATAGAGCAGTAAACTTGTTATTTTATATCAGTTTGTACTTGTGTGATGACAGCGTTTTGACACTTTCTGGTTGTTTTTTGTTGATATATATAGTAGTAGGTTGCATGAAAGGTTATTGTATGTATATATAGTAAAGATTGTAGTGCTGGATGTCCTTACCAGTTTGTAACGGACAGTGTGGTTTATGAATCCATCTTCTATTCTGTTTCTGCAGTTTCAATTCGTTGGGTAATACAGAATGTAAATTATGGTATGAAAAAAAACTAACTTTTAGACGTCCCAAATTAAGAATTGGGAGGTCTAAAGTCCCCCAGAGTGGGACTTTAGGCATCCCAAATTTTAAAGTCAGACTTTGGGCGTCCCTATCATTTGGGACGTCTTTTGTTTCAACTTACTACGCCCCCAGCATATACGTCCCCCCGTTTTGGGACGTTAAAGGTGCCAAATTTGGGAGGTTAAAGCCCCTTTTTGTAGTAGTGTCATTTTACACTATATGGTGCATGACATATTTATCTATCACATTTTCTATGGATAATTGTGGGTTATTATGGAGGGCCATATGGTGTGAATAAAAAGGCACCCTACTCGACGAGGCTGCTAGCCATGTCTTAAGGGACTCGGGTACGAGGCCAAGAAGGGCTACGAGTGTGACAATAATAAAAAAAAGGGATGAGATGTTTATATCGAAATTTCCTAGAACTCAGCATTATGCATGGGATGATGATTGTGAGAGGAGCTTTAAAGAGCTGAAATGAAAAATTTATTAGAGTACTAACATTGATAATCCTAGATCCATAGTGGGCCATTGTTGTTTTCACTAATGCCAGATGGCATGGATTGGGAAGGGAATTCAATCCCCAGATGCGAGCAGGCATAGATTGAGATGAGAATAGATGCAAGCTGAGTGAGGGCGTATGCATCATGTCAGCTGAAGCTTCAGGAATTGAACTATCTCATCTATAATCTTGAGTAGATGGTAATAATGTTTTCTTTGAGTCTGGAAACGTTGCCTTTATGGCATAATTGTGGAGTTGTACTACAACCACAAGGATTGAAAGTTCTAATCAGAGTGGGCAGCAGAAGTGTGATGAATCTAGGTGCAATTTTGAAACTTACAGGAAGGGTTGATGTTTGCACCATTGTTGATCATCCCAAAACATAATATGGCCTTGATAGTCAACAGTGTTACAGTATATGTGATTAACAGTATTACACCCTGAGTGGTGTACAGTATTACATCCTGTGTGGTGTACAGTATTAAACCCTGCGTGGTGTACAGTATGATGACCTATATGGTCAACAGTCACACAATCTTTGTAGTTTGTGGTGACACATGTAAACTGGAATTGGGATAAACCCTAGTATAGTAGGGCAGAATGGTGGCGAATACCTCTCAACAGCACCAATGATAACAATCTCATATCTACAGTCGAGCTTTATGGTCTACACAGATGCAAGTAGGCATGGATTGAGATGTGTTTTGATGCAACAAGGTCGAGTAGAGGCATGAGCATCTTCATAGCTGTAGCCTCACAGAATGAATCATCCACTTGTGATATAGTGCAAACAGTGGATGGTCACACAGTGAATAGTACACATCGTATGGCTAGTAAATAGTACACATAGTACGGCCAATAAGGGTCAAATAGTCATTTGATTCTGAACACCGAATAGGTAGGCATAAATTACAGAAAGTGTACAGGTTTGTATAAGGTGGTAAGACTATGATATTCAGTATTGTGAGAATAGAATGATGTAAGCCGTAAGGCTAAACACACCGGGCAGTGTCTCGAGAAGGCAATGAGGCCTAGAGTTACTAATGGACTAGGAGTCATGAGATCATAAGACCTGTTGGACAAGTATGTCCTTAGGCCAGTAAATTGCTATGGAATTAGAATTATGCCGACCAAAGATAAAGGTTATAAGACCCAATGTGCATGTATTATACGTATGCGTAACATAGGGATGGATTGAGTGATAAGGATTGATTCCCAACTTGTAGACATTCAAATTTCGAGGACGAAATTTATTGAACGGGGGGAGAAATGTAATATCCCGAATTTTGGGATTGGAGGCTTGGGAATAAGCCTAAATTAAGTGGACTACTAAGCCCCAATTTAGCAAGAGCCCAAATTTATCCCCTAATGATTCTAATATCTTTGGGGTATTAAGAAAGTAAAATGGCGAATTTTGGAGAATATAATTATGTTTTTGGTGAAATCGCCTATGAGGTAGTGAGTTTGTCATGTGATTTTAAATGATCAAATGATGAGAAAAAATTATGAAATTTTACAAGATGAAAGTAGACATCCTAAGCTTTAATTTGATAGGTCATATGACTCAATTAGAGCTATATATAAAAAGATATGAATTTTTGAATTCAGCCCAGAAAAACTGTGAAGTTTCTGGAACAGTATATAAAGATTAAAATTCTGGGAGTTTTGTGATTCCATTCAGCAAAAGTCTATATTTTTTATTGAAACTAGACTCAATAAGGGTTCTATAGGCTTTAGAATTACTCCAATTCTATTTTTCTAGAATTAGTTTGATTTTTCAAAGTTTGGGCAGAAATCTGCCAGAATTTTGTAAAATTCCGAAAATTGTGAAATTATGAAATAAATGAAATATGAAATTAGATATTAAAATAAAAAGTGATCATCTCCTTCCAGCAGCCATAACTGACGCCATTTTCAGTTTTAGAGAGAGAGAGAAGTGTTGAGATTTTTAGAGAGAGAAGGAGAGGAAAAAGCTTGTAAAGGTAAGTGATTTCTTCGATAAATAGGTTCATAATGCGTATAACTCCGTTCCTAAGCTATTCTCCTATGTAATTAAAGGGTTGGAAGCTCAAATTTGCTTGGTGAAGTGAGCTAGGGTTCAGCCAAGTTAAGGAAAATCAAGTGGGAGCTACAGATAATTTCCAAGCCTTTGTATATTGACTATTCTGGCTATTGTGGACAATTTAATCGGTGAAATTTCGCCGGATTGTCTTTAGTTGTAAAAATGGAAAATGGGTTTTCCTAGGGGTTATGCTGCCCAAATTGCTACTAAATGGTAGTTGTAACCTAATGGAATAGTCAATAAGATGGTTAGGAGTAAAAAGGAACGCGTTTATGGAACCGAAAACGTAAAACCCCGATTTTTCTCGGAGAACACTATAATTTTGGCTAGGGATGTTTGAGGGCCTTAGAGTTGGATTTTCAATGATTTGATGATTCCATTGAGTTCAGGAGGGAAAATTAGGCGGGGTTACAGTTGGGCACTTTTTCAGAAAAGGCCGAGAAAGCATAATTACGGAAACGCCCCTAAAACCCTAAAAGTAGGGCTGCCAAGGGATATTTCGTAATTTGACATTGAATTTGATAATTCCAAGTCCGGAAATGGATTCCTTGGGTGAAAATACGTAAGAATAGCCCATGTCAAAATATCAGAAAAAGTACGATCGGACCGAGTACAGCCGGACCAGGTACGATGGGGCCGAGTCCCCGAGAGTATTTTAATAATTTTTCAAGATAGACTCATATAACCCCCAAAAATACTATGGAAGTGTCTAAATAGTACATTTGACATTGTAGGATCGAATATGGAGCCCCGAGCTATTTGCACGTTGATCGAGGCACACGTTTCGAGGTAGAAAAGGGTTAAGGTAGGGGACTTACCTTACTTGCATGTATTTGATATCTTTGGTTGTGTAATTATGTATGTGATTGCTTTACTTGATTGTGTAGAGCATATTTGAATAAATGAAGTTCTGTTTCTATTTTCTCTGTGGCCATAGTCTTGTTGTATGAAACATTGAGCATGCAGAAATGTCATTATGGGGCATACATCTAGATAAAGCTAACATGTCATACATATAGCATCAATCATGCATGCATTATGGTATCTGTTTCCTACTGAGATTCTCTCGAATCTCACCCTCCCCTACCAACAATTTAGACAGGAAACGACAGAAGATATGCAAACAACAATGCAGAGTACCGTACGAGGGGATTACAGTAGTGGAACGAAGACGGGAAGAAGTCTCCGTTTCACTGAGATGAGTTTAGACACCCTAGTAGCCTTGTGCGGGTACCTTAATCGTAAGTATCATGTACAAACCCCTATGGGGAAATTTACGTAATCATGCACATATTATCAGTATAGTTATGTTATTCCTGTGTTGCCTACTGAACCGCATATCGTTTTCAGCAAATAATCTGAAAAAAGTTGAAATTGAGATAAGGGCATAATAAAATTAATAATGTTTATTGCTACTGGTTATATGGGACCAGAGTTTCAAAAAAACGAAAGGGAGTTATCAGCAATCCAGTAAGATTTACAAAGAATAGAACTAAATATGGCCAAAAAACAATCTCAGGTCATATATGAATCCTATCCCTCATATCCTGCTATTCCAATTTTGCATACCCAGCATCGCTCCCTGCTTATCTTGAAGAAACTGATTATAGTAGAGTTTTCAAAATGAACTATATTATTTTCAAACAACTCCAATAGCCTCCACCAATATAGCCTAAACCCATTTCAAGACCTACTTTTCATACCCCAAAAAGACCTTCCTCTCATTGGCCCCCTATTCCACCTATCATCCAGGAAATACTTCAGGCACTCATAACCTTTTCAACAAGGTTTAAAGATCAATGAACCTATTGTTTCCCAACTCTTCACCAAGCCAATCATTTCAACAAAAAACAAAAACAAATTGAAACTACCCAGACTTCCCAGCCTACCATCTTTGTATCTCAGACAATAACTACTTGACCACTAGACTTTACCATGGCTATCCTCCAAACCCATAATCCCTTTGAGCCTATCATGAATTCATCTTGTTCTCAATCAGATGATTCTTTTGTATTTGCTTATGATGATGATGACAATTCAAAAGATCATTTTGCTAATGCATTAGAATTGCAATGGTCCAACCAAATGATGATGACAGTGAACCTGAGAAATCTCATGTTGATCAAACTATAGATCCACCTCAGCCTTATAATTTTGCTTGCAAACTAGCCACAAGGCCATGGTTTACCTTTGATGAAACTCCATAGGACAAATGGAGACAAAAGCTTCATGAATTTAGAGCATGGCTTGATCTGCAGCTCACAAGACAAAACGTGACACTTGAACAAGTTCTTAAAGAGTTTGTTTCAAGAATTATTCAAACCCTGCAAGAGTGGTTTCAAAGTCTCAATCCTTATGAAAAGATACAAGCAGTACAAGTTGATAATGCTGAACTTCTCCTAGGTGAAATTTACAAAGAGTTTATAGGAGATTTCAACATCATAAAAAAAGGATAGAGAGGAATTTTTGAGATGAAATGTTGCTCCCTTGACAAAAGAGATCTACAGAAACATTACACCAGAATGGTTGAAAGTACTACATGTTAAATGGACGTACCGATGTCAACCTTCAGCACACTTTCATCACTTCTCTTCCTAACAAAATTCAGCCATAATTACACAGAAGTCTTCATGCTCTTCGAAGAGATATGTCTCAAATCTCTATTGAAGAAATATATTAGCTAGCCCTTGCAATAGTAGACAAGCTTTGTGAATAGCACAAATATGTTAAAGATATGCTTAAAGGCACAACAAAGTTGAAACATGCCTGTAAGAAGCCTTATCTTAAGATCAAGTGTAAGGATTACAAGACTTGTCATTGTCCAACAAAGAAGTCACATTTCCGATCATGTTCCAAATATCCAGAAAAGAG
This sequence comes from Inga leiocalycina, assembly GCA_963242795.1. NCBI lineage: Eukaryota > Viridiplantae > Streptophyta > Magnoliopsida > Fabales > Fabaceae > Inga > Inga leiocalycina. The sequence continues at coordinate 29,999,111 of OY725325.1, read as the reverse complement.
ATTTTCCTCCAAAAGGTATTCAAGAAGAAGAAGAAGAACTAGGTTTTCAAGCCTAGAAGATTTTCAAAAGGAAAAGGATCTCGATGCTTTATTTGTAGACAGAAGGGACATTTTGCCAATAATTGTCCTAATAAGACCAAGAAAGAAATCAAGATGATACAATAGCTTCATAATATCTTGATAATCACAAATCAGAATGTAGATATTGAATCCTTTCTTGAAGAACAACCCTTCAAAGATAAAGGTACTTAGTATGTTCTTCCCCTTTCTGAAGAAGAAAATGATTCAAATTTCTCTGATTATTCTAATTTTGAATCTAATTCTGAATCAGATAGATAGGATTCTCATCCTTACGGATCCATTAGCCTTATAAGACCATATATGCCTTTTTCAGCCTCTGAAGTCCAAATCATAAAACCAGATTCATCTTCTGAGCCTTTCATAAGATATCTTGGATCTCTTCGATCTAATCCTAAAGAGAACCTCAATATCCCTATGCCTAACATCAAAGTCCAAGTCCTTTCAGATAAATATTCCAAGCCTGTTATAGCCATTGTCTTCTTTGATACTAGTTTTTGTAAGACAATAATGAAACCTCATATTCTTCCTTTTGAAGAATGGGTTCCTTATGACCAGTATTTTCTCGCCGTTGATGACAAAAATTTCAAAATTGATCTTATTTCCAGAAGAAAGATTGGTATCAAGTTCTTCTCAGGATGCACTTTAAAAATCAAAGTGTTAGGAAGTGATCCTCCTGGCAAAGATATTCTATTGGGATTTGATGCTTTCATCATATTCAGAATCTCATAATCCTGCCTAAAGAGATTACATGGAAAGGAAATTTTAGTCCTTATACAGAAATCCCAGGCTTGTTTGAACTCCAACAAGCTCCGTCTCAATACTTAAGTATCAAGGATCAGCTACTTCAATACTATTCAGACAGTTATGATCAATTTCCTTATCCCTTTCCTTTATGGAAAAATCAGAAATTCTTTATCAAGCTACCTTTCAAGATAAATGAGGATATCAATCCTATTAAAGCTTCTCATCCAGGTATAAATCCTGATGACTTGAAATTAGCCAAAGAAGAATGTGTGGCTTTATTGAAACAAGGACTTATTGAGTCCACAAAGTTTGATTGTGCTTGCCAAGCCTTTTATGTTGAAAAAAGATCAGAAGTAAAAAGGGGAAAAAAGAGACTTGTCATTAATTACAAGCCGTTGAACCATTTTTCTAAGATGGTAAGTTTCCCTTACCAAAGCCCAATACTTTATTTGCCCATCTTAAGAAAACCCAAATCTTTTCAAAATCTAACCTCAAAGTTGGCTTTTGGCAATTGGGTATCCACGCAGAAGATAGACCCAAAACTGCTTTTTGTATTCCTAATGTCCAGTACCAATGGACTGTCATGCCTTTTGGTCTCAGTTGCCCCATCATTATTCCAAAAAGCCATGACCAGAATTTTTGAACCTATCCTTCACGGTGCCCTGATATACATGGATGATATTCTTCTTTTCTTTGAAGACGAAGAATCTCATAAAATCTTATTGACCCAATTCACTGAGATTGTATAACAATATGGCATCATGCTATCCTCTAAGAAAAGTGAGATTGGTGTTAAAGAAATTGAATTCTTGGGCATGCATTTTAAAGATGGTTAGTATAGTCCTGGACCCCATATTGCATAGGAACTATTAAATTTTCCTAATAACAATTTTACTCCCAAACAAGTCCAACAATTTCTTGGAATTGTGAATTATCTTAGAGAATTTATTCCTCATGTGTCTCGTCATAATAGTCAATTGTCCAAACTACTCAAAAAGAATTCTCCACAATGGGAAAACAACAAACAAAAGCTGTTTGAGTTCTCAAAAGAATCACTCAAAATCCTCCACCGTTGAAAATTCCAAATCAAGGAGAAAGGATTTTACAAATGAATGCTAGTAATGAATTTTGGGGTACAAAACTTTTTGAAGAAGTTAATGGAAAAAATACTACTATGGACATGCTAGTGGACAATTTAGAGAACTAGAAAAGCATTACCATACAACATACAAAGAAATTCTTGCTGTCAAGCGTGGGATTGAAAAATTCAATTTTCATCTGAGCCCCTACTACTTTACTGTGGAAATGGACAATATACCTTTTCCAAAGATGTTTGATCCAAAGAAAAAATTCTTACCAGATGCCCAATTACTCTGATATAAAGACTAATTTTCCTACTTTAAATTCACAGTTAGCCATCTTAATGGTCACCACAATACCATTGTAGATTTCTTATCTAGACCTCAAAAAGTCTTGCCTCCTAAGCCTTCTCCAAAGCCTCTGTATATTTTAACCATCTTAGAAGCACAGCCAACCATGCCTTATACCATAAAAGCCACCCTCTTTCCTCCAAATACTTATCTCACATCACCTCCTCAGGTCCAGAAGATTGCTCAACAACAACTTTTCTATTGGTTTCATCTTCTCTTTGTCAAGATTGAACTTGTCCCCAAAGCCCAACATTTCAGCCTAAACACTCCATACACAACCTTACCTTTTCTCCAAGGACCAATGCTTGACGAAATCTTTTGGTATCTATGGTCTTTGACCATTCTCCATGTTAGTGCCGTAGCCTTCACACTATTACCCATATGCCACTACCTTTGTGATAAAGATCATGAAAATTCCCTTATTAATCAGTTTTGGCACTATTTGCTCCTCTGCCCTACTGGAAAGGAAAACTTTATTATTTTATTTGTGATAATAATCTTTGACATATTGAAAAGAAAAAACATAAAGATTTTCTTGTGTTTTCTTGCTTGACAGGTCTTATCAACTTCAGTCTGATGATCTTTATTTCATCAGTAATGTAGAACTATAGGACACCCCTTTTGATTGGGTTCGCCAAAAGACCCAAATCCTCAAGGAGCTTGGCTATTACTTGGGACAGGTTAATGACCGCCTAAAAACTAACTGCCACATCCTAGGTCCTATTCCAGGAGAAGACTGGCCCATTTCAAGGGATCATTCCTCCATAAACTGGCTATGTTGTTCAAGGATTCTCTTCTAAAGTAAGTCTAGTCAAATTCCTACAGGAATCCTAGGCCCCAAATTTCAAGACTCACAAGATCCATATAAAAACTATCTTAAGCTTAGCCTTTCTATTCCAGGAACTTCCTCTCAAGCATTCCAGGATCCTCAACCCAAAGGACTTAATTTGCCTTAGCCCATTTCATCTTAAGACGATCCACCATACTGTACCCATGCCTCAATCCATAAGGCCCAAGACTTACTTTATCCAAAAACGCTATGATGACAAGCCATTGGATCCCCTTCCAAAAAGATATTATTGGAATTTACTGCAGTATGTACATGACATAATGTATGGAGATAATGACCATGACAATCTGTCTCCTAATGATGATCACGAGCCAATATTCAAAGATTAAATTCTAAGAGTGTCGGCAGCATCTCAACCATCTGAAAGTGTCGGCAGTATCACTCAGTAAAAAGTTGCTTTTATTTTACCTGTACCATGTGATTGCTAAGTCAAAAAGGTCTATATTACTTTCGAGGTGTCTAGCCTTTAAGTCACGAGCTTATCATGATAGTTCAAGAGTCTGTATCATAAACAGTATTAAGTTTGTCTTCTTTCTAGTCCGTGTGTATATATAAGGATTGATCCTCAATTCATTTTGGATCATCGAACAATCAGTTGTAATCTTTGCTCTATGAAATATAATATTTTCCTTCTAAATTTCCCTCTTTTCTTTTGAAAACCTGAGTTCTTAACATGTTTCTTTTCTCTCTATAAAGATTCAAGTATGCTTTGTACTTGCCTCTTTACGAGAAACCTATGCATCAGAAAGAATCCGACCATGATCCTGAGAAAGTACTAAGAAACAGGTTGACGATGAACTCCAGTATTTGTTTATGGCTTGAAAGTCCTAAACTGTCCTTAAGCAAAGAGATGATAAGGCTCAGACTTATCTAGACTAAAAGTCTAAAACATGCTCCTGTTTTGCATCATTTACATTTTTTTTAATTTATTTGGTATCAGATGAAATAGATCTTGATCATAATGACTTTATTGGTGTCGTGTCTAAGGTCTTACACACACATACCTATATATTTAAAATAATTATTTTAAAGTTGTTTTTCATTTGTATTATTTAATTTCATAGATTTTTTTTTTTTGAATTTGATACTTCTTTTTAAAGTATTAATTTATTCTAACTTTATGACTAAATGCAACTTAAGCTACAATTAACTCAAAGTGCTAAAAATAAGAATGTCACACAGTACATATCAGCCCCCAAGGTTAAAAATAAAGAATTTTAGCCTAACTTGTACAAGCTGGTGTAGGAGCCAACTATTCTTGATTCGGCAGCTAAAGTGAGTGAGAAACTTTGGTCAGTAGGTTTTGGCTTTCAATCATTTTCATCATAACCTAAGTATCCAGAAGCCTGGCTATAGAGAATAATAACAAAAAATATTTCTAAAAGTATAACTGTGCAAAGAGCTTAACTCCAAGGCCATGCTGGTCTATGTTTTTCTCCGTTTCGCACCAGTGCTACAAAGAAAATCTGGAGGAAGCTGGACCTTATTGATCCCGGACTCCGAAAAGGATGTGGAACTGGAACTATCATCGTCGGTATCAGAACCATCCACCAGATTTTTATTCAATCCATCAAATGAATTTCCACCTTCTGGAAACCATTTTCTTTTGAGAGATTCAAATAATCCTGAGACACTTGAACGCCCAATATCATCAACTGCTGGTGCAATATCACAACTTGCTTCCTTTCCATTCAAAGTTCCAATTGCAATACACTCATCATTATCATCATCACTGTCTAGGATCTCAACAACAACTTTTCGTGACCCCAAACTTGCATTAGCTGACAAAGAAAAGATGTATTAGACCAATACACACAAAGAAAAATAAGGTTTGCCAACAAAAACTTACCAGCAAAAAGCTAAGAAATTGAAGATTAGATTTCATAAACTGAATACAGTCTTGATTGTTGCTTCTAGACATAAAGGACAGTCCAGCCTTAGATCCTCTGTTTATCTAAATATCATGCATATCCATGCATAAAAAAGAGATGCGTGCTAAATATCCATACCTGATGCGCCTGGCCCAGCCGTGTTTGGAGTGTCTGGGGATTGTCTATTATCATCTTCAACAGCGAGTTGGGCATTTCCACAATCGTCAGACTTTGTTTGAGATGGAGAATTGTCTGCAGTGATATTTCCACACTCATGGTCATCCATATCAACTTCATTATCTTCCTGCTTGTCCATGTCTTTAGTGGAAATCCCTGGATAAGCATCATTAAATATCAGACTATCCACAAGCAGGGACTCTTGTGGTTAATCCATCAGGTCAACAACAAAGAGGCAAGATGAATCCTAATCTCCAAATATAAGAATTCGTACTTGTCATTCTCCTAATTCATTTGGCCAAAATCAAAGCCGTAGAAGGCAAAACAGAAGAGAGCTAGTTTAATTGATAATCATCAATAATCAATAATAAGTACTATAAAGCGTTCATGACTAAGAAATGCAAAATAAACTAATATTCACAAAAACATTTGGCCACAACAAATTTCACAGATCTCATTAAACAAATAGAAAATTTCATAAATTTGAATGCTTCTTGTCTTCAGTATACACAATTGCATCAGCTTAATCACTATACCTTCAAGAAAATTGAGTTGAGAGTACCCAATTCATATGTTACAATTTTCTATACAGTACCACTGCAAATGTACAACGCATAAGATGGAGTGGAAAAAATCCCACTTATCACTAAATTGAAACTTGCCTCAGTTGTGTTAGTTTTACCACATCAATGTATAACAGAAGATCAATTACCAGAGAAATTTCACTAGAGTTCAAAACGCAGGGTAGGAAAACATCTCTCTATTTCCCTTCAATATAAAGAATTTTCTTGACATTATCCTTTTAAATCCTAAGCACATGGTTTGTGATACCAAAATAAAAAATTTTATACGAGTAGCCTTAACCCCAAGCAGTTGCAAAGGAATTCATTTTTTCTTTTTTTAAAAAAATACACAGTATGTATAAAACTAAATTAATTGCAAGCAAAAAAATCAACGATCAAATTAACAATAATAGATGAACAATGAAGAAACAGTAATTAGTCATCCTACTTTCATATAATATATCAATCCTTCAAACGGATCTACATGCCACACAGACAAAACAGGTCACTAGTTCACTACAAATGTCATGTTTCCTTTAAACTAGCCACAGTTATGTATCATATCTTGCCTTAATACAGCAAGCAATGTCAATATGCAACTAATACTGAGACCAAAGCAACATTTTAAATCCAAAAACAATAATAAATAGATTCCATCCTATCATTTCTATCTCATTCAAAAAATTTCCAAGCAACATTACTCATGTTTATCCATGTAGCAAAAAGAAATGCAAGCTAAACTCAAGTATTCTTGCTGTCGTTCTACCAATTCATTTGTTTGGAACAAAGCCATAAAATGACTAGAGAAGAGCTAATTTAAAAGATAATTAATATACAATGCCATAGACTCATTTGGTATCACGTTGTAAAATTAATTTTGCAATTTACAAGGCAAAACTACCAACATTATTTTAGTCAAAATCGTGTTTTAACCAAATCCAACAGATTTCCAGACACACAATAAGGCTCACAAAAATTTTTGCATAAAGCAAATTTTATAGAATTGAATGCTTCTTCTCTTCAGTACACAATCACATTAGTTTAATCACTGTTTCATCAAAATAATCGAGCCTCCTTCTGAGTACCCCACTGATATGTTGCAAATTTTCATGCGCAGTTCCACCACAAAAAGTGCGACACCTTAGAAGGAGTGAAAAATTGACACTTACCCTTGTATTGAACCTTGCCTTCCACACCTGTTCATTTACATCCTAAATGTATGATGAAAGATCTATTTCAATTTTAACTAATGTTCCAAACAGAGAGTAGGTAAATATCTTCCCCCTTTCCCCTTCAATACAAACAACTTTGTTAACCTTGTCCTTTAAATTCTTAAACAAATGATTTATCAATCTAAAATTACTTCAAAAATTTTTACGACCTTTCCAACTGCCCCAAGATCTATGGACAACATATGGACCCAATTAATCATTTGCTCACTACAAAAGCCATGTTCCTTGGAATCACATATTGCCATAATAAAGCAAGAAATGTCAAAGGGCCAGCTAATACAGCTACCAAGTTTACATTTTTAACCCAAGAACATTACTAAATTAAAATTGAATTCAACCTATATTTCTGTCACATTTAAAGATTTTGCAAGCAAGAGTCAGCCTTACTTATCAAAACAGCAAAAGGAGATGTATGCTAAACTTACCTAAAGCACCAAGCAAAGCCTTGTTTGGAGAGTCCGGGGATTGCCTAGTGACTTCAGCAGTAGAGACATGGGTATTTCCAGACTTGAGGTCCTTTCTCTGCGAAGGAGAGGACCCTGCAGTGGTATTTCCTTGCTCATTGTCACATATATCATTAACATTCATATCCTTTTCATCCATGACTTCATTAGAAACCCCTGGATGAGTGTTCCCTCGCATGCTGGAAAGATCCTCAGCTTTTCCTCCAATTCCTACATGAGCATCCCCATTCATGAATGAGTTCACACCTTTCTCTACCATCAAAAGTCGTTCACTCAACTCCTCAAATTTCCTCTTCCAAAACTCGGCTGCTGATTCAGCCAAACGTTTTTCTTCCTCCAATTTAGCATTCTTTATTCGTAGCTCAGAAAGAGTGTTTTCATGATCCAATTCATTATCCCTCTTAACCGATTCCAGTAGTATCTCAGATCTCTCTGCATTCTTCCTCCCTTTACATTCCTCTTCAGCACTCATCCTCACCAACGTCTCCAACTCCAACTTCTCGGTTAGCGCCTTAATCTCGTACTTTAATTTGGTTTCATTCTCAGACAACACCTCCACCACACGGTCAAAATCAACTGGGCGAAATGCAGTTCGCAAATTTGAAATTAACTCTGGTATACCTAGAGTCATCAAATATTCTTTGTATTCATTGCCATCAACTAGTGGGCTAGACCCAGGTTCCATTTTAATGCTATTCAAAATGCAACTCATTAGAGAAGGTAGCCCAAGAGTGGCTGCCTTCGACTTGACGGGGGCGCCAAAGAAACCGCTTCCTTTGAATCAGTAGCATACATCTGCTGCATTAGTTACCAGTCAAAAATCAACTAAACCATCAAGTGACCATAAAATCATCTCAGCCTTCCCGAGACGGTTAAAAGCAAGCAAAGCGAAGCGAAGCAAAGAAGAAAAAAAATTGCGGAAGCGTCAAAAAAAATCAAAAAAAAAAAAAAATGGAGGAAGTACCTGCAAAAAACCAGTGGAGAATGCGCTGGAAAATCAAGCAAGCACTTTGATTAATATATTACCCAAGAAAGAGAGCAAAAACAAGTTGAACACTTTTAAATTCCAGAATTCCCAAAATCAAAGAAGAACAACGTGACCAACATCTAAGCACCAAACGCCATCACCAAAAGAGAAGGCATTCCCCAAAATCAAATTACACAAAAGGAAAGAAGTGCAAACTTACAGTTACAGAAGGCGAAGGCGTGCGTGGCTTTGATCTGGCAGAGGCGAGAGACGATAGCGGAGCCGCAAAGGGCGAGAGCGATAATCCAAGAATGAGAGAGTTGGACCAACGCGCACGCTAGAGCGGAGAGGCTAGCTTCGTCGTCCGATGATCAAGAGTGATAGAGCGATGACTTAGGTCTGACCTCCGAGGCCCTGAGCGAGCGAGGACTGAATTTCAAAACTTTTTTGGGCCAAACAAAATTACAAAATATCATTTATTTAATCTGGATATAAGAGAAGTCATAACAATCTCACAAGTTTAATTCAACACTTGCGAATCCTTTTAGAAATCATAGACTCTCAGGGTGTGTTTGGTTTGAGAGTAGGGGAGGGGGTTAAATTATCATTTTGGGTTAAAAGAATTTAAATTTTGAGCGGAAATCTAAAATTTAAAAAGAATGAAGGGGTAAATTTTGAGCAGAAATCCAAAATTTAAAAGAATAACAGGGTAAATTTTGAATTTCTTAAACCCAAAATTGTAATTTCCCCCTCAAACCAAACACGTCCTTAGTCTATTCAACATCAACTTCCTCACACAAAGGTAAGAACTCCCCCCTTACATACTGTAAAGATATAACTTTGATGATATAAGATTACAATGATATTATCTCTCAGAAGTGAATTAAGATCAACATTGAAATACAATATAAATAATCTCTCTCCATAAAAAGTAAATTATATGATCATAGAGAAACAAAGAGTATATGAGTTGGTGAATTTTAGCATATTGATGGCAAAGGCATAAGCTCTCAGTCTTTAGTTTTAAGTGGTTCTTTGATTTATAGTTGAAAAAGTATTTGACCGTTGAGCATATTTTTTTTGTTGATTCACTTTATTTTTTTGCCGTTGAAGCTTAATCTAAGTTTAATCATATATAATCTTCATATAAACTTGATTAGTGATTATTAGGAATGATTAGAAACAACATAATCAAGGTTTATATGAGTTTTGAATATAATCGTGAAATCCGAGACTGTGATTAAAAACTGTGTAGAACATTACCCTCTAGGATCACCATGGTGATGTGATAGTGATCAGTGCAAATAGGATCACTCGAGTGGTCATCAAAGTAAACAGTGCATGAAGTAGCGCTGGAAGTGATGTGTATTATTTTCATATCATTGGAGTGATCTTGACTAGTGATAAACTCATTTTAAATCCAAATCTAGTAAGTGACCTAACATCAGAAAGCTCTTAAAGTCTACGTTCCAATGCAAAAATAATCAGCTCAAAATTCATTGTATTCCGAAAGTTATGATTCAAAGAATGTATGTTGTTCTGGAACATGTGTCATATTTAAGGGTCAAATTCTAAAATTCACTTCTCTTTCATCCAAACCTCTTTGAGCTTTGATCCTGACGTCATTGAATCACCTTTTGAGTCTAGTTTCATATGCAACAACTTTCATCTCAACTAGACTTGTGATTTGGGAGATATGTCTAAATTACTAAACCTGGTTTGGAATAATGTGAGAAATTCATATATTTCTCATCTAAAAGCCATTGAGCTTTATCGTGGTGTTGTTGTTTCGAATTTAGAGTCTAATTTCATATGAAATAAGTTTATCACAATCGGATAAGTAGTTTGCGAGATACGTTTAAATTGCCAAACATCTATCATACGGAATGAAAACATAGCACAACAAAGTGATCATCATTCAAGTGGCCACTTGAGTGATCATAAAAAAAATTCATTTCCAGAGGTGCCACTTGAATAATAAAGTTAGTATAACTTCCATATAATGCATCTTAACTTCAAAATTGAGTCATTCCAACTTCCATTTGACCATAGAGACTTTTAATATCACATCTACAAACTTGAATCTTAATATTTTCATTATATCTTGCAAGTTCCTCTTTCTTCAATCTTTTTTTTTTCTTCTTCATAATTATTCTCCACAATCCTTTTAATAAGGGACAATTACTTCAAGTCCCACACAAGAAAAAAATAAAGAAATGTTCCCTGAAGCTGTTAATAACAAGTCGAAGGGTGTCCATTGATAAGTTGAGGGGTGTCTATTGACAACTTTAAGGACAATTTTTTTATTTTTCCCTTTATATGGGACTTGAATGTAATTCTCCCTTTTAATAACCCTTTGCTTTTCTTTAGCAATATCTTCAATCTCTTCTTCTTTTTCTTCATTCTCCAAAACACCCTTTCTTCATTAGATAGCTTCTTTCTTTTCTTTAACTAATCCAATGAATTCAATCTTTCCTCCTCCTCCTCATCCTCTTGATCATTCTCAATAACTTCTTTATTTTCTTGATTTCAATTCCCTCTATTTGATTATTTCTCCCATCACTATCTTCTTAATCATCTTCTTAATCATCTTCTTCATCATTTATCATAATCTAACTTGATATTCTCTTTTTCTACTTGACTAATTTATAAGATATTTCACATTAAATATAGTAATTAGTCAATATAGGAGGTAAATGCATTATGCAAACTTTTTGCTCTTAATATTTGGCATCTATATTTGATATCATCAAAACTAATCATATTTAACAAATAAACTTAGACTGGACGAGCCAATTCGATCTAGAAACTGGTGAACCGACCACCTAACTGGTCCGGTTTGGCCATCAACCCAGCTCAACATTTTTTATTTAAAAAAATTAATTTGCTCTTTAATTTTATTCAGAATTTCATATTAATAGCCCTGAAATCTTCATTTTCTCACCGGTCTAACCCCAGGTTTATTTCAATTTGACTTCGATCTGACCTGTTCACCTTTGACCCACTACCTTGATCGATTCAAACGCTAATGTGAGCTTATTAACCTTGCAAAATACTAAGTACGAATAATAGAAAAAATCACCAAAATATTATATGGTGGGAAATATTTATCAAAATATTACATTAGAAATTATTCACGAGTTTAAATTTATGAGGAAGCAGTTTAGCTTGAAATCCACTTTCACCCGACATATTTTTTATTTAGCTTTCATGCGTATAACATCCCTCATCTTTAAGAATTTAAGAATAACACCCTCGACTTTTCTAGTTTGACATTAAACCTCCCATCATTAAAACCATCATTAAATGTTAAATATAACGGAATAGATGTCACTTCAAATTATTTTAATTGTTTGATAAGGACATGTAATCTTTACTATATTTTTATATGTACACGTAAAACTCATAATTACACTAAAAGGTAATTTTTTAAGTTCTACTAATAATAATTCATGTTCTCAATCTTGCCTAATCGTGTTGCTCCCTTATCCCCCCTTCCACCTTGTAACGTTTTATTTTTTTGAATAATCTTCATTCCAAAAAACGAAAAAAAAAAATCATCTTCAAAATATAGTTATGGTGAGAAAGCAACAAAATTGATTCTCATCAGCAATGCTTCCTTGATCCCAGTGCAAAATATGGGAACCTGCAGATTCTTTATTATAATTTAGAAGAATAAAAGGTTAAAAACGATAAGGACTTGTCTGGGCCTGTTTGAGTTAGTATTTAAGAAATACGTTCACATAAATCAAAACAAAATACCTCTCACATACTTACCTTGTGTACTGTAAATCATGTGGGAAAAGCAACTCCTACCACTAACCCAAACAAACACGAAGTTGGAAGAGATGGCAAGAAGACGACGGAGAATTAGAGATAATTATTGATAGAGTCACAAAAGTATGTTTGATGTAAGAGTAAAATACATTAACTACTCATCTATTTTATTACATTTCCTCTATTTTAAAAATATATATAAATCTTTCTTAAAATTAAATACATGCTATACAAATTTTTCCAAGATATTTACAATTTCATTTTTATCCATCCAACCGTTAGTTGACAGTTAATTTTGACTATTAAGTTTATATTTTGACCAAAATTACCCCATTTAAAATAAGAATTGTTTAAACATTTATATTTGTAAAAACTTTATAATAGAGATAAATTCAAAATTTTTAACATGTCAAGTTATTTATCAATTTTGATTATATTATGAAATTTATAACTTTTATTTTTCATCATATTTTTTAAAACTTATTTTTTTTTTATATTTTTTCACATGGTTAAAAATACATTTCAAATATATTTTATTTTATCATATAGTATATGTATTAAGTTTGAGAAATTATTTGATTTATTTAAATTTGTAATTTTTAAACACATTTTTTTCTAAAACATTTATAAACTCATTCAGCTTGTCTGCTTGTATTTATTTATTAAACTAATTACCATAAATTTCACACAAATTTTGTATTTCTATGTTAATTAAGCTACTTAAAATTCTACCTCAATATGATAAAACTATTAAACAAGTATATTTAATAAGTTGAGGAAAACACATAAAACTCTTAAATTATTCATAACAATTTTAGTCCAAATTAAAGATTTAGTATTATGATGGGTAAATTAGTAAATAAGATTTATTTTAGTAAAAATTTTAATTAAAAATTTATTTTAGAATATTCTAAATTCTTAATAGTATTAATGATTTGGACTTAACTATATATTTTCAAATTGGGGGATGTCAGTGTAATTAAGGTAGCACGTAAGGAAAGTTAAAGTTTTTTACTCTTAATGTAATTATGAGTTTTAAGTTGGGGTATATTAGTGAAAGAATAAAAATTATAGGTCATCAAATAATTTGATGTGACATCTACTATATTAGATTTATTAGTTATTTTAATGATAGGGGGTTAAAAGGCAAACTATGAAAGTTGAAAGTGTTATTTTAAAATTTTTGAAGATGAGGAATGTTATATGCAGAGGGCTACAGTTGAAGAGCGTCATTTATACCTAAGGAAGCAACATTATAAATCTTATATTTGTTTTCATTTACAACAATTTCGTGAGGAGTGACAATACCAGGTTTTCAATTATATTTTTCTAAAAATTTTATTCAAACAGCCCATTAAATCAATTATGCATATAAGCCAAATCTAAGCTCTGTTTTACCTAAATGCTACATTTAATCCAAATGCACCTGAAAAATATGCGGGCAGTTTATGAGAAACATAATTGATTGTATTTTAATCAAAATTTGCGTGTTTGGTTGATAGACTCAATGGATATTTGGATAAATCTTTTAAAAAGCAAGGTTTTGGTCTTCAAAACACTACAAAAAAAATAGGGAAATCCCTCAAAAAGAACTTTTAAATTAAGAAAAGACGCAGAGGTGTTTCGAAATTTAATATGCCAGATCAGTGCGAGTGTCTGAACTGGAATATTAGAATTCGAGACAAAATGACGTGCGTGACCCTGGAAGTTTTTAAATTGAAAAGAATTGAGGAAGGCGTGATAATGGCGCTAAAACGCGTTCAGGACTATTCATCTTCTCTGTCGTCATCGGTGCCATTGGTCGACCCTGGATCCGTGGCCTTGGATTGCTATAGTTCACAACATTTAATATTTTGTGTTTCTCTGAATTAAATCCTGTTCTCAAAAAATGAGAAGTACCAAAAGCTAAACAATATCAATAACTCCGATGCCATGAGTTGAGATAAACTAGAAAGAAAACAGAGTGAAATCTTGAGCACTTGTCATCTTCTTCTCGGTTGCCAACAACTCCGATGTCATCACCCCCAACAACTCGCCATCTTCTTCTTTTATAGGATCCTGTGTATATGCGCTAAAAAACAGGGATAAATAGAGAAGAGATTATTAAGAACACTCAAGTGATCATAAGAAGTAATGAATAAGTTTAGAAAATCACTCGAATTGTCTGAGTCTTGACCCAATCACTTTCTGTGAAAATTTAGTAATGATCGCAACTACCGACCATCACCGCCAACGACTCGTCATCTTCTTCACAGTTATCATCGACATCTGCTTCATCATTGACATGGTTCCCAACTCGACATTAGGCTTTAACAACACAGCATTACATTTTCACAACATCCTATTGACTTTCACAACTCGAGTTTGCCATTCACAACTCGAGTTCATATCATCACTGGAGGGTAACCGGTGAGTGATTAGCTTATAGGATGCAGAACTCGAGTTATGAATTGATAACTTGAGTTTCCCAACACAATCTTACATTTTCACGACATCCTGTTACACTTTCACAACTCGAGTTTTCCATTCATAACTCGAGTTCATATCATCACTGGAGGATAACCGGCGAGTGATTAGCTTATAGGATGCAGAACTTAAGTTATGAATTGATAACTCGAGTTTCCCAACACAATCTTACATTTTCACGACATCCTGTTACACTTTCACAACTCGAGTTTGCCATTCACAACTCGAGTTCATATCATCACTGGAGGGTAACCGGCGAGTGATTAGCTTATAGGATGCAGAACTCGAGTTATGAATTGACAACTCGAGTTTCCCAACACAGTGTTACATTTTCACGACATCCCGTTAGACTTTCACAACTCGAGTTTGCCATTCACAACTCGAGTTCCTATTGTCACTAGAGGGTAACCGGTGAGTGATTAGGCTTATAGGATGCAGAACTCGAGTTGTCCATTGATAACTCGAGTTTACCAATACATTCTTACATTTTCACAACATCCTATTAGACTTTCACAACTCGAGTTTGCCATTTTCACAACATTGCAGGGTGATCATCCCACTTCTGGAGATAAGACTATATTCAATAATTCAATTTTCTTCGTAAAACAATTACTGAATAGAAAATTTACCAACCTTCCCATGTGAAGCTGAACAAGTAAAGGTTATCATAATGAAGCTGAACCAACTTTCTTTGCTATTCTTTGTTAGCAAAGGTTATCATTTTTTTACATTAGGATTAGATTGTTCGACTGGTAGCTGTTGTTTCTTATTGGACATTAATTGTTATGAGTTGACTGGTTGGCTAGAAGAGAATGCGCGAGCACACTCTGAGTGATTGGATCATTTTGTTTTAGTTTCTTTAGAAGTGCATGCAAAATATATTGAACTGGTTTTTAAGATTTTTACTCTTAGTTAGTCTGTTAATCGATTCAGAGGAAAACGATGCAATCGGTTCATAAAACCTTGGGCGCCAATGCTGTACACTCATGCCTGTACATGCATCTGTCTGCAATAACTCTAGATGATTAGATTAAGATAATCGCATGTCAAACTCCTAAAGTTTTGAACCTACTTTGGGAGCTTGCATATCAATATGTCCTCTAAGATGATGTCTAACAATGGCGGAGTAAAATCAAAAATCTTGCAGAAGTTGAGTTTTGCTTATTGTGTTTGTATAAGAGTTTTTTTTTCAGAGAATAGTTACATGATATTCTCCTCATGATTTAATGATGATATAATTGCAAATATTAGTGGCAGCAATAGCAAAATATAATAGTCAAGCATAACACTTAGTAGTAATTGATTTAATGATCCGTACCATCAATAAGCTTGTAAATGACAATGGTTGTGTTGTAAAGGGTGGAAAATATGTTGTGATGGAGCAACTGAGAATGAAGATGCTGAATCTTGTGTTTGTGCAGGTGGTGTTGGAGCTTCTAAATATAAAATTGTTCAAACTTGAGTTTGTAAATATTTCATTTTGTTAACCCTTCATTTTTTTCCTGTAATGGTGCCTCTTCTTTTTTCCTACATGGCTTCTTAGATGATGAAGCCTCTTGAGAGTACTACAAGAATTAACACAAATACAAAATAAGTATTAGTTTCTTTTGTTCCTTATATATAAATTAAAATTCAATACATTTGATACAATATTTCTTCTTATTTGTTGCTTTTTCTCTTCCCAACCTTTCCAACGGATCGTTCTTGATTTTCCTTCTCTTTTTTTGAATCCCTTTGGCATATTTTATGTCTCTATAATGGATTTAGAAGTATCATTTTCATCATCATCAGGAATCTTATTGTCTAACTTAATGATACAGTTAAGAACACAAGTAAATCTCTCAGGAGTATTGGTAGCCTTTATTGCTAGTCTTACCATCTTAGTCACTAGATGCCTGTATTATAATGCCCTAAAATGTAATTAAGGACTAATGACTTCAAAGGTGAATGTAATTAATGTTAAATAAGCATTGTTGGAGAATACAATGTAAATTATGAGCCGTAGACAGTGCCCAAACCCTGTATTTAAGCAATTAAGGTATCAAAATCTAAACTGAATTAAATTAAGGGGAGGGCGCATGGTATGATGCAATAAAGTATAAAAGGTGCTAAGTGGTGATTTAAGAAGGAATTGCCATAGTCAGGGGCAAAATTGGAAGAATGAAAAATTTGTTGGCTAATTAGTCAGTTATCGTAGAGGAAATCCATTAACAACTAAAAGAGTAAGAGTTGTGACTAATGGGCTAATAAGTTTGGTTAGTGTAACTAATTGGTGAATTACTTTAAGAGAAGCCATGGGAATTGTGACAAGTGGCATTACAAGGATAAAGGGAAAAGTGTTGAAAAGTCAAATAGCATTATTTAATCTATTTCTCTTCCCTATCTCCTCTCATATTCGATTGACAAGCATGGGGGAGTAGGAACTTTGATCATTTCCATCATCTTCACCTTCATCTCATTTTCTCTCTCTCTAAAATCCATTTTCGTCTAAGAGCAAGAAGGAAGACAAAGAAGAAATTCAAGGTAAGTGCTCTATTTGACCTCAAATGCTTAAACCCTCTTCTTTAATGTTGTTCATGTTGATTAGAGCTTTAACCCTATGGTTTTAGATTCTCAAGAGGAGGTGTTTTAGAGCTTAAGGAAGTTTGAAGGTCGAAAAATCAAGAAACTAGTTTTGGAAAGTGAAAGAGGTAAGTGAAAGCTTCATTTTGACATATGTGTTGTGGCTATTGCGGAAACTTTGAATTTCTGGATTTTTGCCTTGATTTTTGTGTGATTTTAGATTGAATGAATTGCATAGCATATTAAAACTCTCTGACCTTTCCTTGGGTGTAACCCCCTGCCGTAATTATATCCGAAATACGCAATTAAAATGAAATAGAGACCATAAGAAACAAAACTTATTTAAATTCCCATCTTCACGATAGGGTTTTCACAAATCACTTTCGAAATCTAATTAACCTGGTCTCATATTCAATTTCGAATACAATTACATCACGCGGAATATCACATTTAAACAAATATCAGAGTGTATAACAATAACTTCCCGGCAACCCCCGGGTTCATACCTTTACATAGAATTCATAGGGCACATTCGCCCTTTACAATTTCAACATGGGGATTACACAAATCCTCTCAAATACATCTACAAATATCATATCCAAACATATTCCAATCCGTACATATCCAAATCTAAATCCAAATATACATAATACTCCCAACTATGATAACCAACTACCAACTCAAATATTCCGAAGGAAGCCTCGTCGCCCCTGGTTGCTTGCCTCCATCCTCGATCCACCTACCCTGTCTAAAATGTTGGTAGGGGAGGGTGAGATTCGAGGGAATCTCAGTAGGAAACAGATACCTATATGCATGTATGATATGTGTTTAATGCATGACATGCTTGCAATACAAAACTCATGTTCACACAATGACATATCTGCGTGCTCAATGTTTCAACAACATACTCATGGCCATAGCATAACTAGAAACAGAGCTACAATCATTCATACATGTTTCACATAATCCAGCAAAGCAATACATGCATCAATACACAAACACAACATCAAAGCATGCAAGAGAGGTAAGTTCCCTACACTTTTCTTTCCACGTATGCTCCAGCTCCTCCGCTTACTCGTGAACCAAATGAATACTGAACCCTATAAACCAAATCAAGGATATAGGGTCAATCTCAATTCCAAACCCTTACTTTTATATCACTTAAAGTTGGTTACCATTCACACCCTTTAGGTGGCTAAAATAAGCTCAACGAAAGCCTAAAGGATTGGGACGTACTAGGTTGGAAATCATCTTTCAAAATCACAAATTGCTGAAAATTGGGTTCTGGCTGCAGCCAAGAATTCTCTGGCTGCAGCCAAAAATGGCTAAAAACGTCACAGAAACATTTTGGCTGAACTTCCAAAAATCATAACTAATTCAGGAAAAATCAAAATAAGGTGATTCCAAAGCCAAATGAAATATATTTAAGTCCTATTTCTAGGAAAAATATTGGCCATTACTAGAAATCACCACACAAATCCAGATTTACACAAAATCCAACATTGCTCCAAAACAGAATCCAGTTTCGTCCTCAAACTTTAGGCAAACATAAATCCCAGTTCACAAAACGAAATGAGACAATTTATATGTCCATTTTGAATCTTGAGATGTGAAATTCAAGACTGGAAAGTTTCAGAATTTTCTAACATCATTTGCCCATTCAAAACAGCAACACAAACAGACTGCCCAGACAAAATTCTCACTGGACAGAATTTCCAGTTTTTCAACCATTGTGTCCAATCCAATTCAAACCAATTCCAATGATTAAATACCACAACATGACACCATTTTCAACACAAAACAACATCCAATTCCACCATTCACATTCCTCACGAAAATACCATAAAATCAGGGCAAAATTCACAAATCACAATAGTTAACCATAATTCACAAAACTTAGATCAACATGAAGCAAATGCTCACCTCTTCCTCTTTCCCAAACCAATTTCTTGATTCTTCATCTTTCCACTTTTGCTCAAGCAACAAAACACCTCCTCTCACAAATCTAAAACCATAGAGATGAAGCTCTCATCACTATGAACAACTTTATAGAAGATGAATTGAGCATTAGAGGACAAGAAGCCAACCAAAATCTCACCTTTTCTTTTCTCTTCCTTCCCTTAGCTTTGGACGTTCATGGAGGACAAGAGAGAGATGAGAATGATTAGATGATGAAGCAAATCAGTTTTTTGGGAGCCAAAACCGTCCACATAAAGAGAGGAAAGAGGAAAAATGAGTTGAAATCCTTGACCAAATCCAAGGGCTCAAATTGTGACACTTGTCACACCCTTAATCCATCTCTATGAGTTCACATGAACCCACACACATGGGATTCCACCCACTTAATCTCTACACAAATCAATCTCAACCATTGATCTTGAAGTTACCAATGAGTTTCCTCTTCGGTAACTGACCAATTGGTCGGTAACTTTACCGTTTTGCCCCTGATTTTGGTAATTCGGTAATTCTCATTGAATCACCACCAAACACTTCATATCGTTTCATTTAGCCACAATATGCGCCTTCCCTCTATTTTAAGTCAATTTAGATGTTAATCCATAATTGATCTTAAATACAGGGTTTTGGCACTGCTCACAGCACATACGAATCACATCGGGTGCTAACTCACACCATAATCTCCAAAAGGGTTCATTTATCACTAATGACATCCACTTTTGGGAGTCAATATCTCTTAATCATAATTTAGGATCTTGCTAAACCATGGCTTAGCAGTCCACTAATCTCAGGCTTATTCTCTAGCCTCGAATCTCAAAATTCGGGGTATTACATTGGGCGTGGCCCAAGGATGTTAACCGCGGCCCAAAACGTTTTGCCCATTTGTTGGCCGCACTGGTAGATGGCTTGGCCAGGCCAACCCTTCAAAAGTGACATTTTGCACTTCTAAAAGGTGGTTTTTAGTCTAGTTCTTCCCAAGCCTTTAGGCTTTTGTTTGAACTTCTTATAGCCACCTAAAAGACCCAAATGATAACCAACTTTAAGTGTTTTGAAATTAAGAACTTAGAATAGAGATTAACATGTCGTCCTTGATTATGGTTTTAGGATTTGATATTTGCCCTACACGTGATCAACCAGTGCCATAGCACACCCAGAAAGAATAAGGTAGTGACACATTCTCTTGTACTATGTGTAATACAATGTATGTATGTCTTGTCATTGACATGTGTATGCTGTGAAGACCATGAGTATGCCGTGAGATGCCTCATTGTAATCGTTGCTATTGTTGCTGTTTGGGTGATTTGCTTACATGCTTTGTGATTATATATTGTATGAGTGATTTGTTACTACTGGGATTCTTTTAAATCTCATTCCTTCTATTGACCAACTTATAGCTAGGGCAAGCGGCCTAAAGGAACAACAAGGAATCAAAGGCGACTAGTACTCCTTTAGGGATGTAATTTTGGTAGTTGGTTGTCATATTTTTGGATAGGATTACTGTATATATTGTAAATGCAAGTTTAGGATAGTGTTTTGTAATCCCCCAAATGTGAAATTGATAAGGGAGAAAATGCCCATAAAGCCTTTAGTTAATAAATGGGACCCAGGTGTGGCCAGGAATTTTTGTTACACTCTGATATGTATGAATGAAGTCGAACTGTGCAGGCCAAATATATGTTTGAAATGTGAATATAAGACCGCGTTGAACAGGTTTTGGAAAAGTTTTTGAAAGCCCCGTCTTGGGACTAGGATTTTGAATAAGTTTCAAATTATCCTTTGGTCTCTAATTCAACATAATTATGTATTTGTGAACTTTAATCATAGCTATTAAGGCTGGGGGTTACATGTATCTTCTTGTTATGTCAAGTCTAGGACCAGCTTGTATCTTAATTCATTTGACATCATGTACAACTCCATTTCTTGCTTCCTTGGTCCATCACTTGAGAATATATTGCTCAGGCATAACTCTTATATCTTTGGACTCATATACTTTCAATACATGGAAACACAATATCCCCATAGTCTAAAACTTTCGACAATTGCAACAAATTTCATGTGTATTAGGGTTGAACTCAATTTTCCATTCTCCCTTTTCACCTATCATATGGCCCGTGTATGTAAACAATTGTTTTTTCTCATCTCGTTCAATCAACTCTAGAGAATTAGAGATCCTATTGTTCTTGGAACATATCAAAAGCAGTGGGGGTATAAGATTGCACAAGTTGATGCAAGATAGGTGCACTTTGATTGACCATACTTGGTATCTTTTGTCAAGATTCATACTCAAGTTGCACTTCCTTGTATCACTTCTTTTGTACAACTTTGTCAAACCTCATAAAGAATCGATTAATGTCTAACTTTGGCTTTGTACACCTCTTTACCTCAGCATTCACACTTTCACTATTTTGTATGCTTCTTATACCTAATGTAAAAGCATCCTTCTTATAGCACTTGGCCCATTTCTCCTTAATGTTATAAGTGGATTTCAACCACCCAATTTCATGAACGTTATAAGACGATAATAATTCACCCCATACTTCTTAAAACTTATCTACCTGAACATAGTCAAACATGCATTTTTTTAAGTCAGTCAGAAAGTGTGAGCCATCGTTTATCAAGTTCTCAAGGTATTTAATGCCATTTGGCAACAAATGCTAAGTGCACAAGCAAATGTCTTATATTAGGAAGCACTTCTTCTAATACTCTTGCCATAGCTTGATCTTGATCAGTAAACACAGTTTGAGGCTTGTTTTGTGTGTGAGCATCCAAGAAGGTTTCTAGTAGCCATTTGAAAGACTCAATAGTCTCATCCTATAATAGAGCTGCTCCAAAAATGACTATACTTCTATTATGGTTAAAACTAGAAAAGAGTGCAAGGGGTCTATGATTCTTAATTATGTTATATGTTGTGTCTAGTGATACAACCTCACCAAAATGTGCATAGTCTTGTAGCATTTGTGTAACCCCCTTATGTAATTATATCCGAAATACGTGACTAAAATGAAATAGAGACCAATAATAATCAAAACTCATTTATATTCCCATCCTTAAGATAGGGTTTTAACAAATTTCTTTCACAAACACTTTAACCTGGTCTCACAATCATATTTCGAATACAATTACCTCGTGAAGATAAATCACATTCATATAAATATCAGAGTGCACAATAATAATACCGACAATTCTGGGTTCATACCTTCACTAAAGATACGTAGGGCACAATTGCCCATTACAATTCCTCAAAGGGGATTACACAAATCCATCTCCAATACATAACCAAATAACCCAATATACATCCAAGCAAATATACATCCAATATCCAATTATACATAATCCCAACTACCATGATAACCAACTACCAAAATGACAACCCGAAGGAGTCCTCGTCGCCCTAGGATGCTTGCTCTGTCCCCGTTCTACCTTCCCTGTCTAAAATGTTGGTAGGGGAGGGTAAGATTCTAGAGAATCCTAATAGGAAACAGATACCAATATGCATGCAAGATAAGTGTTTAATGTATAACATGCTTGCATCATAATAACTTGTGCTCACATAATGATATATCCGCATGCTCAATGTTTCAACAACATACTCATGGCCATAGCATAAATAGAAACAGAGCTTCAATCCTTCATATATGTTTCACATAATCAAGCAAAACAATAATATGCATCAATACATAAACACAAATATCAATACATGCAGGAGAGGTAAGTTCCCTACTTTATTCTTTCAATGTATGCTCCAGCATCAGCTACTCGCGATCCAAGTGGATATCAAACCATGATCAGGGCAAATACCCAACCCTATAACCAAATCAAGGACATAGGATCATTTTTTTTCCATATTATATTTTCATAACACTTAAAGTTGGTTACCATTCATGACCTTTAGGTGGCTAATCAAAGCCTGAACACATGCCTAGAGGCTTGGGAAACACTTGACCAAAGGTCACCTTTTAAAAGTCCAAAATACTGATTTTTAGGGGTTAGCCACGGCCCAAGAATCCACTAGCCGTGGCCAAAAATAGGTCTGAAGCATTTGGGCCACAGCCCAGAATCCGCTGGTCACGGCCAAGAAAAATCCTATTTCTTAGCTGAAATTTCAAAAATCATAACTAATCCTAGAAAAATCAAAATGAGGTGATTCTAAAGTCAAATGAAATCTATTTAAGTCTTCTATACTGGGAAAATATGGACCATTACTAGAAATCACCACACAATTCTAGAATCATACAAAATCCACCACTGCTCCAAAATAGAGTCCAGTTTTAGTCCCAAATTTTGGTAAAGCATAAATCTCAGTTCACAAAACGAAATGACACAAATTATATGTCCATTTTGAAGCTTTGGATGCGAACTTTAAGAATAGAATGTTTTAGGTTTTTTCAACACCATTTGGTTATTCAAAACTTTCATACAAACTGACTGCCCAGAATAGAGTTTACACTTGACAGATTTCCAATTTTCTACCAAAGTGTCCAATGGCTCCAAAATTAACAATCAAGCCTATTTCCACATAAATTTTCACAAGGAACAAAATGGTAACCTCAAAATGACCAAAATCACAACCCACTGACATGCTCTGTTTTTGTCCAACACACAAAACCAACACAACGGTGCCAAACTTTACATTTAGGTTTTAATTCAATTCTATTAATTCAAAACACTAAACAAGGCACCATTTCTATGACAACAACATACCATACTCCCCCATGACCCTAAATCACGAAAATTAGGGAAAAATTCCAGAAAATCCAAACTCAATCAATGGCTATAAAACCTATATGAAAAGGTTTGTTTTACTCACATCTACAACTTTCCCCAAAGGAGTTCCTTGATTCACCAAAGTCTACAATTTCGTGAGAGCTCAAACACCACCAAATAGACAAACTAAAACCATGAAATTGAAGCTCTCAACACAAGGAGCAACTTTATAGAAGAGAGTTTTTCCATTAGAGGCCATTAGGAGGGGTCAAAAACCTACCTTTTATCAAAGCTTTTCTTCCTTCCTCTAGGCTACCATGGAGGTCGAACAAGAGAGAGAGAAAATGAGAGATGAGAGCTTGAAGGATTGAAATAATGATAAAATAAACCACTCCCATCCCTCCCATACATGTCAGCATCATAGAGAGGACAAAGAGAAGAAAAAATCATTTAAAAATGTAACATTTAACTTTTCTACTCCTCTCTCTTCATCCTCACCTTTTGCTACATGTCTCCACCTCATTGGCTCTCATAAAGCAAGTAACTAATTAGTTACTCTAACCATTCCATTAGCCATTTAGTTATACATCTCATTTCTCCTTAGTTAGTAATTAATTTCTCTATTAATCACTAACTAATTGACCAATAATTTCCATTCTTTCTATTTTCCACTAATCATGGCATATTAATTAATATTGCCACGTAATACATAATCAAATTCTTTTCTTCTTCTTCATGCACCATTTACCCCTATTTTAGCCCAAATAATTATTTCATCACATAATTATACTAAAATACAGGGTGTTGGGCATTTCCAATAATAATTCAGATCTTAAATCTATTCTAATTCCCAAAATCATTTTCAATAATTGTCATTAGCCCTAAATCAAAATTTGAGGCATTACAATTTGCATCCACCCAAAACACATTGGTGATATGTTGTTCCATGTCTAATTGGTATTTATGGTAAAATGAAGGATTCTCAGCAATTTGTATTTGAAAATATTCAACTAGACACCCAACCTCTCCAGACTTTATATGCCTTCGCCTTTTTTTCATCAAGTAATTTCTTACATCCACCATGTTGTAACCTAGATTTTATTGACCCCCAGCATATGTACTTATCAAGTCAAAAGCTTTCTTGGGTTCAAGCCTAGATTAATTTTCAAGATCTATTTCACGAGCTTGTGCTTCTGTTAAATTTCTCTATGATGGTAACAAGTGCTTTGTTTCTTTTGTATGAAGAATTTGATTATGTTCTTCATTAAACTTGGTGACTTTGAACTTTTGAGTTTGACCAACACAAGATACAATTATTTTCACCTCACACTTGGTTTGTGTCGCCGGCCAATATCTAGAAGATTTTGTCTCTCTTTTATCTTTTTTCGAAGCACCATCTTTACAACATATATATTTATATGTAATAATTGAACCATCTTTTTTACTCTTTGTTTCATTATACTTTCTAACTCCAAACCCCATTTTCTTCCCATACTCATTCTAGAATTTCCATGCTTCATCCAAGCCTTCGATTTCTTTCCCTATTTCGAGTTTAAGGTCACCTTCCATCATCTACACTACCAAAAAAATGACATTTTATAGTAGTTAAAAGAATATTATTATTTGTAGCGGTTTGTATATAAATTGCGGTAAACTTTATGCCAAGAAGCCCGAGGGTAAGCCAACATTATTTGTAGCGTTTTACAAAAATAATCGCTACAAATTTGCCGCAAATTTCCCGCCATAAGTTGTAGTGGTTACATCATGTGAACCGCTACAAATATGGCGCCAAGTTGACGCCAAACGCGACAATTATGGTGGTTATTTTATAGTAGTTATGAGGACATAAACTGCTATGGAATACAAATGGTCGCCTTCTTGTAACTGTTTCATAGAACTACTACAAATGTAAATGACATTTGTAGCGGTTTTTGGTAGAAATCGCTACAAAACTTTAAGAGTCTTTATATTTGTAGCGGTTGGAGGTAAACGCTATAGAGTGTTCCATTGCCTGAGATAATTTGTAGCGGTTTGATCAATAACCACTACAAAATTCAGCGTTATAAATAGCCCACAACCCTTCATTTATCTCATTTGACCATTTTGTTTTCTGATGGTTCTTTTAGGTTTTCCTTTAAATCTGAGCTTTTTGATGTCTCTCTAAGAGTTTTGCTGCAACAATTCACATTTTTCTCACTAAAGGTATGAAAGTTACATATTTTCTTTCTACTTTATATTATTATTATTATATTTTATATATAAATGTGACTCCTTTTTTTTTTTTGCAGTTGATATGGCTTTAGGGATGGACAGGGGGAAGAAGCCCGAGCTTCCCTTTAGACCGCTTTTGTCGAGTAGCAGAGCAGAGGGAGAGCGACTGCGCCATAGCAGATGGCCTACAGCAGCCATAAGATTTGGCCCCATCACGGGCATAGGAGACAACCCCACAAGAGGCGACCGCACCACAAGTGCCTGAGGCTGTTTTAGGATGGGAGGTGAGCTAAGTGTCAATGACTATGACGAGAACTGGGAGTTTGAGATCCCAATTCTGCTCAATGACATAGAGCAGTTCCTGGATGAGGAGAAAGCACGGGACCAGAATAACCCACGATGGTCGTCTTCCCAGTTTACTAGGTTTGAGGTTCAGGTCCAAGGTAAATATATTTTTTTATTTAATAAATTAAATATTTAAATTTGACTTGTTAAGTGTGAATTTAAATTTATCTAACCTATATGGTAAATTGTGCAAATGAGCAAGGGAACATTTCTATGAGGACACTGGACGTGGCCGGCCTGAACAGCCTGGACCAGACACTACGAGTTTTAGTTTCATGGAATGAGGCCACAGACTAGCCCATCGACAATAGGGGTCACCTGTTCAACCACTTCTTGAATGAGCAGGGTTCGAATTGGATGCGGTTCCCCCTACACTTCAGGATATGGAAGAGTGTTCTTAAGGGGCAGAAGGACCTAGCGTGGAACAAGGTTGTGAAGGTAATTAATAATATTTAATTATATTATATATTTTTTAATTAATTATATTTAATTAATATTTATTAATTGTATCATTTGTAATTAGTTGTATTTAATTATTTTTTAATCAATTATGTTATAGTATAGGTTTGTCGTTCGAGACAACCGAAAAAGATACACTTTGATAAAGATGGGTGACAGTTGGAGGAATAGGAGGAATCGTCTCTTCCATAGTATGAATAAGGATGGGATGATTTCTCTGTAGCAGCTGATCAAGAACGCACCGGACAGCGTCCCACCGAACTACTAGGTGAGTTTTATCCAGTTCAGGAGGAGCATAGAGAGGCAAGTAATTTATTTATAATTATAATTACAATTTAAATTTCATAAATTGTATGTTTTTAATAATTATAATTGTTTTATATTGTTTTAATACTTTTAATATTGTTTTTTTGCATGCATTTTCTTAGAGTAATACGAGGTGTCGAGGATAGCAGAGGATCTACCACATGGCAGGATTGAAGACCTTTGCTGTCACTTATAGTGAGCTGGTAATTTTTTATAATGTTAATTACTTTTTGTTGGTTATTTCATATTATAAATTTAGTGTTTTGTTGTTCATGATACTAATTTAATTTTTTAATTGTTTTAGGAGAGGAAGGCACAATAGGAGAACCGTCAGACAAACTACAAGGAGTTATTTGCTATCACCCATAGACACCGTGACGGGACTCCTACCTCTTAGCAGGCAAAGGAGGCCATTGTAAGTTAATTTATTATTTTATAATAATAATTTATTGTTATATTGTTTATAAAACTACTTTATTATGAATAATAATAATTAATTGTTTCATAAAATGGCAGGAGCGGATGAAGCAGTTGCAAGCTGAGCGGCGAGAGACCCAGATCCAGGAGTCACAGAGGTTTCTGGACCCCACTGCGCCATTAAAAGCGAGTTTGGGTCCAGTTGAGCACCCTACATGTGTGAGGAGGATGGGAATAGGTGCCAGACCTAGTATGGTCTATGGCAGGAGTAGCGCCTCTAAGGTTGGAAGCTTTCGAGCATGGACGTCTGGGGTTAGACATCTGAGGTATTAATCTGTTAAGGACCTTTGTTCAAAGGTTTCCAAGACACAGGCTATGGTGCCCCATCAGATGCAAAAGCAAGCTGATTTCTACTATGCTCAGCATATGCAGTGGCGGGATATCACGAACTACATGCTAGAGCGTTCGTGGAGTCACCTGTTCCCTGAAACTGGCTCCTTCTGCTAATGATGGTGGTGTTGTTAACTCTGCTCAGCGCCCTAATACAGCCATACCAGAGGGAGCCTCCCTAGGGGAGGACTTGATCATTAGAGCTGTGTACTTCCCTTCCTGAGGGAGGACCTGATCATAATCCTCTGGGTAGTTAGTTTATGTTTTTTATTAGTTAGATTTAGGACAATTATATTTGTTTTTCAAACATCTGTTCAGAAACTTGGATATTTATATTTTTAAAGCCTTGTTAAATTTTTCTTTAATTTACAACAGTTATATTTATATTTTTAGAACTAACCAAAAAGGTTATCAAAAAAATAATAAATAAAAATTTTATTTGTAGTGATTTTATTGTAACAACAGCTACAAAATATGAAAAGATTGAATTTTATAGTGGTTTAAGGCCATAATCGCTACAAATTGAAATGAACCTTTATAGTGGTTACTTAATTATAACTGCTACAAAGTTGAAAAAACAAATTAGAAACATAAAAAACAGTCATGACACTTTATAGAGGGTTTAACAACAAAAACCGCTATAAAAAGGCATTATGAATTTTGAATTTTTTAAAATCCCGCCATGCAGCTTTGGAGCGGTTTTTCAGTTAAACCGCTGTAAAGTTGCTAGCCCATTTGTAATGGTGTATATAAAAAACCGCTACGAAGTGAAAATAAACTTTTTTTGATTGGCCAACGGTCATAAAAGTTTGTAGCGGCTTTTTTGTCATAATCACTACAAAGTGTCAAACATTTGAAATTTGAATTTCATATCCTGCCATCAGTTATGAAAATTTATAGCGGTTTTATTTAAAACATTGCTACAAAGTGAAAACAAAATTTGTTTTAATGGCCAACAGTCATGAAATTTGTAGCGATTGCCTTGAAGCTAATCGATACAAAATAACACTCATAGCAGTTGTGGCAGCAGTTTCATAACTCCTACAAAATGTTAATGTTGGAGAAGTTCAATATAAGTTTCCAGGCATCCGTCATTCTTTATTCACTCATCTTCTTTACTAAATTTTCTTACTAACTATGGATAAGTCATGGATCATGTTGTCACACAATTCTCCAGAATATTTGTATGAATTAAAAAATTTCTTGGATTTTGTATACTCTTATGCCAGCTGTAATGGCAAAATCATCTGTCCGTGTCGGAGATGCAAGTTCAAGAAGTGGCATGCATGACATGTTATTAAGGAATATTTGCTTGTGAAGCCTTTCATGAAAGACTATACGTTTTGGAGAGTTCATTGTGAGAAGTTCAGTATGAGATATGATGATGCTCTTCCTCGAAGGTCACAAGTAGGAGTTCAAATAGATGAAGATGATCCTATTAATGATGCTGTGCATGATGTGATTGGTTTTCAAGACAACAACTTCAACGAAGAAGTGCAGGGTTTAGAGCCGGCGTTCTTGAGGAATAAACCAGCTTGGGATTTTTTTAGCTTGATGAATGAAGTAGATCGTCCTTTATAGTAAGGTTGTCAAAAATTCTCTAAATTATCTTTCTTGATAATGTTGTATCATATGAAGTGCTTGTGTGGAATCATAGATAAGGGAAGTCAATGTTGCTGGAATTATTATAAGATACCTTCCCTGACGCAGATATTCCTACAGCATTCTATGATGCCAAAAAGATTATTAACAGATTGGGCTTGAACTACCAAAAAATTAATGCATGCCCCAACAATTGTATGTTGTATTGAGGAGACGATGCCATTAAGGAGACTTGTAAGCGATGTCACACAATGAGCTACAAGACAATTCAGAAAGGGAAAAAGTAGAAGAAGAAGCCTATAAAGATTCTCAAGTACTTTCCTTTGAAGCTGCACCTACAAAGATTGTTTGTGTAATCCAAAATGACAGAGTACATGAGGTGCCACGACGTTCATAAGAATGAAGATGGTAAATTAAGACATTCCCGTGATGCAGATGCCTGGAAATGTTTGACAACGACTTTCCATCTTTTGCGGCTAACCCCAAAAATGTTCGGCTTACTTTGGTGTTCCACTGTTTCAACCCATTTAGGAATCTTAACACAAGTTATAGTATTTGGCCTGTAGTCGTAGTTCCTTACAACTTACCCCCTGGATGTGTATGAAACAGACCTCCTTCATTTGGTCTATGAACATTCCACACAAAAAGACACTGGGTAATGACATCGATGTGTATCTCCAATCACTTATTGCAGAATTGCTTGACCTGTAGAATGTCGGCTTCAAGACATATGACACATATGGGAAGACATTGTTCAACTTGTGTGCAACCATGATGTGGACGATTAGTGACTTTCCTAGCTTGGGATGTACATACTAGGTCACTGTGTCCAACTTGCAATTTTGACTCTGATGCAGTGCACCTTCCCTACTGCCGAAAGTGGTGCTTCTTGGGGCATCGGAGGTTTCTTGATGGAAGGCATGAGTTTAGATTGCAACAGAATCACTTCAATTGGCTTCAATTACTTTACTATGCTGGTTCACTTTACAGTCAACCTTATTCATGAAACAAAGCTCGCTGGACCAGTTCAATGTTGATGGATGTATCCTATTGAGAGGTACTCTTTTTACATATGTGCGTCATTGTTAGTTCCTATGTTTGCTAGTCACCTTTTTTAGCATTTAGTATCATTTTTCCCAGGTTTCTTAGGAAATTGAAATCTTACATAAAGAATAAGGCGTGGCCAGAAGGTTCTATAGCTGAAGGTTATATAGGGGATGAGGTCCTGTATTTATGTTCAAGGTACTTTGATGACATTGAGATGGCTTTCAACAGCTCGCCTCGTGTAGACGATTGTCTTGATCCTGCGCCAACATCGGGAGAATTTATCCCTCATGTTAGTAAACTAGTTGGAGGAGTTGAGAACTTCAAACTAACGGCAACTGAGAAGTTGCAAGCACATAAACATGTGTTGATTAATTGCACTCAAGTTGAACCCTTAATTAAGTAAGAATTGTACACTCATATGTTATTCTATATCTTTCATAACATTTTTTACTTATATTTCATGATCGCCTTCCCATGATTAATTTTAGGGAATTCAGAAGTCATGTGAAACGTCAACTCAAGATCCATACACAAATTTCCTCCAAAGTTGATAAAAAGGTCCACAGAGAATTCCCAAGCTGGTTTGCAAGTAGAATACTAAATGATTGCAACCCACACTCACCAGATTTCAGAGCTTTCGCAATCGGCCCTCTTGACCATATAAAAAGGTTTACAGCATACAATGTTTATGGTTTCAAGTTTTGCATGGTTTCACGAGATCAAGGATTGTAAACTCAAAATTCGGGTGTTTATGGCACCTTTGGGACAAGGAGTTATGCGAGCAGCAGTGACATCAACATGCAGTTCAGAGGCATCCTTTACTATGGAAAGCTTCTTGATGTTGTCAAACTAAATTACCTAGGCCGATTCACCGTGACGTTGTTCAGTGTTTGTGGGAAAATACCACTACTTCTTGGGGAGTCACAACTGACAACTTAGGCATCACATCAGTAAACTTCTCACGGCCAATTCACACTGGTCATACTAAAGATGATGAGCCATATATTCTTGCCTTAAAGGCACACTAGGTTTATTATGTCAAGGATGAGAGGCACAAGGATTTGCACATGGTGATTCATTTGAAGCCTCGAGACCTTTATGATATGGGTTATGGTGATAACTTCGCGTACGAGAGTGAACCAGTTCAACCTGCCAATTTTGAAAAATTTTTCCTTGAAGGCAATGACAATTTACCTCTAGTTCGGTGCGTTTTTTAAAGTTCACATCATTTAAATTTAAGTTTTTTACAAAATAATACCACACTAACAATTTCTTCACGCAATTTTTGTATGGATAGAAAGGAAGAATGATTAAACAAATTATTCTTTTGTTTTTGTAACCCTTGATGTATATTTTTTAAGAAAAAAATCAGGACATTATTTGTAGCGGTTCCAACACTGCTACAAGATCACCCAAAAACCACTACAAAAGCACAAACTACTACAAATAACAAACAATATATAATTGCTACATAATTAAACCGCTACAAAACTTGTCGCCTTAACCACTACAAATGCTACGCAGATCCTTATAAATACCCCACCACACCTCATTTCAAACACTCCCCCATTTCTTTCAACCCTACCTCTCTTTCGTTTTATCTTATTTACAAATTTTTTTCTAAGATCTAAGAAGCTAAACTAGGTGATGAAATGTGGTACAAATTTTTTTTATTTTTTCATTTCAATTTTTTTTCCCTCACATAATAATTATTCTCACTAATTTTCCTTTTTTGAAGATATTGAAGGACCTTTTCTCATCGTTTTCTATTTTCCTTACATAATGATAACCACATTGTAGTAGACAATATAATAATTTCTTGTTACCTACATATCCTCAATAATAATACAAATATAAAGTTTATACTTATCCAATTTAATTAAATCATTCTTTTTAAATAATAACTACTATCAGCTAAACTATTTAATTAATAAATTATTCAATCCCATATTAATAAAATGGAGGCAGATAATTGAATAATTTTTTTTAAATTTCACTAAATATTTGTAGTGGTTTTAAGAAATAAAACCGCTACACATTTAAATTTCTGTCATCAAATTTGAAATTTCATATGATATTAGTAGTGGTTTTCCAACCGCTACTAATTTTTAGCGCCTTTTTTTAAAACTTTATAATTTCAATTTAGTAGCGATTTTGTAACTGCTACAAACATAGAGCAAATTTTCATTTTTCATTTCCCACCACACAAAATATTGGCACCAACTATAACCACTACAATGTTGACGGAAGATAAGTTATCGCTATTGAATATTGTAGCAGTTGAGAGAAACCGCTATAAATGTAGTAGCAGTTTTGTTACTTACATAACCGCTACAAAAACGTTTGCAACAGTAGATTTTGTAGCGGTTTTGTCAACCATTACTAATTTTTTTGTAGTAGTTAAAACTGCTACAAATACATCTTTTTAACCGCTACTAAGTGGCATTTTTTTTGGTGCTAGTACCTATAAACAACAAAAATATTATAATGTTAAAATTATCATCTTACAAAAAAAATATATCATGATAATAAAAGATTAAACAATAATTTCCACTTTTTATAATTATTCCAAATATAAAAAAACATGAACATTTTTCAAATACCACTCTTCCAACAAAAATATAAATATGACCAACAATTTTTTTGCCAGCAAATCTGACCTACAACTTACTAGAACAATAAAGGAGTTGAGTAATATATTTTATTGTATACATTATTTGAAAAAAAAAACTACATCCACATAAAACCTACCTCAATAAATAAAGAATCTGATAGTGATTTTGTCTATGGCTATTTCAGTGGCAATGCCTTTCCACTATTTTTGTTGAAAATTATTTCTATCTTCACAATAGTATTATTTCAAAATTCTTGATAATTACGGCTTTTAGTTTAGATATATATATATATATATATATAAACGCAAACACACCATAGACTTGGGCATTCTTTTTCATTTTTGCTTTTTGCTAACACAGACTTCGGCATTCTGATATCTGATATCTATATCCTATATCTCTCTTTCTCTCTATATCCATATGAAATCTTTGGAATTCTGATATATATATCTATATGCTAAATAAACAACTAGAAGGAGGGAAAATTAAGAATAACCTTTTTCTTTAATATGAAATTTTCTTTGTAATGAAAAAGCGTAACTTGACACCTTCATCCAATCTTCGATGGCATGAAGCTTAAGGCAAAAAGCCCTTTCCCTTTCCCTTCCCCTCTAAAAGTTGGTGCCAAGGTTGGTTAGAGTGGAGAAGAGATCAATGGAGTGCGGAGTGATATATATAGATATTAATAGTTTAATGGAAAAAGTAAATAAATGAATGGTCGAGATTAAAATCGAATGAACAGCTAAGATCACTCTTCTTAATGAAAAGATGTGTAGAGTGGACGAGTGTCCCTTACCTATTGTTGCGCCGAGTGTAACCCCCTTCTCATCAAGGCCGAGATTACGTTTAAAATTACGTAATTATGTTGAATTAGAGACCACATGCTAAATCATAACTTATTAAAAATTTCCATTTTCCAAATAGGGTTTTCATAAACTTTTCAACAACCTGTTCAACACGGTCTCATATTCATATTTTAAATATACAAATGGCCTGTACAATTTGATTCCATTCATAAATATTAAAGTGCAATAAAATTTCCCAACACACTCGAGTTCTATTAAAAATTAAACTCCTAGCCCAGAGCTCTATCCGCCTTTTGTCACTTGCTTCTCTTCAAAACCACTAGCCTTGTCTGAAATTTGTTTTATGGGAGAGTGAGATTCTAAGGAATTCTCGTAGTAACAAATCACTCATAGTATGCATAACCACAAAGTATGCAAGCAAATCATAACACCATACACAACAATCACAATGGCAGTTACAGCGGCAGAGGTATGTATGACATGCATCACCCCTACACCTGCTCACGATGTATTGTATCGTAACATGGTTCACATCATATATTTCACCACATCTGGGTTTCATATAAATCATTTCATAATACATAGCCACACTGTCATGTTTCTCAAAGTAGGAATTCACAATTCTAAAACACCGCCACGGCATGTACAATGGCAGTTCAGTGGCAGGGGTAGGTGTAACACTCATCACCACCTAGGCTGCTCACACTGTAATGCACTATGGCACATTTCTCATTCACATTTTTACAACATCAACACAATGATAAGTCATGCATACCAAGCATCATACACAATACAAGAGAAAAGTCACTATCTTGGTCTTTCTGTGCTTGCTCAGGAGCCGGTCTCTTGCGGGTAGGGCAAATATCAAATCTTATAATTCATGATTAGGGACGAAGCGTTATTCTCTATTCCAATACTTAATGACTTCAATACTTAGATTTGGTTATCATTAATGTCCTTTAAGTAGCTATAAATGCCTCTAACAAAAGCCTTAAAGGGTTGGAAGAACTATACCAAAGATCCCACAAGTACTGATTTTCACTGTTTCATTCAAGTGAAGAAGGCCTCACTCGAGTGATGATGGACTTGCACTCGAGTCATG
Organism: Inga leiocalycina; assembly: GCA_963242795.1. NCBI lineage: Eukaryota > Viridiplantae > Streptophyta > Magnoliopsida > Fabales > Fabaceae > Inga > Inga leiocalycina. The sequence goes on along the minus strand of OY725325.1, from coordinate 29,963,967 downwards.
AAAAGCACACTCGTCCGAGTGCTTGGCAGAAAGCACAGATAGAGACAAGAAATGCCTGGAGCACTTGAGCATAAAGGTTAACACCAGAGTGATAGCCTAATGCTCACCCGAGTTCTGTAAAGTGAAGTTCAGGAAGTGCTTACTCGAGAGTTAAAGAAACTTTTGAAAAAGAACAACACTTGAGCAGGGACTTTGGCACTCGAGTGATGGCTTAACACTCACGAGTATTAAGACACACTCTTGAAAATTGACCGCGAGTGATAACCCGAGATGTAAGTTCATAGTGTCAAATACACCTTCACTCGAGTAAGACAGGGTTCACTCGAGTGAGAACCCATAACACTCACAAGTCAGACAAACATTTTTGCTTTTTACAAGGAAGTACAACAAAAAATTGAAGGAAAAATGGAATATTCAATGCTACACTCGAATGAGACCCCATATCACTCGAGTGATGCTTATCAGAAGCCAGAACGCAGCAAAGATGACATCATTTTTCAAGTTTTAACCGTATATTTCCAATGATCCCAAAATCCTAACCAAGGCTATTCCTACATAATTTTGCACAAGGAATCCAATGGAAACATCAAAACTACCAAATTCCTATTCCATTATCATGCTTTGTTCTAGGCAACATCCACCACAAAATCCCCAAAATTGCCAAACTTGTCATTTCAACCTCAAACCAATTCTATCTATCCAAATCACATCCCAAAACACCCATTCCATGACCACAACATGCCATACACAAAATGACCCTAATTTTCAAAAATAGGGCATAAATCCCAGAAATTCAAAGCTTAACCAAATGCCACAAAACTCATATAGGAAGGTTTATTTCACTTACCTTACTAATTTTCTCAAAGAGGTTCCTTGATTCACCAATCCTTAGATTTCCTTGTGTGCTCAAAACACCACCAATAAAAATGAAGCCCTCAATCCAAGGGGCAAGATTAAAGAAAGGAGTTTTGGCATTAGAGGTCATCTAAAGGGTCAAATGGCAAGAATTTTACCTTAGAACTTTCTCTTTCTTCACCTTCAATGGTTGCTCGAAAATAGAGAGAGAGAATGAGAGAGATGAGAGCTTGAATGAGATGGAATGAGTGCACTTCCCATGCCCCTATACCTTGCAGCCAAAAATGAGGAGGAAGAGAGGAAAGAGAAACCAATAAAATATAAGATTTTGACTTTCCAACACTCTCTCTCATCCTATAAGCTTGCCACATGCCATATTTTCATTGGCTTTCATAAAGTAAGTAACTAATTAGTTACTCTAACCACTCCATTAGCCATTTAGTCACCATCTCATTTCCTCTTAGTTAGTAATTAATTTCTTCATTAACCACTGACTAATTAACCGACAATTTTCCATTCTTTCTAATTGTCCACTGATTTTGACACATTAGCTTAAATTGCCACATAACATATATTTATATTATTTTCCTCTTCTTCATGAGCCATTTCTCTCATATTTAGCCTAAATAATTATTGGTCACATAATTATGCTAAAGTACACGATTTTGGCATTTCCAATAATTAATTCAGGTCTCAAATCAACTTTAATTCACCAAATCATTCACAATAATTATCATTAGCCCTTAATCAAAATTTGGGGCATTACACCGAGCATGGAAACTGGATCCATTAATCACTTGTTCACTACAAATGTCTTGTTTTTTATACACGAATTACACACTGCCTAATGCAGCTACCGAGTAGAAATTTTTAACCCAAAAACTAGTTTATTAAAGTTTAATTCATCCTATCATTTCTATCACATTTAAAAATTTGCAAGCCAAAATCAACCATGCATATCAAAGTAGCAAAATCATGAGCTGTTCTTTGAACTCCTCAAAATTTTTTATCCAGAACTCACCAGCCATGCGTTTTTCATCATCTAAGTCATTATCCTACTTCACAGCTCCCAACAATTTCTCATATCTCTCTTTAGCATCTTTTCTCATCTTACATTGCTTCCTTAATTCATCTTGAACGCTCACACTCTCCAGCCTTTCCAATTTATCTGTTAGTATCTTAATCTTAGTCTTCAGCTTGGTTTCCTTGGCAACCAAGACCTCCTCCACATGATCATAATCATCCATTTGAAATGTTGTTTGCAAATTTAAATTTAATTCCATTATACTCCAGTTTATTAAATATTCCTTGTCTCCATTGTCATTCAAAGCAAATGGTATGGCAAACTTAGGTTTTATTCTAATACTAGAAGGATAACAATGCCAAAGATCAATGATCATAACCCAATTCTAGAGTCCTACCCTTAATTTTGATTGTTGCAAGCAGGTACCCCTGGTTTAACTATAATTGTGAGATACATCCAACCCACAAACATGGTTTAAGCACTCCAAGGAGGCGGAAAGCAAGCAAGCAAAAAATAAACAGAAAAAATGATAGAAACTTCAATAATATATATATATATATATATATATTAAAATGCATAAGGTGAGAAATAAAGCAAGCACTTTGTTGATTATTAACACAAAAAGAAAAAAAGCACAAAAACTAAGCTATTTCTATATGGTGCAGTTGTATCATACTAAAAATTTGTAACTGATGTTGCCATGTGTGTGTATGTACTGGAACGAAACTTACCGGTGCCTATCTATACTTGGTGCTATCTTTATGACCCTGAGTCACACATGGCACCATTATGGATACATACACAGACACTTGGCATATTTTAAAGTGTATGGCACTATTTCCTTGACACCTACACATATATGTGACACCATCTTGTGGGAGGATGACTTCTAACAACCTTAACTCTTTGGTTGGCCACATGTTTGGACACCACCTAACTTTTCTTTTGTGTTGGCTTCATCACAAGGTGCCACCTAGCTCTCTCATGAAACATATGAATAATTAGTCTAATAAAATATGCCAGTGTGGGTGTGCATATGGCATTTTCAGGGTAGACATATACACTCACTTTTTTGAAGGGACACAGGCTTGGCACTATTTGTTTGGGATACACAAGCATGCATGTGGCAAAATCCTAAGGTATAGGTATATACGTGTCACCCTCTAAGGCTTATACCGATTAAAGCAGCTTTATTAAAGTAGCTTTACATAAAGTAGCTTTTGGGTTAGAACTGTGAGATGTTGACACCTCAGCCCCTTCAGTTTTTTTGCTTTTAGGTTGGTTCAATGATGGGACGCCACCTAGCCCCTAGCCGGGACAACTCATTAGTTTCCGGTCGAGCCTCAAGTTTGTCCTCCTCTGACCTTACATATGAAAGTTAGGGAAAAATCATCGGACTTCCTTTCCTCTGACCATTAGGTCGACCAATCATAAGAGAGAGGAAGGAGATTAGATTTTAAGAAGAGCGCCTACCACCCCGGGAAAAGAAGAGCTCCTGGCACCCCGGGAAATTAAATCATCAAACACCTCCTACATTCATTAAATTCGTCCAAGGTAGCAAAAATAAAAGGAAAATAAGAGAAAATAGAGAGAACAAGAAAGAAGAAAGAAGGTGGAAAGAACTTGAAGAACACAAGTGAGAGAGAAAGTATTCCTGAGTGATTTTCATCCCCGAAATCACGTTCTAGCTAGTGGATCCTTCATAAATCTTATTCATCATGATAAGAGAAATATTTCTACGGTTTTAGGTTCTTGAAAGGAGGATTTTTGTGATGCCTTTAAGGTGTAAGTGCTGCTGAAATCAAGAATGGGCTATAGCATCAGATAGAGGCAAGCGTAAGCTCTGATTTGAGTATGGTATTTTGAGGTTTTGTTAAGTTTTCATGAGATTATGGCTACCCTAAATTTTTTTTCCAAACAGTAAAATTAGGTTTTGATGATCTTGTAAGCATGAATATGATGTTAAATATGGTTTGAACATGATAAGGTAAGATTTGACAAGTCTTGTGGTTAAACTTACAAGATTTTGGTTATGGATGCCTATTAAATTTCGGCCAGACTTGGATACTAGGGAAAGAATGTGAATTTTTTGATTTCGAGGTTTCCAATGGGTTTAGAATGAAAAATTGTGTGGGATAAAGGTGAGAAAGTGATTCTAAGAGCATCAGGATCGAAAACAAAATTTCGGCCTTAGCTGGTTCTTAGGGAAGGAACTAGATTTTTGGTAAATTTGAGGTTTGAAATGGATTCTATGAGCAAAATTATGTGAAAAACTTGTGAACATTATTTTAGAAGGATTGGATTGAAAATCCTAAAATTGGTATTAAAGGTTGCTTGAAGATAGTGTTGCCAGATTCAAGTCAGGTTTCTTGTGGGTTAATTTTAGTTGAACAAACCTTATCCAATGACTGAAAATTTACAAGCTCATAGTAGATATCTTAAGATTTAAAATTAGGTATAGACTGAATCATTTGGGTATGTACTTTGTAAGTTGTGATTTGTTGAAGTTAAGGTATCAACCTGGAAAGAATTTGAGACAGTTTGATTGGTCGAGGATTTCTAGAAGTTTAGTACCTAAAATTGGTAGTGGTTGATATTTTTTCCTTACAGAGGACTTAGAAAGCTTCAAATAAGAACTAGAACCACCTTATTTGGAGATTTATAGATTAAGTTGAGAATTTTCAAAGTTTCTTGATGAATCTGGAAGATTAGGGTTGACATTCAATTTGTGGTATTTGGAGGGAATTGTGATAAGTAAGATCATAAGGAAAAAAGGCATGATTTAGAGACTAATATGACCATATTGAATGCCCAAAGTACAAGAGGGAAAAATATGATAAGTCTAAGATATGCTTTTGGCATAAGCAAAGGAGAAATATCAAAGATAACCAACAAAAGTTAAGTAAAGGATAAAAAGAGGGATGGGTTAAAGACTAATATAATCTTGATTATGTCAATAGAAATTGGAACAAGTAATAACCCATCTATTCGTAAATTCTACCTTAGAAGATTTGACATTTTCTCGAGCTGGGAAGAAGAAGTTTGCTGATAAAGGAAAAGGTAAAACACCAGAAAGGTGACCAGGTAGTAACTCTTTCTCTCATACACTATGTATTGTTCTGTATGTATGTGTTTACCATCAAGAATATTTGTTTCATGAATATACAGTAGGCAATAAGACCTGTAGGACCAATGTGTCCTTATGTCGTAATACTTGATGAGCATTCAGATCGTGCCGGGCAATTGCCCGAGGCAGTAAGACTCGATGTGTAAGATTGTATGGGCCAGTGACCCTGGGCTGTGAGACCATGATGGCTGTAAGACCCAATGTGCATCTTGCACGGGGCAAAGGCTCTGGGCTATAAGAGCTGAGGTTACCGAGCATTATGGTATTGGAATAGGGGTCCAGTATTTGATATTATGCTGTATATTTTGTGTTGAATGCTATTTTGATGATTATTGTGATATGATGGTTTATTTAGCATTCTTTATGAACTTTCATTTTATAAGATTGAATGATTGTTACTACTGAGATTCCCGCGAATCTCACCCTTTCCTAATATAAATATACAGTGAAGGCAAGCCGCTTAAAGGGCAAAGAGGTAAGCAAAGGCAAGTGAAAGATGGTGACAGAGGATTAAGTTTCGTTAGTTATCTATATATTAATTTTCCTAAAACTTAGGAATATTTTAGTAGCCTTGGTACACTATGCAATATATGTATAGATATAAGGACACTACCAAATACCAGTAGTGGTATGTAGTAACTCGTTATTTCAATTAGTGCGATAAGCTAAGCTAGGATTAGGCAATTCAATGACAAGGGCCCATTAGCTAACAAACAATCTATGGGTGTAAGCAAAGAAGCAATTCTGATACTAATTATAAATAAAGTTAAGGGCTGATGAGTCACGATTGAGAAGAGAACCACTAAGTGAATGCTTTTAAAGTTCAAAATTTTTCAAAATGCCCAATCAATTAAATGTATAGTTATCTCAGGATTAAAACCTGGCCTAATGGTCTAAACACATGTTGTGTAATGACTCATCAGATTACGTTAAGAATAGGGGAGTCACAGTAGTGACTTGAGTCAATCTCCAACCGTTCTACAAATGAAATCATTGAAGGTATGGATCCTCTCAACGACTGCTGGAATGTTGTCCCCGTTGTATGGCACCTTGCATCACAGTTGGGAGTGGGGAAGTTCAAAGCAGCTGGCGATGGGTCATTTTTAGTGCAATAAAATGGGAGAAGGCTATGGAAAATTGGAAAGCTAAGAGAGAAATGGTTCTCTTACGAATCCCTAGCTTTCTATATAAATAAGGAAATATTGGAAGGTTAAAGCCTAAAGGGGTGTTTGTTTTACCTATAATCAATTAAACAAAAATACCTTATATCTTATAAAACAAAACGTCTCTCACATATATTTATGGAAAGACAACCTATAATAGAGAAATTGTAAATGAGGTTGGTAAATTCAATAAATTCTTAATTGAGTCATTAACCCAAGTTGATATTTTAAAATGTGGATGAAATGATATTAATGCCCCATGCTCTCTCTCTTTTAAAAGACTTTATTTCTCTATATATCAACATTAATATGAAATAAAATAAAATATGATTAGCTAAATCAAAAGAATTTTTTGTGTTTTAAAATGATTATCAAGAATAATTCAAGTAAAAAAGGAAGCATAACGTATGCCATGGCAATAACATTGATATCAACTAAATAATTTTCAGTTGAAAAATCAATTAATTGATATTAATGATACAAAACAAAAACAACAACTGTGAGTTTTTTTTTAAAAATAATTTAATTAATATTTATTTTTTTGCCATTAAATTTATTTAATATTTCGGTTTTTTAAATTTAAAATTCTCTAATATTAATTATTTGTTTCTAATAAGAGACGTAGAAAACTATAAATTTAATTGATATACTTGTAAGAATACTTTTAATAAAAAGATATTAAATGTACATAAAATTTTATAAAATGCTTTTCACGATGAAATATAGAACTTTAAAAATATATATATATATATATATATATAAAACAAATATAGTAAAAGTTATGTTTAATATATTTATCAAAAATATTTATATAGTGACATATATTATAATTTCTTTGAAAAAAGCGTTCATGTTAATAAAATGCACTCCTTGATTAGAAATATTTTATGTTTTTGTTGTTACGAAGATAGTTAATATGTATTTTTTTTACTTGAATGGTAGATAACATATTTAAATTAGAGATTGATCATATATATTTTTGTTTTATTAAATATTAATGTTGATATATATTGAAAAATATAAGTTACAACGTGATAAAAACTCTTTAAAGAGGAGAGAAGAGTAGGTATTAAAGTTATTTTACCCACACTTTGAAATCTCAAATTAGGTTAATGATTTAATTAAGGATTTATTGCATTTATCAATCTAGGATTTTCTCATTTTAAGTAGATTTCTACAGGATTTCCCCCATATTTAATTGGCACAACCAAAACTACTTCAAACAGGCAACAACTCCCCCTATGTGTTGAACAGGAGCAGCATCTATACCACTTAACACAAATACTGACTTTCCATTCTTTAACCTACACAACTTCTAAACCAAACAATATTTTCAATACTACATATTGACGAATACCCATTCCATTCATTCTATCAAACATTGATTCAACTTGCATCAACATCAACTAACATTCATATCCATTATCAACCAAAAAACATGCTTTTAACATAGACAATATTTAATATTTTGAAACTATCAACATTCTACAACAAAATATAGAAAATACATTCATCCAGCATTCACCACGGATCACCCAATACAAAATACATTGAAAATGCATAAGGTTTACTTAACCTCTCAACACCATACTCAATCATTAAACAAAACAAAATCCACCTTTGTCCAAGAACATAAATCATTGATAACATAAGATAAAAAAGGAGGAAAAACACATTGGAACTCCCTGAGGTTACTACATATATGTTTATGTCCCTCCAAGAAACTAACAATCATTCAAAATCCCACTTTTTGTAAACAACACAAACTCTAGTTGAGTTAAGGTACAAACAGAACTCTTGTTGCATCATAAAAGGATGTGAAGTCTATTCTACCTGAATATAAAAATGGATTCAAGAATAGTGAGTGCATGCAAAAAAAATGCATTTATAACATTAATTTGAGTCACTATCTGAGCTGTCTAACCATTACCATATTGATTGTACTAACCTCTAACATCATACTGCACAACAACCGATTGTTCCTCCTCAATCACTACAATAGATTTATGCATTTATAATGCTTAATATATAACTATTACAGGTAATAAACCTCATGTATATCGAGGCGGAGGTAGCGCAAGGATATATAATATTTAAAAGTAACAATTAATTATGCTCACCGTCATATATTGTGAGGCGGAATTAATCAAAACGCAAAAATAATGATTGTAGTTAATAATTGTTATTTATCTAGTGACAAAGGTGACGGTTCTTTCAAAACAACCGTCATATAACACTTACAAACGATTCCTCTTCCAACCTTATATCAGCAAAAACACAAATATAATGGTTATATCTATTGACCATAAAGTATGAACAATAAAAATGACATTTCATACTAAACAACAGTCATGTAATGAACAAATCTAAAATGAACCTTTTTAAAATCTCATTCAGTCAGACATCAAGTACCCATTCTAGTAAGTTAAATATACTTTAGAGTGAAGTATTCAACTCTATTTATACTGACATATTCCTTTTATTATTAGTACTTTTCTAAAACACTCCTTTCATAACCTTATCCTTCTTTCCCTTATCATAGTCGCCAAAAAGCTCTTTCCATTCTCCCTCCTCCTCCTCCTCGTCAACCTTACCCTCCTCCTCCATAAGCCCCTCCTTTTCCACCAGTGCCTCTACAAGCTACAGACATTGGCTAGCCTTGACCGATCCACAAGGCGTCTTACTAGACATTGCCATAGTTTGAACAATAAGTTAGACCTTATCTTTCATCATAATCAGGTTGTATATAATCACTTTTAGTCAAACCCATCATCTCTTTCCTTAGACATTGATGATGTGCCAAGTGAGGGGGAGGGGCAAGAGGACTGAAAACCATTACTACTTTTTTTAATTTGTGAATATTAAAAATAACTAATCTTTGGGGCAATGTAGCCCAAAAACATTTTTTTAAAAAAATAATTGTCTCTTCACTGTTATTAGTAAACATCCGATACTTTTGTTAACCATTGCAATTTATATCAACACATTTGGCTTTATAATGTAACCATTTCCATTCACAAAAACACAATATACTAGATAACCCATGAAACCCATTTAGCCATCCACTTTTATTCCAACTTCTAACTTTTATTCTTCATTTATTACATGGGAGAGCAAGGACGCATGGACAAGAGCAACAAGAGGGAATTAACCTTTCTTATTTGCACTCTTGTTTTTTCACACTCTCATTTTCTCTTTTTAATTTTTCATTTATACTATGGGGTTGAGTAATCAACTTTAAAAATTATTAAAAAAAGTCAAATAAGTTATGATAGTTATGTAAAACCCATTACTTTTCAGAATACCATGTCAAATACCTAATGGTTATTAAGATATCACTATCACCATTTGCTAAACCTAACACTGTGATATTAAAACCATAAATTTTCGTTCAAAGGTTTATTACAGTTGTAAATTAAGAACTGTAAGAAAAGACCACCTTTCATAATGGCTTTAAACTTATAATTGTAAGCAAGTTTTGTCAAGTCTTTTAAAACATGTACCCACTATCTCACGCCTCTTTACTTTCCCAAGATATTAAACTTAACATGCTTGTCTTTGGTCAAACGTTACCCACCATCCTCAGAACCCTACAACTTCAGTTGACTTTTCCAACTGTCGACAATCGTATCTTGGCAAACTGCATTCTCCACTTCTTTCTTTGAACTTCAATCCGACAACCGCACTAGTCTCTTCGATTGCCTTAACTCGTTTTTTTATTTTAGAGCCTTAGCTAGGTCACATTCCTTCGCATGTTCTGTTCTTCTTATTTTAAGGTATGATTTATCTTCTGCATTTGTATTCTCTATTATGCATTTCACATTCTCCTTATTTTTAACTTCATCTTGCCTAGTAAGTCTTGACCTTAGCCGTGCATCAAGTTTTTCTAGGAAACCCATATGAGTTTTGTTTTCCAGTTAAAATGGCAAGTTCTACCTCCCGCAGCACTGATAATGTTCATAGTTCTGATAGTGCCTCTAGTTTCGATAATGTTCCCACTGGTATTGATGTTGTCACTAGGCAACCCAGAAACGAGACCCCAAAGCAGGTGTTAGAATAAGTATAGGATATTGTAAGGATGGGCCACTACACCTTGACTTTTGTGAAAGAATCAAAGGCTGTGGGGAGAAGATTTGAGGTGACATGGAATAATGACAATCAATCTCTTCATCCATCATACTTCATCAGCTATATCGGCTTAACTGTAAAGACTAATATTCCTATCTCAGTAGGTGATTGGCATCAGGTAAAGAAAGGTTATGAAGGAGTTATTTGGGAAAATGTCAAGGTAAGGTATATATGCCTGCTAATTACTTGATATGTCCTTGTAGAAAATATTAACTTGAATTGTGCGCTTTGTAGTCTACATATCATGTAGATAGAGATTGCATCAGGGACTCTGTCATCAAGAAGGCTAGCTAATCACTACGAACATTCCATCATGTATGTACAAAGGCGTGATTGCAAAATCCTAAAGAAGATGATGAGTAGAAGTTCTTGTAGATCTTTGCTCCACCATCATAACACCTGTATGTGATTGGAGAAATTTTGTCATCTCACATTGCAACCCAGCATTCTAGGTAATTGTTATTCGCAATTCATAAGACCTGTATATGCTTGTTTAATATTAACTCGAGTGTTGTATGTTTTCATAGGAATTAATCCAGGTGAATAGGAAGAGGGCAAAGAACAAAAAGTATTCCTACAAGGGAGGGCGAACTTGGTATGCTCATATTGCTGAAAAGTTAGCTGCTAAGTGTAATATCCCAAAAAGTGATTAAGGGCTAATGACTTCAAAAGTGGATGTAATTATTGTTGAATAAACACTTTGGGAGAATGTGTGATAGGAATTTGGTGGTTTTAGTGATTCCAATGGTTTCCTTGTGAAAAATTGTGTGGGGATAGGTTTGATTGTTGATTTTAGAGCCATTGGACACATTGGTTGAAAATTTGAAAAAACTGTTAAGTGTAGTTCTGTGCAGGAAAGTCGATTTGTATGGACATTTTGAATAGGCATATGGTGTCTAAAAATTCTGAAATTTTTCAGTCTTAAATTTAACATTACAAGCTTCAAAAGGCCATATAATTTATGCCATTTCGTTTTGTGAGCTAGGAGATATGACTGTCCAAAGTTTGGGATGGAAACTGAACTCTGTTTTGGGGCAGCGATGAGTTTTATGTAATTCTGGAATTTTGTGGTAATTTTGGGTAATGGATCATATTTGTCCTATAAAGAGGACCTAAATACCTTTCATTTGGTTTTGGAATCACCTCATTTCAATATTTTTAGAATTAATTATGATTTTTCAAAGTTTGGGCAGAAAATCTGCCAGAAAATCCGAAATTGTCAATTTTGGAATTATGACATCATCATAAGGGAATAATGACATAAGCATAATATAACATATCATCTTCTTCCTCCAAGCTTCAAAACTGTCAGTTTATTCAGCTGAACAAGAGAAAAAATGTTTGAGATTTCTAGAGAGAGAAAGGAGAAGAGAACTCGCAAGGTAAGCCGATTTCTCGGATGATCTAGCTCCTAACGCGTATAACTCCGATCATAAGCTACTCCTTTATGTTCTTTAAGGTTTGGAAGCTCCTCTTTTGGTGTTACAACAGCTAGGGTTTCAGCCAAGACAAGGAAAAGCTAGTGGGGGCTTGAGGTAACTTCCAAACTCCTGTATATTGACTGTTCTGGCTGTTGTGGACAATTTAATCGGTGAAATTTCGCTGGATTGTCATTGGTTGTAAAAATGGAAAATGGGTGTGTGGGGCTGTTATGCTGCCCAAATTGGTACTAAATGGTAGTTGTAATGTAATGGAATAGTCAATAAAGTGGTTAGGAGTAGAAAGGAATGTGTTTACGGAGCCGAACCCGAAAAACCCCAATTTTCCCCGGAATACTTGATAATTTTGGCCAGCTCTAGAAATGGGTCTTAGAGTTGGATTTTCAATGATTTGATGGTTTCATTAAGTTCAGGAGTGAAAATTAGGTGGGGTTACAGTTGGTCACTTTTTCTGAAAAGGGCGAAAAGGCATAATTACGAAAACACCCCTAAAACCCTTAAAGTGGGGCTGCCAAGGGTAAATTTTTAATTTGACATTGAATTTAATAATTTTGAGTCTGAAAATGGATTCCTTGGGTGGAAATATGTTAGGATAGCCCATGTTAGAATTTCAAGAAAAGTGCAACCGGACCGGGTACGGCAGGCTCGGGTCGGTCCCTTGGGGCATTTTTATAAATTTTCATTATAGACTCATATAACCCTCAGAAACACTATAGAAGTGTCTAAATGGTGCATTTGGAATTGTAGGATTCGACATTTGCCCTGATCGTTAACGACCTGTGCCAGAGCACGTTCGGAAATAACTAGGTAGTGACTCTTCTCTTATGCTATGTGTAAAGTATTGTATGTATGTTTGTCATGTATTGTGATAGATTGTGATGCTTTGAGATCGCAGCGAAAGCTGACGCATAGTGATTACAGCGTAAGATGTTGCATTGAGATCGCTCGAAAGCTAACGCATAGTGTTTACACCATGAGTGCTGTCGTATATGGCGTGAGCCATATATCATTGTGATGTTGCTTAACATGATCATATATGCTATGCATTTATACATTGTATAAGTGATTTGTTACTACAGAGATTCTTTTGAATCTCATTCTTTCCATTAACTAACATTTCAGACAGGGCAAGTGGTTCCAAGGAGAAACGAACCACCAGGAGCGGCTAAGATCTTGTAGAGATGTGTTGTTAGGTTGTTGGTAATCTATTTTGGACTTGGGATTATTGTTTATTTTTGAAATGTAGATATTATATTGATATTGGTCATGTAATCCCCTAGTTGGAACTTACAACCTTTAGTTTATACATGTATGAAACCTGGGAGTTGTCAGGAATTTAGCTATACACTCTGATATGTATGAATGTGATTGAACTGTGCAGAGTAATTAGATTCGAAAGATGAATCTGAGACCATGTTGAAAGAATTTTAGAAAAGAGATTTGAGAAAAACGTATCCATCGGTCTCTAATTCCTTTAAATTACACATTTTTGAATCTTAATTACGGTTATCAAGGTAGAGGATTACATTTTTGGTATCAGAGCTGTAGTTCCTGGCAAGGGTAGAGTTTGCTAGGATAGATCCCTTAGTTGGCCTTAACGATAGAAGATCATGTGTGAATAATTGTTGTGTGTGCACATGTATGTTCTATTGATATGGATGTATATGAGACTTGTGAATATATGTGCATACTATCTCTGTTATATTAATGGGGTAAGTTGTTTGTAGAATGAAGAAAACTAGAGGATGCCCCAATATTCCTCGTGTAAACCCAGAGGTAGAGGTAGTCAATGAAAATCCACCAGATCCAATGCAAGAGGTGATGGGTCTAATCCGGGATCAAAGAGATATGATTGCTGAGCTAAGAGAAGAGCTCAGAGTAGAGAAAGCCAAGAATAAAGAGGACCGATTCAGTCCACTCCAGTGGAAACTCAAGAAGAAACCCATCATGAGGACACTGCTGAAGGGTTAGCATGACCCCTGAAATCCCCACCTCACACTTCTCCAAATCAAGAGTCGCATAGGGTACCGGCATGAGGGGAAAGGGACCTTTAGTTTTGGGTCACCAGATTTTGTAAACATATGCCTCCGGTGTTCAAAGGGAGGTTTGATCCGCAAGCAGCTGAAGATTGGTTGAATCGCCTTGAGAAAATCTTCGAGGTCTTAGGATGCCCATCCAAGGTGAAGGCACGCCTGGCTGTCTACAAGTTAGAAGGCAATGCAGATCGCTGGTGGAGGAATATCTCCCTCACTTTGCTCAACAGAAATGTGCCATTGACTTGGGAATCATTCCAGCAAGAATTTAATGAGAAATACTTTCCCAAATCGGTGCAGCTCGAGAAGGAAACAGAATTCTTGAATATCAGACAAGGGGACACGGAGAGCTTTAATGACTACCTATCCCGTTTTATCCATTTGTCCCGGTATTCCTCCTACCTCCGGTATAAGGATGATGAAGAGTGGAGTTCTGACATGCTTATTCGGGGGTTGAGACGTGATCTGAAGAAGCAGTTGGTCACTCATATGTTCACTAAATCCAACAAGGCTGTTGAAGAGTGTAAGATCACAGAAAATAATTTAAGAGAACTATATCCTACTAAAGCTACTGGCCACCGCAGTGAACCCAGTAAGGGTGGTACTTCTTAGAAGTAAAAGGGACAGGGATCTTTATCTGGGAGTGGTAAAAAGCCCTACCAGTTTGGGAGCTGTGATCAGCAGAGAACTCCTTTTACACCTTGGATCTGTCCTCGTTGTAATCAGTCACATCATGGTAAGACTTGTGAGGATCGAATAATATGCTTCAATTGTAAAGGTGTAGGGCATACTGTAATACCTCGAATTTTGAGACTCGAGGCTACAGAATAAGCCTGAAATAATTGGATTGCTAAACTCCAGTTTAGCAAGATCCTAAATTCCGATTAAGTGTCAATAACTCCAAAAGTGGATGTGGTTAGTGATAAATAACCCTTTTGGAGAATATAAAGTGGATTGTAGTCGCTTGTGTTATGAGTAATAACAAAACCCTGTATTTAAGTTCAATTATGGATTAACCTATAAATTGACTTAAAATAGAGGGAAGGCGCATATTGTGGATAAATGGAAAGATGTGAAATGTTGGTGGTGATTCAGTGTGAATTGCCATAATTATGGGCAAAATGGTAAAGTTACCGACCAATTGATCGGTTACCGAAAAGGAGGAGGTGAGTATTTGAAGCCTTTTGATCTAAGTTTTATGAATTATGGTTAAGTATTGTGAATTTTGAATTTTACCCTGATTTTGTGTGATTTTCGAAATATATGAATTGCCTTGTGTTTGACTGGCAATTGGTGTCTTGATATGTTATAAAGCCATCGGAATTGGTTTGAGAACTTGGAATGAAAGGAATGATAATGTGTGTTTGTGTTGTGATTGTGTGATGACATGTTGTGCCATTAATAAAACATGCCAATGTGATGTGAATTTGGTTGTTTCAGTGATTCCAATGGATTTCTTATGAAAATTTGTGTGGGAATGATGTTTGATGTGAAAATGGGAACTATTGGAAGCAATTGTGAAAGTTTGGAAATTCTGTCCAGTGTGAATTCTGTCTGAGCAGTCTGTTCGTGTGGACTTTTTGACTAGGAAAATGGTGTTTGAAAATTATGAAACTTTCCAGTCTTAAATTTCACAACCCAAGCTTCAAAATGGACATATAGTTTGTGCCATTTCGTTTTGGGAACTGGGCGATATGACTGTCTAAAGTTTGAGGTCGAAAATGAACACTGTTTTGGAGCAGTAGTGGATTTTTGGGAATTCTGTATTTTTATTGTGATTTCCAGTAATGGCCCATATTTTTCCTATGAAGAGGACTTAAATAGATTTTATTTGGCTTTGGAATAACCTCATTTTGATTTTTGTGGAATTAGTTATGATTTTTGGAATTTCAGCCAAGAAACAGAATTTTCTTGGCCGCGGCCCAAATGTTTCTGAGTAGTTTTTGGCCGCGGCCAACCCCCAAAAATCAGTATTTTGGACTTTTAAAAGGTGGTATTTGGTCAAGTGTTTCCCAAGCCTTTAGGCATATGTTTGGGCTTTGATTAGCCACCTAAAGGTCATGAATGGTAACCATTTTTAAGTGTATTGAAAGTAAGGATTTGGAATAGAGAATAACCCTATGTCCTTGCTTTGGTTATAGGGTTGATATTCACCCTGATCGTGGTTCGGTATTCGTTATGATCGCGAGTAAGCGGAGCTGGAGCATACGTGGAAAGAACAAGGGTAGGGAACTTACCTCTTTTGCATGCTTTGATATCTGTGTTTGTGTATTGATGGATGTATTGCTTTGCTTGATTATGTAAAACATATATGAATGATTGTAGCTCTGTTTCTATAAATGCTATGGCCATGAGTATGTTGTTGAAGCATTGAGCACGCAGATATGTCATTATGTGAGCATGTGTTATTGTGATGCAAGCATGTCATGCATTAAACACTGATCTTGCATGATATTGGTATATGTTTCCCTACTGAGATTCTCTCAAATCTCACCTCCTACCAACATTTTAGACAGGGTAGGTGGATCGAGGATGGAGCAAGCAGTTAAGGGCGGCTAGGGCTCCCATTGGAGTTTGGTTTTGATAGTTGGTTATCATAATTAGGATGATTTGTATTCATATTTGGATAAGGGTTGTATATGTTGTGGAATGTATATTTGAATATATGTTTGGATGAGAATATTTGATTATGTATATTTGGATTCAGATTTGGATATGTACGAGTTGGAATGTGTTTGGATACGATATTTATAGATGCATTTGAGAGGATTTGTGTAATCCCCGTTTGAGGAATTGTAAAGGGCGAATGTGCCCTATGAATTCTATATAAAGGTATAAACCCGGGAATTGTCGGGATGATATTGTTGTACACTCTGATATTTGTATAAATGTGATATTCCGCGTGATGTAATTGTATTCGAAATTGAATATGAGACCAGGTAAATTAGATTTTGAAAGTTATTTGTGAAAACCCTATCATGAAGATGGGATTTTGAAATATTTTTGTTTCTTATTAGTCTCTATTTCATTTTGATCGCGTATTTTGGATATAATTACGGAGGGGGTTACACATACTGCTGTCAAATGCAAAGAGTCACCACCAGACCAGAGGCCGAAAACTCAAGGCCGAGTATTCGTTATGACCCACAAGGAGGCCCGCAAATCTCTTAAGTTGATACAAGGTAAAATTTCTCTTAATGGCTATTTGTTGCAAGTTCTATTTGACTTGGGTGCAAGTCACTCCTTCATTGCCTATGATTGCTTGAAGCGCCTGAGATTGCATGTGTGTAAATTACCATTTGATATGATAGTGTCAACTTCGATGGGTGTTAAGGCCTTAACTACATAAGCTTGTCTGAATTGTGTCATAACTGTAGAAAGGCACCAATCTATTGTGGATTTGATTTGTCTGCCACTTTACCAATTGGAAGTCATTTTAGGTTTTGATTGGTTAACAGTGAATAATGTGATGCTTGATTGTGGGAACAGGAGGATAGTATATCCTGCTTCTCAGAGGGTCAAAGTTGTAAATGGCAGTATGAATTTCCTTTCTACGGCTAAAGCTGAAAAATATCTTGAAAAGGGTTGCCAGGGGTATATGGTATTCTTCTCTGTGCAAGGGGAGATTAGTGAAACTTTGAGTAGTATACCCGTGGTAAATGAATTCCCTAAGGTATTTTCAGATGATCTTAGCGGATTACCTCCAGAAAGGGAAGTTCAGTTTCCCATTGACATTGTGCTTGGAGTTGGTTCTATATCTAAGGCCCCATACCGTATGGCCCCAAATGAAATGGCGGAGTTAAAGAAACAAATAGAAGACTTGCTGGAGAAAGGGTTTATTAGACCTAGTGTGTCGCCTTGGGGAGCTCCAGTGTTGTTTGTGAAAAAGAAAGACTGGAGTCTTTGTCTATGTATCGATTATAAAGAACTAAATAAAATTACTATCAAGAACAAGTACCCTCTTCCCCGAATTGATGACCTTTTAGATCAACTATCCGGTTCGTGTGTATTCTCAAAAATTGATCTAAGGTCAGGGTATCATCAGCTACGAGTAAAAGCAGAAGATGTTCCAAAGACTACTTTTTGGACCAGGTATGGTCATTATGAGTTCTTGGTGATGCATTTGGGCTAACCAATGCACTTGCGGTTTTCATGGATTACATGAACCGTGTCTTTCAACAATATCTGGATCAATTCATAGTGGTATTCATTGATGATATTCTGATATACTTAAGAGTGGAGAAGAGCATGAGCATCATTTGAGAATTGTATTGAATACATTGCGTGAGAAGCAGCTCTATGCCAAATTGAGTAAATGGGAGTTTTGGCTATCGAAAGTAAAATTCCTAGGCCATGTTATCTCGCAAGAAGGGGTCTCTGTAGATTCTAGTAAAGTGGAAGCAGTACTGGACTGGAAAAGGCCAAAATCTGTGGCAGAGGTACGCAGTTTTTTGGGTCTTGTTGGTTACTACCGGAGATTCATTCAGAATTCTCATGTATTGCTGTGCCGATGACCAAGCTCATGAGGAAGGATCAGCGTTTTGTGTGGGATGAACATTGTGAAAAATGCTTTATGGAGTTGAAAGAGAGGCTGACTACGGCACCTATGTTAATTATACCTGATCCCAACTTGACTTACGTTGTGTATAGTGATGTGAGTAAGCAGGGATTAGGGTGTGTCCTTCTGCAGCAGGGACGTGTGGTGGCCTATACCTCTCGACAGCTCAAACCTCATGAGATGAATTATCCTACACATGATCTGGAGCTTGCGGCCATTGTGTTTGCCTTGAAAATTTGGAGGCATTATCTGTATGGTATGACGGTAGAACTATACTGCGACCACAAGAGTCTCAAATATTTGTATGATCAGAAAGAATTGAATATGAGACAGCGACAGTGGATGGAGTTGCTTAAGGACTACAATCTGGAAATCAAATATCATCCGGGTTAAGCAAATGTAGTCACAGATGCTCTTGGTCGAAAGACAGTGTTGGTGGCAGCAATGATGATTCAAGAGGGGAAGTTAATAGCGGATTTTCGTGATTTGAATTTGTCAAATCAGATCCTCTGTGCCAATTATACTATTTCCCTAGAGGAAAGTGACTTGAGAATTGAGATTGAAGAAGCTCAGAGGCAAGATGGCTGGATACAGTGTAATCTAGCTCGGATTAAACAGGGAGAAGCTCAGGGCTATGATCTATCGCCTAGTGGATTGGTTCACTATCAAAAGAGAATCTATGTTCCATTTAAGGCGGAGTTGAGACAAAAAATTCAAGATGAGGCGCATAAGAGTCGTTATACTCTTTATCCTGGTATAACCAAAATGTATCATAATCTGAAGTCTATGTATTGGTGGCCAGGTTTGAAGAGTGATGTTACAAAATATGTAGCGAGGTGTTTCACTTGTCAGAAGGTAAAAATTGAGCACCAGAGACCACCTGGTTTGCTGTAAAGTCCTGAGATTCTGGAATGGAAATGGGAAAGTGTGACCATGGACCTTATGGTGGATTGCCTAGAATCAGTAGTCATGATGCGATCTGGGTAATTGTAGATGGGTTAACAAAATCGGTGCATTTCATACCAATCAATGTTGGTTACTCTCCGGACAAACTAGTTGAGATTTATATTCGAGAAATTGTGAATCTTCATGGTGTACCAAAGAACATCATTTCTGACTGAGATCCTCGATTCACTTCGAGATTCTGGAGGGTGTTGCATGAGGCCCTGGGTACTCAATTGATATTTAGCACGGCTTATTATCCTTAGACAGATGGACAGTCAGAGAGGACTATTCAGACGTTGGAGGATATGTTACGAGCTTGTGTCCTTGACTTCAAAGGGAATTGGAATTACTTTCTTCCACTTGTACAGTTTGCCTACAACAATAACTATCATGTGAGCATACAAATGGCGCCGTATTATGCGTTGTATGGGAGGAAGTGCCAATCACCCTTGTGCTGGAATGAGTTATCGGAGAGGAAGCTGTATGGGTTGGAGCTTGTTGATCAAACCTTAGCGTAGATTCGTATCATTCGTAAGAGGCTTCTTGCAGCGCAAAGTTGACAGAAAAGCTATGCTGACAAGAGGAGATGGCCTCTAGAGTTTGAGGTTGGTGATCATATATTTCTAAGAGTATCACCAGTCACTGGCATCGGGAGAGGTATCAAGCGAAGGAAGCTTAGCCCAAGGTACATAGGTCCTTTTGAAATCCTTGAGAGGATTGGGTCTGTTGCTTATCGATTAGCCCTATCCCCAAACTTGAGCAGGTTCCATGATGTGTTTCACGTTTTCCAACTGAAGAAGTACCAACCGGATCCATCTCACATTATTGAATATGAAGAAGTTGAGTTACAAGAAAACTTCACATATGCGATAGAGCCAGAACATATTATTGAAAGGGAAGAATGACGGCTCAGACACCGAAGCATTCCATATGTAAAGGTGATCTGGAAGGGAATGACTCAGAGGGAAGCAACTTGGGAAGCGGAAGTGGATATGCGAAGACGTTATCCAAAGTTTATGGCTCAAGTTGTGTGACAAATTTCGAGGACGAAATTTATTTTACGGGGGATGAAATGTAATAACCCAAAAAGTGATTAAGGGCTAATGACTTCAAAAGTGGATGTAATTATTGTTGAATAAATACTTTTGGAGAATGTATGATGGGAATTTGGTGGTTTTAGTGATTCCAATGGTTTCCTTATGAAAAATTTTGTGGGAATAGGTTTGATTGTTGATTTTGGAGCCATTTGACACATGGTTGAAAATTTGAAAAACTGTTAAGTGTAATTCTATGTAGGACAGTCGGTTTGTATGGACATTTTGAATGGGCAAATGGTGTTTAAAAAATATGAAACTTTTCAGTCTTAAAGTTCACATTCCAAGCTTCAAAATGGACATATAATTTATGCCATTTCGTTTTGTGAGCTAGGAGATATGACTGTCCAAAGTTTGGGATGGAAACTGAACTCTGTTTTGGGGCAGCGATGAGTTTTATGTAATTCTGAAAGTTTGTGGTAATTTTGGGTAATGGCTCATATTTTTC
Source organism: Inga leiocalycina (assembly GCA_963242795.1). Classification (NCBI taxonomy): domain Eukaryota; kingdom Viridiplantae; phylum Streptophyta; class Magnoliopsida; order Fabales; family Fabaceae; genus Inga; species Inga leiocalycina. Next base: position 29,943,153 of record OY725325.1, on the reverse strand, counting down.
CTATAAAGAGGACTTAAATACCTTTCATTTGGCTTTAAAATTACCTCATTGAAATATTTCTAGAATTAGTTATGATTTTTCAAAGTTTGGGCAGAAAATCTGCCAGAAAATCCTAAAATGTCAATTTTGGAATTATGACATCATCATAAGGGAATAATGACATAAGCATAATATAACATATCATTTTCTTCCTCCAAGCTTAAAAACCGTCAGTTTATTCAGCTGAACAAGAGAAAAAACGTTTGAGATTTCTAGAGAGAGAAAGGAGAAGAGAACTCGCAAGGTAAGCCGATTTCTCGGATGATCTAGCACCTAACGCGTATAACTCCGATCCTAAGCTACTCCTTTATGTTCTTTAAGGTTTGGAAGCTCCTCCTTTGGTGTTACAACAGCTAGGGTTTCAGCCAAGACAAGGAAAAGCTAGTTGGGGCTTGAGGTAACTTCCAAACTCTTGTATATTGACTGTTCTGGCTGTTGTGGACAATTTAATCGGTGAAATTTTGCTGGATTGTCATTGGTTGCAAAAATTGAAAATGGGTGTGTGGGGTTGTTATGCAGCCCAAATTGGTACTAAATGGTAGTTGTAACCTAATGGAATAGTCAATAAAATGGTTAGGAGTAGAAAGGAACGGGTTTACGGAGCCGAAAACGAAAAACCCTAATTTTCCCCGGAATACTTGAGAATTTCTGCCAGCTCTAGAAATGGGTCTTAGAGTTGGATTTTCAATGATTTGATGGTTCCATTGAGTTCAGGAGCGAAAATTAGGTGGGGTTATAGTTCGCCACTTTTTTGGAAAAGGCCGAAAAACATAATTAGGAAAATGCCCCTAAAACCCTTAAAGTGGGGCTGCAAGGGTAAATTTTTAATTTGATATTGAATTTGATAATTTTGAACCCGAAAATGGATTCCTTAGGCGGAAATATGTTAGGATAGCCCAGGTTAGAATTTCGGGAAAAGTGCAACCGGACCGGGTATGGCGGGCCTGGGCCGGTCCCTGGGGGCATTTTTATAAATTTTCATTATAGACTCATATAACCCTCAGAAACACTATGGAAGTATCTAAATGGTGCATTTGGAATTGTAGGATTCGACATTTGCCCTGATCGTGAACGACATGTGCCAAAGCACGTTCCGAAAGAACCAGGTAGTGACTTTTCTCTTATGCTATGTGTAAAGTATTGTATGTATGTTTGTCATGCATTGTGATACATTGTGATGCTTTGAGATCACAGCGAAAGATGATGCATAGTGATTACAGCATAAGCTGTTGCATTGAGATTGCAGCGAAAGCTGACGCATAGTGTTTATAGCCATGAGTGCTGTCGTATGTGGCGTGAGCCATATATCATTGTGATGCTGCTTAACATGATCATATATGCTATGCATTTATACACTGTATGAGTGATTTGTTACTACAGAGATTATTTTGAATATCATTCTTTCCATTGACTAATATTTCAAATAAGGCAAGTGGCTCCAAGGAGAAACGAACCACCAGAAGCGGCTAGGATCTTGTAGAGATGTGTTGTTAGGTTCTTGGTTATCTAATTTGGACTTGGGATTGCTGTTTATTTTTTAAATGTAGATATTACATTAATGTTGGTCATGCAATCACCTAGTTGGAACTTACAATCCTTAGTTTATACATGTATGAAACTCGGGAGTTACCGAGAATTTGGCTATGCAATCTGATATGTATGAATATGATTGAACTGCGTAGAGTAATTAGATTCAGAAGATGAATCTAAGACCATGTTGAACTAATTTTAGAAAAGAGATTTGAGAAAAATGTATCCGTCGGTCTCTAATTCCTTTAAATTATGCATTTTTGAATCTTAATTACGGTTATCAAAGTAGGGGATTACACTGAGAGTGGGGACAGTAGTAGACTTCCTTGTCATGAACTTTGGTCGGTGTAAGCCAAAATAAAGATGGCTCTTATGACGATCCTCAAGTGAAGGAGGTCATCAATAAAAAGGTAAGTGTTAATATTAGTCCCCAATTTATGGAAGTAATGTCTTCATTTAACTATTAATATTAACATTATTTTCAAATGTCTCAAGAAGTTGCAACACAGAGGGCTGCCTGTCTACTGATAAGGACGTATTGGCCAAGACATTAGGCCCTAAACATAACGAACTTATTAGGGGTGCAGGGTTTGGATTGACCAAGACAAAATATTATGGTCAGCGGCAACCTTGAATAAATAACAAGGATAAAAAGTATGAGAAGCTCCAGAAACAGTGTGATTAAATTCAAGAACAAATACAATTTCTTACACAAGAGTTGATGAAGGAGCATTACATAAAGCAGTAGGGGAAATGGTATCCCAAGTATTAGAGGCAGCTGTACATTTCCCTCATGATTTGCCTAAGGGTTTGATGGATGTTGAGTGTTTTGTAGATAACCTTAAACGCCATACAATTACACTGGGCCACATATTCAACCGCCCGGAGGATAATATGCTTTATAACGAGCTTATCCCTCTTAAGCATATAATGGTAAAAATCAACATTAACATCGACCCCAGCTATCTACTCCCTGTGCCCACCAAAGACACAGATACAGTAGGAGGGGCTACAAGCAGCTTCGTTGCTTGGCCTCGCCGTCTACTTAGAGTATGGAAGCCCTTACTTAAAAGAAGCTGGCCACCAAGTTTAATCTCCCTAATTAGTCGAAGCCCCCTACTTCTAAGACCCCCATTTGTCCAAGCCCCCCACTTCCAAGACCCCTAATCACTCTAAACCCCTCACTTCCTAGACCTTCAATCTATCCAAGCTCCCCACTTCCAAGACCCCCACTTAGTCTAAGACCCATACTCAGTCCAAAAGGAGGAAGAATCTCACCCCCAATAATCAATCCAGGAAGAAGTCTTCCTAACAGAATAAGACTGTTGGTGAATCTGCCCGGAAGTCTCTCCAGGAGTTTGCTGACAAGTGCTTTGCTTCAAACCTATGTCCAATGATCACATTTGAGAGAGAGGTCATTGACCTTCTAGACCAAATGGAAGCTATAACGGAAGAGCTTGTTTTTGAGATCTTGAATAAGGGCATGGCAACTTCAATGTTTGTCAAATTTTTGATGAGGTATTTCTTCAACTATGATTGAATAGTTGGTTGCTCATGATTGAATAGTTGGTTGCTTATTGACCTAATAGATGCTAAGATGGCATTGCAATATACAAGGCCACATGTTATACCACAAACTAGGACCAGAAATACCTCACCAGAAACAATCCAAATCAAAGAACTAGAATATTGAAATTGAAGCCTAAAACTATACATGATTTCATCTTCTGTGGAACTAGCTAGTGCATCGACTTCAATGCATCACAATCTCAGAACAAGGCAAACAAACTGAAAGAAAATCCAGAAGAAATTGTGAGGAGAGATTAATGAAACCAAGTGTAAAATTGGCCCATCAAAAATTTTCTGGTGCTTAGTACCCATTTTTGGAAACTTCTAGGAAATTTTTGGCCTTTAACCCCAAATTTAATATCTCCTTGTTTTTGTTGGGCCAAGGTAGTGCTTTCCTTTTTAGAGGGTAAAAGTTACTAACACTACTATACTACTACTTCTAAATACAAGACATATATATCTAATTTGATTAAATTAAGAAAGTTAGTTAAGTTAGTTAATATGACAAGTTTTTTTAAAAAATATCCTAATCATATTCCTTAATTCCCTCCATCTCTCTCTTACCTGATTATTCTTGAGGTAGCATCAATAGATTTAAATTAGAAAAGATTGACAAATATGAGAAATAAGTTTTATATTTAGAACAACGATTAACTTTCCAATTAGATCCTACATTAAAGAGAGTAGGAGTAGTATACAATTTAGGGGGGGTGCTAGAATTGGATAGACAATATAGGTTAAGTGAAGGGAATTTTAATTAGCTTAAATGGAGTACTTCCCAAAATAATAGTGGTTGGAATATGTGATCCTAGCTTCTTGAATTAAAAAAAATTATCATCTCATCAACAGTGTCTTAGAAATACTAAGTATGCTTTACATTATTGAGGTATTATAATATTAGGTTAAAGTTTAAATTTACCTAGGAAATTTTTACTTGAGAAATTGTATAGACAGTATAGGTTAAGTGAAGGGAGTTTTAATTAGCTTTCAATGTAGTACCTCCAACAATAATAGTGGTTGGAATATGTGATCCTAGCTTCTTGAATTAAAAAGAGTTATGATCTCATCAACAGTATCTTAGAAATACTAAGTATGCTTTACACTATTGAGGTATTATAATATTGGGTTAAAGTTTAAATTTGCCTAGGAAATTTTTACTTAAGAGTAATGTTGTACCAAAAGTTTTTTAAAATTCAAGGTTGCCTTGGAAGTGTTAAAATGAAATAATGTTGCACTTACCATTAAAAATGTTAACAGTCAACATCAATTTCTTTAACGGTTAACATTATTTTTTATAATGAGGTAAGGCAACATTGCTACTTTTTGAAACTTTTGGGGTGATATTGAATTCAAAGATTTTTGGGCAACATTACTCTTAAGTAAAAACTTACATGACAAATCTCTAGTTCGTGAGAAGGATTTGTTGTGGTCAATCAATGCTTGTTTTGATGCCTAAGATCATTCTTCCTCTTTCCTTTTAAAATTCAACATATTAGCCTACGTTTGGACCCACACACACACACGTGCACACGTTTTCATCATCGAATCTACATCTTTGTTTTGCTCCAACTGTCGTCATCCCCACTCCTGTCTCAATTATTGTTCCCTTTCTTCGTACCCTCTTCCACTTTTGGTCCCCACTTCAGTTGGTCCCAACTGCTCAAATTTCATGTGCCTCCTCACTTAAGATTGTGTCACCAACGGGCAACGTGGTCCCCCACTCCACTGTACTGATCAATTAATCTGTAAGTGCAGCGTGCTTCTTCTTGTTTTTTTTCAGGTTATTCTGCTTATTTTTTTTATCACACGCACTTGTGTGAAATATATATGCGTTGATTTTTTTTGCCAACATATATATATATATATATATATATGCGTTGATTATAGTATAGATGTGCTTTTTTTTGAATGACATGCACACGTGTGTGTATATATATATGTTGTATATATTTGTGTTCCATTTTATAGAGGTAACAAAATAATTTTTGTATTATCTTATTAAATTATAATAGAGAAAATCCCATATAAATTAAAGGCAATTAAAATAGGAAAAATTGAAATCAGAATGGTAAATTGAACAATTCCTTAATTGAGTCATTAACTCATTTTGGGATTTCAAAATATGGATAAAATGACTTTAATACCCTCCCCTCGTAAAAGAATTCTATTTACTTTGTAACTTAAATATATCAATATATATCAATGTTAATATTTAATAAAATAAAATATAATTTGCCTATATTGTTTAACTTTAAATATATTAACTAGAACCGTAAGGGAAAAAAGAATACAACAAGGAGTTCATTTTATTTAATTGAATATTTTTTCCAAAAATTTTATAATATATATCAATGTAAAAAATATTTTTTAATAAATTTATTGTGTATAAATTTTACTATATTTGTTTCATATATAAAGTTTTCTTAAAGTTCTATATTCCAATATGTAAAACATTTTATGAAATTTTAAGCGAACTTAATTCACCTAATAAAAAAAGAAATTTTAAGTATATTTAATATCTTTTAAACTAGCATATCAACAGTGGAAAATATTTTTTTTACAATATGTGTGTCTAGTTCAATTCCTTCTTTATATGTATGTATGTATGTATATATATATATATATAAATATGTATGTATGCATCATATTTATGACTACCCAAGAATAATTGGCAATGTAGCTAGTCAAAAATAATTTTTTTTATATTCTCAACATTGAGCTAAAAATAATTTAATTAATGTTGGGATCATGCTTTCCTTTTTATTTTTTTTTATTTTCTTTCTTTTTTTTTCTGAATCATATTTTTTGATTTAAGCTAATCATATTTTATTTTATTATATATTGATGTTTTGCGCACATTATTATTATTAAAAATAATAAATTACAACCACTAATATTTTATTGATTTTTTTATGCTTAATTTGTGTTCGTAGTTTCAGCTCATCAGTCTATTGAAGCTTCTATTTATGGTATATTTTTTAAATTTTGAGATTAAAAATGTTATTTTAGTTGAATTTAATAATAGTTAGTTATAATTTGTAGGTGTTCTAATGATTGTTATGGATTAGTTGCATAAGTAAAATAATTATTTATATATTCTTAACACTTGTGTTTTATTTGTTGACATGTAATGTTTTCTAATTTACCTATGATATGTTGTGGCAAATATGGTTTCTTTCGTTAAGAGTTGTGAAAAATTATTATAATACCTGTGAATAATTAATGGATTATTTGTCAATTAAAACATAGGGTTTAAGACTTAGAAAGCTTCAATTTTGAAGATGTCATGTTGCGAATTTTATTTTAAAATTGGTAAGAGAATATAAAAGTAATTAGTAGATGCAATAGTCATACAACTAACAATGTACATACTTTTATTAAAAATATATTGAAGGCACAGATGGATCATAAATGGATGTCATCTAATCGGTGTTCAAGGGAATATATAGATGGGGTGAAAGATTTTATTATATTTGCAATTGAGTATACAAAAGATCCTAACAAAATCTTGTGTCCTTGCTTATCTTGTCGTTTTGGAAAGTGGATTAGTCCACTTGATTTCCTAGATCATTTAGTGTGTTATGGTATTGATCAAACATATATATGATGGACAAGGCATGATGAGATGAACGATGCATGTAGTGATCAGGTGCATACCACGAGTGGTGCTTCGGATGAATTTGATCAAAGCATGTTTGATGAAGATGATGGTCTTGAAGAAATGCTAAATGTGGTTGAAAGGGTGCTTCATAACTGCCCTAATGAATTTGAGAAGTTGAAAGGTGATGCAAAGAAACCATTATATGCCGGTAGTACTACATACACAAGATTGCTAGCAGTGTTGAAGTTGTACAACTTTAAAGCTTGCTATAGATTAAGCGATATGGGTTTCACCGCACTGCTTGAACTATTGCAAGATATGCTTCTAGAAGAAAATGTACTTCCTACCAAGACTTACAAGGCAAAGCGAATTCTTTGCTCTACAACCGGTATGGGATATGAGAAGATACATGCATGTCCTAATGATTGCATATTATTTCAAAATCAGTATGCAATGTTAGACAAGTACCCTAAATGCAATGCATCTCGATATAGGAAGAAGAAAGGGAAAAGTCTTTTGAAGGTCCTATGGTATTTTCCCATTATTCTGAGATTCAAGCGGCTGTACAGTAATGCAGAGATTGCTAAACAGTTGACATGGCATGCAAATGCAAGGATTTAAGACATGAAGCTTAGGTAGCCTGCAGATGCTCCTCAATGGAAAAAAATTGATCATGAGTACCCTGACTTTGCGGATGAAGCAAGGAACCTTCGCCTTGCACTGTCAACTGATGGAATTAATCCGCACGGTTTCCAGAGTAGTACACATAGCACGTTGCCGGTGATATTGATGATTTATAACCTTCCTCCATACTTGATCATGAAACGTAAGTTTATGATGTTGTCCATGTTAATTTATGGGCCAAAGCAACCTGGGAATGATATAGATGTATAATTGGCTCCTTTAATTGATGACTTGAAGCTGCTTTGGAAGGAAGGTGTCAGTGTGTATGACGGGTACATGGAAGAAAGTTTCACTTTGAAAGCCATGTTGTTTGGCACAATTAATGATTTCCTTGCTTATGGTAATTTGTCATGATACAACATCAAACGATATGGTGCATGCCCTATATGTGAAGATGACACTCATTCATTGTGACTTCATCATTGTAAGAAAAATGTTTACATGAGGCATCAAAGATTCTTACCATCACAAAATCATTGAAGGAAGTGGAAAATGCCGTTCAATGGTGACTTAGTAGAAGGTAGCCCACCAAAGATGTTAATCGGTGCCCAGGTGTATTCCAAGGTAAAAGACTTGGATAACAATTTTGGCAAGCCTTGTGCAAAACAAATTGAGACAAGTGGTTGGAAGAAAAAGTCTATTTTCTTTGAACTTCCATATTGGAAGTCTTTATATGTGAGACATTTTCTTGATGTGATGCATATAGAAAAAAATATCTATGATAGTCTAATTGGCATGTTGCTCAATATCCAAGGAAAAAGCAAGGATAGTGTCAATTCGAGGTTGGATTTGGTGAGCTTGGGAATTAGAGAAGAGTTGGCACCGATTGAGCAAGGGCATCGTACTTATTTATCGCCAGCAGCATACACTCTATCGAGGAAAGAGAAGAAATTGTTTTGTGAGTTTCTGCAAGGAATTAAAGTTCCCGAGGGCTACTCTTCAAATATAAAGAACCTTGTATCAGTGAAAGAGTTGAAGTTAAAGAACCTCGACTCTCATGATTGTCATGTGCTCATGCAGAATTTCTTACCGGTTGGTATACGATCCATTTTACCCAAAAATTTAAGAAATACCATCACTAAACTTTGCGTGTTTTTCAAGTTGATCTGCAATAAAGTGGTAGATTCAACTAAGTTACAAGATTTGTAAAGGCTAATTGTGTGTACTCTGTGTGAACTTGAAATATATTTTTCACCTTCTTTTTTTGACATTATGGTACATCTAATCGTACACTTGGTCAAAGAGATTCAATTGTGCAGTTCAGTGTACTTGAGATGGATGCACCTGAATGAGCGATTCATGAAAATATTAAAAGGGTATATGAAAAATAGATATTGCTTAGAGGGTTGTATTGCTGAAAGGTATATGGTTGAAGAAGAAAGTAACTTCTGTGCTGATTTTCTATCAAATGTTGACCCTGTAGGGATCCCCAAGTCCCGTCATGATAGGCAAAGATCAAGGAAAGGAACAACTGGGAGGGATGTAATAACGATATCAGTGATTGAACGGGAGCAAGCCCACTTGTTTGTGCTACATAACATTGATGAGGTCGAACCGTACAAGGCTGCTCTTTGATTGGTACATGGTGATAGGAATGAAAATTTGTTAACCAAAGAACACAATAAATAGTTTTCAGGCTGGTTGAAAAATTGCATTAATGATGAGATGGAGTGGAATCCTGATTCAGTTTCTGAAAAATTGAAGTGGCTGTCGAAGGGACTAAGCTTAAATGTATTATCTTACAATGATTATGCAATCAACGGTTACACATTATATATACAAGACCATGATTCATAGAGCACGATGCAGAATAGTGGGGTAATACTTGTTGCTGATTCTTGGCATAAATCTAGTGCTAAAGACATACACCCTATCTATGCATCAATGTCATACTTTGGTGTCATTGAACGCATATGGGAGTTATATTACTCTATGTTCAGGGTCCCTGTCTTCAAATGTACGTGGGTTAACAACAACAGTCACTACTACAAAACATTGCTTTTACGACCCTAAAGGACATCCCTTTTTAAAAAAGGGACGTAAAAAATAAAGGCGGTGGCATTTTTGTAATTCTGAGTGAGATTTGAATAGTTTTAGACGTCCCCAATTCAAAAAGGGACGTCTAAAGTCACTTTAGACGTCCCCAATTTAATTGGGGACGTCTAAAGTTAAATTTTTTTTAAATCAGGAACGTCTATTGGTCACTTTAGACGTCCCCAATTTAATTGGGCACGTCTAAAGTAAATTTTTTTTTTAATCAGGGACACCTTTTAACGTCCCTAATATATATTAGGGACGTCAAAAGGCGTCCCTTAAATATCAGGGACGCCACTTTTGGCGTCCCTCATGTTATCAGGGACGCCTAAAGTGGCGTCCCTGATATAATATGAGGGACGCCACTTTAGGCGTCCCTTATATATGAGGGACGCCTAAAGTGGCGTCCCTCATATTATATCTTAGGCGTCCCTAATTATTAAAAAAAAATAACTTTAGACGTCCCCAATTTAATTGGGGACGTCTAAAGTGTGACTTTAGACGTCCCTTTTTGAATTGGGGACGTCTAAAGTTAAAAAAAAAATAAAAAAAATTAACTAAACAATTTTAGATGTCCCTAAATTAAATTGGGGACGTAAAAAACAATTCAAATCTGTACTGACAGTCTTTATTTGTCAGTTTTATAGATCCACACTCTTCTTTCTCATCAACGCAACCACTACCACCACACATTTAACTTTCTTCTTCTTCTTTATATGCTGTTTTTAAACTTGTTTCTTCTTTTCTCTCTCTTTTTTTTTCACCAGATCTATAATGCTTACCACCACGCATTTAATTCTTGTTTCTTCTTCTTTATATACTATTTTTAAACTTGCTTCTTCTTTGCTCTCTCTCTTTTTCACCAGATCTGTTATGTTTCTTACTATTTTATCTTCTTTCTCTTTTTTCTTTGGATTTCCCTTCTATTTTATCTTCTAATTTGTGTTGTTATGGTTTGTAGATCTAGACTCCAAAACATGCTTCATGGCTACGTTCCCACTGAGAAAATGAGGTACATCTCTCCCTGTTGCTCTTCTCTATTCATTATTACGAGAAAATGAATTTTAATAATAGAAAGAGATAAGTTTTTCGCAACTGATTCATCTTATTGTTATCATCTTCTGTTTATGAGATTTCAGCTCTAGAGTTATCATTGTGTAGATTTTGGATTTCAGATACTAGATCTGTAATTTTATTGATGATGATATATGATTTCTAGTTTTAAATATTGTTTAGTCCAGATCTGTAATATTATTGTGTAGATTTTGGATTTCAGATACTAGATCTATAATTTTATTGACGATGATATATGATTTCTGGTTTTAAATACTGTTTAGTCCAGTTCTGTAATATAAACGAATTTTTTTTTTTTAAAAAAAGAACTTTAGACGTCCCCACTTTAAAGTGGGGACTTCTAAAGTGGAAGTGGGGACGTCTAAAGTCCCACAGTGGGACTTTAGACGTCCCCACTTTAAAGTGGGGACGTCTAAAGTGCCACTGTGGGACTTTAGACGTCCCCAATTTAAACTGGGGACGTCTAAAGTCCAGATTTTAGACGTCCTTTTATCTACGGACGTTATTGCCATTTTTTACTACGTCGCTCACATAGACGTCCCCTTGTTTTCAGACGTTAAAAGGCCTAAAAAATGGACGTTAAAAATGTTTTTTATAGTAGTGAGTGGATTGTGGATAGATGACTTAGGCTTTGTTCAGGTGGACCTTTCTAAGGTTTGGTATGAAGATGATCCTTTTATTTTAGCAGTACAAGCAGAACAAGCGTTTTCATTCCGGATCCTACTAAAAAGAATTGGTCTATTATACTCCCATCCAACAAGAATCGTCAAGAACAAGTTGATTTTGAAAGTAATGAATATTTGAACATCAATGATGATGATCCTTCGTTTGAGAATTTGTGGTCAGTAGACATTGGTATAGATGAAGATGAAGATGACGATGAAGATGGAGATGGAGATGGAGATGGACCCGTATACGTGAGACATGATCATGAAGAGGGAACGTGGGTCACAAGAAACACAATTCTCAATCCAACACGAATTCTGAAGAATAAAATTTTAAATCAAATGAGAAAAAGGAAAAGATAATGAGTGCCTTGACTTGTTTACTTGTACGTACGTTTTTATAAATTTCAAAATAATTTGCTTTCGTTGACATGGTTGACATTGTACACTACTGTTTTGTTTTGGTTTATTTCACTTCCAGGAGTATGGCCTCACCACACGATGAAACTGATAATGTTCCCAAGAACATTGGTAGACAAAGATTTGAGGAGAACGTAAGACGTGGCAGGACAGTTATGGCGAGCTTGATCAAATTGAGAAGTAAGGGGATCAAGTTACAACTGGAGTGGACCAAAAAGAGAAACCTATTCGGCGAGAACATTACCTCATTAAATAACTTGATTGGGACTATAGTTTGAGACAAAGTCCCTATTACAGTTCAAAACTGGAAAATGACAAGAAAAAATTATGAGGATGACATCTGGATGAAGTACAAGTAACACATTAATTATTTTATTGTTTGGTTTGCTTTGTTTCACTTAATTTCAATCTTACATATTATATATGTTTCTTTTATTGTTACAGAGCATTTTTATTATTGATGATGATTGGAAGACCTTCGTGCTAAAAAAAGCTGCAAAACTTATGAGAAAGTTTCGTTCTGATCTTGTTAAATACTTCTTGAGGGATGATAATGAGATTATCATTAATACACCGTCGATATTGTACGAAAGAATCATCACTCAAGAAATATGGGATGAGTTTATCAGAACATATACAACTCTGGAATTCCTGGTAATATAATATATTTGACTTTCCCTATTACTTGTAATTAACATTTATGTATTGATATGAATCATTTTGATCCAAACAGGAGTTGAGCGAGAAAAATCATGCAAACGCGACCAATATGGCATATCGGTACACATAAGGACCTGTTTCATACGCACAATTAGAAAGAAAACTGGTACAAACTAATGATTATTTCATTTGTAGATAAATTCTATAAATATTATTTAACTTCAACTAAATTTGCTGTGTTGATAGAAGAATCAAGTTCAGATATTACACAAGTTCCATGACATGATCTATGGGTAGCCGGTGTCACAAATAAGAAAGGTGAAATTCATAATGAGGAAGCAAGAAGAGTAGCTAAATATTGTGTAAGTATTGGTTTATGTGTACAATAAATCATTGGCTTTACTTAAATGAACTTGATTTATAATAACGAATATTTTTGTAATTCTTTTTGTGATAGCGACAAATGACACAAGAGGATCCTGCATTGACGAGTTATGTTGATTGAGACGATTTGTTGAGCAGAGTGCTAGGAGTACCCGAGTATGATGGTCGTGTTTAGGGTACTGGTTTTGCTGTCACCCCATCAGCATACTTCAGATGTCAGAAGCACCCCAATAGAAGTGATGTTTCCCAGCTGCGTGAGGAGATGACGAGTTTCAAGCATCAAATGCTAGAACTTCAAGAAAAAATGCGCTACAAGGAACAATGAGAATTACAATTCTTAGAACAAATGCGTTTGATGTAAGAACAAAATGCACTATTAACAATACAAATATAACAATTGGTGCAGTGTAGGCCAACACAAAATGTTCCCTTCTGTGATAGCTTAGGTGTCAGAGATAATTGTACTTCCATGCCTAAAGTCCCTTTTCCTTTTGTAATTAATTTCTTCTCAACTTAGCTTTATGGTACATTATAATTTAGCGAATTATAACATATTAACTCTATTTTCTATAGGGCTAATTTCAATGCAAGTTATATGCCGATCAAGCTTCCAAGCACGTGGTTGCAGTGGGTGTTGCCTACAATACTGATAAGGACACACTGCACAATTCACCATTGCCTGACAACACACTCCGAGTGAGGGTTGACGTCTGCACGAATTAAGACGCCCTCTTACCGATCATGTCTCAAGATGAGCAAATAATGGTGAAAGATGTTGTAGGTGGCTATGTTGCTTGGCCAATAGGTCTTATCGAGCCATATGAAAAGGTCATTCATTTACAATTCCCTACACTTTTCATTCGTACTTCCATCTAAAACTGTGATTTAATTTTCTGATTTTCGTAGGGTGGACAATCTAGAGATAAACAAATCCAACCTTATGGTAAGATCTCACAGTGTTCGACAACACAACCCAAGTCGAAAGCATCGGCTAGCCAATAGAGCAAAAGAAGACCGACCTCATATCGCGATCTATTAGTATCGATTACACCACAATTGATCGGTGAATGAGGACTGGAAATACGTCTTGAAAGACATATCTACAATGTTGGCGGTCTAGTTGATTATGTTACTGTCGAGGTTGTGCATGACATATGTACTCGTGATTGGATTAGTGCTTCAGCTATCAACATCTGGATAAGGTACTTGACCATTATCGTTTATCACTGTTATTAATATTTCTCATTTCATTTCTTTTATTTTTCATGACACTGTTTGTTTTATACCAGACATTTGTACTATGAGATCTTAATGGATACAAACAGGGTCCAATTTGTATTTGTCAACCCTTATCTCGTTGGCTACTATGGGGGTAAAGTAGATATAAATGTGCAATCTAATGATCTAAAAGATTACTTTAGAAAGAAAGCAACACCAACTATACTATTTTTAGTGCCATACAATGCGGGGTAAGTTATTAGAGGTGCAATTTTTATTTTTATTGTTTAACTTTTATCATACCATGATTGTTGAAACAAATTTTTTGAAATTTTTTAGACGCCATTGGATATTGGTAGTTATCAATCCAGCGGAACCTTCAGGCCCTCGCATTTGCTATGTGGATCCTCTAAAAAATGGTCTTCCACAAAACGGTTCTAATATGTTACTATTGTTCAATAGGTAAGCGTACGTGCGTATGTGTAAATATTTGCATATGTGATTGAATAACCAAAAGTAATCAGTTTCTATTTGTTTTGTTAGCGTATTGACTACGTATCGGTCCTCTGTATCCTTAAGCTATTCTAAAGCTGTTGACCCTCACCTTAGCTATCCTTGGAAGAAGATACTGGAACTGATATATGAATTTACTCAAAATTTGTTAGTAAACAATTTTTATTCATAAACAGAGTTAAATATTGCATTATATTTTTGTAGTGCCCTTTCCAACCCAATGGCAATGATTGTGGGTATTACATCATAAAATTTTTGAAGGATGTAATTACGCATGATCAACTATTTATTCCTCAAAAAGTAAGTCATTTAGTTGTACTTCATATTGTGTTTTAATTAAATTTAATTAGTGCATGATAATTACATTTTATTGATTTTAATTCATTTTAATTTGTGGCTGATTGTATATATGTGTAGTATTATGAAGATCAACGTTGTGACACTTTGACTGACCATTAGCTTAATAATGTGATCGAGGAATGGTGTGAATATGTGTTTAGGCAAATCTCTAGGTAGCTATACTATTCACTAGCTGGTTTTTGTTGTTTTGTTTCTTGCCAATTGTTGTGTCATGCATGTATTTAAGTTGAATTTGTTGTATTTCATTCACGTACAATATATTGTATAACTATTTTATGTACTAATTTAGCTAATTAATCATCTGTTTATATCATTTTAAAGTTATATATCATTGTTGTTTTCTTTTCTTCATTCTGTTGTACTGTGGATATAGATACAAAATGTTTAGACCATGCAATGTGCAATACTGTAATTATATATGGGAGATATGAACAAAAAATTCTCCAAAAAAAAAAAGAGTTCATGTGGCCCTTCTTTAAACAATGGCCATAGGAAGAACCAAAAAAAAAAAAGGTGACCGTTTGTTTACATTTTTTAAGGGTTAAGGTGCAAAAATACATGAGATTTTCCAAAAGTGTGGCCGACATAAAAAATTTTTTTAGGGGTAAAAGTAAATGTGAACTTCCAAAATAAGTGTAAAAATCCACAACAATCATTAGTTGACTAGTTGACTGTTTGAATTTTTTGACTAAAAATGGTGACATTGAGGATTACGTGGATTATTAAAAAACAACTTGGAGAGAAATACCTACATACTCTAAGAGTACTATGTCATTTAAACTCTGTCTAATGAAAATGTCACAGCCCGCACTCCCTCAATCAACTGGTGCCACTGAGACACCCGCACACCGAGTTCCTGGGGGGAAACTGGACTCAAACGAATATCCTCGCTCCCCTGGCGAGTTTCTTTTGCCTCTGTAATTATCGAACACTCGACCTGGGGATACGCACGAGTGCTTGGCGATACTTGCCACCATAGCCTAATGGTAGCAGGTATCGCCAAGCACTCGTGCGTATCCCCAGGTCGAGTGTTCAATACTTGCGGAGGTGGAAGAAATTCGCTATGGGAGTGAGGATATTTGTTTGAGTCCAGTTTCCCCCAAGGCGCTCGGTGTGCTGGTGTCTCGATGGCACCGGTCGATCGAAGGGGTACGAGCTGTGATAATAAAAAGGCGCCTTTTATTGTCACAGCCCGTACCCCGTCGATCGACTAGTACCACCAAGACACCGACACAGCGAGTGCCTGGGGTGAAACTGGACTCAAAGGAATATCCACGCCCCGTGCATGTTCCTTCGCCTCCCCACGACTCGAACACCCAACCTGGGGATAAGTTCAAGCGGTTGGCAAGACGTGGGTACGTCTTGCCAACCGCTTGAACTTATCCCCAGGTTGGGTGTTCGAGTCGTGGGGAGGCGAAGGAACACACAAAGGGCGTGGATATTCCTTTGAGTCCAATTTCCCCCAGGCACTCGGTGTGCCAGTGTCTCGGTGTCACCATTCGATTGAGGGGGTGCAGTGTGTGATAGAAAACATAACAACTCATTATTTTAATCCTAGTTAGCTAATGATTCATTTGAAAAAATTGAAATTTTATCTTCTTTTTAAGAAAACTATTAGTTGATCATTTTGTTTTAAAAATTAAGATGTCTTTTCTTAAAAACAAGATAAAATTTGAATTTTCTTTTCAGATGAGTCATCAGTCAACTAGGATTAAAATGATATCAGTTGTTATATTTTCACTAGGACAAAGTTTAGATGACATGGAACTTTTTGAATATATAAGTATTTCTCCAACTTGAAGTAATAATTTGCTGACTGGGTAGATGAGGGAGGCAAAGGTGAGGAAGGTTAAGATGAAGATAAAGTGATGAGGTAGAGATAAAGGGTTAAGTGGAAATTAATTTCCCTTACTCAGTCAACAAATTATTATTTCAAATTGTTTCTTAATCATTGATGTCACCATTTTTAGTAAAAAAATTCAAACAAATAGTCAACTAACGATCAATGTATATTTTTGCACCTATTTTAGAAGTTTATAGTTACTTTTGCCCCTAAAAAAAGTATGTATTTGATGCTGGGCACATTTTTAAACAAATCTCATATGCATTTCACCTTAACCGAGTAAGTTATGTCAAACTAATTTTTTTTTATAAAGAGTTTATCCAAACATAAATTACATTACAATAATTAACTTTTACCCACACTTTAGTTAGTAAAAGTCATATAGAATAAAAGTCACTTTTGCTAATACCAAACAAGCCCTTAGATGCTTCCAACCATTATAAAAATATGCAAAAGCAACCTTCAAAATTACACCAACTAATCAGATCACTAGAAGGAGAACAAACAGCAACCCAAGGGACAAACATAGGTAGGAAATGCAGTATTATTTAATTTGGTGACAACAACAATATATCCTAGCTATTTTTTTCATACTCAATCATCCAAAAAAACAATCGAACATATGCTACATGGGTATTTAGATTAGATAATACTTCCTCACTTCCTTCACTATGCAAAAAAGCAAAATAAAATAATAATAATAAAATAAAATAAATAAAGTCGGTGGAGGACGATGACTCAATTCAGTCATGACCTAGGACTTGTTTAGATTAGCGTTGATGAGTTTTATTTATTTTATATTTATTATTTTTAACTAATTTTAGTAAGTTTATAATCAACATAGTCCAATCATTTGTATTTTATAAAAAAAAATCAGAGGGAACATAATATTTTGAGGATTATATGGTAGTTTTAGAACTTTAGAAAATATAAATAATAAAAAATTTCAATATGTTAATATTGATAGCAACATGAATCATTCATTTAGACATTTATGGAGTCAACTCAAGTGTCTGTTTGGTGGGAAAAAAAAACAAACTATACTCTTTGTATGTTGTTGCCTCATCTTTGTCATTTCTCGTCCTTTTATTTGCCCAAACTACACTTTATTTACTATATTCAATAATAAAAATAGGAAAAAAAAAAGCTAATTAATCAGTCCTTATTTATACGTTATCCTCAATTTTAAGCAAGTCGTCACAATCAATCAACCTATCTATCTACTTTCTAACTTGAAAAATTAAAATGACGGCAAAGAGATGTTTGTCGCCGTTTGTTAATGATTGCTTGTGTTTGGCAGCACAATTTTTGTTGCGGTTTGTCAATGATGGTTTTTGTTTGGGAACACATTTATGGTTCATCACCGGGCAAAAACTAGCGCATCACCGTGATGGGCAAAGTTTGCTCATCACCTACCTATATCCTTTGATTGATTTTGGATTGTCCAAATTTAATTAAATTAAATTTTTATATTTTAAATAAATTTTTATTTTAATATATATATATATAATTAAAAATAAAGATAATCTTATAACTATCACTTTTCATAAAAATGAATTTATCATTTAAAAACTCACACATTAAAAATTTTGAATTTTGACTATTCAGATTAAATCTAAACGGTTAAAATATTATGGGCTAAGGTGCAAAAATAGCCATGAACTTTGTTCAAAAGTACAAAAATAACCATGAACTATTTTTGGTAGCAAAAGTAACCATGAACTATGTAAAATGGGGCAAAACTGTTAAATATGTTAACTGTCAACGCACGGTCAACGCACGGTCAACTGTCATATTTAACGGTTTTGCCCCATTTTACATAGTTCATGGTTACTTTTACTACCAAAAATAGTTCATGATTATTTTTACACTTTTGAACAAAATTGATAGCTATTTTTACACCTTTACCCAAATATTATCACAGCGATGAGCAATAATGTGCTCATAACTGTTATGTACACCAAATGAGGGCCCGTTTGTGTTTAAAGTACAACAATGTGTTATTTAGTTATGATGATAAATACAAATGTTCTCATCACCCATTTACATTGTTAAATTTTTTTAGACGGTCCAAATTAAATTTAATTGAGTTTTATATTTTAATATATATAAAATTTAAAATAAAGATAATCTTATAACTTCACTTCTCATAAAAGTAAATTTATCATTTTAAAAATTATAAAGTAAAAATTTTAAATTTGGACCATAGACAAATCAGACCCTTTTTTAAGAAATGGCCTACTACATTCATATTACAAGAAGTTCCATGAATTGGAATGGTGGCTCCTTAACTAATACAGGTTCATTCATGTTCAACAATAACACTTGGCTCTTGTCAAAATAAAAGCCACAATTTTCAATGCAAGATCATTGTCCACCAATCCCGCAAAAACAAATTATCTAATAACTGATCTCATCACAACAATATACTGTAATTACACATCAGTGCCCAACGTTAAAATTAAACAATTTTAGCATAACTTTTGTATGAACAAACTCAATTAGGAACCCGACTATTCTTGATTCAGCAGCTAAAGCAAGTGAGAAAGTATTTAGCTTTTGGCTTTCAATAATGCTCAACATAACCCAAGTATACAAAATCATGGCTATGAAGAATCATAACGATCCAGAAATATTTCTATATTTTCCTCCGTTTAGAATTGTTAAGGAAATATTTTATCATTATTAGAATTATTATATCATTATTATTAGATCAATTAGCATAATTACCGGGATTAATTAACCGTTACGATTCCCTCATTTAGGACCAATTAATATTTTAACTCCTCACTTTTTGTATATATATAGTACCTTCATGTGAATAGAAAGATACAATTCTTTTAGTATTCAGTTACTTTCGTAACATGGTATCAGAGCGTGTAGGGTTAGGGTTTTCTGAATTTTTTTCCCGATTCACTGTTCATCGGCGGCACTGTAGCACTGTTCATCGGGCACTGTTTCGGTACTGTAGCGTCACTATTCCATCACTGTTCGGCACTGTTTTGCACTGTTCATCGGGACTGTTTTGCACTGTTCATAGCACTGTTTGGTACTGTTCTGGAGCACTGTTTGGTACTGTTCAGAGACACTGTTTTGCACTGTTCATCGCACTGTTTGGTACTGTTCTGGCGCACTGTTTGGTACTGTTCAGAGGCCCTGTTTGGAACTGTTCAGCGCACTGTTTGGTACTGTTCTGGCGCACTGTTTTGCACTTTTCAGAGACACTATTTGGCACTATTTAGGGTGCTGTTTGGGGCTCTTTTCTCACTATTCAGGTACTGTTCCTAGTATCTTATTTAGTGTTCGGTTTTGTGCCCAAATTTGGGGATTTTCTCGTTAGATTGGACTTCTTTATTATTGTTATTCGCTTCTGGCTTCCATGGCTGACTCTAAGACTCCTGAAATGTTACCCATGTCGGCTAAGATTACTTTCTCACAATTGAACTGGACTAATTATAGTGATTGGAGCACCACTGTTAAAATCTATATTATGGGAATTGAGAAGGAAGAACATTTAACTGATGAACCCCCTAGTGACAAAGAAAAACTGGTTGCTTGGAAAAGGGCTGATGCTAGAATCTTATTTCAAATTAGAAATTCTATTGAACCCCGGATCTTGTCTTCAGTGAGTCATTGTACTACTGTTAAGGAAATAATGAGTTATTTGGAATTTATGTTCTCTGGTAAAGGGAGCCTCACTCGTGTTCACGAAGTTTGTAAAGGTTTTTATCGCTCTCAGCAGCAGGGTCGTCCATTGAAGGACTTCTTTTTGGACTATAAGCGATTGTATGAGGAAATGAAAGTCCTCATGTCTCCACAAGCAGATCTTGCCACTCGCATTAAGAATCTAGAACTACAGGCCATCATTGGTTTTCTTGAAGCCCTTGATCCCTCTTATGAGACCATTCGCTCTCAGATTCTGTCTAGTCAAGAACTCCCATCTCTTGACGATGTGTTCGCCCGTGTTCTTCGCGCTGATAGTATGACTCGTCCGTCTGTGGATCCAAATGCAAGTGCTTTGGCTGGTCGGGGCCCCTTTGACCTCAAGAATTATGGATCCAAACAGAGTTCCAGTACTCCACACATGACTTCTGGCAGTATTATCTGTAATTATTGCAAGGAACCTGGCCATATCAAGAAAAATTGTCGCAAATTGCAAAATAAACAGCAGCGTGATCAACAGCGTGGATTTTCTCATGTTGCCCAGAATTCTGATCAACCTGCACCTGGTCGCCCTCTGCCGCGGCCTTATCCGCAGGTACTCCGCCCTCTGGTCTTGCTACTACTTCCTCGAAGTGGGTCATTGATTCTGGTGCTACCGACCACATGACAGGTAACCATCACTTATTTTCATCGTATGCCCCCTATGCTAACCCCTCTTCCATCTATGTTGCCAATGGTTCCCCCGTTCGTGTCGTTGGATCAGGCATTGTTAACCCTACTCCCTCCATTACGTTATCCTCTGTCCTTGATATTCCTGATCTCACCTTTAATCTTCTGTCTCCTAGTAAACTAACTCGTCATTTGAATTGCTTTATTTCACTGTTCCCTGACCATTGTTTAATCCAGGATCTGTCGACGAAGCGTATTATTGGTAGAGGTTATGAATCTGGTGGGCATTACATTCTGGATGATCAGGTGCCGCGTTCCGTTGCCTGCTCTGGTGGATCCTCTCCCTTTGAAGTCCATTGTCGTCTTGGTCATATGTCAATTTCGTCTTTAAAGAGGTTATATCCTCAGTTTTCTTCTGTGTCTGCTTTGGATTGTGAGTCGTGTCAGTTCGCCAAACACCATCGTGTTCATTTGGCCCCTCGAGTCAATAAACGGGCTGCGTCCCCCTTTGAGTTAGTACATTCTGATGTTTGGGGTCCTTGTTCAGTTTTATCTCAGACTGGTTATCGCTATTTTGTCACTTTTGTTGATGATTTTTCCCGAACAACTTGGCTTTATTTAATGAAACAACGCTCTGAATTGTTTACTCATTTTCAAAACTTCTGTGCTGAAATTCAAACTCAGTTCAATACTCCTGTCAAAATCCTTCGAAGTGATAATGCAAAAGAATATTTTTCCGCCCCTTTTTCTGATTACATGCATCGCCATGGTATTCTTCACCAATCCTCATGTGTTGATACCCCTGCTCAAAATGGGGTTGCCGAAAGAAAAAATCGCCACCTTTTAGAAACAGCCCGCGCTCTTCTATTTCATTCTAGTGTTCCTCAACCGTTTTGGGCTGATGCCGTATCTACTGCATGTTTTCTTATCAATCGCATGCCTTCGGCTGTTCTTAGTGGTGACATTCCCTATTCTATTTTGTTCCCTACCACTAAGCTCTTCCCTGTTGATCCAAAAATCTTTGGTTGCGTTTGTTTTGTTCGGGATGTTCGTCCAAGTGTTAGTAAACTCGATCCCAAGTCTTTAAAGTGTGTATTCCTTGGTTATTCTCGCGTCCAGAAAGGTTATCGGTGTTACTCTCCTGACCTTTGTCGTTATCTTGTGTCCACTGATGTCACCTTCCATGAGTCCTCTTCTTTCTTCCAATCTTCAGTCTTCTCTGCGTCTCCTTCGGTCATTGATATGGAGGATGATTCCTTGGTTTATCATGTCCCACCAGTTCAGGCTGCTGTTCCGGTTCGTGCTATCATTACTGAGATTGATCCCGCCGATTCTACGCCTCTGTCAGTAGATGCTTCGCTGTCGGATTCTGTTCCTGCGACCCCAGACCCTCCAGCTCCTGCCCCTGATATAGTTGTACCTGATTCTGCCATTGACCCGTCCAATGACCTCCCTATTGCCCTCAGAAAAGGTATCCGCCCCCATTGTCCTCCTAAACGCTATGCTGACTGCATGTATCCTATATCAAACTTTGTGTCTTACCAACACTTGTCTCCTGTTTCCTCTTCCCTTGTGGCCACCCTTGAGTCCATCACCACCCCTACCACCCTTCACCAAGCCTTAGCCCATCCTGGTTGGCGTGCTGCGATGGAAGAAGAAATGATGGCCCTTGACAAGGCTGGTACCTGGACTCTTGTTGATCTACCTTCTGGGAAGAAGGCCATTGGGTGTAAGTGGGTGTTTGTGGTTAAGACTAAGGCTGATGGTTCCTTGGACAGGCTAAAAGCTCGGCTTGTTGCTAAAGGGTATGCTCAAACTTATGGCATTGACTACTCTGAGACTTTCTCCCCGGTAGCTAAGCTCACTTCCATCCGTCTTCTTGTCTCTCTAGCTGCCACCTATCATTGGGATTTGCATCAGTTGGATGTTAAGAATGCCTTTTTGAATGGTGACCTTCTTGAGGAAGTTTACATGGAGCAACCTCCTGGTTTTGTTGCTCAGGGGGAGTATGGGAAAGTGTGCTATCTCAGAAAGTCATTGTATGGTCTAAAACAGAGTCCACGTGCCTGGTTTGATAGATTTTGTAACGTGGTTCAGAAGTTCGGATTGAGCCAAAGCAAAAGTGATCATTCTGTGTTCTATCAGAAGACCGATGCAGGTATGATTCTTCTGGTTGTATATGTTGACGACATTGTGATTACAGGGAGTAACACTTCTGGAATTTCTGAGCTTAAAGTCTTTCTCAACCTCCACTTCCAGACGAAAAACTTAGGATCATTGAAGTACTTTCTGGGTATTGAAGTTATGAGAAACAAGAAAGGCATTCTGTTGACTCAGAGGAAGTATGTTCTCGACCTCCTAAAAGAAACTGGGAAGCTTGGAGCTGCACCAAGTAGCCTTCCCATGATTTCAAATCCATACCTGGACTTGAATGATAGTATGTTTGATGAACTTCCTGATGACTTGAAAAAGAAGATTGATCCAGAGAAACTGAAGCCATTTGCATATCCTGAGAGATATAGAAGATTGGTTGGAAAGCTGAATTATCTGACAGTGACTCGTCCGGATATAACCTTCTCGGTTAGTGTACTTAGTCAATTTATGGCATCTCCAACAGTGGCACAGTGGGAAGCCTTAGAACATATCTTGCACTATCTGAAAGGCTCCCCAGGTCGAGGCATTCTCTATTCGGATTTTGGGCACACTAAAGTTGAGTGTTTCTGTGATGCGGATCATGCAGGATCCAAGGCCACGAGACGATCCACTACGGGTTACTGTGTGTTTGTTGGTGGCAACCTGATATCTTGGAGGAGTAAGAAACAAGGGGTTGCATCTAAATCAAGCGCAGAGGCAGAATATAGAGCTATGTCACAATCCGTACAAGAAATTGTATGGGTACTTCAGCTTATGAAGGAAATTGGCATTGTCACGACATTACCTGCAAAGCTTTGGTGTGATAATAAAGCAGTGCTTCATATAGCATCAAACTCTGTGTTCCATGAGCGGACGAAGCACATTGAGATCGACTGTCACTTCATTCGGGACAAGATCAAAGAAAATGTTGTATCTACAGGACATGTGCGATCGGACGACCAGCTAGCAGACCTTCTGACAAAAGCGTTGACTGGGATACGGGTTGAGTATCTTTGTAACAAGTTGGGCATGATTAACATATATGCTCCAACTTGAGGGGGAGTGTTAAGGAAATATTTTATCATTATTAGAATTATTATATCATTATTATTAGATCAATTAGCATAATTACCGGGATTAATTAACCGTTACGATTCCCTCATTTAGGAGCAATTAATATTTTAACTCCTCACTTTTTGTATATATATAGTACCTTCATGTGAATAGAAAGATACAATTCTTTTAGTATTCAGTTACTTTCGTAACAAGAATCTATGCAACAAAGAAAATTTGAAGGAAGATGATGGATGACCTCATTGATTCCAGACCCCCAAGAGGATGAAGAAAAACTGGAACTATCATCCTCATCATCGGTATCAGAACCATCCATCAGATTTCTAATCAATCCATCAAATGAATTTCTAGATTCTGGAAACCAATTTCTTCTCACAGATTCATTCATCTCATCATTCACTCCCTCAGGTCTTGATGAACTTGAGCGCCTGGTATCATCAACCGCTGCTGTATTATCATCATCGCTGTCATCAATCTCAATAACAACCTTTTGAGATCCCGAACTCGCAATGGCAATACAATCGTCATCGTCATCATTATCACTGTCTTCGATCTTTATAACAACTTTTTGGGATCCTAAACTTGCATTATTAGCTGGCAAAGAAAAGATCTATTAGGCCTACTTATATACATGAAGAAAAAATAAGGTGTATATGCTTACAAAACTTTACAAGCAAAAGCTAATTAGAAATTGAAGATTGGATCCCACAAACTTAATGTAGTCTTGATTGTTGCTGCTAGATATAATGGAAAGTCCAGCGTTAGAACCTCTCTTTATCTAAATATCATGCATAACCCAGAAAAAAAAAACATGAATGCTAAATATCCATACCATCATGCTCATGCTTCTCCAAGAGCAGCCACGGTTCAGTGTGGATAAGTTTTCTTGCAGCGTTGACGTCCATGGCCAATTTCTTTTTCCAGAGCTCCCAATAATTTCTTGTTCCTCTTCCTGATACATAAAACAAAGAAACGAAACTAAATTATTGTATGAAATAACAAAACTATCATAAACAAGGTAACTTTTAATCAAAAGCAAACTCTACCTTTTATTCCTTTGCAAGATAATAAATCGTTTTTCTTGCGTGCTTTCACATTTGCCTTCAGCCCATTTTCCATATTCTTCTGCTCTGGAGAGCTCAAGTTGCCTCCTACAAACATAGGGTCTGTGGAAAAGGCCATGCACCAGATTGAACATCGGTAGTATTGCCGATCCCATTTGCTTTTGATTTTGATAATGGCTTGGCATACGCTTGAAATTCTTCTCATAGGGAGCCCAATAAATGTCATCCTGTATATTTACCGAACATGCATCAGAATATAAAATTTTAAAGTAATTACATAAAATTAAAATAAGAATAGTGATAGCAACTTACAAACTTCAAATTATTCAAGCACCTAGATATTTTCACCAAGCGTGCATCACGACGTGAATTTTTTATAGGGTTGCTTAATTTGCTAGCCCATCCACAAACCAGCGGGAAAGATGCAGGTAGCTTCTTCACATTGTATAGCTTGCGCAAAGGCCTAATATATTGCAAAGCAAAAGCCTACAAAATAAAAAATAATAATAAAATAAAATAATAATGTGACTTGCATATGGTTTAAAGTAAATATGGTTCAAAGCGAATCTAAAGCCACAAGAAATGTACTTACCATTAGAGCAAACATACACCCTCCAATGCCAGCTTTGCTCTTTGTTGAAGATTTAGAAATGACATCTTTCCTAAATTGGAACAAGCTATGGTGGATCTCCACCAAGGCAGCTTCCCCCCATGCAAAGCTCTTAATCTCATCAACATTTGTCACAACTTGTCCATATATTACTCTCGTATATCCCCCGGAGGAATGTGGAAAAATAAGACATCCTAATAAATACAAGACAACTGCCCTAATCCTAAGCTCCAGAGAATAACTGCCCTAATCCCCTATTGTTATAAACCTCAATATTTGGAAAAATTTTATCTGCTATAAGTTGCCCATCCATTTGTTGATCGATAAGTGGTTTACCACTAATTGGCAAACCTATAATATTTAAAACATCTCTTAAACCAAAATATAATGCGACTTCTCCGTCAGAGCCAAAAGTAATTATATCTACTGCTTATAATCATATTTTGATGCTAAAGATTCAATCAAAAACCAACAACACCTCTTCTCATGTTGAGCAAACTTCAGCAGATTTTCAAATCCACTATGTTGTAGAAAATCAATTATGTCATCTCCAACATCAAAATCATCTACAGCTTTGGAGTGTACATAGACTTTCCCCAGAAAAGGTCCTGCAATCAAAGTAAATAACATTAACCCAAAAGTAAACATATTTTCAATTAGCAACGTCGATCAATAAACAAGCAACTTCAATCATTCACACGTGCTCCACTCCTTTGTTTCTCCTCTCTCCTTTTCTATCCCCCCCCCCCCGGTGGTTGTTGAACGCCATGAAACTTGCCTCAGTTCTCACCATATTTAGATATCATGCATACCATTTATTTAGCAAAAAAGATATGCATGCTATAAATCCATACTTGGTGGTGTGTTTGGGATATCTTGGGATTGCCTATCATTATCACCATCATCAACAGCAAGACGGCCATTACGATCGTTTGTCTTTCTTTGAGCGTGCTTGCCCATGTTTTCAAAAGGAAAGCCCCAGGATGAGCAACAAGAAATATTAAAGACTATCCACATGCAGCTAGGACTCTTATTACTAATCCATTAGGTCAAAAACAAAGACGAGTGCATAAATATTAAGAATTCTTACCGCTGTCATTCTTCCAATTCATTAGACCAAAACAAAGCCGTAGAAGGACTAAGGGCCCATTTGGTATGCTAGAATTGATTTTAATGAAAATGAAAATAGAAATGGATATGAAATTGAGGTTTAAAAGTATGTTTGGTATGATCATAGAATTGATATATAATTTTAATTAAATTTATATGTCTTTATTATCAAAAGTCTAAAATACCCTTATTATTAAAATAAAAAGGCAAAAATCCCATATACCTCACTACCAAGCCGTCTCGATATTTTGCTACCATTGGTTAATGAGAAAGAGATCAGACCATCTCATTCAAATAAAAAAACAGAGTGATTAGACCAGAAGCATCGCAAGGTTGGTTTCAACATACTTAATGCCATTGATGTATCAGTAACAAGGTTTTGAGCTACTTGAAGGTGAAATCGAAAACCCAGATCTGATGAAGCTTGTGATTTTTACACAGATATGATGAAGCTTGTGATTTCTGCAAATCCGATAAAGTTTTGTTGTCGCCGTTTTTCAGCAGCTGCAGAAAAAGCTTCGCATAGGTGAGGATGAGTCAGAGACATAGTTGAAGAGGATGAGTGAAGGCATAGTCGAAGAGGATGTGTCCGAGTTGGAGGTGACGATGAGAGGAAGTCTGAGATTTGTGAGCCATCGCCATCACTGTCGTCTTCACCATTGCTTCACTGCCGACCAATTGAGTAAGGGGTTGAGGTGTCAATAAGTTTTATAATTGGGGACATTTTTGTCTGAAAATATGGCCTCCATGGAACCCATCTCATTTTCATGGGTATAGGCATGGAATTCAATTCAACCTATTTTGGTGGAATTCATTTCCACATAGAGGCCAATTCATGCAAACCAAACAAACTTTTAACATGGATTTTAATTCCATTTCCATTTCCATCACCTCAATTCCAGCGTACCAAACGGGGCCTAATAAAATAAGAGAGCCAATTGCATCAATAATAAGTACTAAAATTGCCTTAATAAAGTGAAAAAAATGTCACCATGCAACTAATGCATCTACCAAAGTGACTTTTAAACAAAAACCATTAATAAAATTGAATCCATCCTATGATTTCAATCTCAATTAAAAACATTCCGAGAAGAACAAAGAGATGCAAGCTAAATTTTTAAAAATCGTAACTCTCTGTAATTTAAAAAGTCGATGATTGATAATTGATAATAAGCACAACAAGTTTCTTTAAAAAAGAATAAGTGCTGTAGTATAAATGGTTAAGACGCAAACATTTGCACATAGGAAATTTTAATCATTATTCAGTTAAAAGAATTGAGTGTTGAGAGCACCTTACTGATATTTTGCAAATTTTCACACACCTCGGATGGAATGAAGAATTTTTACTTAACAATCAATCCAAGCCTACAGATAGAACAGAATTAATACACCGATCTTAAAGATCAGTACGATTAATTGTGCATCCAACATAACAATAAAAATGTCTTAAGTTACTCTAATGGACTCGTAGTCTAGTTACATTCCTCAAGCCGTTAGTTCATCCGGCTAAATTTTATTATTATTTTTTTTTAAAGAAACAGTGAAAGATTAGGTCAAGTGAGTTTCCACTTCCAAGTTCACTGAACTACAAAATATTATTAAACATTAAAATGTCGAATTAAACCAGGATTTTCTGATTGGGAAGATATGAGGAGGCATTTGAAGATTGATCCATAATGGAAGGCCGAGGGGATTTGTTTTTGTAATCTTCAAGTTCTAAACTTGCCTCTTGTATTTTATTAAAAAATAAAAAATAAAAAATTGAATCAACAGCATCTGAATAATTCTGCTGACCCCAACACAGCCCTTTAGGCTTCTCTTTAATTTTTGTTTTTCACATTTTCTTAATCAAATTCTGAACAGTTTGGATTTAATAGCTTACAAAATATTTTTTATTTTTAGTTATAATCTTAAACCGCTTAGATAAGTTTTTACAGCTTGGATTTATAAATTAATTTTTTTATAATTTCACATTTTAAATATAATAGTTGAGATGGAAAAATGGAGAAAAATGTAAAATAAAAATAAATAGAGAAAGCTAAGTTGATGCAGGAAACCGTGGCTTGCATGAACTGCAGTGAAGGAGAGAAATTAAGATAGAGTGAAGAGGAAGCCTATGAAAACGATACAGTATCTAATATGGCAATATCAAAGTAACAACAATAAGCTAAATTTTTACATGTTGAGCATCTCTTCAGAGGGTATATATGTGAGTTATAAAATTGTCATAAACTATTGACCAAAAATCCATTCAATAACCATTGTTTACGTTTTTGAAGTTGAAAAAAAGAAGAAAATAACAACTTAAACTAAAAAGGAGTATAATGATTAGGTTCTTAAAATAAGATCCATTTTTTGGTTCAGGATGTAGTAATATTAATATCTTTGAAACTTTAAAAACTTTGCCCTAAGAGCTTGATTCGTTAGTGGTTTTTCAATCCCACTTTCTTAGTATCTATTTGCATTAACGGTGAAGAATGAGCTTTTTTTTGTAGATGGGTTTTTGGAAAAGTCAGATAGAAAAAAAGTCAGATTGTAGATGTGATTTGTGTTTGGATTGACGGTGGGAGAAGTAACTTTTTTCCTAACCTGAAACATATTTAGATTAATGTTTGAAAAACACGTTTAGATGGAAAATGACTGAAAATGATATGAATTTTATTAAATATTATATATATATATATATATTATTTATATATATTGTGATAATTAAAGTGAAGTGAAAAAATATAAATAAAATTTGATAAAACTATTTTTTAATAGTAAGATGGTATCTGATTCTATCACAAACATTATTCATTTTAAAATTTATCGAGTAATTATATGAATAATGAGAATATATCATTTTTTATATCAGTTTAATTAATTATTTTAGTTATTTAAATATATCATTTTGGGAGAATTACACTGTAGTCCTATGGAAGCTAAAATACGAAGAAATGGTCCCGGAAAAATCTGAAATTACCCTCAAGTCCCAAGGGACCATTTTGTAATAAAATCCAGGTGAGAAATGTCACAATTGCCCCTGTCAGACAAACAGTAAAATATGTGATTAAAAGCTGTGAATCACGCATATTACGTCCGGAAGAAGTTTGGAGAAGGTGAGAAAAACTCAACGAAGATCAGCATCCATGGTTGAAGATTAAGGTAGGGAATTCATGGCATCCACTCTCTTGCCTTGATTATTGCATCTGACTCACATATTCTGTTTAGTTGGTAAACATAGCTTTAGGTTTTGTTCAGTCATGTTCGTTTTGATCATGAAAATAGAAAAAGTTATCTACTTTTGATGGGTATTGTCCTGTATATGCTTGCAAATTAACAAGGAAGATCTATTAAATGTAATGGATATGGTTTGATAAAGTTTGCATTGTGTTTAGGTATGATTTTGTATGCCTTGTTTTTGGTGTTATTAGCTCTGTTTTCTGGTGTATGGTGCTGTGTTTCTGCAATATAAGAAGCAAGGAATGAAGATGTGGGTCAAAGGTTTGGGGCTACATGATATGATTTGCGTAGGAAAAAAAGAGTTGTTAATGCAAGCAGCGATAGTTGTCAATGGAGGCACCTTAAGTTGTTAATGACAACTAGAGGTCATATTTAAATGATTTTTGTGACAACTAAAGGTTTTTTTATTGATATTTTTTTTTGGTCAAGATTTTTGTGGGAATTGTCCTCCATATGCTTGCAACCTATAAAGGAGGTCTTGTAAATGCAAGGGATATGTTATGGCTAAGGTTTCAATGAGTTTTGGTATGATTTTGTGTGCTCTGTTTTTTAGTTATTATGCTCTATTTTCTGGTTCATGGTGGTGTTTTTCTGCAATAGAAGAGGTAAGGAATGAAGATGAGGGTCAAAGGTTTGGTGCTACATAACCTGATTTGCGTAGGAAAAAAAGAGTTGTTAATGGCAGCAGCGATAGTTGTCAATGGAGGCTCCATAACTTGTTAATAATAACTAGAGGTCATATTTAAATGTTCCTTCCTTGTGGTGGAATGGTGTTTGGAATGGGGCTGAAAAGTTTGGAATGTTTTTCAGTATTTTGTGCCGTTTTCAGTCATTATAAGTGGGATTTAATGAACAAAGTGTGAAATATGTGTGGTTGGCGGTGTTGATTATGTAGTAAGAAAGTGTTGTTAATAGGGGCTGTGTCATTTGTTACTAAGGTTACTGACATTGTTAATGACAACTTTTTTTGTGCAGTAGACAGCAAAGATGGCTACGACGTCCGGTAAGAATCTACTATGTTTCCTTCATATAAGGGGAAGGTTTGAAGTTAGTAGAGATGGTGATTTAACATATGTTGGTGGAAGCGTCAGATCCAGAACCATTAAGGAAGGAACAAGTTTAGAAGAGTTTAAAACAATGATATCCTCCATTGTGGGAAAAGAGAGCGGTGGACTTGTTATGAAGTTCACATTGCCGTGTGATAGAACAACATTTGTGGACATACTAGATGATGAAGCAATTGAACATTTAATTGATTATAGTGGAGAAAGTGGGCATGTCTATGTAGATGAAGGACAAAATAAAGATGATAATACAACGGCAATAGGCAATAAGGGATGATCGAAGTGATGAGCAATATGTGTAAGTGTAAAATCGTTATAATAAAAAGCTTGTGAACGAATGCAAATGAGCTTGTAATTAGTAACATGTTTTACTTTGCAATGTGGTGCAGGTTTGATAACTTGTCAGAAGGTTGGGATGGAGGATCAGCCACTATGTCTATTGAAGATTCACCTGCATTGCAATGCGCTGTCCAAATGGTGCCAATAGGAACACCTGAAATGAACTCTACAAAGTGGAAGGATCTTATAATCGGGGAGGGACAAGTTTTTACTTGTCAATGCGGATGGCCTTCGACAAACATTATACAAGTATGGCATTGCCCACAAGTTTGCATATAAATATGTAAAAAACAACAAGGAAAAGATCATCGCCAAATGCATGGTTGATGGATGTCCATAGTACTTGGGAGCATATTCAATGGGTGAACGACAAGATACAGAATTCCTCACTATAAATGAAGGTTGGATATAATATGGCTTGGTATCCCACTTTCATTTATGGAAGGTTGTAATGAGTTGTAAATTATGTTGTCAATGTATGGACCTAAAGTTATCAGTGTATGTCCATGGAGTTGTTAATATATATTTATGCAGTAATATTGACATTTGTGTAAATGTAAACCATTGTCATGTTTTGAATGTTTCAAGCTGATGTAAATTTTATTGTCAACGAAGGGACGTCAAGTTGTCATTGTAGGCCCATGGAGTTGTCAGTGTATGCCCATGGAGTTGTTAATATATATTTATGCAGTAATGTTGACATTTGTGTAAACCACTGTCATGTTTTGAATGTTTCAAGCTGATGTAAATTTTGTTGTCAACGAAGGGACGTCAAGTTGTCATTGTAGGCCCATGGAGTTGTCAGTGTATGCCCATAGAGTTGTTAATATATATTTATGTAGTAATGTTGACATTTGTGTAAACCACTGTCATGTTTTGAATGTTTCAAGCTGATGTAAATTTTGTTGTCAACGAAGGGATGTCAAGTTGTTATTGTAGGCCCATGGAGTTGTTACTGAACACCCTGGAGTTGTCAGTGAAGGCCCCTTGAATTGTTAATGAACGCCCCTTTAGTTGTCACTGATGGCCCCTAGAGTTGTCAGTGAAAGCCCCTTGAGTTGTCACGAAGGGACGTCAAGTTGTTATTGTAGGCCCATGGAGTTGTCAGTGTATGCCCATGGAGTTGTTAATGAATGCCCCTGGAGTTGTCACTGAAGGCCTCTGGAGTTGTCATTGATGGCCTCTAGAGTTGTCAGTGGAGGCCCCTTGAGTTGTTAATGAACGCCCCTTTAGTTGTCAGTGAAGGCCCTTAGAGTTGTTAATGAACGCCCATTTAGTTTCACTGATGGCCCCTTCAGTTGTCAGTGGAGGCCCTATCAGTTGTTAATGAACGCCCCTAAAGTTGTTAGTGAATGCCCTTAGAGTTGTCAGTAGAGGCCCCTTGAGTTGTCAGTGGAGGCCCCTTCAGTTATATGCCCTTTTAGTTGTCAGTGAATGCCCCTAAAGTTGTTAGTGGAGGCGCCTTGAGTTGTCAGTGGAGGCCCCTAGAGTTATCAGTGAAGGCCCCTAGAGTTGTCAGTGGAGCCCCTAGAGTTGTCAGTTGAGCCCCTCGAGTTGTTAACACACTTATGCTGTTATGAATTGTCAAGTGAGTCTCAGTGTGTGTTTGGTTTACCTTTACGACTTACAAGGTGAAACCTAGGTTTGGAAAATTCCGAAACACTCACGCAATGGGTTGGTCCGATGGCAAGCGATGCAGTACAATATGGTACTAATTAAAGAAAAGCTGCTGAGACAATGAAAAACGTGCATATATGAATAAACTAGAACTATCTCTTGTATTTCAACGGATAAAGTATCACTTTCATTTCATAAACTAGAAATTCAACTAAGCTACAAAGTTTCAACAACATACTAGGACGCGCCCATAAAAAAGAAAACATTACAAAGCTTCTTTTTCCTTTTACTGAATAAACAAGTAGCTTCTTTGTGTACATAAATTGCCAATTCAAATAAGGCTACAAAGTTTCTACAACATACTACGAGGCGACCATTACAGAGAAAAACAATATAGAGCTTCTTCTTCAGTGCATAAATGGCAAAATGAACATGACTACAAAGGTTAATGTTAATGATTGTAGCTCCAGATAACAAGGCATGTTCTTCAGAGAGGTTACTGCTAACTTCTACACAAGGGATGGCCAGCAATCAAGTCCATATTCCAGCTTTATTTGGCTTCAAATTTACAGGTCAAGTACAATGGACAGGCCAGACTTAGCACTTGAAATGGAGCTTTCTTTGCTATATCAGTTGTCAGTGAGAGGAGAAGAATCAGTCATCCAGAACTGGAGTCAAATGCATTTGTGCCTGCTGAAATTAAATTTAATGCTTACTATCAGATATGTCAAAACATAGGAATTCCACAATTTGCAACATCAAGCAGAGACTCGCCAACACCAAAAGCATGCATTGCTAATACAATTCTCATACACAATATAATTGCTGGTTATTAGAATTGGCAATAAACCAGCCAAAAAATGTCACCTAAATAATTCATTCACTCAATAAGACCTCAACATGAAAAATAAAACATACAAAGTGATGAAAACTTCAAACCTAAAATAATTTGCCAGTAGCCACTATGTAAAATCATCATACATCAGAATGGAAGGGAATGAACAATAATTGAATATGTTAAAATCCAAATTTCAAAACCATGAACCAAATGAGTACAAAAAAAATCTTCCACAAAAACCTAATAAACATAACCTGGAAATGGAATCAAAAGAACCCTTGTAGTATTCATATTTACAAAAATAATATGACATGCACTTTCCAAAATCAAAAGAACCCAAGTCACCATAATTGATCATCTTGAATTAGGATTCTTCCAAGTCTTTATAGTGTGGCCAGCCTCATTGCACCTGCTATAATAATAAACCCTTTTGTTTTGAAACTGATATTCAATCTTTCTTTCTTTCTTTTTTTTTGGCCTTCCTGGGGTCCTTGTAGTGAATGGTGGTCACAACAAGTTTTGTGTTATCAGCTGTGTCACTGTAAGGGCCTTCTAATCTGATCGTTCCCCCAACATATACTGTATCACCTTCTCCACTGACTTTAAAATGAGGCCAAACTTGAGGGATCATACATTTTGAGGGAAACATTGTTCTGGGTCACACAAAAGAAACTTTCTCTTGCTCTATGATACACATTTGTATGTATTATTAAACAAAAAAGAAAAGAGAGGTAAAATTGAAAGAATATATTAATAATCATCACCATAGTCACATCACAATAATAACAAAAAAGAAACTAAAACAGGTCCCCCAAAAGTCATTTGCTTATCTTTGTTTTGTTTGGTGTTTTTGTGTTTTTTTCTTCTCCTGCAAATGACGAAGAAAAGCAAACACTATAAAATAATGGTATCAATCAGCACAGAGATGGAGCAAACCATAGAGTGTTATGAACCAAATCAAATTCCCACAAATGATTTTGCTGCATAATATTGCCTATAATTGAAAGACCAGGCCAAGCAACTCCAATAATCCCAATACACTTCTGTTCTGGTGCCACATCTATCACATAGCTCTTCACTGGGGGCTCAAACCTTGCAACACCTTCAAAATGAAAAACCAATCTTCACACTAAATTCTCATTAAACCCCTTTAAACTGTAACAAGACTCAAATGGGTTAAAGGCCTTCATCTTCATTTAGGTAAGGCTTGAAGAAAAAGAAATCAAACAATGTCTACTTTAATAAATGCAGGTCCAAATATGTTTGCCAAGAAAACCTTCTTCCTGGAGCTTAGCATCACTCATTTATCGCCATATGGACAAGTGCTTTAACATGCCATGACAATAAAAAGAGATATCAATCACTCATTTATGGATAATAAAATGCCAAAAAAAAACAACAAAATGATAGCCACCACTGCTGCTAACGAAAATAAGATTGATGCACAGTAAGATAGAGAGTAAGAGCAGTGAACTACCTCCATAATATTTCTTCAAGGTATGGTAATTGCTTATTGAGCTTGATTTTCTCATGATTCTCTTTTATCTTCTCCTTGTATGATTCTAACACCAGATTAGTCCTCTACAACTCTTCCTTCATCCCAAAACGATACAAGTCAAAATCAGAAACTTAATATCAATTATACGAGTTCTCTATTTACCAGGATATAGAAAGTGAACATTTTGACTCAATAGCAAGGTGAGAAGTATATGAATGGGGAAAAAATCATTTTTCCGCAATCAATAAAATTCTGAT
The DNA here is from genome assembly GCA_963242795.1 of Inga leiocalycina. Classification (NCBI taxonomy): domain Eukaryota; kingdom Viridiplantae; phylum Streptophyta; class Magnoliopsida; order Fabales; family Fabaceae; genus Inga; species Inga leiocalycina. The sequence goes on along the minus strand of OY725325.1, from coordinate 29,907,398 downwards.
GTCTACGAATATGAAGAATCCACCACAAGATTTCCAAAAAAACTAAGCAAACAAATTGATTTTTCCAAGATTAACATATTTGAAACTGGCTAGAATAATCAACAAGCCTAACAGCTACGCTAAACAGCAACCAGAAGCAATAGGCAAGAATAGTATATACAAATGAAAAGAGATTACTAGAGAGATATTAGACCTTCAATATTCGAATCTCATTATCGAGTAAACGAGAAGCCCGTACAACATCGTCAATGGCCATTGACGCCAACTGGCCATCTTCGAAGCCGCTATCCTCTACCATGGCTGTTGCCATCGATTAATAGTGGGACAGAAAAATTGAGAGGCGATGAAACAAAGGGATTATCAAGAATGATCAGACTCCGAGTGTAAGAGGACGAATTGGTGAGATGTCCAGGGGAGGTATATTTGATTTTCTAGTTCTGAGAACTTTTTGACCTAAATCAAGTTTTGAGAATTGGGATTATACTTTGGGGTATTTTGGACTTTTAGCATTTCCAATTTATTATAAAATGGTCCCAGGGACTTGACAGTAATTTCAGAATTTCTTGGGACCATTTCTTTGTATATTATCTTCTATGGGACTTCATTGTAATTGTCCCTATCATTTTTTATGTCTGTTTGCCCCCACCCTTTCAAGACTTCACCACCCCTCCTCCTCCATAAAAGCTCATGGCTGCGAGAAGCTTCTTCCTCTGTAATCCCAGTGTTCTCAGCTCTTTCCCTCTTGAAGACAATCTTCAACCTCCCATGGACTCTAATTCCCTCTCTTTCGCTCCAGAGATGGACTTCTCCAACAACAATCTCAAGCTTCCCTCTGCCTCTTCCAGTGATGATTCCTTTACCCCTCCTCATCCTCTCGATTTCAAACTCAACATGAGTTCCTTCTTTACCATCACCTCATCTTCATATATGTTTGCCTCTACGCCAATTCTAATACACATAATGATCAAAGTTAGGATAATAGTTTCCCCTGTTTCGCTGCTTACAAAACAGAGCTACCGAAAAGCTCACTGAAAAATAGTTTTTGTTGAGCCAAAGCTTCACAAAATTTCACCAACATAGCTGGAAGCAGAGGAAAATGACCACACCTGAGCACAAAGAATCAGCTGTTAGAAGGAGGATGGCCCACTTGCATGGTGCTGCCGTGCTCACTGCGGGAGAGAAAAGCAAGACAACGGAGCTTCTTCAAAAAGCCATGTTTACAAGAGAAGCCCAGTGAACTCTGCCGCCTTCCTAAACGGTCGAAATCATGGTGTCATCTCCTACCATGCGATTTTGCCTTCAAATGCTTTGCCAAACAGGCTCTTATAAAAAAATAAATGCAAAACTATAAACCCGAAGGACCATCGCAGGACTTTGGCGGCAAGATAAATAAAGCCAGACCACAGCAGTGAACGGAGCAGAAGAAGATGATGATGGAGGAGGAGGTTAAAAATAGATAAGATATAAAAACTAAACAGAATGAACAAAGAAAAAGTAAAAGTTGAAAATAGACAAGAAAAACTAAAGAAAATGGAAGATGAAAGAAGAGGGAGAAGGAACGAGCAAAAACCTGAAACTCTTGTAGTAGAAAAGTGATGAAATGAGAAGGAAGAGAGAAGCCAGCCGAAGAGAGACAGAGTGATCAGGTTAGTGGCTTAAAGTGGATATCTTAAGAAGTCAAGGGATTAAGCAAATACCGATATGGTCAATACAAGTTATTAGAAGTTATTAAGCAAATACCTCGAGAAGGAAAATCTATGAACGTGTCCTTCCATCTCCTTTGAACTCATTTATAACTGGTGGTTTCAATTTTCTAATAATAACTTAATGCAACCCACTTATATATATATATATATATATATGCCCGATCAACTCACTTATATTTAATAAGTTATATACGAATAAGCATTAAATTATTAAATGAGGTCCGGCCACACAAAAATTACTATTGAATAAAGAAAAATTAAGGATTAAATTATAGACGAGTCAAAAATTTAGAGACTAGAATGAGTTACATTAATTCAGTCATCGTTGAGGAATATAAGGGAGTTAAAACCAAGGAACAAAAAACCGGACCGGTCAATGAACCGGTCACGGAACAGGTTCAAGGGTTAATGGTTCAACCGGGGTCGAACCGGTGATCAAACCGGTGGTCGAACCGGTCATATTAAAATATTACAATTTATTAGTAACAATATATATTAATATATTCTTAAACTTCTATAGATAAAATCAATTGATTATATTAGATTTGATTACTTGAATCATATAAAATTAATTGACTAAAATATTATATATTATATGTATATAATATATAATATTTATTCTTTTTATTTTTTAAATTTTTGTAGCCTTGAAATTAAAATTTATTCTTATAATTTAGTAAAATATTATAGATTGTATGTATATCGGTCTAAATCTATGGTTTTCTTTCTTTTTCAGCTTTTTTTTAACCGGATATCTCATTTTTTTTAAAAAAAAGAGCAAACCGGTTGAACCAGTGACCCACCGGTTTTGACCGTTTTTGGACCGGTTCGACCCTCTGCCCCTCTAAAACAGCAAAAACCGGACCGGACTGAGGATGGGTTCGCCGGTTTTCCGGTCGGACCGGCCGGTCCGGTCCGGTTTTTCACACCTTGGTTAAAACTTAAATGACCATGAGATTAGGGGATGATTGATGCCATTTTCAAGAACTATTTCTTTTTGTTTTTAAAGACAAAAAAAAATTGTAACTCATAGTTGAATAAAGAAAAATTAGGGACTAAGTTATGTTGAGCCATAGTTGAAGAATATAAGAGAGTTAAACTTAAATGACCATGAGATTAAGGGCATGGTTTATTCCATTTTTTAAGAACTTTTTTTTTAAAAAAAAATTGTTTAAATTTTTTTTTCAATAAGTTTTTTTAAAAACAAAAACAAAAAGTTGTTTTTAAAAACTAAAAGATCAAAACAGTTTTTATGTGTTTTCTTGTTTTTAGTTTTCTATTTTTAATATTTGAAGTCACCACATATCCACCATCGATATCACACCTCAGCCACCGACCACCACCATGTCATTGTCAATGATGGCCGCCACCACATCACTTAAAAAACAACTATCCAAACAAATTATTTTGTTTTCAAAACTTGTTTTTAAAAACAATTTTATAATACTATTGTTGAATAAAAAATATGTTTGATATATATGGGTTCAAGGACAACATGAAATTTTGGATTAAGGTGCAAATTTATTCTGAAAGTTTTTGTTAAGGGGGAATATTGCTTTGAAAATTTTTTTCAGGTTCAATGTCATCTCAGAAGTTTAAAGCGTATCAATGTTGCCCCATACTGTTAAAAAGTTAACTTTGACTATTAACTTTTTAAATATTGTTGCATTTTAACACTTTCAAAGCAATATTGAACCTAAAAACATTTTTAAGGTAGCATTGCTTTTCAGCAAAAAATTTCAGGACAAATTTGCATCTTAACCCTAAAATTTTTGTCTAAAAAAGACATTTTAAAGTTGGTAGTAACCTTTTTGGCTTTTACTTTTGACTTTTCTTGATATTTAAACTTTTTGAAGCTAACTTTTTAATATATGATTCAAATAAGTTAATGTCAAACTGATTTTTTTAATAAAAGCTTATTCAAACATAAATTGCATTGTACTAATTCATTTTTACCTTAATTTCAATATGCAAACATCTTATTGAGTAAAAATAAAACTCACTTTTTGTCAATTATAATCCACACAAACCCTCAATATTTACATTTAGGATTTTGAATTGTTCTTGAAATCAACATTGTGTTTATTAACCGTACGTCAATCAAAAATTCCTATTTCAAATTAAAATACGTTATGCTTCTTTTTAAAGTCAACATTGGTTCGTATTTTAAATTTCATTCTCTGACTGATTCTTCATATTTGATTTTTTTGGTAGTTTACAGTATTTTGATACAATCAAATAATAATTTAATTAGTTAATAATGGATATTAAGTAATTAAATAACCAATTAATTAGTGATAAAATATTTACTTTTTTTTTGGGCCAGTAAATATGTACTTCGTTTCCACTGAGGGATTTAAAACATCATATTTATACTTAATGGTCCTTTGCCAACAGCCGAACATCTCACATTTTCCACTTGTGAAGTTGGCTAATTTATTGTCTATAGAATCGGAAATTTCCATTTCCACTCCAACAGCCTACCTTTTATCTATATTCTGTTCACTTCAAGTCATCTAGATGCTAGCCTTTTCGCTATTTCATTTATATTGTATGTGTTTGTTCTGAACTAGTCATTTTGATCCCCAAAAGATGCAATTGTGACAAATGAAGGACTCTTTATTATCTGCCCGTGAAGTCAAGATTGGTCACTTATGTCTAAATGACACTACCAAAGCTAAAGCAGGTAAGATAACAATTTTATCATCATAATCAAGAGGGGAAATTATTGTCATGTTTGTGGTTGCATCTAGGTGTTGCGATATTAAAGCCTCCTATCGATGATGTTGCTATTGCTATTACCTTGAATAAGGCCATGATGAGGACTTTTTTTCGTTAACCTTGGGTTCGCAATTGTGACAAATGAAAGACTCTTTATTATCTGCCCGTGAAGTCAAGATTGGTCACATATGCTAAATGACACTACCAAAGCTAAATCAGGTCAGATAACAATTTCATCATCATAATCGAGCAAGGGAATTATTGTCATGTTTGTGGTTGCATCTAGGTGTTGCGATATTAAAGCGTCCTACCTATGATGTTGCTATTGCTATTCCCTTGAGTAATGCCACTGATGAGGACTATTTTTCATTAGTCTTAGGGTCCATAATCAAAAATTAACTAAGGATTGTGTATAGGCAAACCTAGGATCGTTCTCTCTTTTCAAGCATTTTATTGATTCCTCAGTGATCTAAATGTCATGCAAATGCAATGAAAATAAGGGGAAAGTGGTTTTGGGTCTTTTAAACTAATAGCTGAAAGAGCACTGCAATTTAATTAAAGGGTTAAGGTGCAAAAATACACATGAATTTTTTTCAAAAAGTGTGCCCAACACCAATACTTTTTTTAGGGGAAAAAGTAACTATGTGATTACAAAGTAGGTGCAAGAGTCATCGTTTCCCTTAATTCAAGATGACGGCAATTAGTTTTGTCATTATCGAGCCAGCTAAAGTCATTGCTCTTTTGACCTGTGTATACGTGGCATTAAGGAGTCTGAAATGTCCATTAACACTCCCAAAAATTTCTCCACTCAATTCTTCACTCAATTCTTCATCGAGTCCAAGAAGCCTTGTGGGTCCTGCCATTTTCAACTCCCTTTCTCATGTCGGCTCCACCCAACTTGCCACAATCTTTATTGAGAACTCCGTCATCGCCGACTTCTACTTCAGCGTCATGGTAAAATATAGAAACTACCTCATTTAACTTTCAGGTGATTAGAGATTCAATTGATTTTGATTTTGAGTTTAAATGCGAACAGCTTGGGATATCAGAGGAAAATATGATATCTGTGTCTATTGTCTATTATGTGATTCTGAACACGACGACTCTATTTTTGCGTGATTACGTCTATTGTACGTCTTCACGAGGCAAATCCTATGAGCGATAGGGGAGATGACAGTGATATCGAAGGCGGTGGGGGTGTTTATGGTGTGGATGATTTTGCAGCTCTTGGCATACGCGATGAACTTTCTGATCAAGAAAATCTTACAGGTGCAGAGTAAGATCATGGTGATACGTGGATATCGTCGACGGCGTTAGTGGTTCACACGGTGATGAGCTGGGCGCTGATGCTGAAGGTGAAGTGTGGCCTCGTCAGAGAAGCCACCATCCTAAACGTGTCGTCGTGGGTCAACTAGTGTATATCTTTAGCTTATTTGTGGTTCGATTAAGTGATTCTAAATATGACTTCACCCAACTTCTCACTATTTCATGAAAATCCCAAGCTTTCAAGATTGGAAGAATTGCCTGTAGCGTAACTCACATCGAAGCCATGGTTTTTGATGCCTACTTGCTCAACGGCCATGGCTAAAGCCTGGGTAGCATCATAAGCCCATAATCCAAATGCATTCAAATTAATTCCAGCAAGGTTTGGATTGTCTTGTATGAACTTTCTTCTCCATCTGACTTCAAAACCATCAAGCTTTTTTGTTTTAGAAACAAATAATCGAACCACAAATAGTCATCATCATCTTCTTCTTCGCATGTTTCATGGGTTCCTTTGTTGCTTGGAATAAGCTCCGATAAGGCCTGCCACCTTAGGGAGTATTATTAATCCATGTAGTGCTCCAACTCACCTTTTTCAGAAAAAAAATTCAAACTCACAGTCAACATTCTCAAACTAACGGAAACTGTGACTCTTGTGCCTATTTTGTAACCACATAGTTACTTTTGCCCCTCAAAAAAGTATTTGGTGTTGGGCGTACTTTTAGAAAAAAACAAATGTGTATTTTTTCACCTTAACCCTTAATTAAATGTTAAACTATTATTTTTGGTATTTTTTTTATAAAAAGGTGAATGAGTGAATGGAATTGGATATGGAAATATGAATGATGAAATGAGGCTTAATAATAAAGTTAATGGCTTTCCTAGCTTTTTGAAATAATTTAGGAGTTAATTTTTTCATCAAGTCAAATTGAAAACCCCAAGCAATCACATTTAGTCTAATTTATCTAATTAATGACTAATCCTACAATCACATTCATAGTCATTGCATAGATAAATTGTTAAAAACCACTTAATGTCTATTTGAAAATCATTTTAATGCACTTGCTTTCTCTTAAATGTGAGCACAATCATGATACGTAATATGAATTAACTCAACTACACACCATAGTAATAACATACAATACATAATCTCATTAGAACATAAGGAAAAAAGTTTAAAACATAGTCCAAAAGTGGTGAAGGGTATGTCGATACTAAGAAAGTTAAATAGGTAGTGAAGGTAAAGGAAAGTGAGAAAGAGACTGTGATGTAGAGGTCATAATAGAGACACTGGCTATGGCACTATGGTAAGAGACAGTCTGAGAGTGATACAGAAGGAAGGAGAGATGGTGAAGAAGGGGAAGGTTGAATTTGATGAGAAAGTAAAGGCAAGCTGTTGGTGGTGAGGTTATTGATGGTGGTAGAGAGATGGAGTCAAACGTGATAGTATTGGTTATAGGATTAAGATTCCGACGACTATGGTGTGAAGAGGAAGGCCGGTGGTGACTTCCACCGATGAAGAATGGTGAAGGCGGTGGTGTCGAGAATGAAGAAGAAGACGATGATGGTTGAAGTTTCGACTGACGGTGGAGAAAGACAATGTCAACAGTGGTTAAAACATTTTTTTGGTGATGGATGTAATGACCCAAAATATGTTTAAGGGCTCATGACTCTAAAAGTGACTGTAATTAATGTTAAACAAATACCTTTGGAGAATAGAGTGTGAATTATAACCCGAATTAGTAGTAGAAAGTGCCCAAACCTTGTATTTAATCTTAATTATGGTGACAAAGCTTAAATTGAATTATAAGAGAGGGGGAGGGTGCATGGCATGAGGAAAGCGATCAAATAATGTGTAAAGTGATAAACCAATAGAAATTGACAAAGTCAGGGGCCAAATGGGAAGAAAGAAATTTATCGACCAATCAGTCAACAATCAATGAGGAAATTCATCATCAACTAAAAGAGTAAGTGTTGTGACTAAATGGCTAATGGAATTGGTTAAAGTAACTAGACAGTTACTTGCTTTTAATGGGACCATATGATCTTGACACTTATCACCATTTGAAATAGGCAAGGAAATAGAGAAGTCAAACAAATAATTTTTATATACTCCCTCTCACCTCTCCAAGTCGACTAAAAGGAAAGGGAAAAGATGAAGATAAGCTCATTAATCATTTATCACTCTCTCTCCAAGCTCTAGACGTCCAAGATAGAGGAGGAAAGAGGAAGTGGAATCTGTAAAGGTAAGCTTTTTCTCTTGAGATTTTAACCTTGAATATGAACTCTAATGCTCAAAATCTCTTCTTTAACTTTGTTCCTATTGATGAAAAATTCAATCTTATTGTTTTAGATTTTCAACAGGAGGTGTTTTATGTGCTCAAGAAAAACTAGAGTTGGAGAATCAAAGAACAAACTAGAGGAAGAGGAAGAGGTGAGCAAAATCAACCTTTTGACATGTATATTGTGGTTATTGGTTGAATATTTTGGCTTGTGGAAATTGCCCTAATTTTCATGTACATAGGGTTTTAGAGAGTTCATAGTGTTTTGTTGATGATAATGGTGTCTTGTGTTGTTGTTTGGATAATGGAATTGATTTGAGGATTCAATGGAAAGTTTGACAATTGTGAGTTTTGTGTTGAAATTCTGCCCTAAAATAGAACTTGTGAAAGGAATGTGAATTTAGTTGTTTTGATGTTTACATTGGATTTCATGTGAAAAATTGTGTGAGAATATTGTTGGTTGTGAAAATTGGACCTTTGGAAACATTCGTTGAAAAACTAGAAATTCTGTAAATGAAAACTCTATACAGAGCAGTCAGGTCGCAGGGCAGTTTTGAATGAGTATATAGTGTCTAAAAACTCTAAAAATTTCCATTTTAATAGAAGACATGCCAAGCTTTAATATGATATATCATGGCTAGCATTTTGATGTGTGTGCTAGAAGTTATTCATTTCCAAGTTGAGGTTGAAACTGGACTTAATTATGGAACAATATGAAAATTTGTTGGATTCTATATTTTTTTTGCTGTAAATAACAGTGGTTAATATTTTTCATGTATAGAGGACTTAAATAGCTTTCCAAAAAACTTGGAATCACCTCATTTCGATTTTTCTAGACTTAGTTATGATTTTTGGAAGTTCAGCCAAGAAAAAGGATTTTTCTTGGCAGCGGTTAAAAGGGCCTTGCCCGTGGCCCAAATGTTTCTAACCTATTTTTGGCCGCAGCCAAAATGTTTTTGACCATTTCTTGGCTGTAGACAGTGGATTTTTGGCAGCGACCAACCCCCAATTTCAACATTTTACCTTTTTGAAGTGTGGTTTTTGGTCTAGTTCTTTCCAACCTTGTTAGGCTTTTGTTTAAGCTTCTCATGCCCATCTAAAGGACCCAAATAATAACCAACCCTAAGTGTTTTATAGTAGTTTGAAAAGTGGGAATAGTGAATACCTTGTTGTCTTTGATTATGATTTATAGGACTTGGCATCCGCTTAAAGTGAGTAAAATCTGTGCCCGAGCATGAACGGAAAGAATAAGGTAGTGACTCTTTCTCTTATATCATGTATAATGTTTGCATGTTTGTGCTTATCATTGAGTTTTGATGAACGTGGAAGCTGAGGTAATTGGCATACAACAAAAGCTAAGGTAATGTGTATATAGCGAAAGATGAGGTAATGTGTATACAATAAAAGCTGAGGTATTTGTGAAAACAGTGGAAGCTGTCATTTATGTGACTAAAGTCACTCATTATGTGATTGTTGCTGTGGATGCCGTTGTGTTTGTTATTTTGTGATAATTGCTTATATGCTTGTTTATTATATATCATATGAGTGAAAATGTTGCTACTGAGATTCATATGAATCTCACTCTTTCTAATGACTAATCTACAGCCAGGGCAAGCAGCTCGAAGGAAAAGTAAGTAACCAAGGGCGGCTAGTGCTCCCGGCTAGGAGATTTAGCTTTTTGTGGTGGGTTATCAGCTTTTAGGGGAAAATGTATATATCGTATATGCTGTAAACATGTGAAATTATATGTAATCCTCGATACGAAAACTGAACAGGGCAGATGAGCCTTGTAATCCTTTTGGTGAATAAATATGACCTGAGAGTTGTCGAGAAAGTTTGGTTTAGTACTTTGATATTTATGAATGGAACCAAATTGAACACGCCAAATAGATTCAAAAAGTGGAAATGAGACCGTCTTTAACAGATTGTGAAAAGTTATAAAAACCCACTATACCACAGGATCAAATCTTGTCTTAAAGTTGGGACCTTTTATAAGTTTTGAATTTTCGACTAGTCTCCGATTTTAATTTATGACACATTTTCTAACTATATTAACGGCTATCAAGGTATGGGATTACATTTTTTGTATCAAAGCTGTAGTTCTTGGCAAGAGTAGGTTTTGCTAGGATAGTTGTAATAGTTATTGATTTTGTAATGATAGTTAGCCTATGATTGTTTGTTGTATACACATAAATGTTCCTGTTATTGTTATTGCTGGTATATGAGTTTTTATGTGTATACATCTACTATGATATTGATGTGGTGTATCATTTGTAGAGTGAAAAGACACAATGGTTCATCCAAATATTCGACACGTAAAACTAGAGGTGCAAGAGATACATCACTACCCATCTAATCCCATGCAACTGATGTGGGCATGTTAATTGAGCAACGGGATATGATCAATGAGCTAAGGGAAGAGCACTGAGAGGAGAAAGAAAAATGCAATGTAGATAGAGTCCAATCAACCCAGGAAGAGACTCAAAAGGGGAACCTCATGAAGAAACAACATAAGGAGTCACATGAGGTACCAACCCAAGAAGAGAGATATCTACAATACTGGATCTCCGAATTTTGCAAACATCTACCTCCAGTGTTCAAAAGAAGGTTTGATCCTCAAGTTGTGGAAGATAGGCTAGGCCGACTTGAGAAACTTTTTGAAGTGCTAGAATGCCCAACTGAGGTAAAGGCGAAATTGGCTATCTACAAGCTAGAAGGAGACACTAACATGTGGTGGCGTAACGTAGCTGTGACACTGCAAACGCGGAATATGCCTCTAACCTGGGAGTTGTTCCAGGAGAAATTTAATGGCAAATATTTTCCAAAGTCAATTAGGCTCAAGAAGGAATCAAACTTCCTGTCCATAAAGCAGGGTGATAAGGAGACTTTTGATGACTACCTGTCTCGATTCATCCGACTAACTAGATACTCCTCTTATTTGTGACATATGGATGATGAGGAGTGAAGCTCTGATATGTAGATCCAAGGCTTACGGCATAAGTTGAGGAAAAGGTTAGCCACCCATTAGTTTACTGAGTTTAACAAAACTGTGGAAGAGTGCCAAATCATAGAGAACAATCTGAGGGATATGTACTCAGTCAAGGGTGGTAGTGGTCGAAGTGAGCCCAGCAAGGGAACTTCTTCCCAGAAGCGTAAGGGGCAAGAATCCTCATTTATGGTTGGCGATAAGAAACCCTTTCGACCTGAGGATCATGAGAATCAGAGACCACCAGTGACATGGATATGTCCTTGTTGTGGCAGGGCGCATAGTGGCAAAATATGTTTGGGGCAAGTAATTTGCTTTAACTACAGGTAGACAGGACACATTGCCAGTAACAGCCAATGGAGCAAAGGCCTATGAATTAGGGCAGGGTGTTTGCTATGACACATGAAAAAGCACGGTCGTCTACTGATATGATTCAAGGTAAAATCTTTCTCAATGGTAGTTTACGGCCAGTTTTATTCGATTCGGGTGCTAGTCATTCCTTCATTACTTATGACTTTGTGAAGCTCCTGGGATTACGTGTATATAAATTGCTATTTGACTTGGTTGTGTCGACATCGATGGGTGTCAAGGCTATGACTACTGATGCTTGCGTGCATTATGTGAAAATTGTTGAAGGGCATAAGCCCATAGTTGATTTGTTTTGATTGGCGCTTTCTCAATTAGAAGCCATATTGGGCTTGATTGGTTGATGACGAGTCTGTGTTGTTGGATTAAGGGAACAAGAGAATAGTACTAGAAATCTTACTTGAAAAGAAAGCAACTTTATGCTAAATTATTCAAGTGCAAGTTTGGCTTTTGAAGGTACACCTTTTAGCCCATATTATCTCGCGGGAAGGGGGTCTTAATAGATCCCAGTAAGGTGGAAACATTGCTAAACTAAAAGAGGCCAAAAACTGTTGTTGAGATGCACAGTTTTTGGTCATCTGGTTATTACCTGAGGATTCATTCAGAAATTCTCCTAGATTGCCTTGCCGATGACCAAGCTTATGTTAAAAGATTAACCGTTTGAGTGGGATGAATGATGTGAGAAGAGCTCATAGAGATGAAGGTGAAGTTGTCGATCGTACTAGTGTTAAATATACCTGATCCCAGCTTGACTTTGTTATGTATTGTGATGTAGACTATGATATGTATCATGATATGAAGAAGCTGAGATTTGGGTATGGCTGTATATAGTAAAGCAGAGCTAGTTCAGTTGATGGAGAATTTGACTATATGATCGGGGGTTCTCACTGGATGTTGTGAGGGCACTTACCCTGACATGGCTAGCCACCAGGCTAGTTGCATCGGTGTTGACCCTAGGCCGAGAGGTGGTGCGTAAAATTAGAGTATACTGTGAGTCAGTGGTGAATCTGTGGTACTTTGCGTTGTTCCCAAAAGGAATGACTAGATTGAGTAGGGTGGTAGCCTACACCTCTCGATAGCTGACGTCTCATGAAATGAACTATCCTACTCATGATCCGGAGCTTGTGGCGATTGTGTTTGTGTTAGTGTTTGTGTTAAAGATATGATGATATTGCCTATATAAGGTAATAGCAAAACTGTATTGCAACCATGAGGGTCTCAAGTATTGTATGTGTCGAAAGAATTGAATGTGAGCCAGTGCAGGTGGATGGAGTTACTGAAAGATTACAACATAAAGGTCAAGTATCATCTAGGTCAAGTTGATGTCGTCATGGATGTGCTTAGTCGGAAGGCGGTGCAGGTTGTAGCAGTGATGATAGAGGATTTTCGAGATTAAAATCTCTCGAGTCAAGTTGTATATGCTAATTATAACACTCCCCAAGGGGAAAGTGACTTGATGTCTAAGAATGAAGAGGCTTAAAGCTAGGATGAATGAGTGCAATCTATCCGCATCATGATCGAGTGAGGCGAAGACCTCTAGAGTTCGAAGTCAGAGATTACGTGTTATTGAGAATGTCTCTTGTCATGGGAACTGGTAGAGTGATAAAGAGAATGAAGCTGAGCCTACGATCCCTTGGTCTAATTGAAATTCCCACAAGAATCGGACCTGTAGCATACCATTGGTTCAGGTGGTCTGGAAGGGACTACCCCAATGAGAAGCAATCTCAGAAATGGAAGCTGTCATGAAGAAATGTCCGGAGTTTATGTCCCAAGTTGTATAACAAATTTTGGGAACAAAATTTATTGTACCGGGGAAGAATTGTAATGACCCAAAATATGGTTAAGGACTCATTGTAAAAAAGTTTGATTAAGGGCTAATGATGATTATTAAGAATATTTTGTGAATTAAAGTTTGAATTATTATGGGTTATGTGGCAATTTAAGTTAATATGCCATAATTAGTATAAGAATTGAAAGAATGGAAAATTATTGGCCAATTAGTCAGTGATTAATGAATAAATTAATTACTAGCTATAAGAAATGAGATTTTTGACTAAATGGATAATGGGGTAGTTAGTGTAACCATGTGGTTACTTATTTGATAAAAAACAAGGAGATTTGGATACATGTGCAAGATGATATGATAATGGAGTGGTTGGAAAGTCAAATGCTACAATATTCAATCATTTTCCTCTCTCTTTCCCCTCATTTACGCTGAAGCGAGCATGCGCTTGGGAGCGGCATTATTTCTTCTTCATCTTCACACTTACATCACTCTCATTTATCTCTCATTCCTCTCTCTCATTCGACTACCATTTGAGACCAACGAAGGAGGAAGTGTTCTTGCAAAAGGTAAGTCATTGACCCTTGTAATGACCTCTAATGCAAAAACTCCCTTCTTTAATCTTGTTCCTTGTGTTGAGAGCTTCAATCCTATGGTTTTAGATTTGCCATTGATGGTGATTTGAGCTCACAAGGAAATATAGAGTTTGGTGAACCAAGGAACTCCTTTTGGAAAGTTAAAGATGTGAGTGAGTTTAGCATTTTGATATAAGTTTTGTGGTCATTTGGTTAAGTTGGAATTTTGAAAATTTAGCCCTATTTTCGAAAATTAAGGTCTTATGGTGTTTGAGTTGTTGTTGTTATGGATATGATGTTTTGAGATGTATCTTGGATAGATAGAAGTTGATTGGAAACTTAGGTTGAAAAGTTGCAAGTTTGGTTAGTGAAAAACTCTGTGCTGGCAGTGGTCTTGCATGGACGTTTTAAAATAGCAAATGGTGTTGGAAAATTCTAAAACTTTCCAATCTTAAATTTCACATGCCAAGCTTTAAAATGGACATATAATTTATATAATTTTGACTTGTGAGCTAGGAGTTATAACTGTCCAAAGTGTGATGTTAAATCTGGGATCAATTCTGGAGCAGTGTGGACATTTCTTGAATTCTGTATTTTTCTTGTTATGGACAGCATTGATTCATATTTTTCCTATGTAGAGGAATTACATATCTTTTAATAGGCTTTGGGATCACTTCATTTTGATTTTCCAAGAATTAGTTATAATTTTTGGAAGCTAAGACACAAAAGTTTAATTTTTCCAATTTTGCCTAAACTTTTGGCCAGCACTGTTTTGAGGGGTACGAGTTGGATTTTCATGAAATAGATGTTCCATTGAATTCAGTGGGCAAAAATAGGTGGGGTTACAATTGGGCACTTTTTTGGTAGAGGCCGAAAAAGCATAATTACGAAAATGCCACTGAAATCCCTAAATAGGGGATGTCAAGGGTATTTTCGTAGTTTGACAGTAAATTTGGTGATCTTGAGCCCGGAAATGGATTCCTTGGGCGAAAATACATCAGAATAGCCTTGGTCAAAATTTTGGGAAAACGTGTCATCAGGCCAGGTACGGCTAGGCCGGACTGGGGTCCTGAAGGCATTTTGGTAAATTTTCACCATAGGCTAATATAATCATAAGAAACACTATGGAAGAGTCCAGAATGATACTTGAATAGGTTATGACTTATTTCTTGTATATTTAATATTTTAGGATCGAGTCAGAAGCTAGAAGCGGCACGTTTTACGAGACACACTAAAAAGGTTATCTTTGAGATTGTACTTCCCAACACTTTAGCCATTTGTTTGGGCTTCTAGTAGCCACCTAAGGGACTTTAGTGATAACCAAAACTAAATTTTTGGAAGTCATTTGAGTATTGGATTAAGTCATAATGCGTCGTCCTTAATTATGACTATAGGATTTGATATTTACCCGGAACGTAAAAAGCCTATGCCTAAACAAGGATGGAAAGAACAAGGTAGTGACACTTTATCCTATATCATGTTTAATGCATTGCTTGTATGTATTTGTCATTGTATGAGCGAGGGGACGTAGCAGTAAGCCCAGCCTTGAATATTGTTGAGGGGACATGGCGTAAGCCCGACCTTGAATATTGTTTAGGGGACATGGCGATTAGCTCGGCCCTGAATATTGTTATGCTGTATTGTGATATATGCTTACTTGCTTTGTTCAATTATACATCATATACGTAAACTGTTGCTACTGAGATTCTTTTGAATCTCACTCTTTCCAAACAACATTTTTAGCCAGGGCAAGTGGATCTCGAGACAAGCAAGTGAACAAAGACGACTAGGATTGACAGTCGTAGTCTTAGTTTTTTTTTTGTTTTTGGTTATCATTTGGACAACTGTATGTATATATTGGATTGACCATAGGTTTGTAGTTATTGTGTAATCCCTGGTATGGGAAATTGAGATGGTCGATGATGCCCTATAAAACTCTTAGATTAATGATATTATCCTGAGTGAATGTCGAGAATTTTGTTAATACTTTGATATTGTATATGTGATAAACTGAACAGGCCAATTGTGTTTATTTAAAAATAAATAGAGATCATATTGTACCAGTGTTGCAAAAAGTTTTTAATTATCCTGGATCTCTTATTCAATTATAAAATGTATTTAAACACTAATCACGGCCTTGATGACGGCAGGGGTTACACTCATAACTCTAAAAGTGAATGTAATTAATATTACACAAACACCTTTAGAAAATAGAGTGTGAATTATGACCCGAATTAGCAGTAGAAAGTGTATAAACCTTGTATTTAAACTTAATTATGGTGACAAAGCTTAAATTGAATTATAAGAGAGGGGGAGGGAGCGTGGCACGAGGAAAGGGATCAAATAATGTGTAAAGTGATAAACCAATAGAAATTTCCATAGTCAGGGGCAAAACGGAAAGAAGAAATTTATTGGCCAATCAGTCAGCAATCAATGAGGAAATTCACGATCAACTAAAAGAGTAAGTGTTGTGACTAAATGGCTAATGGAATTGGTTAAAGTAACTAGATAGTTACTTGCTTTTGATGGGACCATAGGATCTTGACACTTGTCACCACTTGAAATAGGCAAGGAAATGGAGAAGTCAAACAAATAATTTTCAAATACTCCCTCTTACCTCTCCAAGTAGGCTAAAGGGAATGGGAAAAGGTGAAGATGAGCTCATTAATCATCTATCACTCTCTCTCCAAGCTCTCGACATCCAAGATAGATGAGGAAAGAGGAAGTGGAATTTGTAAAGGTAAGCTTTTTTTCTTGAGATTTTAACCTTGAAGATGAACTCTAATGCTCAAAACCTCTTCTTTAACTTTGTTCCTCTTAATGAAAGCTTCAATCCTATGATTTTAAATTTTCAAGAGGAAGTATTTTGTGTGCTCAAGAAAAACTAAAGGTTGGAGAATCAAATAACAAACTAGAGGAAGAGGAAGATGTGAGCAAAAGTAACCTTTTGACATGTATATTATGGTTATTGGTTGAGTATTTTGGCTTGTGGAAATTGCCCTAATTATCATGTACATGCGGTTTTAGAGAGTTCATGGTGTTTTGTTGATGATAATAGTGTCTTGTGTTGTGGTTTGGATAATGGAATTGATTTGAGGATTAAATGGAAAGTTTGGCAATTGTAAGTTTTTTGAAATTTTTCCCTAAAACAAAACTTGTGAAAGGAATGTGAATTTAGTTGTTTTGATGTTTCCTTTGGATTCCATGTGAAAAATTGTGTGGGAATAGTGTTGGTTGTGAAAATTGGATCTTTGGAAACATTTATTGAAAAACTAGAAATTTTGTCAATGAAAACTTTGTACAAGCCAGTTTTGAATGAGTACATGGTGTCTAAAAATTTTAAAACTTTCTAGTCTAATAATAGACATGCCAAGTTTAACTTGATATATCATAGCTAGCATTTTGATGTGTGTGCTGGAAGTTATGTATTTCCAAAGTTTGAAGTTGAAACTTGACTTAATTCTAGAACAGTATGGAAATTCGTTGGATTCTGTATTTTTGTGGTTGTAAATAGTAGTGGTTCATTTTTTTCTTGTATAAAGGACTTAAATAGCTTTCTATAGAACTTGGAATCATTTCATTTCGATTTTTGTAGAATTAGTTATGATTTTTGGAAGTTCAGCCAAGAAACAAGATTTTTCTTAGCCTTGGCCAGAAGGGTTTTGGCCGCTACCCAAATGTTTCTAAATTGTTTTTAGCCGTGGCCAATGTTTCTTAGCCACTACCAAAATATTTCTAACCATATTTTTGCCGCGGTCAACATTTTACCTTTTTGAAGGGTGGTTTTTTGTCTAGTTCTTCTCAACCTTATTGGGCTTTTGTTTAAGCTTCTCATACCCACCTAAAGAACCCAAATGATAACCAACCCTAAGTGTTTTAGAGTAGTTTGAAATGTGGGAATAGTGAATAACTCATTGTCCTTGATTATGATTTATAAGACTTGACATCGCTTAGAATGAGTAAAATCTGTGTCTGAGCATGAACAGAAAGAACAAGGTAGTGACTCTTTCTCTTATATCATGTATAATGTTTTCATGTTTGTGCTTATCATTGAGTTTTTAGGAACGTGGAAGTTGAGGTAATGTGCATATAGTGAAAGCTAAGGTAATGTGCATACAACGAAAGTTGAGGTAATGTGCTTACAGCGAAAGATGTGGTAATGTGTATACATCGAAAGTTGAGGTATTTATGAAAATAGTGAAAGCTGAGGTATTTGTGAATATAACAGAAGCTGTCATTTATGTGATGAAAGTCACGCATTACGTGATTGCTGCTGTGGATGCCATTGTGTTTGCTGTTTTGTGATAATTGCTTATATGCTTGTTTATTATATATCATATAAGTGAAAACGTTGCTACTGAGATTCGTATGAATCTCACTCTTTCCAATAACTAATCTACAGCCAGGGCAAGTAAATCAAAGGAGAAGCAGGTGACCAAGGGCTGCTAGTGCTCTTGGCTAGGAATTTAGCTTTTTGTTGTGGGTTATCAGCTTTTAAGGAAAAATGTATATATCGTATATGATGTAAACATATGGAATTGTATGTAATCCTTGATACAGGAACTGAACTGGGTAGATGAGCCTTGTAATCCTTTTGGTGAATGAATATGACCTGAGAGTTGTCGGAAAATTTTGGTTTAGTACTCTAATATTTATAAATAGAACTAAATTGAATAGGCCAAATAGATTCGAAAAGTGGAAACGAGACTGTATTTAACAGATTGTGAAATTTTTTTAAAACCACTATACCACAGGATCAAATCCTGTCTTAAAGTTAGGACCTTTTATAAGTTTTGAATTTTTCGCTGGTCTCTAGCTTTAATTAATGACACGTTTTCGAACCATATTAACAACTATCAAGGTAGGAGGTTACAATGGAGGTGTGATTTTAAGCTCTAGTTCAAATCTGGCCTCTAATCTTGCTTTCACTTACGTCTCTGTCTCGCGGCTCTCTCTCTTCTCGCTTCTAAGAACTAATCAGTGGTGTGAGATTGGAAGAAGATGACACTCAAGTTGATCTCTGAGTTCCAATTCACCCCCACAATGCCTCTGTCTTCTTACTTCTGAGCTTCGACCGGTAGTGTGAGGGAGGAAGTCCTTGACGGTGGTGGTGGCTCTCCATCTCTTTCTCTCCCTCTCAAGCTCTCTATTGAAGTTCTCCAATCTCTAGCTCCCTCTCTCCTGTTCAAGCTTCTTTGTAGTGCTATGACGTCGAGACCCAGAAGAAGCAAGTTAGGCTCTCAAACTTGACTTAGCCCTATTCAAAACTTGACCAATATGGTTTAATCAAAACTAATCTAGTGAAAAATCTGGAAAAAATCTACAAATAAAGAAAAATTTGAAAAGTTGCCAAAAAGATAGAATTTGGCTAAAATTCACCACACCCAATAGCAATGCTATTGGTCTTTTTTAGAATGGCCCAAACCTTTAGGAATTTGAAGTTCATTATTTTATGGGTAAAATTTTCAAAAAAATAATTCAGTGAGCTTTAAAGTGATGTGCAAGTGAGTTATAGTAAGAATTCCAATGAGTTTGCAGATTAGTAGCACAATTTTCAGCCACGAATCGAGTGTAAACAAGAAATATGCGAGAATGCAAATGCAAAAATAAAGAAAAATCAAAATATTTGAGGGTATTTCTTCAAAAGTTTCTATGAAAAATGCAATATGCAATGAATTAACTGGAGATTTAGTGAATTCAAACAAATGAAATCAAAATCATGCCAAATTTAATGCAAACAATACCACACAAAAGCTACCAAGTCAAGACAATACAATGTGCATGAAAGTTATGCAAACTAAGTAAATGCAAAAATCCTAAACTATATGCAATCAAAAACCAAATATGCAAAACTAAAAAGCTTCATCCAAGAAACCCCTTATCAAAAATTATTTTGACAACTATATTACCTAGGGAGCCAATTACTTAGCTCTTTGGCATTGTCGCCATTGATTTGACACAACCTTAGCCTCCTCGGGGTCAAATCACAAATTTTACCATGAATTATAATGCAATATAGTGCAAACACCTTGGGATTGTTCTCTTGTCAATGAGCTTTTTATTTTGAATTCCCTATGTTAGACCAAGTGTTAAGAACATGGTTAGAAATAGGGTTTTGAAATTGGTTTTCTCTACTAATAAAATGCAGTGAAAAACACTTGTTTTTGGATTTTTAATATAAAAAGGGAGTGAATTATATGAATGCAATGATATGGATGCTCTCTTGAGGTGGGACATTAATGATAGGCTTTAGTTCATTCAAAAGGGAATTAGGGATAGTGAATTGTATTAATGCAATCTTTCCTTTTATGTAAGCTCAATTTAATGGACCAATTCAACACTAACATGCATGCAAGATGCTCAACACTAAAGAACTCAATAAAACAGTCAACAATATATGTCTCAAAGTAAGCTATACCAATAGAATCATTCAATACTAACAAATTCATTAACTCAACATTGAATAACTCAGAGAAACATAAATTGAAACATCAAAGTACTTAATTACAAAACTCAATCCAAAATCACAAACTTAGCTCAACATAAATGGAGTCTCAAGCTCAATCTCTACATTACAAAGCCACACACATTTAGAACTAGGAAAACATAGCCAAATAATGGAGAATACACATCAATGGAACAAAATTTAACTCCCTTTTGAAGAACCAAAGCTTGAATCACGCATCTAACCCATCTCAAGAGAGCTTTAAAGTACCTGGCCACTCATGGAAGAAGAAGAAGAAGTTTTAACAACTTGCAACAACTTCAAAACGTCCATGGACGAGAAGGTTTGGATGGTTTTGGTGTGGAGAATAAGAAGAAAGTGTGATTTTTACATGAGGATGAGTGGGAGAGTTTTCAGATCGAGATATGATGATGAATGTCGCTGAAATCATTCGCCTCTTCCCTTTTGTATGTAGATCCTGTTTTTCTTTTTCTTTTCCTTTATGCTGTGCATTTTTTGCCTCCAATTAAGTAAGAATTGAGGTTGTGCTTGACTCTTAGAATTAGGTTAAATGTAGGCTAGGGTTATGAAGTGATTGGGCTTAAGTGAGGGACATTGGGCCTAAAAGAAAATGTGCAAAGCTTGATACATATTGGTCTACATCATCACCTGCATATTCAAATAAACAAAAGTAGAATCATACATCTATATAAATAAGAATTATTCAAGATTCACAATTTTTAGCAAAATATAACATTTTAGCCTATTTAATTTCCAAAATACCCTTCTGACCAAATGTGCACTTTGAAACTTAATTATGCCCAATAATCCTACTAAATACCTTTAAAATGATAGTAATTAGTGCAACAAAATACAGTCTTATGAATTTGTTTAGGGGTGGGATTCCTTAGTTTCTGCCCCCTCTACGTTCGGCCTGGCATATAGTGATGTTGGTTCTTTAAATGCAAAAAAGGATTAAGGGTACTCCTAGTCACATTTTTGTAACTATGAATATGCATGGTCCATGTTAAAAGTGAGTTTCAAATGTTGGTTACAAATCAGTTTTTCTTTTTTGGTAGTGTAATTGGTAACATTTTTTTGGGGAATAAAGTGGAATGTTTTTCTAGGGAATAGGAAATCAACTTCTTGGAAATATGTGGCCTTGTGGAATTTGATCTTCTAGGAGTGTGTAGTCACTTTATATTTATCAATGTTCTACAGCATCTCAAAATTTTCAATGTGGTAGACTTCTCCCTCCTTGATCTCTTTCCTATAGCACTGCAACAATCTCTATTGCATAACAAAACCCTTGATTTAGATACCCTACAAGTATTACTATTAGTAATAGTGGGGAAAACACCTCAAGGAATGGTGGAATGGCAATAAATATGCACCTGCTCATCCACTAAAATCATGCCAACCTTCCAAGAAGCATGTAGTGAGGTCTTCTTATAGGAAACAAACTTCATAAAATCACATGAGATAATAACCCATGTGTCCTTCCAGTCATCGATATCACAAAAATTTGCACAGCCAACAATGGTCATATTGTACTTTGGAGGGTTTAAGTTGCAACAAAAATGTGCAATCGACAATATGGATTCAGCTATAAATAAATAAATAAGCAGGGAGGATGCTTGGTCGTGGTCATATAAGAAATTGCATATAGGTTTAATAATAAGGGTTAAGGGTGTATTTTGCCCTAGAAGTTGTCACGATGAAACGATTTTGCCATGGAGGTTTTGGGGTGCAATGTCACCCCAGAAGTTTCCATATCTTAGCAATTTTACCCTAACCGTTATCCCAATTAAGTTTAGCCACCCGTTAACCAAATACGCTAAGCTAGGAGTCTGCGTCATCCACGTCTTTTTTGTTAAGACACAAATTTATCTTCAAAGTTTTCACTAAGAACATTGCTTCCTTGGAAGTGTCAAAATTGTAGCAATGTCACCCTGACACTTATCTAGGTTAAGTTTGACTATTAGTTAACCAAATTTGTGTAGCTAGCAATGTGAACAACATTGAAAACAAATTTACATATAGAGGAAGAGCTTATATTCGTTAGAGAGTAGTTAAGAAAAAAAATTCAATCACTAGATGCATAACATACTAAGGATGATTGCCGAGAACAAGGCCATAAAAAACTCTCTACAGCCGTATGTCAGTAAGGCCAAGATAGGTAAGTACCTCTTTAATTTTCTCTTCATCACACAAGATGTTTCCACCTCTTTGATTTACTCTTCATTACACAAGATTTTTTCACTTCTTTGATTGTCTTTAATCCTTTAGATGAGATGCATTTTTAAAAAAAAAAACTTATTTTTAAATCTAACTTTGTAAAAAATAAAGTGGATGACACATGGACTTGTCAAATAAGCATATTTGGTCAACTAATAGGTAAACTTAACCTAAGTAATAGCTAGGGTGAAATTGCTATAATTTGAAAACTTCAAAGGTAACATTGCTCATGAGTGAAAATTTCTGGGGTAAATTTGTACCTAAATCCAAAACAAAAAAAAATGACGTGAATGACACGTAGACTGCCAATTCATTATATTTGATCAACTAATGATAATTAGGATAATGGGCAGGGTAAAATTGCTACGATTTGGAAACTTCTGGGGTGACATTGCACCTTAAAAAACTTCCTTAGCAAAATTGCTTCAACATGACAACTTTCAAGGCAAAATAGGCTCTTAACCCCTAATAATAACAACTACATATTTGAATTAATTAGTATTAAATGGCAGATTATTCAAACCAGTTGGAAGGTGTAACTTGGGCCATGTGAAAGGTGTAGGGGTTGCATAATGCTGCGTTGAAAACAATGGGAGAAGAAATCTGAGTTGTT
The DNA here is from genome assembly GCA_963242795.1 of Inga leiocalycina. Taxonomy (NCBI): domain Eukaryota; kingdom Viridiplantae; phylum Streptophyta; class Magnoliopsida; order Fabales; family Fabaceae; genus Inga; species Inga leiocalycina. The sequence continues at coordinate 29,884,420 of OY725325.1, read as the reverse complement.
AAAGTTTTTGTGATAAAAATCAATAAATGGGGGTGTTGCATTATCATTAAATGGATCCAAAGGTTGGAGGTAGGAATTTGAAGTGGTGTGTTTTTAGGTGCAAATAATTAGGGGGGTTACAAATTATTTAAATTACATGGATGGTTGGTTTCACCACCTTTAGCGAAGCCATGGAAATTCTATAAACATCCATAAACAATTAACAACAAAAGAGATGCATCATAAACGGTGTTAACCAATACATTCTTCCATCATTACACGCTTTCTAGTAAGAAAATATATAGATGGATAGATAGATATGTAAGTATTGATATTAATTAATGCAATCAATTAATTTACACACACACAATGACTGTTATTATATGGAGGATGCAACTAAAATATTTCAAAACTGATTTTATTTGAACTTTTTATATGCCCAATTTTCCTGTCTTAAACTTTTTAATTTAGTGTTATATTTCCTAATAATGATCAGTATCATAACCAAAAGTAAAATAATCAATTTTACAAACATTATTTGCAACTAATATATAATAAACAAAAAATACTTGCATCTAATATGTAAAATTTTAACTTGTCTTTTTGAAAAAATAAGGAGTCAATAAATAACATATACGAGTGCATAAATTTCACATTAAGCCCACAATAAAAAAAAGTTAATGTTGGTATATAAAAATTTTCGACCACAACTAATATTTAAGCGTTTAATTAACATAGACGTTTGGGAAAAAATCATTTACAATCTATAAAATAATTTAATCACAATATTCTTCTTCTCCGTTTTTTTTACATGTTTGGAAATCAAAGTAAGCGACTTTGATTCAACTTATAAAACTTCCCTTTAGTGGAGTTCTTAGGCGCTCTCAATTTCTTGCCATCCTATTCATCATCTTTGATCTTCTATGCTCTTTTATTCCCTGTTCTTCTCAATTCGTCTGTTTAACCTACTCCTTCTTACGCTCAACTTACTACTCTTCTTTGTCTGTCTAACAATTTTGCCCTTATTGTGGAAAAAACTTAAAAGTCACAATTTCTACCATAATGTTATCGTCTTATTGGAATCTTGAATACAACTGGGAAGAAAGTAGTGTTTTTATGGCAAAGAGTTTCTCAAATAGTTTTACTGCTAGAAATTCTCCCAATGGAGGTTTGACAGGATTTTGAGTTCCCTGACAAGGTCCATCAATCTTACTTGATCATCACTATACTGAGAATCGGCGTAACCTTTTGCAGATGTGCACTTTTGGCTATATACTTGACAGGAAAATCTGGTCTAAACGGGAATTACAAGATGAATTAGACAATGCGTGGCATCTTTAAGGTTGTGTTGTTCTTTCTTGGTCGTAGTAAAACTAGATTTCTTCTTTACTTCCAAAATGACAGAGATAAAGCATATGTAACTCAGATAGGTCCTTGGTCTCTTAAAAAGCCAGTCTTTCTTGTATCTGAGTTTCATAATAATGTTGTGTTGGAACGAGACCACTTTCGCGTTTTCAAGTATGGGTACAAGTTTAGGGTCTTCACATTGTGTTGGAAAATAGCCTAGTCCACCCTTGGTGGATTGGGCCCAAGCCCAATAGGATTGGGGTCAAGTATAAATAATATAAATGCTTGGGTGGATATATGTAATAATTCCTAAAACATTATGAGTCATGTTGTTTAACCGATAGATTATGACTCTACAAGTGGTATTGTTTGACCGAAACTATATGTCTCTCAATCGAAAGGATATCTTGTCTCTCTGATGAAAGAACATGTTAGTAGAAGAGGAACGGGTGTATAGAACCCTATAAATAGACATAGAGGATTCAGTTATAAGACACTTGAAAATAACATACAGAAACTTTATCAAACTGACTCCATATTCCCTCTACTATATTTATGTCTTCTTCTTCATATCGTGGTATATTTGCTGTGAGTCATAATCACTTCCTCAACTGTGATCCGATTAGCGTGGGTACAAGAGATAAACGGTCGCACTTCAGGTATGCCCAATAATTCTTACATTGTATCAGAGTCAGGTTAAAAATTGTTATTGTGGTTATCATGTATATCAGGTATGAGTATTTAACCATATAGATAATTTAACATTGTTTTAATTATCAGATTATTGATGCAAAATTGCCTTCGATGCGTTTTTTTCTTAGGCATATGAATTTACTTCTAAAATATAGAATTTGAAGTTTTTTTATATGGTTATATATAATCATATGCGAGTAAAGAAAAAAATGAAATAGAGATAACCATGCCTGTACAGATCACATTTTGGTTCATGTTTTTATATATGGTTATGACTGCATATTTCATTCATTTTGTCATTGTTTTCTGGGTTTTATTATAATTGGAATATGATTCTAGACATAGAATGAGTATAATAGAAGCCTAGAACCCCAAAACTGAAGAACTTAGAGAGAAAGCATGAAAACCAAAACCCAGAGAATTTTTTTTAGCATTGGGTCACTTTAAAATTAAAGAATTAGGTTTTGAAATTAGTCCCATTGCATAGATCTCACAAAAACAATCGAAAACGACACCAAGAACGCTGAAAACGGACATCAGATGAAGAAGATATGGAAGAGAGAAGGTTCTAGGTTGACGGACCCAACCCACGAATGTAACCGGGTCTGGGTCAACTCGGATGGAGGTTGAAGACAACCTCCAGCCTCCAAAACGATGTCGTTTTGGTGTTTATTAAAAAAAATCATTTTTTGTTTTAAAAGGTGTCTGGGCCCGAAAAAAAACAAAAGGGTGAGTTTTTTTTCCCCTGGCCCAATATGGTAAGCCCAATATGCAAGGCCAAAAACAAACAAAAAATCTGAACCAGAAACAAAAAAAAATGTGGGCAGAACAGCCATGTGGCACGTGAGGCCACGTGGCATCTTCGTTTGACATGTGGTAGACACATTCCGATAGTGCTCGGTGCGTGGAGTCTGATGATCTGACGCGTGTCGCCGCATTACCTCTGGAAGGTGGCGCGTAGTGTACACGCGCCACTCTCTCTGTGTGTGTGTGTGTGTCTTTTCTATTTTTTATTTTAAATATTTTTATTCATTCGACGCGTGGGGGCATGTGCAGCGTCAGAATGAGACCTAGTTTATTCCTAAAAATCCCTAAATTCATGATCTTTAATATGATATGCTATTTGAGTAGTTTATACTCTAATTGATATATGTTTATGGTATTCTAAGTGCATTTATGAATGTTTTAATCCATTTCAAAACTTCTAAAATTCATTTATTGATTTTAATATTTTTCTGTTATATTTAAATGTGTTATAAACATATTTTCATATATTATAGAGAGAATATTACCTTATTATGAAGCATAATTTAGTTGATAATTCATTATATTATTATATGTATTTTGACAAGTGGGAGTTTTTTTAGGAGTTGTTAATCCTAAAAGTTAGAGTTGTAAAAGTACCTATATATAATTCTTGACAGAATTTTAGTGATATTGCTAATATTTATGTGATAGGAGATACAAACGTATACTATGTTGTGCTATATATATTGTCGATGATATGTACAATAGTTTATTCCCTTAGAGAGACATATTAAATGTGGAATAGATTTGTTTCAAAATTGAAAATGGCAACTAAGAACATCATTGCTGAGTTAAATAAAGGGGACAAATTAAATGGTGACAATTGGGATATCTGGCACCGAAAAGTTCAATATATTTTGGAGGAACAAGAGGCAATGGAACCGCTAACAACAGTTGTAGCACAGCCTGCTGCTGGGAATACGGCCCAACACAGGAGAGACCAAGAGGTCTATGAGGCTTGGAAAAATAAAAATAGCATTGCAAGAATTACATTAATGGTACAATGGCAGATTACCTCATGTGTGAATATGAGAAAAATGAAACAGCACAAGCCATATGGGCAGCGTTGAAAGACAGGTTTGGTGGTACATCCACCTCTAAGCTTAGACGATTAACTATTAAGTTTGATACATATAAGCTTAGGCCAAATACTTCCATGAAACAATATCTGAGAGAGATGGAAAATATGATTAGAGAATAGAAGGAAGCTGGGCATATTGTGTTTGATGAACAACAAGTTCAGGCAATGATAAGATCATTAATATCTAGTTGGGAGTACATGAAGGTTAATCTAACCCATAATGAAGGCGTTAAAAATTTTAATGATGTGGCTAAACAATTGGAACTTGAGGATGAGCTCTTGGAGGCATACAAGTCCTCTGGCCAAGCCTACTACACAGAGGGTGCAGGTCCTTCTAATGCAAAACCCGATTCCAAGAAGGGGAATAAATTCCAAAAGAATGGAAAGAAGGATAAGAATAAATTTGTAAAAGGCAAAAAGGAATTCAAGAAGAAAGGAAAAAAGGGCGGGAAGAAGAAGAAAAATGACTTAAAGAAGATCAAATGTTTTGCCTGCTAAAAGATGGGTCATTTCGCATGGAATTGCATCGAGCGAAATGAGAGTGAAAAGGTACCAGTGGATTATGTAAATTCACATGTTTCCTATGTTTCTAGCACTATTTTTCTAATAGAGAATATCTGTTCTTCTTGGATTTTGGACTCAGGTTCAACAGATCACGTGACAAGGTAATGAAGATCCTATGTAGAATACCTTCGGTTGCCTGATAGATGTAAGTGGCTTTACGTAGGCAACAATGCAAAGATTGAAGTTAAAGGCATTGGAACTTACAAATTGACTTTACGTAGTGGAAAGGCTTTAATCCTTCATGATGTGCTTCATGCTCCTGACATCCGACAAAATTTAGTTTCTGTAAAATGTCTTGTAAATTATGGGTTTAATTTAAACTTTCATGATAAAGTTGCAGACATATTTTATAATTTTGTATTTTATGGTTTAGCTTCCCTTTCAAAGAAGTTCTTTATAATGGATATTATTTATGATTATAATATACATGTTGCTACTTCCTCTTATTCAACTGTTGATATGGCTATTTGGCATGCTAGACTAGGTCATATTAATCAAAATAAAATGATTAAACTAGTAAAAGAAGGTTTGCTAGGATCTATATCCAATATAGAAATGTCCTTGTGTGAAAGTTGTCTAGCAGGTAAGGCAACTAGAAAACCTTTTGGTAAGGGAATTAGATCAAAACAACCATTGCAAATAATTCATTTTGATATTGCAGTCCTATAAGTGTGAGGGCAAGGGATGGTGCTTGGTATTTTATTACTTTTATTGATGACTATTCATGATACGGTCATGTCTTTTTGATAACACATAAGTCTGATGCTCTTGAGTGCTTTAGACAATACGTAAATGAAGTTGAAAATCAAATGGACAATAAAGTTAAAGTATTACATACTGATCGAGGACGTGAATATTTTTCTGATCAATTTAAAGAGCTCTGTGAAGAAAAAGGGGTAATTAGGTAGCTAACTATTCCTGGTACTCTACAACAGAACGGAGTTGCTGAAAGAAGAAATAGAACGCTTCTAGACATGGTTAGGTCAATGATGGCACAGGCAAATCTACCAATTTTATATTGGGGTGATGCTTTAATGACTGCTACCTTTAATACTTAATCATGTGCCCTCAAAATCAGTTACTTCAACACCTTATGAGTTATGGACAAAACGCAAGCCGGATCTTAGTATCCTTAGACCATGGGGGTCAGCTGCATACATTCATGATAATTCTCATAAGTATGGAAGTTAGGTCCTAAAGGAAAGAAATGTATCTTTATAAGGTACTCTGAACAATCCAAAGGATATGTCTTTATAGGTGAAAATGAAGATGGAGCAGTAACTGAAATTGAATCTAGAGATATTACATTTCTAGAAAATGAATTCCCTAAAAGGGGAGACATTGACCGCACTGTATCTCTTTATGAGACACAGGAACAAACAAGTATAGAATATGTTGGTATGCCTGAATCATCCTAAAATGTTGATCTAAGTGAGAGCTTAGAAAGGTCAACACAAAAACCTAGACAAAAGAAAATACAAAGACAAAAAGCTCCTACAAGAAAGAGTAACAGGGAAAGTATACCTAAAAGACGCTTCCAAATAGAAAGTGAAGCACTTATTATTACTCCTGATGGGGATGATGAACCACGTTCGGCACTAGAAGCCTTATCGAGTCCTACTAAAGATAAATGGAAAAAGGTAATGGATGAAGAAATGAACTCAATGAGAAAGAATAAAGTTTAGGAATTGGTCGACCTACCAAAAGGGCAAAAAGCCATTGGGAACAAGTGGGTTCTCAAAATTAAAAGAAAGGTGGATGGATCAATTGATAAGTATAGGGCACGATTAGTTGCAAAGGGGTATACATAGCAAGAAGGTATAGATTATGAAGATACCTTCTCACCTGTGGTACGATTTAATTCTATCAGAATTATTCTAGCAATAGTAAACAGTTTAAGACTTGGAATTACATCAAATGGATGTTAAAATTGCATTTCTAAATGGTGATCTAGATAAGGAAATCTATATGGAACAACCATTAGGTTTCATTGAAAAAGGAAAAGAGAACAAAGTTTGTAAACTTAAAAGGTCTATTTATAGACTCAAGTAATCATCCAGACAATGGTATTTGAGGTTTCATAAAGCAATAACCTCTTATGATTTCCAAATGATTGAAGAAGACCACTATGTCTACATTAAACGGTTTGAGGGTAATTTTGTTATATTATCCGTATATGTAGATGATATACTATTGGCTGGAAATAATCTAAATTTGGTTATAGCTATTAAAGAATGGCTTTCATCGAATTTTGAAATGAAAGATATGGGTGAAACAGAGTATATACTTGGAGTTAAGATCCAAAGAGATCATTAAAAAAGAATCTTATATCTTTCACAAGAAAATTACATTAAAAATATTCTCGAATGATTCAACATAAGCAACTGCAATTCCTTAGATACCCCAGTGGCTTTTGGTGCAACCTTATGCCATGTGATGTATCCCAAAACTGAGTCAGATCAAAAGAAAATTATGAAAGTTCCCTATGCTAGTGCTGTTGGTAGTTTAATGTACGTAATGATGTGTACAAGGCCAGATATTTGCTTTGCAGTAGGATTGGTAAGTAGGTTCCAGCTTGCTTCTTTTCTCTTGGTCAAACATTTCGACTCAGCTCATCTTGTCTTCAATTCCAATTTAATCTCGGTCCAACCCCTTTCTTTTGGTCCAGCTTACTTCTCTTTACCAATTCAGTTTAGCTGTTCCTTCAATTAAGTATTCTCTTTCGGTCCACCTCATCAATCTTCCATTCTTTAAATCGGTCTAGCCCTTCTTTTTCCCATCAATTCGTGCTCTTCAATTCTATTTCACAGCCGCCACTCTCACACACAAATAATGGTCCCCATTTCCTTTGCTTCTTCAATTGTCTTTAGGTTAAAATGTGAGTTGTGCCTTGTTTGGATAAAGTGGTGAAAATATGTTTTATGATAGGTACAAAATTGCAACCACCAAATAAGGCCCTTACTCATTTAACCTCCTCTTAGAAAAAAAATGTGAAAATAAATTATGTACTTGTGATGTTCCACTTTTGTCCTTCATTAAGCTCCAAAATAACATCTTTTACCTTTACCACTCAAGTTGTGCCACATCATCACCTACAAAATTATATTCACAAAGGTAATATATTTTGTTCAGAATTAAAGAATAATGGGAATAACAAATATTAATTAAAAATATAACAATTAACCACTTTAATTCGCAAATTATTCTTCCATTAAAGTCTCACATTAACACTTGATTATGCCCAAAATATTCAATTAAGTCCCACAAAAGCCTAAGATTAATTAATAAAAAGATATAAATATTGAGCTCTATCAGCTACGAAGGAAGCGATCTACGCCTAGTTGGATACTCCGATGCTAATTTAGGCGGATATGAGGAAGAGCGAAGATCGACTTCAAGTTATACTTTCTTACTGAATAATGGTGCCATATGTTGGAGTAGTAAGAAGTATATTGCTTTACATTCTATGGAAGCCGAGTTTGTAGCATGCACTGCAGCTGCACAAGAGACATTATGGTTGAAGAGGTTCATTGAACATCTTGGATTTGGCAATGAGAGTACCAATCCAGTATTAATGCATTGTGATAACACTGCAGCCATAGGCTATACTAAAGATCCCAAGTATCATAGTAAGACCAAACATATAAACATTAAGTACAATTTTGTAAGAGATTATATAGCACAGAAAATTATTGATGTACAATATATTTTGACCAAGAGTATGGTCGCTGATCCCCTGACCAAACCAATTCCCAAGGAAACATTTGAAAAACATGTAAGGACACTTGGTGTACGCAAAATGTAAAATTTCAGACTTTATATATTACATTTATGATTAATTGAAGTACTTGACATTATTAGTATATATGTCTGTGTAAAAGTATACAATGTCTAGTATGTCGTACAGGCTTGTAAGGTTGTCTCTCTCACACGAGCAACCGCCTTTGACACTTAGGAGGGGTATGCAAAAATGAGACAATTGTGTTCACCAGTAAAGGGACTAGAATGCTGATATGATAGAGAAGAAACACAAATTATATCGCCTTGACAATAGTGTAGCATGTCAAGATGAGATCCATAAACATGAACATAAGTATGGATCGAATCATGGATATCCACTTCCATGATGCCTGTAGCCAGATAACAAATTCTTCAATATTGACGTCTGAGTATAAAGAAAGAATTTGGGTTTAGATGCTGGGAATGTCTAGACTTAAGTCTGTACAGTGTTAACAACAAAATGCAAAATGACGTCTTATGGTGTAAGAGTAACACTGTAGTATGCGATTCATACCGCATATGCTAAAGAATCGTAAATGGGAAGCAAGTAAGAAGATCCCTACTTAATTGTTGTGTGAGTCCTAGGAAGTTTCTAATTCTTCCATTGATATCCTTAACTTTGCACTACTAGAAAAATCACTTTTAAAACCGGTTAAAAAAGATATTTTAGACCGGTTCTGGATCCGGTCTTGATACAGCCGGTCTGAAAAGTCTTCTACTTTTTAGACCGGTTATAGAACCAGTCTTAAAACGACTTTTTAAGACCGGTTATTATAAAATCGGTCTAAAAATAAATATTTTTAGACCGGTTATACTAGGAACCGATCTAAATTAATAAAATTTTAGACCGGTTCTTATGAAGAACCGTTCTGAAAATTTGACTTCTTAGATCGGTTTTATAATAACCGGTCTTAAAAAGTATCACTTTTTAGACCGGTTCTTTATAAACCGGTCTAAAAAGTCAAATTTTTAGACCGGTTTTATCCAAAACCGGTCTTAAATTTACTTTTCAGACCGGTTTTGGATAGAACCAGTCTTAAAAGTTGAATTTTTTTTTTAAAAAAAAATTCATTTAAAAGTTACACCCAGCAAGTCATTTCCCCTGTTAAAACATTTCACTCAGCAAGCAGCAGCCAGTTCAACGACATTTAAATAAATAAATCTTCTCTTACATATTATATAACTAACATCTTAATGACATGTGAGAGACCTAAAACTCATTGGAACATATTAAAACTCAACTCTCTTGCGCTTAAACAGTGCTGGCCAAAACAGAAGCAAAGAAAAACAACCATGAATAATAAACTCACAACCATAGACAGAATCATAATGCAAGGAAATCATACAACCATGACAATGTTGTTTTGACCAAGTTCCTTATCTTTTCACTTACATACATACATCAAATATTAAACTACATTAATGACAATTCTGTTATTCATTAAGGCCAAAATACTTTATACATACACACTCTTCTCAGGCTGATGATCACTAGTTGGCCTGGCTTCGGAGAATCTACACTAAGACGTATACCTCATATCCTTCATTTTCCTGTGACGACAACAACAAAAAGTAGTTATATATACACCAATAACAATATACATAATTCAAATATAGTTCATGATAATTATTTTAGCTAACTAACCTTCAATGTAGTTTTATAAAGGGATATCCTCCCATATCCCTTTATGATGATTGTTTCTTGTGCCGTGTTCATTGTCTGCTTCATCTTCTTCGTTCAATTCTGGTAAACCTCTAGAAAAAGAAGGAGTCTCAACTAGATCATTCATTGAATGACTTTCCTGATTAATATCAACGACCCTTTTTCCTTGGAGAGCTACAGACCACATTTTGTTTTCCTAATCAGTAACATAGAACACTTGTTTCGCTTGATATGCCATAATAAAAGGTTCATCTCTAAAACTTCTACTATTCAAATCAACTAATGTAAATCCCAACTAATCAATCATCACACCATTGTTGACATCAACCCAGTTGCATTTGAAAATGGGAAGTTTAACTTTAACATAATCAACCACCCAAATCTCTTCAATCACCCCATAATAAGGTATTGCTGCCAATCTAGGATTCTTATCTTTTGAATTAGAGAAGTGCATAGATTCAGCCACTAACATAACCCCAATATTTTGGACGGTGCTCCTATCATCAAGGGACTTTGTGTAAAATGTATAACCATTGATCACAAATGAAGTCCAACTTTTTACACCCCGGTACAACGGCATCTCAGTATTACTACACATATTACCATATGCATGTAATTACTCAAAACTCTCTTCTCCTATATCACGAATAATATCCTCTATTCGATCATCCGTATCCATGTCATTATCATCAAAGTTCACTCCCCCTGTTGAGATGAACTTGGCATTTCTAATTTTTTACTATGCCATACCCACACTGTATAACTCTTACAGAATCCTTCACAAATTAAATGTGTATATATACTTGCAGTACTTAGTCGCTTCTTATTCAAACATACTACTCGAGGCCAATAAAACTTTCCACTACCATCATCGGCATGTCTACTAGCGAAGTCAAAAAACCCCTCACCCCATTATCATATTCAACACTCGTCCGTTTAGCATTTATCCAACTATGATCCATATATATCTCAACACTTCTAGCACCCTATATCCAACAACAAAAGGATAGACAAAAAAACAACAACAATAAAGTTTTAGATATTTCAACGAAATTAACAGGCACCATTTGAAACTAGTATTGTTTTAACAAAACAATAACACTGACAATAATCAAACAACCGCACTAAACTAAAACAGAACATAAAGTGGTATTAATTTAAGCCAAATATCATAGGGATATAATTAAAAGTCAGAGCATATATCTAACAAGAATGTGCAGATTTAATTTTTTCTAGATTACGTTTAAGTGCTCAAATTAAAGCAACAACAAGAACTTTTCATTGAACATTATTAATTATAAAACAACGTACAACTAAATAATAGATCGATCGAACACTAACCTGAATGAAGACCAAGGAGTGAGCTTCAACCCAAAGTCACGGTGGCGTCGACTAAGGTTAAAATGAAGTCCTCAAATTCATGGCACTAACAAAGGGAAGTCAAGTCAGAGGAGAATGGTCACTGCGCTGCGAAGATTAGAGGTGGCGGCGGAGAAAACTGACGATAATCAAAGAACAGCAACGACGAACACAGCAATGGAAGTGGTAATGACGGAGGAGACTTGAGCAAATGAGGGACGGGACGCCATGGACGAGTTCAGAATAAGCAAGGACAGAGGTCACAAAGAAATGGCAAAGAGAGAAGAAAGGGTTCACAGAGCGCGTGATCTGGGCGCGGGAGGAAAAATAAGTGTGAAAAATCTTACCTTTAAAACCAGTTTTTATTAAAAACAGTCTTAAAAGATGAAAAATTCACATTTAAGACCGATTTGTACAAAAACCGGTCTTAAATGTAACACATTTAAGACTAGTTTTCCCATATTTAAGACCGGTCTTAAATGTAACACATTTAAGACTGGTTTTTACCACAACCGGTCTTAAAAAGTTATCGCATTTTGAATTTAAAATGTGTTAATATTTAAGACCGGTTTACATATAAACCAGTCTTAAATGTTAAAAAATTTTAAATGCATAAAATTTTAAGACTTTAAGACCGGTTTTATTTATAACTGATCTAAATAAATTTTTTAAGACCGATTTTTTTAAGAACCGGTCTAAGAAGTTCAATATAATTACAAAACTACCACCGCGCAAATTTTTAAGACCTTATCTGCCAAAACCGGTCTAAATGTGACGGTTTAAAAAGGGTTTTTTCCAGTAGTGTTGACAATATCACAGAGGTATGCTTCAGTGTCTGCTACTTTAGCATATGTCCTACGATCATGATAGATGCGATCTATGGTATTATGTTAGGAAAGCGGCTGATGCATATTGAAGTGATATCTGGGCAAAAGGAAGATTACTTGAAATATACACAAATATGCTAGTGTCTGAGACATGTCCTTTATGGTACTATTTTTTATAATTTTATAAGTGTATATACTACGCATACTAGAAAGACAATTTGAGTTTTATACTGACTCAAAAGGGATTAAATTAGCCATGTGAAAGTGTATATAAGTGAATCTAGGATATTTAAGGCACAATATTAAAATCAAGCTACACAATGAAGGTTGTCTTGTGCTGGTCTCTGTAAAAGAGATTTCTAGTACATACACCTATATGCAGATGTCATGTCTACGCGATCACAGCAAAGTACCTAGTATGAAAGAAGGAAGAAAAAGAGACATATATAATCCACCAAGTGTGAGTGAGAGATGTTGGAAAATAGCCTAGTCCACCCTTGGTGGATTGGGCCCAAGCCCAATAGGATTGGGGTCAAAGTATAAATAATATAAATGCTTGGGTCGATATATGTAATATTTCTTAAAACATTATGAGTCATGTTGTTTAACCGATAGATTATGACTCTACAAGTGGTATTGTTTCACCGAAACTATATGTCTTTCAATCGAAAGGATATCTTGTCTCTCTGATAGAATGACATGTTAGTAGAAGAGGAAGGGGTGCATAGAACCCTATAAATAGACATAGGAGATTCAGTTATAAGACACTTGAAAATAACATACAGAAACTCTGTCAAACTGACTCCCCATTCCCTCTACTATATTTATCTCTTCTTCTTCCTATCGTGGTGTATTTACTGTGCATCATAATCGCTTTCGCAACTGTGATCCAATTAGCGTGGATATAAGAGGTAAACAGTTGCACTTTATGTACGCCCAATAATTCTTACACATTGAATACCATATACTTTCTACTTCCACGCTTATGAGTAATATTATTGGTGATTCTGCAGCATTTGAAGATGAATGAGAAGATCTGGAGAACATTCGATTTCTTCGGGTCCGTGCAACTATAGACCTAGCTCTCCCTTTAATCATGGGCTGCCATGTGCGTTTTGAAAAATCTTCTAGACATGAATGGGTGCAATTCAAGTATGAGCGAATCTTCCGAATATGCTGGGCTGGTGGCGGAATAGGGCATACTAACCCAGAATGTGATTGGGATACGTAATGATTATTTCAGGCATGATGGTTCATTGTTTAAGGTTCATCTCATGGTTTGGTATTGATCTTGTTAAAGACTAAGATCATCCTATGGTTTCTCATGAAAACATAGCATTTTATCATAAATCACATCAATGCCGAACCACTCGTTTCCTAGGTCTCAACTCAAAATGGTGGATAATACTCTGTTCGGGTTCATCAAAACAAAGCCACTGCCGCAACCCACTCACATCAGTCTTCGCATGTTCTCTCAAATTCGCCAACAACTCGTTATTCCCCATCCTCAGACTCATCTGATGATAGCTTGTATGTAATTTTCGAGCAACAACGCCAGATGGATGAGCATGTACAAAGCCAGCAGGTTCCGGCATCTACAGTCCCAGAAAATTGGTCGCTGAGCCCCCAGAATTCCGATGATCATCGTCATCCGTCCTTCCGTCATGAAGAAGCACCACGTATCCCTACGATATTAATTTTCTTAATGATTTGACCCAAACGGATCTGCTTACTCAATCTTTACCTCACACATATCACGATACCCACGAGGTAGAAGAAGAGCTGGGACGCAGTTCAACACAGCAAGGATTTTTCTCGGGTTTGAATACATCAACTAGCGCTGCATTAAGTGATAGCCATCATGAACCTTTTCATCTAGTTGCTCTAGAGTTTGACTTCCAGACCAATCAAGTTCTCTCACTCAGTTCATTTCCAACCAGATTGATTCAGGAGATATTATGCGTTTAGTATCTGTGGATCAGGATTTGGTAGGGGGCTTTGCTTCCATGAGATGGACCCATTAAGAGTATGGCATATTATTTCACAATGGTGTTTGGATCAAATACCATGTTTGGAAATTAAAGTGGGCTATCCTAATTACAAATGCTATTCAAGCCCATAGATTCTGGTCCAACTTCATGATTGTTGAAAGCCCATCATTTGACATCTCTTCTCTAGACTTTGATAAGGACCTAGCATGGTTAAATGGCATTTTTCTTGGGCTTTCCTATTTTAGTTTCAACTCTTTGCATGCATGTCGTGGCAGGGAATCACCCCCTTCTGAAGATCTTTGGAATCAAGCTTTATCTGACATACTTCATCCTCTTATTCGAGTGGCATATCCTATTGACATGGAACATGCTCTAACTGTCTATAATTTTCAATATAGAACATATATGCGTATATTGCCACAAGGACAAAATAATTTTCATACCCACTTCCCTCAACAAGGTAGTATCTGCTACATCCTCTCTTAGAAGAGTTTCAACGATTCTCATACGTCCAACCTCTTGGGCCAACAAGCGAACTAGAATTGATGATATTGAACAAAATCCTTTTCTTTTACAGGGATGTGCTACTCTGGCTGCTTCACTTTCTCACGCCACTTAATCCTCTTCTTTGGGTTTTAGCAAGGTTTGTGCCAAAAAACTCCGCCTATAGCATGAAGGTATTGTCGTGGTCATGGTAAAACGACGACAGTTCAACAACTTAGGAATATTTTTTGTAAATACTCTGCTGACTTTTTGTTCCTTAGTGAAACCTATATGTCTCACTGTAAAGTATATAAAAAGTTTACTAGGTTTCATTTTCTGATGTTTTTGTTGTGGATTCAGTTGGTCGTAAAGGTGGTCTATTTTTTAGTGTTTCTTCTTCTGTGTCATGTATAATCCTAGATGCTACTCCTAATTGGATCCATACATCTTGTAATATTTTGGACACTTGTGAGATATATATATATATATATATATATATATTACGTCTGTGTATGATTTTCCTACTGTAAAAGACCATTGTATCTTATGGTGTTGGCTTCATTCTTTAGATGCTACTCCTAATTGGATCCATACATCTTGTAATCAAATAACAGGTTTATGTGATAAATTTAGCAGTTCTTCTTCTGTGGTGCGTGCAGATTCATTTCGAACTTTCTGACCTTTTGTCTCAAGGAGGATGATTTGTATGGTGTGACAATCGTCAAGGTGTTGATCAAGTTAAAGAAAAACTTGATAGAGTGCTCTGTAATTTATTATGGCTTCAATCTTTTCCAGCATCAATCTTGCAAATTTTGCCAATAGCAGCATCAAATCATTCTTCACTATTATTTCAGACAAATTGGGACAGAAAAGGGACAAAACTGTTCAGGTTTGAGAATTTTTGGTTTGCTTTTCCTCAATGTCAAGAAATTGTTAATTAGGAATGGTGGCGAGATATTAATGGCTCTTGGGAATGCAAAAATTTGGTGTCACTTAAATATATCCGCGAGGCTCTCATTAACTGGAATAAACTATCAGTTGGCCGAATGCCCTCTAACATTAAAGATTTAGAGAATGAGCTTCAAATTTGGCAGAATAAAGCGGTCCTATCTGTTGCAGAAGAAAAGCATGTCTCTTTTCTTCAAGCATCTCTTGAATTTTGGTATGATTGTGAGGAAATTTTATGGTCACAAAATGCAAGACAAAATTGGATGTTTCCAGGGGACAGAAATACCAAATATTTTCACTCTTTTTTAAGTGCAAGAAGAATAGTGAAGGAATAATTAAACTAGATGGAGAGAAGAAATGCACTCCGGGTTGAGTAGGATCCGGGTATTGAAATGCCACACACATATTAGACTACTATAGAGTCTAATATGGATTGGCATAGCAGTGCACCAAAACAAATAAAATAGTAGGAGAGAAGAGAATGTTAGAAAGTTTAATAGTAAGGGTATTTTGCAATTGAAGAGGTACACCCTATTTATAGTAGTTTAGAGTGACCACTAATTAGGAAACGTGTGCATCCTTTCTTGTCTTCCAAAACGGCAATTAAATTAATTGATTCTCAATTAATTTCCTAATTATAGTGACTTGTTCCTCAATTAACAATTCCATAATTAATACCAATTTATTTACCAAACCATAATTAATGCTAATTGATTTCTTATTTCATAAGGCTACTTATGTCCTTAGTCAAATAGTCTGGTCCATCAAGAGCGGACCCAAAGTCCAATAAATAGGAAATTTGATAGTTCGTATAAAAAATGAGGAAGATGAATGGATTGAGAATCAGGATGCCATTCATATTGAGGCAACAAAATACAAGCAAATATATCTTTTGATGGTGAATTTGCAGATTACAACTTGAGTAATATCCCTCTGCCAAAATTATCTCCTACTTGCCAAATAGCTAGTGAAGAGATCGAGAAGTCTATCTTTGAGATGAAGGTTGATAGTGCTCCTGGCCCAGGAGGTTTTCATGCACAATTCTACCAGAAAATTCTGGTAAATGCTCAAACAAGATATTGTTGCCATGGTTTATCAGATCTTTCAGCGTGGTTATCTTTTAAAGGAATTAAATCGATCTTTCATTGTATTGATACCCAAGTGCAATAACCCTTGTACTTTTGAAGATTTTCGGCATATCAGTCTTTGCAATGTCATCTATAAGCTAATCTCCAAGATCTTGTGTAATCGTTTGAAAGGGATCCTCAGTGATTTGATCCCTCCTAATCAAAATGCTTTCATCAAAGGAAGACAGATAACAAATAACATTATTCTGGCTTCAGAATGCATAGCAAACATTCATGGTACGCGGAAGGACAAAGATGAATGGTGTGTGATTAACCTAGATATAGCTATGGCCTATGACAAGGTCTCGTGGCATTTTCTGCAAAAAGTTCTTGAGAAAATGGAATTTCCTCCAAGCTTTATCCAACTAGTCATGCAACGCATTTCGACGGTCTCTTATTAAGTAATACTTAATGGGACCCCGGGAACTCCTTTCAATCCATCTCAAGGACACAAACAGGGGATCCTCTTTACCCATATCTTTTTCTGCTTTGTGCAAATGTGTTGTCTTGCATAATTCACCAAGCCAAAAATTATAACTGGTGGTGGGATATTCGTATTTCTCAAGAAGTGATGCCACTAACACATCTAATGTATGCCGATGATACCCTTCTTTTCTATCGAGCAACAGAAGAAGCTTGTCATATTGTAAAAGCCTTATTAAACATATATTCTCAAATCTCATGTCAGCATATCAATTTTCAAAAATCATCTTTGGTGTGTGGCCCCTCAGTTCCCTATCGCAAGAAACAACGGTTGTCTGACATACTTGAAATTAAATTTCATTCGCGATTAGGGAAATATTTGGGTATGTATATTAATTATCCAAAATTAGAGAAAAGAAAATATCAAGAGGTGCTTGAGAAGCTTGACAAGAGACTTGCAGGATGTCAAAGCAACCTCTTCTCTCTTAAGTAGGAAGGCTTGTGTTGATAAAGAACTCTCTGTCATCCTTGTAGGTATATCCTTTTCATGCACACTTTATCATACCATTGCAATGAGAATGGAAAATTTTTTCAGGGGTGGCCAAATACTTCAACAAAGGCTCATATGCTCCAATGGGATGAATTATGTCTACCATTAGTTAGGGGTGATCTATAAATTGTGCAATTGGAAGCCTTTAATTCTGGTTTACTAGCTAAACACTTATGGTAAGTTGTGTTCGACAAATCTTCCTTACTCAACCAAGCGATGCTCAAGAAATATTTAGGTCCTGAACAAAATTATATCTTCAAACCTGTCTACAATAGCTTAACCCTATGGAGGCATATACTTAATTCGGGTAATGTGGTAACGGATCATCTGACCTGACAAGTAGATGGTGGTTCTTCCATTTCTTTAAATAGTCCGCTTTGGTGGCCTGTGTAACAGTCTGGTTTGGTATAATCTAACTTAAAGGTGTCAGACCTTATACTGCACCCTCAAGGAGATTGGAGTTTTCCAATATTATCCTTACTCTACCCTAGGCAAGTAGTTCAGCAGTTTGAAAAGCATCCAATGCCTCTATCCCAATCCCCCGATATTGTTAGGTGAACAGGTAATAGTTTTGGCATATATACTGTCAGAGATGGATATAAATTGCTCCATTGCACCCGCGGGATAAACGAATGCTGCAGAAAATGAGGTATGTCAATTGATCTAAAAATCCTCATTAATGTTGCCTCCTCCAATTAAATTGCTACTTTGGAAGATTTTTTGGTGCATTTTGCCAACTACTCAAGTGCTTAGAAATAGACATATGGCTAATTCTGGGGTATGTTATTTATGGAACTAGAGCTGTGATGGACCATTTGTTCTTATATTGCCCTTTTTCCGGACCATGTTAATGTGGTAGCATTGGTGGTTTTAGAACTGACACAAATCATGGCTGATCATTACAACAATGGATAGTAACATGGTTACTAGATCACAAAGAGTCTAATAACTTTTAAACTTATTTGCCTTTTCAATTATTAGACTCTTTGCGGTTTGCAAGAAATCAAGTTTGTCATGCAGGTATGAGAATATCTCCACTGCAAGTCATCAGAATGGCCCACTCTAGAACAGCAGCTGCTACGCTCTTGTTATTGCAGTAACAAGAATCTGTGGACAGTGATGTAGAAGACCAACCCATACAATAGGGACGAATACAGTATTCTTGATGGAACTACTCTACAAAATGGAATGTCATCTTTAGTATTTGAAAGCCGGGGAGGAAGCAGTGAAACATGCATATTCGCATAATTTTTTACCATGTTCAATTCCATGAATGGTTGCCTTTTCCTGAAGTTAAACTTGGAGCACTTCATTTGCAGTTACTGGCACTTCGAGATGCTATGACTTTCCTGCTCAGACAGCAGCAAATAGTACATCCACATAGATTTGCTATCCATTGCAAACTTATAAAGCAATCCTATATAAAAATCATTATTGAGAAAAAATATGTTTTTTGGGATCTGTCATACCTTCTCTAGGATGTATGTATCCTACTTAGATACTTTGTAGCCTATGCTTTTCCTCATAAATGCAATTACGATTTATCAGAAAAAAATATTCTTCATATTTTTGCCAGCGAATCATATATAATATTCATCATAATAGCTAAAGCCTTGGTGGTACATGTATATGGCAAATTGGACACAAATGTCTATGCATTAATTTGGTTTGGTGCCCGTGGGAGGAAATTAAGTTGGAGGAATTAACAATGAAGTCTCAAGAAGGGGATTTTTTATTTTTTTTTCCTTTTTTGCCAGAACTCAAGAAGGGACTTAATAACTACTAGTTTGATCATATTTATAAGTCTATTTTGACTAAAAATTTTGGTTTTTATTACAAGTCCAGTTTTACAGTAATAAATGCATTTGTTACTTTTTTCCCCCTTATTAATTACAATAAACAAAAAGAATTTATTCATGTAGAATTTTGAAATAAATCATAGATAAAGGCAAAATTAGAAATTTAACCCATAATTAACAACTTAACTAACGCTCACTGATATGTGAGAGTTGGTTAATTTGGACTTATAAATAGAACCAGAATAATAAGAATTTTCAATGACTAGTGAAGAGTATGCAATGTTATTAGGATGTTTTGGTAATTAAGTCCCTTATCTAGATCTTCATAGTAATTCTTCCAATTAAGGTTCAAACGCGTGCTTTCGTAGTTTGACAACTTTCAAAATTTGTCCCTTTCAAAAATTCAATAACTCGAGCCACATATTTTTCCCAAGAAATTGCTTCATGGGGTATCAAATCAGTCATTTTGTTATTATAATGAGTTAAAGATGGTGCCTCTCTTGCGCTGGAAATAAGCAAGTAGACCTAATTATGTGGGAAACGGTTGTGCTCCCCCATGTCATAATGAAGAAAAAGAAGAGGTCATGTTCATTCAATTTTTCTTGCTTTCAAAATCAAGAGGCAAATACTTCATTACCAGTTGTCTCATGTTTTTTTACCTTTTATCTGAAATCGTGTAACCTCTAATATCTAAAATTATAGTTTTTTTTCATAATGTAAGATCTAATTGACTAATTTAGATAGATTGAGGAAATTAGTTATGTTAATTATTCATGATAAATATATACTGGTTCTTCTAAAATAATATCCTTCATCGTGACGACTATCTTTGGATAGAAACATCTTAATGTGTGCAATCAATATAGATACATCAGGGAAAAATTATAAATTTTGGCAGACAACATGCATTGATCGAAGTTTTATATTTATGATCAAATATAACCTCCAACTAATACTACTCCCTCTAGTCCTATTTAATAAAGTGGTTAAAATTAGTTAAATATAATAAGTATGTCAAAAATATTTTTTTTTTCAAGTATATCATTATTAATAAGGAGGAAATTAAGAAAAAGAAATAGAGTAAATTTAACTATCACCAAATTCTTAATTGATGCAATATATATATATATATATATATATAATGAGGGGCAAAATGGGAAAAAATCTCATTTAATGTTTAAACAACTCTTATTTGGTTTTTATAAAAAATATCAAGGCAATTCAAATTTTGACATCTTATAAAAAGGACTAGAAGGAGTATCTTTGTTACTTAATATAACACACAATTGACTAATTTAAAGAGATCAATAAAGCTAAATAAATCACATTAAAAAATTTATATTTGTCATTTTTCTCCAAATTAGTTTGTATGACTTATAAACAAATATATTTCAGAGAAATCATGTGACATATACTATAATTAAATAACTTATTTTGCTTCCTTAATCTCCTTAAAATAGTCAACTAGGGTCTTTTTTTTTTTTTTTTGCCATAAGTCAACTAGGGTCTTATATTAAGGATTAAAGTACCCCTTGCTTTACATGATGGCAAAATCGTAGTTCTAAGTCATGTAATATATGCTATAATCAAATAATTTATTTTGCTTACCTAATCTCTCCAAAATACGATTAAGGACCAAAGAACCTCGTGCTTTACAAGATGGTAAAATCATGGTTCTTGGTCACATTATCATCATCCAAAGTTTCAGAAAAATATAACAAATGTTGAATTTGATCCTATAAATTATAGTATATGTTGTATATCAGTATACTATATCGGTTTATAAGTTACATAAATTAGTTTGGAGAAAAGCCATAAATATAAATAATTTAAAATAATTTATTTATTTTCTTTAATCTTTCCAAATTAACAAGTCAACTGGGTATAGGACCGAAGTAAGTATATCATTGCATGGAACATGTTTTGTTTAATAAATTATTATGTATCCCAAACATGATTCAGTTTTTAAAATGTCAAATATTTTGTTCCTCAACTGTCATTAGGAAGTTTCAATTAATCAAAATGCTCCCATATTCAATTTATCTACTGGCAAAAGAAAACATTCAACTTATCTATTTGAATTTCAAAATTCAATTGAATTATATATCTAAACACAAATTAATAAGAATTAAAATTCAAATAAAATTGTTTTTGATCAAACATTTTATTCAATCTTCAATTAATCAATACGCATTGTCGTTTTCTGTCCTGAGATATATAACACCTCAAATTTTATTCACCAAAAATATATTATAATTATTTGAATAATTCAATAAAATGGTGAATATTTATGAATTTGGATCTTGTGAATTTTGAAATATTCATATTCATAAGGAAATGGGCAAATTAATTCAAAAATTGAATTAAATTACAAAGGGGATAGCCAAATCATAATTTTGCCAATTTAGCCCAAGATTAATTATTTTGCAATTAATTGGAGTTAATTTCAATTAATCAAGGAAAATAAAAGAAAATGCATAATGGGATTATTCTTGGTGGAATAAAACAAGAATTGGGAAATTAAGGGGGATTAGACATAAAACCAATTATGTCAATTGTGAAATTGAGCAAAACAATTTTTCTCTTCCCTCCCTCTCATTATTTTCGTCCATGCATGAAAGAAAAAGAAAAAAATGTTTAATACATGAATCTCTCAATGATGACAAAGGTGGAGTGCACTCTAAGTGAAGACATGTGCGTGGTGGTCATAATGAGAAGGTATGGCATAAAGAAGAGGGTATGGTGGGAGGTATGGGAGGAGGAATGGTGTGCATGCAAAGTGGTGTAATCTTGACCCTTGATTATATCAATAGCTAGGAGGAAAGATGAGGAAATTAATAAAACATGTTATTTTCCCTTCCCTTCATACACTTCACGCACAAAGCAAGGAAACAAGAGAGAGAGTGTGAGTTTGAGAGTTCTTGGTGATTTAGAGAACAAGAGGAAGCAAGAGCTAAGGTAAGAGCTTGTTTTCAAGTGAATAAGCTTCCTATATTATGTAGTTCGTCCCCTAATCTTTTGTTCTTCATGGAAATCATGGTTTAGCAAGCTATTCTTCAGGGTTGAGGGGGGAGAGAGGACGTTCTAGAGAGAGACACTAAGGATCAAGAGGTAATTTCTAAAACCTCAACTTCTTAGTGTATTGAAGTTGTTGGTGATTGTTATTTGGTTTTTTGAGTTTTGGGATGAGTTGTAAAATTAGAAAAGCTATAACCTTAAGAGGTTATGCTGCCCAAAATCCTTTAAATCATGATTATAAAGTATTTAAATAAGTTAATCAAGGATTAGTGGAAAAGTATAGAGAAGGAGGACTGGCACTTGAAAAGAATGGCAAGAGAGGGAGCGAAGGGGAGCACGAATGGAGGAAAAGGTGAGAAGGAGGAGTCGCATAGTGGGAGCGGTAGCGGTGGTGGTGAGAGGGAGCAAGACAAAGGCAGTCAAGGGAAACCTAGCGGTGGGTTTGAGTTTGGTAGGCAGGTTTGGAAGATGGCTGCTGGCGAAGGCCATTCACAAGGGACCACCATAGAGGTACGGGGGCGTCCGAATCAATTCTCATATCGAGATAAACTCCTATCACCAAGCTGTGGGGGGTTCCTGATGAAACATGCCAAGGAAGACGACATAGTACGGGGTTGGAAGGATTACTTCCATAAAATGAACGAGAAGGAGACGAAGGTGAGCGTGGACCCAGAAGACTCAGAGGAAGAGGAAGTGCACACCCGCAGGCTGGAAGGAAAACCGGGGGTGCTAAAATTCATTGAGGAAGAATCACTGTATGGTGTCGGCATTGGATGAATTCCCTCATTATTAAGGTACTTGGTGCAAGCTTTCCCACGTATCTTATTCGTGACCGTATCAACAAGATTTAGCAACCTTGTGAACCACTTGAGCTTATTCCATTGAACAATGGGTATTTCATTGTGTCTTTTTCCAATAAAGAGGATCGTGATTATGTGTTCTAAGAGGGACCGTGGATGATTGAAGATCACTATCTCATAGTGCAGTGGTGGCGACCAAATTTTAATCCCTGGAAGGCTGATCTGTGAAGGAGTATTACGGCTTGGATTAGGCTACCTGACGTCCCCTTTGAGTTTTACAATGTTGAATCTTTAAGGAGGATAGGAAACATGGTTGGGAAGACGATTAAAATAGACAGGTCCACTTCTATTTATGATAAAGGTGGCTTTACAAGGATGTGCGTAGAGATTGATTTACAACAACCACTCTTACCTTCCTATACGGTCTTTGGGGAGGAGCACCCGATTATCTATGAAGGCCTCCACCAGGTGTGTTTTATGTATGGAAAATACGGTCATGTGCAGGAGTTTTGTCTGGGGGGTCAACGGGAAGGGGGAGGGTTCACGGATGGTAATCAGGAGCATGATAAAAAATAGAGTGAGGCTGCTAGAACACCTCCGATGGCGGTGCTGGGCTCAACCATTGTGACCGGAGAAGGATCTGTGGATGATTGCCCATTTAGGAAGATTAGGATCTTGCAACGTGATTTTAGGGGCAGTGCAATTAAGACGGACGTTAATCCCATTAATAGCAAATTGAAGCAGCAGGATGATAGGAGGAAAACAGGGGATATGACCAGCAAAAATTGTGGGGAGGGTGAGAAGAAGGAAACAAAATCAGGGAGTGATAATAACAAGATGACAAAAAAACCGAATGAGGAGCATGGGTTTAAACAGAGAGATATGAATAGGAGAGAGGGTGGGAAAGACGTGGGCCCTAGTAAAACAGAATGAGTCCAAGTTGGTGGAAAAAGGAAGAGCGAAGGCAAAGGAAGATTTAAACGGAAAGAAAACAAGCCACCTACATGTGATAGGTTGAAGCATTTTTCCAAGGTGGGGTCAAGGTGAAAGGTCAAACCTTGAGAACTCTTTTCAAGCCTTGCAGCAAGATGAAGTATAGCCCATGATTAATCCTTGGGCAAGCAATGTTGAATCCCAAAGCATGCTTGACCCAATGCCAGTAATAAACCATAATGAACGTACGGGATTGCATGTTGGGCTGTGTCCAATCCTAGAAACCAAACATATTGAACAAGGTATTATAGTTCACCAAGAGGGCATCAAGTGCTCACTGGAGTCAAATGTTGTGGATGATATAATGAAGGAGCAGGATATTTCCGAGGGGGAGGATAATTCACCCAAGCAACTACATATGGTTTCTTTATGACGTTTATGATCTGGAACTCTCAGGGCATAGAAGCAAGAAGCTTTCCTACTCTAGTGCGTGAATTAAAGCAACATTATAAATTGGATTTCCTGGCAATTCTTGAGACAAGGTGTGAGAAGGACTTGGCTCAAAAACGAGTCCACCAAATGGGTTTTACCAAGTATGAGGTTATCGAAGCTACTGGATATAGTGGAGGAATTTGGTGCTTATGGAATGAGAGTATTTTATCAATTGAAGTATTAGAATCTAACCCTCAATTCATGAACCTGCAAATAAACTCTACAACCAACTACCCATGGATTCTAACTGTAACTTATGCAAGCCCGAATCCAAATGACTCGTAAGGGGCTATGGGATAGTTTATCGCAATTGGCATCTTCCATTCAATATGATTGGGCAATCGGTGGGGATCTGAATGGAACATTATTGGATAGTGAACGATGATTCATGGCCACGCATCGTCTCTCTTACGACCGAGAATATGCTAGATGGGTTTATCATCATAAAATGAATGACATAGGGTTTGTTGGCCCAAATTTCACATGGAAAATAGGGACTACAGAGGCCAGGCTTGACCGCATTCTCGTTAATGAATAATTACTGAGTGCCTTCCCAAATGCATCAGCTGCTCATTTGCCATTCTTTAAGTTGGATCACCGACCTCTGCTTCTTTACTTGCAACCGATGGATATAGGTGTAATACCCAACCGTCCCTTTCAGTTTATTGCATCATGGGTGCTCCATGAGAAATTTGATGATTTTGTGAAACAAGCTTGGCAAGATGATCTTCCATGGGCTCAAAATATTACCCAATTCACAGCGGCTTGCTTCCAATGGAATATAGGAGTGTTCGGGCATATAGAGGCCAGGAAGCGTAAATTATTACGTAGGCTGGATGGTATTAATCATAGTGTCTCTCAACATGGTATGACCCCACACTATGAAGACCTCCAGTTTCGGCTATGGAAGGAATTAAACGATGTTCTATATCAAGACTCTCTCTTATGGGCCCAGAAAGCTAGAGCAGAGTGGACAATTTATGGTGACTGCAACACCAAATACTTCCATGCTCATGCCAACCGGAGGAAAAAAATTAACAGGATCGAAGCCATTAGAGACAATGAGGGAGAATGGGTGTATGATCCTAATTTGATTAAGCCCATGGCTACTAATTTTTTTGCTACATTATTCTCTGAAGAAGAGGTGATTAGACCGGATCTTGTCTGTAATATTTCCTTCCCTGCTATTGACGAGGGCCTGATTCGGTGGTGTGGAAGGGAAATCACAGATAGAGAAATTAAAGACACTATATTTAGCATGGGTGCACTTAAATCCCTAGGGCCCGATGGCCTTAATGCCCTCTTTTTTCAAAATCAATGGGGTAACATCTCTCGCACTATTGTGAATTACGTTAAATTGCGTTTTGCTAACCCACA
The DNA here is from genome assembly GCA_963242795.1 of Inga leiocalycina. Lineage (NCBI taxonomy): Eukaryota > Viridiplantae > Streptophyta > Magnoliopsida > Fabales > Fabaceae > Inga > Inga leiocalycina. Next base: position 29,858,379 of record OY725325.1, on the reverse strand, counting down.
AGCTATTAGAGAAATAAATGGCACGCTGATTGTGCTTATACCGAAAAAAGATCCTCCTGAAAGCATGCGGGACCTACGGCCGATAAGCTTGTGTAACGTGATATACAAGGCTATAACGAAGGTGATAGTAAATCGACTAAAATGTATTGTCCCATAGGTGATATCTCCTAACTAGTGTAGTTTTGTTCCGGGAAGACATAGTAGTGACAATATAATTGTTGCTTAAGAGGTGGTACACTCTATGAGAAATATGCACTCCAAGAAAGGATTCATGGCCATTAAAATTGATCTTGAGAAAGCTTATGATCGAGTAAACTGAAACTTCCTCAATACATGTCTTCACGATCTTAACCTCCCAGGTAACCTCATTACGGTAATTTCACAGTGTGTCTCAATATCTAGGATGTAGCTTTGTGGAATGGAAATAAGGCAGAGGTTTTTCATCCATCGAGAAGTGTAAGGCAAGGTGATCCCTCTTGCCCTATTTGTTTGTGATTTGTATGGAGAAGCTTGCTCATCTTATTCAAGAGGCTATTAATAATGGGAATTGGAAACCAATTCGCCTCACTAGAGATGGCCCACCCATCTCACATTTATTCTTTATGGATGATATTATCTTATTTGCCGAAGCAACTAGTGATCAAGCAACTGTGATTAACACATGCCTTCAATCCTTCTGTAATAACTCCGGCCTTAGAGTCAACTAACAGAAAACAAGAGTATTTTTCTCTAGAAATGTTAATCATATTAGAAGTAGGGAATTATGCTCTATTCTTGGGTTTTCTATAACCAGTGACTTGGGAAAATATCTTGGAGTTCCTCTGCATCATAAAAGAGTAACCAAAGAATCTTACCAGTATGTGGTAGATAAAGTGAAAACACAGTTTTCAAACTGGAAAGCCTCTACCCTATTCTCTGCTGGCAGAGCAACTCTTATAACATCCATCACTTCAACTATCCCTGGGTATGTGATACAAACCTCGTCTCTACCTTCTACCACGTGTGAAATATTGGATAAATGTAACCGCTAGTTTCTGTGGGGCATAACTGAAGAGCAAAAGAAAATTCCATTGGTAGCATGGGAAACCGTGTGTGAACCTAAAAGAAGAGGAGGTCTAGGGCTTCGACATGTGAAACACCAGAATAATGACTTTCTCATATTGGGTGGCTCAGAAGGATGATTTTTGGGTCAAGGTTGTGCGGAATAAATATAAGTGTGGGGCTGACATGATCCCGAGAATCAATATGGAGAAATATGGCTCAAATCTATGGAATGGGATTAAGAAGACATGGAGTAGGGTGTATGAGAACATGGAGGTGTTGGGGGACAGGTTGGTACGATGGAAAGGGAATAGGAATGGTTGCTTTTCTGTTCGATCGTCCTATGAAACTTTGCAAGGAAACAACGACCATACTGATTTATTCTGGACCAAGTTGTGGAAACTTAAAGTACCTAAAAGGTGTAAGATGTTTCTATGGTTAGTAGCTCATAAGAGGCTTCTAACAAATGCCTCTCGACACAAGCGTGGCTTGACTCCTAATTCTGCATGTCCATTGTGTAACTCAGCGTCAGAAGATATGTCATATGTCCTTCGAGAATGTCCGAACACGAGCTTGCTTTGGAAAGATATGGTTCCTCCAAGTCTGTGGAGAACCTTTCAATCAATGGAGTTTATAGAGTGGTTTCGCTGGAATCTATGTTCCAATAATCAAGGGAACCAACCAGATGCATGGAGGAAGATTTTTGCTGTCAAGTGCTGGTACCTGTGAAGGCGTCGTAACACTTTCGTTTTCAAAAGTAAGTCTGTTTCCAATATTGCAATTCAGGCAACTATTAGAGCAATGTTGAGTGGAAACCAAGACGCTAGGCAGCAATTCTGCAAGTGAGTACCAGCTGACCAGATGCAGATTCATATGGGGTTAAGTGAAAGCCACCCTTTCAAGGTTGGGTTAAGGTTAACGTCGACGGTGCGTTCTCGAATCTCACACCAAGAGTAGCATGCGGTGGTCTTGTTTGTAACGATAACGGAGACTTCCTGAAAGCCTTCATGTTCCGAGGGGAGGATGGAGACTGTCTTACGGCTGAGCTATGGGGATGCCTCCATGGCCTCAAGATTGCATGGGATATAGGGTTTAGAAAGGTGGAACTTGAGACTGATTCCTCTTAGGCAATTGAGATGTTTGAGAATGATGCTTATGAAACTCATACAGATTGCCATATCATCAGGGAAGTAAAACAGTTGTTGGGTCGAGAGTGGTGCGTTTCAATCGGACATATTGGTCGATGGGCGAATGAAGCTACGAATTTGATTGCTAAAGCTGGTCTCTTGGCTACACCAGGGTTTAACGTCATTCCGTCTATGTTTTCGGAACTGAAGTATGCTGTGTTGAAGGATAAGACTTAAAGGGGGCTTTGGTTTTTGGTTACTTTTATGTATCAAAGAAAAAAAGAAGTAGAAAAGTACAAGTTTTGGAAGCTAAAACACAAAGCCCATTTTTTCTATTTTTCTTCATATTTTTGGCCAGGACCAGAACTGGTACTAGGACTTGAATTTTCATGAAATAAATGGTTCAATTGGATCCAATGGGAAAAAATAGGTGGGGTTACAGTTGAGCACTTTTTCGATAGGGCCGAAAAAGCATAATTACGAAAACGCCACTGAAATCCCTAAATAGGGGTTGTCAATGGTATTTTCATAATTTGACAGTGAATTTGGTGATTTTGAGCCCAAAAATGGATTCCTTGAGCGAAAATAAATCAGAATAACCTTAGTCAAAATTTTGGAAAAACATGCCATCAGGCTGAGGTCTCGAGGACATTTTAGTAAATTTTCACCATAGAATAACCACAAGAAATACTATGGAATAGTCTAAAATGATACTTGGATAGGTTATGACCTATTTCTTGTACGTTTAATATTTTAGGACCAAGTCGAGAGCCAGAATGATACGCTTTACGAGACATCGTTAAACAGAGGATTATAAAGTGTTGAGGTAGGGACATTATCCTTCATACATTATGTCACAAGTTATGTGATTGTGTGGATGCCAATGTTTGTAAATGAGCTTTATTAATCAACATGATTTTCCTAGAGAAGGGCCAGAAGTGTCAAAGGCACTTACACTGGACTTGGTGAAAACGCAACTGATACAGAATAGTAGGGCTGGGCCCTATTCATGTATACATGTAGATGATATGTTTATAATGTTCATTAATTGGTGCATACATGGCATATATCATATTTACTTTTCACATTCTCTATGAACGATAGCATGTTTTTATGGTAAGACCGTGGGTTGTACTGTGACCACAAGAGTTTGAAATACTTGTACGATCAGAAAGAACTCAACATGAGGCAGCGCAAATGGATGGAGTTGCTAAAAGATTACAATCTCAAAATCAAGTATCATCCCGATAAGGCTAATGTCTTCACTGATGCATCAAGCCAAAAATCAGTGTAGGTGGCAGCCATGATGATCTACAAGTATAAACTAATCAAGGATTTCATAGACCTAAATCTGTCCAGTCAGATTTTGCTAGGCAGTGGGATCAATAAGATATATAACGATCTGAGGGCGGCAATTGAAGAAGCCCAACAACATGATGATGAAGCATTTTATATCAGAGGTATGATTGATAGGGGCGATACTCAGGATTACGACTTGTCTCCCAGCGAGCTTGTCAGGTACCAGAAGCGGATTTATGTTCCACCGCAACCAGAACTAAAACGACAAATCCTGGAGGAGGCGCATAAGAGAGAGTATACTCTACATCCAGGAGCTAAAAGATGTACCATGACTTGAAGGTTCAATACTATTGGCCAAGGATGAAAGGAGAGGTGACTGAGTATGTTGCTCGTTGCTTGACATGTCAGAAAGTGAAGGTTGAACATCAATGAACACCAGGGCTTTTGATGAATCCTGAGATACCTAAGTGGAAGAGGGAAAGTGTTACCATGGATTTCGTGACAGGATTGCCTAAGGTCAGAAACCATGACGCTCTATGGGTGATAGTTGACAGATTCACTAAGACAGCTCACTTCCTATCAATTAGTGTTCACTATTCTCCTGATCAATTGGCAAAGATCTATATTAAAGAGATCATGATATTACATGGTATTTCGAAGAACATCATCTCCGATCAAAACCCATGATTCACTTCCAAGTTTTGGAAGACGGTACATGAAGCCTTGGGTACCAAGCTCAGATTCAGCATAGCATATCATCCTCAGACTGATAGGCAGTCAGAACGAATAATCCAAAACCTTGAGGATATGCTAAGGGCATGTGTGCTTGATTTTAAAGGTAAATAGGACAAATTCCTTCCGTTGGCAGAGTTCACCTACAACAACAGTTACCAGTCGAGCATTCAGATGGCTCTGTATAAGGCGCTCTACGGGAGGAAGTGTCAATTGCCTGTATGATAAACTGAACTGTCTGAGAGGGAATTGATAGGGCCAGACCTTGTTGATCAAACAACAGAGCAGATAAAGCTGATCAAGCAGAGATTGTTAGCTGCTCAGAGTCGACAGAAAATTTATACAGATAAGAGGCGCAAACCTCTAGAATTTGAAGTCAGTGACCACGTGTTCATGAAAGTATCGCCTATTATGGGTATCAGTAAAGCATTGAAAGCGAAGAAGCTGCAACCGAGATACATTGGTCCGTTCGAGATCTTAGAGAAGATTGGGCCTGTAGCGTACCATATCGCTTTGCTGCCGAGTCTGAGCAGGCAACACGATGTTTTCCATGTTTCTCAGATGAAGAAGTATCAGCCTGATCCAGAGCACGTGATAGAGTATGAAGATATGGAAATGCGTGAAGACTTGACTTATGAAGTCATGCCTGACTGAATCATCGATCAGCAGGAAAAGCAGCTTAGAAATAAGAGCATTTTGTTTGTCAAGGTCATCTGGATAGGGTTATCACCCAGAGAGGCTATATGGGAAACAGAAGAAAGTATGAAGAAGAGTTACTCGGAATTCATGAATGTGTAAGTGTAGCAAATTTCGGAGATGAAATTTAATTAAGTGGGGGAGAACTGTAACACCTCAAATATTATTCACCAAAAATATATTGTAATTATTTGAATAATTCAATAAAATGGTGAATATTCATGAATTTGGATCTTATGAATTTTGAAATATTCATATTCATAAGGAAATGGGCAAATTAATTCAAAAATTGAATTAAATTATAAAAGGGATAGCAAAATCATAATTTTGCCAATTTAGCCCAAGATTAATTTTTTTTCCAATTAATTGGAGTTAATTCAATTAATCAATGAAAATAAAAGAAAATGCATAATGAGATTATTCTTGGTGGAATAAATCAAGAATTGGGAAATTAAGTGGGATTAGACATAAAATCAATTATGTCAATTGTGGAATTGAGCAAAACAATTTTTCTCTTCCCTCCCTCTCATTATTTTCGTCCATACATGAAAGAAAAAGAAAAAAAATGTTTAGTACATCAATCTCTCAATAATGACAAAGGTGGAGTGCACTCTAAGTGAAGACATGTGCATGGTGGTCATAATGAGAAGGTATGGCATAAAGAAGAGGGTATGGTAGGAGGTATCGGAGGAGGAATGGTGTGCATGCAAGGTGGTGTAATCTTGACCCTTGATTATATCAATGGCTATGAGGAAAGATGAGGAAATTAATAAAACATGTTATTTTCCCTTCCCTTCATACACTTCATGCACAAAGCAAGGAAACAAGAGAGAGAGTGTGAGTTTGAGAGTTCTTGGTGATTTAGAGAGCAAGAGGAAGCAAGAGCTAAGGTAAGAGCTTGTTTTCAAGTGAATAAGCTTCCTATATTATGTAGTTCATCCCCTAATCTTTTGTTCATCATGGAAATCATGGTTTAGCAAGTTATTCTTCAAGGTTGAGGGGAGAGAGAGATAGGACGTTCTAGAGAGAGAGACACCAAGGATCAAGAGGTAATCTCTAAAACCTCAACTTCTTAGTGTATTGAAGTTGTTGTTGGAGATTGTTGTTTGGTTTTGTGATTTTTGGGTTGAGTTGTAAAATTAGAAAAACTATAACCTGAAGGGGTTATGCTGCCCAAAATCCTTTATATCATGATTATGAAGTGTTTAAATAAGTTAACCAAGGATTAGAAGTGGAAAAGTACAAGTTTTGGAAGCTAAAACACAATGCTCCATTTTTTCCAGGACCAAAACTGGTACTAGGAGTTGGATTTTCATGAAATAAATGGTTTCATTAGACTCATTGGGCAAAAATAGGTGGGGTTACAGTTGGACACTTTTTCGGTAAAGGCCGAAAAAGCATAATTATGAAAACACCACTGAAATCCCTAAAGAGGGGCTGTCAAGGGTTTTTTCATAATTTGACAGTGAATTTGGTGATTTCAAGCCCTGAAATGGACCATAGACTAATATAATCACAAGAAACACTATGGAATAGTCTAAAATGATACTTGGATAGCTTATGACCTATTTCTTGTATATTTAATAGTTTAGGACTGAGTCGAGAGCCGGAACGACATGTTTTACAAGACAACGTTAAACAGAGGATTATAAAGTGTTGAGGTTGGGACATTTTCCTTCATACATTATGCCATAAGTTATGTGATTGTGTGGATGCCAATGTTTGTAAATGAGCTTTATTAATCAACACGATTTGCCTAGAGAGGGGCCAGAAGTGTAAAGGCACTTACATTGAAGTTGGTGAAAACCCAACCGATGCAGAATAGTGGGGCTGGGTCCTACTCATGTATACATGTAGATGATATGTTTATAATGTTCATTAATTGGTGCATACATAGCACATATCATATTTACTTTTCACATTCTCTATGAACAATAGCATGTTTCTACTGGGGTTCTCCGGAATCTCACTATATTTTTAAATAAACACCTCAGCAGATACCAGTGGGGCAAAGGGAAAAGACATAGACGCCGTAAAGTGAATGGCACGTGTTTCGAGGTGAGGACAAGATTGTAATACCCCGAATTTTGGGATTGTAGGCTTGGGAATAAGCCCAAATTGAGTGGACTACTAAGCCCCGATTTAGTAGATCGCCCAAATCTATTCTCTAATGCTCCTTATATCTTTATGGCATTAAAGAAAATAAAATGGTTAATTTTGAAGAAAGTGATTATGCTTACGGTGAAATCGCCTATGAGGTAGTGAACTTGTCATGTGATTTTGAATAATCAAATGATGAGAAAAAATTATGAAATTTTACAGGATGAAAGTAGACATCCTAAGATTTAATTTGATAGGTTATATGAATCAATTAGAGCTATACACAAAAAGATATGAATTTTTGAAGTCAGCACAGAAAAACTGTGAAATTTCTGGAACAATATGCAAAGATTGAAATTCTGGGAATTTTGTGATTCCATTCAGCAAAATTCTATATTTTTTCTTGAAACTAGACTCAATAAGGGTTCTATAGGCTTTGGAGTCACTCTAATTCGATTTTTATAGAATTAGTTATGAATTTTCAAAATTAGGTGAAAATGCTGCCAGTTTTGGGCGAAAATCACAAAATGTATGGGCAAAATGGTAATTTTCCATATTGAGTAAAAGGAAAATATTTTTCTTGTGATGTCTCACCTATTTCCGTCCAGAAAAGTGGAATAAGAGGGTAAAGTAATTTATTAGGGATTTATAATCATTTTTGGGCAAGGGTCAAAGAAAACAAAAAAGATAGCAAAAAGGGGTCAACAATTGCAACTCATCCTAATATTTGTGTGGAAGAGGATAAAAGTGCTAATTGAATGCATATTATTACTCCCTCTTGAGACACATTTTCGGCCAAGCAAATGGCCATAGAAAAGATGATGATGGTCAAGTGAAATTGGCACATGTTTATTCATAATAAAATAACATAAAAGAAAGGGGTGGATGAAGATAGTTTTAAAAAGACTTCTTATCTCTTTTTGGTCATTTTCGTGCAAGCACATCAGCTAAGAGAGAGACACAGCAGCTGAAGAAAACATGAAGAACAAGGGAGCATGAGAGAGCACAAATACTCAAGAAGCAAGATCAAGGTAGGTACAAGGTGATTTACCACTTGTTCTTGCCTTCTTCCTCATGATAACTCTCTCTAATCTCTATCCCTACTTGAAATATTCATGAAACAAGTGCAAATCAAGAGAGGAAGCATGAAGATGTCCCATGGTTTTCTTGTGTAGAGAGAGAAATCAAGAGGTAATCACACTAAACCTTGTCCTCTTTGTTGATTCTTGATGGTTATTGATGTTGTGGTTGGTTGTTGGCTTGGTTTTTATGATTTTGTAATTTTAGGAATACAAACCCTAAGGGGAGGTGCTGCCCAAATTATGATTAATCATGTCAAAGAGGTGATTAAGTGATCAAACAAGTGATTAGAGGTGTAAAGAAGGTGTTTTGTTGATTGGAATCAAGAAACTCCAATTTTCCCAAATTATGTTGATTTTCGTCCAGACCTATTTTTCACTATGTTTGGACTAGATTTTGGTGTTTTTGGTGATTCCATTGAGTTCAGGAGGGAAAATTAGGTGGGGTTACAGTTGAGCACTTTTTCAGAAAAAGGCCGAGAAAGCATAATTACGAAAATGCCCCTAAAACACTGAAATAAGGGCTGCCAAGGGCAATTTCATCTTTTGGCAGTGAATTTGGTAATTCCAAGTCTAGAAATGGATTCCTTGGGCGAAAATATGTCAAGATAGCCCAGGTTAGGATTTCGGGAAAAGTACAGCCGGACCGAGTACGATAGGGCCAGGTTCCCGGGGGTATTTTAGTACTTTTTCAAGATAGACTCATATAACCCCCATAAACACTATGGAAGTGTCTAAATAGTACATTTGACATTGTAGGATCGAATATGGAGCCCCGGGCTGTTTGCACGTAGATCGAGGTACGCGTTTCGAGACAGAAAATAGTTAAGGTAGGGGACTACCTTACTTGCATGTAATTGATATCTTTGCTTGTGTAATGATGTATGTGATTGCTTTACTTGATTGTGTAGAGCATATTTGAATAAATGAAGCTTTGTTTTTGTTTTTGCTGTGGCCATAGTCTTGTTGTATGAAACATTAAGCATGCAGAAATGTCATTATGGTGCATACATCTAGATAAAGCTAACATGTCATACACATAGCATCAATCATGCATACATTATGGTATCTGTTTCCTACTAAGATTCTCTCGAATCTCACTCTCCCATACCAACAATTTAGACAAGAGATGACAGAAGATATGTAAACAACAATGCAGAGTACCGTATGAGGGGATTACAGTAGTGAAATGAAGACAGGAAGAAGTCTCCGCTTCACTGGGATGAGTTTAGACACCCTAGTAGCCTAGTGCGGCTACCTTAATCGTAAGTATCATGTACAAACCCCTATGGGGAATTTATGTAATCATGCACATATTATCAGTATAGTTATGCTATTCCTGTGTTGCCTACCGAACCGCATATCATTTTCCGCGAATACTCTGGTAAATGTGAAATTAAAATAAGGGCGTGACAAAGATCGTGGTCATAATTAGTCTATTTTGTGATATTTACGTGAAATTTGTAAATATTAAAACTTCCGATGTATTTTTTGTATTTCGTCAACGAACAATGTCGAATTGTAAACGAATATTTTTATCAGTATAATTATATTTTTATGTATGCCCATGGAATTCTGCCTTTATTACTCTTTGATTATCGAAATGGAAATGGGTGTTAACAAGATCCACTTAAATAATTCACCTACTCGAATGCATTATAATATTTTCTCATTCCGTGTACAGAATGATCTAAGTTTGACGCAGACAAATCATATTTTTAATTTACTGGCATACTTTAATATGATATACTTTGTTTAATTCATTATTGCATTTCTCATTTCCATTCTAAGATTTTCTATGTTAGATTACTTGAACAATTATTTGTGAAGATACTAAAGCAGCAATTAAAATCTGACCAGCTAATCAATCAAATTATTCAGGTAAAAAAATCAAATTATAAATAAAATGGAAAAAGTCAAAAACACAAAAAGCATATGTAGCAAATTCAATAGCTCTTTTATTGCGTAAATAAACATAATACTTGTAAATGGTTTTTTTTTGTCATATTTATTTTAAAAAAAAAAAAGGGAAACATATATAGCTACTGCAAATATTGCAGGCCACCATCTTTGTTGAGCAAAAAAGAGATTCACTTTTTATTTTGGGCCAAGATAGTGCTTTTTGTATATGTGAGGGTATAACTTCTTTCGAGGGTTCAAGCGTAAAAAGTTTTCATCTCTTTCAATAGATGCATTTCTCATAATTTGAACTTGTGTTTTCCTCCTTACAGGATAAGGTCACTTACTATTACAACCAACAGCTTGTTGGTCAAGAGAGTGCTTAAGGGGGTTTTTTTTTTTGTTGATTACCAAGATAGTGCTTTCTTGTTAGAGGCTAAATGTTACTTCATCCGGTACTTTTTATAAGCAACTTTCTTTTCGTGTCTCAAAATTTAAACTATTTTTTCTCTTTTCTACCTCTATTAAATACATATCTTTATATTAATTATCCCCCACTCATCACTAATTTTCTTTCATTTAATTATTTATTACACATTCTCTCTCATGTTTTATACTCATACTCTCACATATTTGTTACTCATTCTCTATCCTATACCGATTTCATAAATAGGGGCATATTTGTAAAAAACATGACATTTTTAACATATTTATTATTTTTAACTAATCTTAACTGCTACTTCGTTTTACGCAATAAGAATAGAAGTTTCTTATAAAAAGGACCGGAGGGAGTGTAACCCCCTTTGCAATTATATCCGAAATATGCGATTAAAATGAATTAGAGACCGTCAGATAATTAAACTTATTTAAAATCCCATCCTTGAGATAGGGTTTTCACAAATACTTTTCGAAATCTAATGGACCTGGTCTCATATTCAAATTTCGAATACAATTACGTCACGCGGAATATCACATTTATACAAATATCAGAGTGCACAACAATATCATCCCGGCAACTGCCGGGTTCATACCTTTACATAGGATTCATAGGGCACATTCACCCCTTACAATTTCTCACAATGGGGATTACACAAAGTCATCTCAAATACATATCTAAATACTTATCCCAATTAACCAAATATACATTTGAAACATGTACAATATCCAAATATATATAATCCCAACCATAATGATAACCAACTACCAAACTTAAATAATCCAAACGAAAGGCCTCGTCACCCTTGGCTGCTTGCTCCATTCTCGATCCACCTACCCTGTCTAAAATGGTTGGTGTAGGAGGGTGTAACCCCCTCATCGTAATTATATTCAGATTATCAAATTTGAGTGAAATAGAGACCAATAAGACAAAAACAACATTTAAAATCCCTCACCTTCAAGATGGGGTATTCCGAAAAACAGTTCAAAACAGAGTTCATATGGTCTCACATTCACTTTTGAATATAATTACCTGTGCAGTTATATTACATAATAAATATCAGAGTGCGTAACTAAAATCCAGGCAACCCCGGGATACATACATACATACATACATACATACATACATACATACATATATGTATGTAGGGTTAAAAGTTCCCAAAATGGGGATTACATATTCAAAATTATTATTTACATCTTATATACAAACAATAGTCCCAACCCAAAAACAGATAACCAACCCCCAACCAAATGTCTCTAAGAGATCTTAGCCACTCCTGGTTGCCCGCTTCCCTTTTGAGCCACTCACCCTATCTGAAATGTTAGTCATTGGAAAGAATGAGATTCTAAAGACTCCCAATAGTAACAAGTCACTCATACAATATATAAACACAAAGCATGTAAGTTCATCATGTTCAGCAGCAACAACACAATGAGTCATGGCTCGCGCCACAACCGACATCACTCACAGCTGTAACCACAATGCTCAACGCCCGCCCTCGTGGTAATCGCTATGCAGCAGCATCACAAAGCACAAAGCTCCACAAAGCGTCTCAATGTATCACAAAGCAGCAGCAGCAGCAACACAAAGCATGATAGGCATACATACAATACATTTACACAAAGTATAAGAGAGGAATCACTACCTGTATCTTTCCTGACGTTCTTCGGCAAAGTGGGCTCACGAGTCTGACAGATGTCAAATCCTATAACCAAATTAGGGACAATCGATCAATCTCTTTTCCAAATACTTAATCCATAATACTCTAAGTTGGTTATCATTTAGGACTCTTTAGGATGCCCATTAGAGGCCTAAACACAGTCTAAAAGGGTTGGAAGATACTACCTTGAAGACCCATTTTCGGAAGCACAACACTGAATTTTGACTGACTCACTCGAGTGATGATAACCTCACTCGAGTGATGAGAGACTTGCATTCGAGTGAGAATGGCTCTCACTTGTGAGTGTTTGACAATGAGCAGCTACCTCGGCCAGAAAGTGCTCAGAAAGTGTTCACAACACTCAAGCATAAGGCTTTACACTCGGGTGATGACTATAAATCCACTCGAGTCCCCGAAAGTGCAACACAGAAAATGACAACCCGAGAGCACATGCAACATCAGAGGGAAAAGCCCACTTGAGCACCACCCTTGGTACTCGGGTGAGGAGTCAGCACTTGCGAGTGTTGGAAAACACTCTTGAACATTGACTAGCGAGTGACAATTCGAGAGCAACCCTAACCATAAACTCACACCATCACTCAAGTGATCTCATGCTCACTCAAGTGATCACCAACTTCACTCGCGGATTAAAAAGTGCACTCAAGCTTCCTTTATGAAAACCTAGGAAAAACACAAAGGAGAAAAGGAAAACACACGGCAGCACTCGAGTGGAATCTCCCCTTACTCGAGTGATGCTATCAGATTGTCCAGATCGAAGCAACTGACAGAAAATCCCAACTTTGCCAAAACTAATCCCAATGGTTCCTAAACTTCACACAAAGCTCATACCCACATAACATTGCCTAAGGAACACATTGGTAACCTCCAAAACATCCAAAAACCATTTTATCCACAATTTAACTCTTAGGTCTCTAATTCACACACAATACCCAATTCCAATCAACACACTTCCCAAAACTCAAAACTATATCTAATACTCAAATAGCTTCACAATGAACCAATTCCAACATCATCCACTATGAAATTTATACATTCAAAATTTACACAAAACCGGGGTAAATTCCAGAATTTCTCAAACTTATCCAAAAATCACAATAAATATATCAAAAAGCATCAAATCCTTACCTCTTCACTTTGCCTAAACCAGAACCTTGATTCTTAAACTTCCAATTTGCTCCAACACCCAAATCACCACTTTTCAAAATTATGAAACCACCAAAATGGAGCTCTTAACACTATGAACAAGTTTAATGAAGAGGATTATAGCATATGGGAACTATTACTCACCTAAAATCCAAGCTTTCCCTTTCTCTTTCCTTGCTTGATCACTGAAAATAGAGAAGGAGAGAGAATATGAGAGATGAGGAAGATGATGATGATGAAGCATTTTTCCCTCTTTCCCATACACAAAACCGAATAGGAGAGAGGAGAGAGAGAGAAAGTGGGTTTTTGTCTTTTAGCACCATCCAATGGTCCACAACATGACACTTGTCAACATCTTGTTCACTCCCTCCATGAGCCCGCATAAGCTTAAAGCATAGGATTCTGACCCATAGCCAATAGATCTCAACCCTTGATCTCTAATCACCATTAAGTTTTCTCTTTGGTAACTGGCCAATTGGTTGGTAAATTTCCAATTTTATCATTTTTACTCTGGTTTCACTATGATGAATAAATCATCACTATGATTATTTATATCAAATTCACATCACATTTCACCAAAAATGTTTAATTACACTAATTACAATAAATCTCAAAGCCATTAGCCCTTAATCTCAAATTGGGTCATTACAGAGGGTGAGATTTGAGAGAATCTCAGTAGGTAAACATTACTAATATGCATGCAAGACAGATGTTTAATGCATGACATGCTTGCATAACTCATTCTTACACACAATGACAATTCTATAAGCTCAATGCTTCGAACAACATACATATGGTCATAGCATAAATTGAAACATAGCTTCAAATCATTCATACATGTTTCACATAATCAAGTAAAGCCATAACATGCATCAATACCAACACAAATATCATATACATGCAGGAGAGGTAAGTTCCCTACACTTATTCTTTCCATGTAAGCTCCAGCATCGGTTACTCGCGATTCGAGTGAATATCAAACCCTATAACCAAATCAAGGACATAAGGTCAATCTCAATTCCAAATCCTTACTTTCATATCACTTAAAGTTGGTTATCATTCACACCCTTTAGGTGGCTAAAATAAGCTCAACGAAAGCCTAAAGGATTGGGACGTACTAGGTTGGAAATCACCTTCCAAAATCAAAAAATAATAAAAAAAAAAAGGGGGTTGGCTGCAGCCAAAACGTGCACAGAAGGTTTTTGGCTGCGGCCAAAACGCACACAGAAACTTTTGCGCTGCAGCCAAGATTTTCTGCTTCAGCCAAGACAACTTCAAAAATTCATAATTAATTCTAAAAAAATCGAAATGAGGTGATCCCAAAGCCAAATGAAAGCTATTTAAGTCCTATTAATAGGAAAAATATGGATCAAGGCTTTCCATGACCACAGAAATACAGAATTACACAAATATCCACACTGCTCCAGAATCAAACCCAGTTTCGACCTCAAACTTTGGGCAAACATAAATCCCAATTCATAAAACGAAATGACACAAATTATACATTCATTTTGAAGCTTAAGATGTGAACTTCAATACTGAAAAGTTTCAGAATTTTTAGAGACCATTTATTCATTCAAAACGTTCGTGTAAACTGACTGCCCAGAATAGACTTTCAATGGCAGCATTTCCAATTTTGGCATATTTGCTTTCAATGATCCCAATTTCATACTAAACTTCATTCCCACACAAATTTTCACAAGGAATCCATTGGAAACACTAAAACAACCAAATTCATATTATATTAACATGTTTTACAGCAATCTCAACATGTCACACAATTTCACATTTCAAACTCTAACATTGCAACTTTTCCATTTCCAATGACAAACCAATTCCAATGACCAAATTACACAACAAAACACCATTTTCAACACAAAACACATGACAATTCATGCATTTCACAATTCGACCAAAATCAGGGCAAAAACCAAAATTCACAATACTCAACCAATAACCACAATAGTTATGTCAAAAGTCATCAAATACTCACCTCTTCCTCTTTCCCAAACCAATTTCTTGATTCTCCATCTTTCCACTTTTGCTCAAGCTCTCAAATACCTCCAATCAAGAATCTAAAACCATAGAGATGAAGCTCTCATCACTATGAACAACTTTATAGAAGGGTGTTTAAGCTAAAGAGGACCATAAACCAACCAAAACTCACATTGTTTCTCCTCCTCCTTGCTAGGCGAAAATGGAAGACAAGAGAGAGAGTGGAGAGGATGAAGAAAGATCAGTTTTTTGGCCCCAATTAGAGCTCTTGGCTGACCTTAATGAAGAGGGGAGAGAGATATGAGTATTTGTGATTCGTATCTCAAATCACATCGGATTCTCTAAAAGGGTTATTTATCACTAACCACATCCATTTTTGAAGTCATTAAACCCTTAATCACAATTTGGGATTATGCTAAACCGGGGCTTAGCAATATACTTATTTTAGGCGTATTCTCTAGCCTCAAGTCTCAAAATTCGGAGTATTACAGGGAGTAATATACAGTATCATAGTATTTGATTTTGAAAAAAAAAAAGACAAAAACTAGAATTTTATAGGTGAGATGAAGGGAGTTCTAATTAGCTTTCCGCGGAGTACTCTCAACAATAGTTGTTGGAATATGAGAACTTAGATTCTCAAATTATTCCTCCCCCTATCTTTAATATAAGAATTATTTTAATGAATAAAATTATACTATAAACTAAATCTTATATTAAGAAGCAGAAGGAGTAATTTTTTTTCTCGTTATTTATACTTTGGGTTGCACTTAAATAAATGATCCCATCCAACGCATTATAATATTTATATTATTATATGTCCGCAGTCTAGAAATACTAAGCATGCTTTAAATTATTGAGTTACTACCGGCAAAAAAAAAATGAGTTACTATAATATTCTATTCGTTTTATGACTAAGATCATTCTCCCTCTTTCCAACAATTATGAAATTATGCAAAAGCAACTGCCAAAATCTCAGCAACTAACCAAATCATTAAAAGAGAGCAAACAACCACCCAAGGGAAAAAACAGGGATAGAAAAATGCAATACTATCATTTAATGACAACAACAGGAACTTCTTCAATGGACAATTATATATACGAGTTTAAACTTTAGAACTTTACCATGCTCCATCCAATTTACCATATTAAATTGCAGATGAGCTATACTTTACAGGAATCAGTTTCAAATCATTTTTTTTCTTCACAGACAAGCCAAAGGATTCATCCATGTCTAGATCTTCAGGTTTTTCCCCATTAGGCATCTTCCAATCAAAATGGAACAGCAAATTTGCGAGTGCAAGTTCAACATTAGCTACTCCAAATGTTATGCCAGGACACATCCTTCTTCCAGCACCAAATGGAATGAGCTGAAAATCTGCTCCTCTGAAATCCATTGAATTATCAATGAATCTTTCTGGGTAAAATCTCTCAGCGTCAGACCAATAATCAGGATTCCTCCCTATTGCCCATACATTAACCATCACCTTGCTTTTAGGTGCAATCTCATACCCATTAATCCGACATCTCTCATTGCATTCCCTTGGGAGTAACAATGGAACAGGAGGGTGCAGACGCAATGCTTCTTTGATGACTGACTTCAAGTACTTCAGTTCATGAACACTTGCTTCATCTACATAACCTTTTCCTTCATAGACCTTTCTCACCTCAGCCTGTGCCTTCTCCATCTCCCTTGGGTTTCTTACAAGCTCGGCAAACGCCCACTCTATGGTTTTTGAAGAAGTTCCACTTCCAGCACTAAATATGTCCTGTAAGACACACTATCATTAAAAGAATTTCAACAACTTATAGCAGGAGCTTCTTCTAGCTGATGATTCCAACTTGAAGTGACTAAAACATAGTTTCAAATTCAAGATTCTAAATTTTGAAAAGATGTGGCTTTTTTCTCTTGTCACCCCAATCATTTTGTACAAGTTTAATTTGATGTGCTGCTTCTTAGAATTGTCAGACTAAAAGGTAAATAGCATGGATCTAGTGATTCTACTTTATAATAGTCTAATAAGAAACTGTAAATGAAAGTATGTTCAGGTGTGTTATCTACAATTTCCTCTTTCCTTTTATTGTATACAGACTTTCACTTCAACATTTTGCAGCAACTTTTGCATTTATAAATCACATAGAACTGCATTTTTATATGATCACTAATGGTAAAGCACAAGTTCATATTTAACATCTAATCATTGTATTCAAGTCCTTTCTTTTCTTCCTGCATTTAACAGTAGTCAAACAAAGAGAATCAATGACTTTACAGGGTGACATTGTTTCATGCATCAGGCCACATTAAAAGCAGGTACTAAGAATGAACATGGTTCAAACATGTAACTCATTTCTCTAAAACCGTTATAGTATCTTTCGTAGTTAATTCTTTCCTCTATTTGGGTGCCAAATATGTAAGGATATTCATAATAGCATGATTCTAACCAGTATGGTTGCTTTGATCGTTTCATCAGACAGAGGATGTTCAAGGTTGTTATGTTTCTGCAGCTTCAACAGAACATCAACTATATCTTCTGCTTTTTCATAGGCTGCTTCTGTTTGTGCATCTCTATCCTTGTGATCTCTTACTATGCTCCCAAGTATCCTGTCCATTTCTTGATGAATCTTCTCAGCCTTAGACCTTAAACCTGTCAAAACTTGAAGAACTCCAATTGATGGGTACAAATCAGCCAGAGAGAACCCTCCTACCAACTTCAAAACTTCCTTCATAAGTCCTATATAAGCTTCTTGATCTTTAGATTTCGCACCAAAAGCTATCCTAGCCGTCATGCCATAGGCCATAGAATTAATCTTCTTGGTAAGATTGATCACTGACCCTTCACTCAAAGCTATCTCCTTGACAAGTTTTGAAACCCCTTCTTCACGCATGGGTCGAAAAGATTCCACACGCTTCGGGGTTAGCAGCTCAAACGTGGAAATCTTCCTCATCTGCCTCCAGTAGCTCCCATATGGAGAGAAGCTCATGCTCTTGGAGCCATAAGTGATGATATCTGCAGCAACAACATAAGGCCTATTTGCAAAGATGATATCATGGGTTTTCATAACTTCTTTGGCCATTTCAGGAGAAGATACCTATTGCAGAATCATGAGAGAGCATTAACAACAGTAACACAGTTATTAGGTTGTAAAGATAAAAAAAAAACTTTACATATCAACAGCACCCAAACAAGCATATATTGATGGTAAAACTCTAAATCCCATATTGAAAACCATACTTAAGAATTTAAATGAATCAGAATGGAAATCTGGATGAATACCACTATGGTCGAAAGTCCTCCAAGCTTGAGATGCATGAGAGGTCCGTATTGCTTTGCCCATTTCGCTAGGGTTTGATGAGGCATGGCTCCAATCTGGTGCATATTCCCCAGGATAGGTACCTTAGGCGGCCCTGGAGGCAACCTCGAGTTTGAATTTTTGGATTTCGATCTCCAAAATATGCAAACTACCATGAACGAGAAGAGGAAAAAGGAAACTATTGAAGAAGGTGAAAAGATTTGGAGCTCCGACTCCATTGCTGGGTTGGAAAAAGAAGCTTAGACTACTCCAATAAGATGATCGTTTGCTAAGCTGCAGATGTACATTTCGTGGAGAATTTTTTTTTTTTCAACAGAGTACATTTCGTGGAGAATTAAACTCCCATAAATAAACCGAAGGTTATGTAATTGATAATGACATTTTGTGGAGAATTGGACCGTAACGAAGAAAATGGACATAGATAGATGTTTCTTTCGGTTGCCGCCGTGAGGGAACGAACGCCGTCCTCCGGCGTCAATTTGTGGTCGATCAGTGACGCAGTTAGAACTTAGAACTTCGATATGCCTGGATTATCTGAAAAGTTGATTTGCTTTTGGTGGCATGTAGGTGCCTGTTTGGTCAAATGTGGGAGGTCAGATAAGCATGATTGAAGCAAAAAAAATAAGTGATTACAAATCCGATTGTCCTCCCATCAGCCAATGAATCGTGATTTCACTCTTTTTTTTTTTTTGATAATGCAAGGGAAAGCAAAACGACAAAACTAATTCATTATATAGAAGCCTTCTAAATCCTGCCGCACGATATCACGTAAATAATGGGTGTGTTTGTTTTGACGATTGGATAAGTAATTTATTTTTATTTAAACTTATGGAATCTTAAGATTGGAAAAAAGTTAGATTGGGTAAAATGATGAGTGTTTGGATTAGTGATTGTATAAGTAACTTAAAATAACTTATGTAAAAGTTAGGATGTTTGGTTTGACTTTTGTATAAGTGACTTTTGTATTAATTAAAAGAAGAAAATTGAAAAAATTATGAAAAATGAAAAAATGATGGAATAATTGTGAAAAAAGTCATCATTGACAACTTAATTGTCAATAGGACCTAGGAAGATATCTACACACGGAGGGATTTTTTCATAATTTTCTCAAAAATTAACTTTGAAAATTTGGTAATGGTACAATTTTAATAAAATTATATCAAACTCTAATTTAAATTTGTACACTCCAAAAGTCTTTTCTACTATGCATCTCAAGCTTAAATCTTATAAATTATATCAAACTCTAATTTAAATATTAAATCCTAACTTATATTTTCACATAGCTCAAAATCTAACAAAATAAACAGATTAAAATCTCAATAATACCTCCAATAATCCAAATAAATTATTTAAACTAAATTTAATGGGTAAAAACACTATATAGAAAGTAATTTATGACATGTTTATAAAAAAAAATTGATTATAATAAATCTAAACTGATTAAAATTAATTATTAATTATTCTCTACATTTCTACAGTCATATATTAACAAAATTCAAAACTTGCTTAAACTTTTATCCCAAAGTATTCTCTAAATAGCAGAAGATTACTATCTAAAGAAAGAGAAAATTATTTAGAACATTTTTTCATAAAAGAAGTTTTGTGATTAGAAGTGATTTTGAGTACCTCATTAATCCCCAAAAATATGAAGATACTCCTATCAATATTTTTGTATACACATACAGGCATATAAGCTCCAATAAGCTTCATTTTGAGACTTATGACTTTTTCCAACTTATGACTTTTTTCACCTTAAATCCAATCGCCGAAGCAAACACTCACTTTTGATCAAAACACTGTTCAAGTTCAATTGAGTACTGTTGAAGTCCGATTTTCCCCTCCAAACGCCGAAACAAACACGATGAATATGGTGGCGCACTAAAAATCTACATATCCACTACTAAGTATCTTACATTCCCAGCCATGGCATCTACTAGTGCATTAGCCTCCTGATGACAGTAACGAAGTTCAATATTCCACGTCTTCCCCAGAAACTGCTGAATCTCTACTAAAATAGAATAGTCTGGGTGCTCTGCAAGTACAAGTGGAAACAAGCCAAGCGGCCTATCAGGGGCCTATAGCCTAGCTTGTTTCTGGCCTTCTCAAGCTTGGCCTGTCAGAAAAAAAAAGGCCAGACTCAGGCGTGTTTGAAGGTCTATTTTTCTAAACAGGTTAGTCATAGGATTATTAGTAAGCCTTTTAGGCCTATCAGGCTGGCCTGATACTATTTTTTAAAAAAACAATTTGGGCCACCCCAAATTACTCTCAAGTCTCAATTACTCTCGGTTTGAATTAAAATTGGGTCGCCCCAATCACTCTCAAGTCTCAATCACTCTGGCTCTCATCCTCACTCTCACTCCGTCTCTCTCTCTCTCTCTCCTCCCACTCTCTACCTTAGATCTCAGATTCTTAGCTCAACCGACAATCGACATCCACCCGCCCTCACTCTCTCAATCGATCATTGTCACTCCGATCTCAGCCTTATTCCTTTCTCAATCTCATATCTCAGTTGACACTAGACAAATCGACTCTCAGTCTCAGATCTTGGCCCTACTCCTTTCTTCATCTTCGCCTTGATCTGAAGACCTAACCAATCGATCACTGTCACCTTGATCATTCATCCTCTCCTTCCTAACCTGAAGTCCTGAACCTCCAAGAGTCATCATCCTTTCCACTCTCCGTCGGACCGTCGGCCATCCTCTCCTACTTGAACTCTCTCTTCCTCAGTGGGGAAGTAGCAGTAGGCAGATCTCAAGCTCTGGTGAGTCTACTCTTTCGATTTCTTTGCTTCTCTTCTGGTTCAATCAGTCCCACAATGGATTTATTAATAAAAATGCTTTATTTCTATTAAATCCATAGTAACAGTATCATGAAACCTGGTTTGATCAATCCCACATTTGTGCTAAGGTTGTCTACAACCTTAGACTCATGATTCTAGTTTATCTCATTTATCAGAACCCTGTTTTGAACCTTGTTATGATGTTGAAGCTTGGAATTAATTCTAAGTTGCTTGAATGTTCAAAAGGTATAAATTTTGCTATGCTTTTCTTTCCAAGTTTCAGGCTTTCCCAACTTGAAGTCTCAAACTATAATAACCAACGCTTTTACTTAACACAGATGACCAAGCAAACTACATTTGAACATTACATCTAGTCCATGCGTCGGTTTCTGTATTAAATCATACATTTATCAGAATCAGCGCTTTTTATGGACTTAACTTCGATAAGTGGGAGGATTCCATTTTAGGATTAGAAGTAAAATAATTCTACTTTCAAGTGGAACAAGCAAGAATTTCTTAGATTGTTTGCCCTGTGTTTTGGGTTTTTTGAGCTTAAATTCTCATACCATATGGTATGGCCATAGACATTTTGTTAGGCTCCTTGACGTCATGAAGTGGAACAACCTCATTATAGAATTAGAAACCAAAATGTTTTCCTTGTAAGTAGCACTATTGTAAGTTCATGTGTGTCCATTTCTGAGATTTGCTAAACATAAAGTCTCAAACTTTAGTGTGCTTGTGAATGTTTATTTTGGTGCTTAGGTTTGGTAACATACCCATTTCAAAATTTTGAAAGTATGATGTATTGCTTCTAAATACAAAAATCTACCTTTTACAGATCATGAATGGCCTTTGAGTAAATCTGGGCAGGTGGGTGCCTTGAAATTTTCTCTCAAGTTCCAACAATTGGGTTGGATTCCAGAACTTTTCTTCTCTAGGTTAGGAATTTTATGGCAATTCTTCTTTGATTGTTACTGGAAGTAACTGTAAAGTACTTGCTTGTCATAGCTTGTCTTTGAAGCTCTAGTAATTTCTCTGGTGCAGTGATGCAGCACGAACTAAGGAGACCTTCAAGATAATGCAAGAATAAGTGCGTGAATTGTTGAAGCTGAAGTTCATTTTGTTTCTAGTTTTTATTCAATTGCAGCCATGGAAGGACAAACAGTAGAGCACCTACAAAAGGTTATTTGTAAATATTCAAGGGATGAAATACTTACTATAATGTAAGCATCTTTAACCATGCAACCTTTTCAAAGTTGGTTTGAATTATTTACCATTTTCGGAAGGTGCAGGTTTCCAATTAAGGCTATGCTAGAAAGGTATAAAAAGCATAGTTGTAATGTTCAAAAGGTATAAATTTTGCATTGTTAAAATAATATCATTCTTATACATATTACTTGTTAAATTGTGTTTGCTCTAATATTGTACATTTGATTAATTTTTCCAAGGTCTTCAAAGGAGAAGAAGAAATTATATTGAAGATTTGATATAAAGACAAGAAGGTCTATTGGCTATTGTATTTGGTTAATGTTATGTTGTATTTTGTTTCATTTTTTATGATTTATGTTGGATCATTATTGTAATTGGTTTTGTTTTAATTTAGCCTGCTTTCGGCCTGTTTGAGTTTGGCATGTTTGACGTAAGCTTGTTGTGAGGCCTGTAGCCTGTTTCCACCACTATTCTAGTTTCAAGCATTCTTAACAGGCCATAGGCCAGGCCAGGCCTATATACAGGCCAGGCTTAGGCTCAAAATAAGGCCTCTAACATGCCACAGGCTAGGCACAGGCCATTCTGTCACAGAACAGGCTAGGCCTATTAGGGCATAAGCCTGGCCTGTTTCCACCCCTATATATAAGGATAGTTGATGTAACCAGCCAAACAACCTGTTGACAATCACTCTCTACAATAAGGTCTGAACATCTCTTATCCCAAACTAGTTTTAAAGCCCATAGAATACCCCATGCTTCCAACGTGACCACCATACCTCTCCCCACACAAAATCCAAAACCTTGGATAAAACTCCTGTCACTGTCTCACATGACACCACCACAAGAGCATAAACCACTAACCACATCGTAAGAACCATCAACATTATATTTCATCATACCAGACGGAGGAGGGCACATAAATGTCGATATCGTCCTTCCTCCCTTGAGGCACTCAGGTTTGTAACACCCCAAGATAGGCAAGCTCGAGAGAACGCAAGAACTACCTCATGACTCCAAAACTGATTGTTAAAGACACAATTGTTTCGGTCAAGCCATATATGCTGGCTAACTACGCCATACCACAATCCAAACTCAAACCTCCTAATCATCTTTTTAACACAAAGGCACCATCTAATCCAGTGCTCAGGGTTTGTCAAAGAAAAGAATGAGCAAGACCACTCATCTGGAAGCAAAAGCTCCCAAACCCATCTCACATTAGGATAGTCTTGTAAAGCGTGAAGCAAAGATTCCTGTGCCAAAGAGTATAACTCATAGAAACTTGTAGAGTGAATCCCATGTGCATGCCTGTCTGAGGAACTTGGATTTTCCAAACCAATTTCCATATCGGATCCCAAAGTAACATGTCCCTGTCTGACATATAATCATATGCTGAGCTCACACTAAGGCACCCATTAGTAGACCAGCACCAAATAGGGGTGTCATTTCCTCCTGACACACCTAAATTAACATGATGAATAGCTTCAAGAACAGAGATAGGGAGCAGCTCTTTAAATTTAGGCCAGTCCTAGGCACCCGATGGTGTCAAATAGTTAGACACTTCCATTCCAATTCATCTGCTAAGACTTGTCTGATAGATAAATTCTTGAGCAACCCACGATGCGGGACCCATGCGCCTTGCCAAAAGTGGGTGTTTCGTCCATTGTTTACACGCCAAGCCAACCCTGCCTATACATGATCCCAAGTTTGGCGAATTCCTTTCCACGTTCTTGATTCGGATTTACATCGATCAACTTTGGGAAGTAAATCTGTTCCACATTTTTACTTTTCACGTAAGAATCTTACCCATAATAAATCTATCCTTGTCAATTGTAAAGCCTTATTCTCGTAATCGATCAGATGAGCTTATACATAATAAGTTCGAACCACTTTCATAAAATCATTTTAAATTCCCAATCTCAAGACAGGATTCAAACCTGTAATTGTGTAGGTTTTTCAGAAAATTTCAAACTCTTGCGGAAGTGTCATTCAATGATTCGCAACTTCATTACTATTTATCGACTCATTCAATTCAATCAGAGTTATTCACTACTCATTTATTTAGCTAGATCATTCCTCTGCTCATTCTTATTTTATTCATTTGCATACACACACACACACAAACAATATAGCTATAGGGCTACCAAAATGTCTAAACCCATTACAAGTATTATAAACATCTCCCCATCTTTGTTATATCACTGCATTCATCTCATACAGAACTCTTCTCTGTTCCTAGCACATCTCCTGTGTTCACTTGTCTAAATGGTTGGTAGGGGAGAGTAAGATTCAAGAGAATCTCAATAGGAAACAATTACCATAATGCATGCATGATAGATACTATATGCATGACATGTTAGCTTTAACTAGATACATACCCCACAATGACATTTCCACATGCTCAATGTTTCATGCAACATAACTATGCCCATAGTATAAACAGAAACAGAGCTTCATTATTCAAATATGCTCTACACAATCAAATAAAGCAATCACATACATCACTACTACACAAGTAGGAATATCAACTACATGCAAATATGGTAAGTTTCCTACCTCTTGTCTTGAGTCATCCTCTTGTACCTTAACTCCAAAATGCTGAAACAAGGGTCTAGGTCCCGGCCAAAAATCATTTGGCCACGGCTAAGAAATCCTCTGTTCTTGGCTCAACTTCCAAAAATCATAACTAAATCTACAAAAATCCAAATGGAGTGATTCAAAGTTTATGGAAAGCTCTTTAAGTCCTCTATACAGTAAAAATATAAACCACCACCATTTACAATCACAAAATTATAAAATCTGATAAATTCCTACACTCTCCCAGAATCAAGTCTAGAAATAGGGTACAACTTCAAAAATCTATAACTTTTAATCCACTAGTCCAAATTGCTTATAATACCTATCAAATTAAAGCCTGGATGCCTACTTCAAGCCTGTAAAGTTTCATATCATTTAGACTAGGTATGACCTATCAAAATTTCATCACAAACAGACTACCTCCAGTGAACAAATCAAACAGCACCTCACCCTTGAATTCATAAATTTCCATATTTGCATACAATTATCCAAAAATCATGAACACATGTATTTCTACACAATTTTTCCTTTTAAACACAATAGCAACATCAAATCAACCAAATTTTACTCTAAACCCTCTGTGAATAGTGCCTAGACGAAATTGATAAAATTTAGGGAAAATGTGATTTTCACTTTCCATGCAATTAAACATCTTCTTTACACCTTTAATCACATGATTAACTACTTAAACACCTTTTAAACAGGATTAATCAAGATTTAGGCAGCACCTCCCCCTAAGGTTTGGTCTTCCCAAAATAAAAAACCAAGCAAAAACAAGCCACAACCAATAACAACCACCAACAACCATTAAGAACCAACAAAAGGAGCAAGGTTCTTGAGATTACCTCTTGATTTTTCAAATTTCTCTCTCTACACTCCTCTGCCCTCTCTCTCTTATCTCTTGATTTTGCTTGCTAAACATGGTTTCCAAGATGAAGAAGAGATTAGAAGAGGTTCTAAGTGAGTTAGAAGGCTTAAACACCAAGATTACAACCTCTTTACCTTAGGTTTTACCTTCTTGAGCTCAAGCTCTCTCTCTCTCTCTCTTGCTCTTCTTATGAGTTCATACGAATATGAACTCCATCTCTCTCCTCTTTTAGCTAGCTGGCCGAAAATGGCCAAAAGAAAGGGATAAAGAGGCCTTAAAAAGATCGTCATCCACCTCCTTTCTTTTTAATATTTTATGGCTTAAGGAAACGCATGCTAATTTACTTGACACCATCATC
The DNA here is from genome assembly GCA_963242795.1 of Inga leiocalycina. NCBI lineage: Eukaryota > Viridiplantae > Streptophyta > Magnoliopsida > Fabales > Fabaceae > Inga > Inga leiocalycina. Next base: position 29,832,052 of record OY725325.1, on the reverse strand, counting down.
TTTTCTCTTTCCATATACTTGGTTGAAAATTGCCTCTTAGGCTTGCCACAAAGTAGTTCTCAAATTGTCATGAATTTCCTCCTCCACATGTATTAACTTGAGTTGCAAATGTTGACTCTTTCCATCATCTTTTTTTTGCAACTGTGACCATATGCCAAAAATTGTGCCAAATACAAATAATTTCCCCAGTAAATTATTTTTCCCCTCCTCATATTTATTTTGGACAAAAATGGGCAAATAATCTGGAGAAAATAATTGCCTCTTGCTTAATATGGCAAAGTACCATTTTACCCTTACATTTTGTGATTTTCGCACAAGCTGACAGAATTTTCATCCAACTTTGTAAATTCATATCTTTATTTATAGAGATCCAATTGGTGTGGTTTCAAAGGCTATGTGACCCTTATTAAGTCTATATCCAAGAAAAAATATAGCCTTTAGCCAACTGGAAGCTCACAATTCCCAAAATTATTATTTTTGGGCATTGTCATAGAAACTTGCCAGTTTCACTGGGCTAAATTCAAAAATTCATAACTTTTTGTGTACAACTCCAAATGACCTATCAAATTAAATCTTGGTAAGTCTACTTTTATTTTGGAAAATTTCATAGGCACTAAACATTATTTGCCTATTTAAAAATGTCACACAACTAGACTGCCATACTGGAATAATACACTGGCAACAAATTCTCATTCCTGTGATTCTTGCTAAACAGGGGCTTAGCAATCCACATGATTCAGACTTATTCTGAAGTCTCTAATCCCAAAATTTGGGATATTACATCAATAACGACCACCCTAACTTCATCATATATGCATTATTCTGAACATGAGCTTGTCGTAAACCCAAACCACCCTCATCCTTTCGATGACATACATTATCCCATGAAACTAAATGAACCCTTCTTCAATTAGAAGTGCTCCCCCACAAAAAACTTACAACATTTCTTGTGAAGTTCGTCATATGTTGACATAAGTAATGGAACAATTTGCATAGCATACGAAGGTAAAGTTGAAGCTACTGATGCTACCAATGTATAGCTTCCAGCCAAAGAGAATGTATTAGCCTTCCAATTAGCTAATCATGCGTCCAACTTGTCCAAAACAAATTTATAGGTGTTCCAGAAAACCTTCTTATGTAACAAAGGCACCCCAAATATTTCCCCAGATTTGAGCAAGGCACAAAATTCAAAAAGTCACAAATTTCTTTACTTCTATTATGATTTACATTTCTGGAGAAAAAAATTTGTGACTTAGCCGTATTAATCTTCTGCCCTGATATCTCACAAAATCATCAAGAGTAGCCTTCACAACAGCTGCTTGATTAATATATGCTTCTGCAAATAACAGCAAGGCATCAGCAAAAATTGAATTGGAGGTAGATGTACCTCTTTTAGAAAGACAAAAAGGAAGCCAATCCCAACTATAAACTGTAGTCTAAATTTAATGTCCCAAACATTTAATAGCGAACACAAAAAGATAAGGAGAAATAGGGTCTCCCTGTCTCACTCCTTTAGTTGGGCAAAACTCCTTAGCTGCAGAACCATTCCAAAGAATTTACATCATAGCCCACCACTAAGCTTTTATTAATGGCACTTGATTTAGTTGGCTTCTTTTTTTCAATATTCAAATCCCATGATTTTAGCCTAACCAGTACAAGATCTACACTATTATTCACAATCAATGGACTCTTTCCTGAAATTTCTCTAGCAGTCAAATTCCCATAATCATCATCATGTATTAGATTTAATGCTGTAAATCTTGAGCCACCTAATCTCCCCTTTCCATCAACTTTTTGATTTTTCCTTGTATCACGCTGCATACGGTGATAGCTTGGTGCCACCATCCATTCTCTATATTCTGGCGGCTTCATGGTTACCTCCTGTGCCATACTTTTCCCAGTGTTCCCATTTTTTTCCTGCATATGAATGGTAGTATGTTGCTCCTCACATGTTCTTTGACTATTTTTAATTAGGCAATGTTCTTATTCATGACCATATTTTCCATATGGAAAGCATATTAAGTGTAAACCCACAAATACAATTTTCTTCTCCTTCCCATTAATCCAGATCATAGACATCAAAGGAGCACTCAGCTCAAGCTCCATGCAAAACCTTGCAAACCACCCTATAACCTATTTAAGTGTATTAGAATTGACCTTCAATACCCTCCCAATTTGGCTCCCTATTGCATATAGAAAACCCTTATCATCATAATCCACGGGTAGCTTCGAAATTCTTACCCAAGCAGCAATTCTGGACACAAATTCTGTATCAGGGTCAAAGTCAGGTCTCCATTGCTGCGCTGTAAGGTAATGATCCATGTACAACCACGGTCCACCTGTTAGAGCATAATCATAATCATCATTGCTGCTCAAACAAACTAGGAAATACCCTGATCCAGTCTCCATTATATCCACTTCACCCCTTCTATCCCATAGTAAATGTAGTTTCCTTGCCAATCGATCTTCACAAACCATCTTTCCCAACAAATGGATGAAGAGAGCAGTCCCCCAATGTGAGGTCAACTTCTTGTGATACTCAGGGAGAGCAGAAACATTAGTTCCCTTCTCATATTTTTCCACTTTAATTTGAGACATCTAGCCATCATCATACGACCAACCCTCTTTACCCTCATCCTCATTCTCCACCACTAATTCATCGACATAGGCTTCCTTGTAGGATTTTTTTGGAGATACCATATTACAATGCTGAACATCATCATCATCCATCATCCAATTTTCAACTCGAGGCACCACACCCCAATCATTAGACACAATATTATCTCCTACCCGAACCTTCTTTCTACTCCGCCACAAGGCATCCTCTTCCTTCATAGAGACAAGAGCACTCTGAGAAACTTCATCGGTTGCCATTTCACTTTTATTGCCCAACAGGATAAAATATTTTCAAAAGCATAATAAAGGCCTAAAAAGTTCAGAAGCATTGTGATTTCACTCTCCAACTGTAAGTTTATACTCTCCCACTATAAGTTTATGTGATTAGAAAATTTTGATCAAAACTTTCCAAACAATAATTTCTCCAATTTACTTTCATATCCTTTCTCCAAAATTCTCTCCGAATATTCTCTACATATATCTTGCCCATTATTTCTTAATTAAAGTAGTTCAAATAATATTATTTTAAATCTTGTTTTTCCATTACTAACATAAATTTTTAAATTATTTAAATAATAAAAATTATAAAATAAAAATAATATTTAAATATTCATGTCATTTATTAAATCATATTTAGTAATTATTATTAAATATTCAATTATATTTAAACAAAAAAAAATTATGTAAATAGAAATAGCATTCGAAAAACACGTATAAAATAATAAGTATTTTAAAATACTTATAAAAATAACTGTTTCTCTTATACTAAATCATCAATTCATCACTTAGATAAGGGACAGAGAAACAAAAATACTGAATGTATCTATGGATATACTCCCTTTATTTCTATATATACGGTGCCATTTTTTTAATGGACTTGTCCCTTTTTATAATATCTCATTTGAGGTGGTCTAAAAATAAGCGTATTTTTACTCATTTTACTCTCAATTAGTTTTTTACAATGCATTAATTAAATCCCCTTTATTCACTTTCATTCCTTTTATTCTCTCACATCATCTTCATCCCATAGATTCTCTTTCATCATTTTTTCATTATTACTCTCTCTCTCTCTCTTTGTCATTCATAAATAAGAGCGTTCTTCAAAAAAATATTATATTTCTTATATATTTATTATCTTTAACTACCATTATGATCCTTATTATAAGTCTAATTTAAGCGAAGCTCACATGCCAAAGAATAGAAACTAAGACATTTAATAGTATATCTTAAATTGATTTTCATTTTCAAATTTATATCTATTTAGAGTATTGAATAAAGAGGCAATACATTTTCTCTCACTTGTTTTTTCACTCAATATAGGTAAAATTGAAAAACAATAATTAATGACACTCAAGGTGGACTTATATTTAGGACTAAACTTTTTTACCAACCAGAATGATAATTATAATTGTTTTCTGAAACCCTACAATTTGGTTAAAATAACCTTATATATAGAGACAGAGGAAGTACTTCTCTAATCCTATTTATAGGATAGAGAAAGAAGCAATTTTTTTGTCCTACTAATATGGTGTAATACCATAATTACTTTAGCCTTTAGATGAGTTCAATCACATAATGACTTCAAACGAGAGACTAATATTCTTTTGTAAAAAATTGAAGTTACAACTTCAATTCAGGATTCAAACCTGCACTTGAGTGGGTTTCCGAAAACTTTTGAAATTCTTTAAGTGTAGTCTCAAAATGGTTTGCACATTACAACTCATCCATTCTTAATTCCTTTTGTTAATATCAGAGTGTTCTCTACCGATAATCCATGTGGTGTTTGTTAACTCACGAGCTTTTAGCATAGGGTTGCCCAATTTTAGTTCATTTATTGCATCAAACACTAACGTATGGGGTTATGGCTATCACGTCCATTACTACTACTAGCACTAGTCTTACTATGGTTATACATACAAGATATACAAATTTTCAAAAATTGATAACCAACAGAAACATAGGTCTTTTCAGTCATTGCTTTACTCATCTGTGATTACCTTCTTGCCTTTCAAACTGCTTGCCCTTGCTGTAAATTAGTTGTTGGAAAGGGTGAGATTCATAGGAATCTAACTGGTAACAATTATCACTCATATAACATGCATGTTCATAAAACATGCTAGGTAAACAATCATATCAACAATACATCACACATTCAGCATTCAGTTCAATTCACAATATGCAGCATAAAATTCATTCATAGGACACATTGGTCCATTCCCACAGTATTTCGTATTCTACTGGGCATCTTCCCTTCACAATATGAATGGTTAATAGGCCTTACCGTCCAAGGACACGCTAATCCAACCAAACTTACTGCTTATCACGTGTTCATAACACAAGTATTCATAATGGTACAAACTTGCATGTAAAAGAATACATAGTATGTGAGAGAGAAAGTTACTACTTGGCAGTATTTCCAACGTCCTATCTTTATTTACCAGTCTCTTGGTTCTCCCAGGTAAAGATCGAATCCTATAAGTTATAATTCACGAGCGGACGAGTTATTACTTATCCCAAGTCTTTGATAACTTAAAATACTGGGGTTAGTTATCATTATGACTAACGCATTATGCCAAGTGAATATTTAATGTGTCTACACTAGCCTCTAGTATATGACTCTACCCTTGGAAGTCAAACTTATTACAATTCACACTAAGTATCTTAATTTTGCTTGATAAGCCTAAACTGTCAGAATTTTCATTTCACTTTGAAAATCCATAACTATATCTAAGAATTTCCAATTGAGGTGGTTTAAAGTCCTATGTAAAGCTTTTTAAGTCTATTTTAAAGGAAAAGTATCTCCTTCTGCCTATTATGAGCACACAGTTCCAAAAACTTCAATCAATCCTTACCGCCACAAAAATCATTTCAGATTCAATGCCTAACTTTAATAAATCATACTCACAATGTACTAACCCAAATGACACATGTTATGTATCAAATTAAACCTTAGAATGTGTACTATTCATATGGAAAATTTCATGACCATTTGATAAGATTTAGCTATTCAAAAACAAGTCACAAGTAGTCTATCTTCTAGAAACTTATATCTAGCAGCAACTAACCTTAGTAACCTTAAGTTCCAATTTTTGGATTTTCATTCCAATCTTCCACAAATCATAACCAGAGTCTAATCACATACAGTTTTTCATGTAGAATCCAATGGAAACCTCAAAAACAAAAAAATCACATTCTTTCCCTGGGTTCTGTACTTGGCCGAACCACATACTCAAATCAACAACAACCAATTTGCAATTTCAATTACCAAACTAATCAAATATCATCATTAAACCTCATACATCATCATATTCATGATCTTAACAACATGAAACCCTAAAAAACCCTCTTGGCCGAAACCCTAGGGTATCCCAAGAAATCCATGAAAACTCAACAAATCCTTAAGATATTCAGTTCAAATTGAAGCTTAGGCTTACCTTTACGCGATGCTACAACCGGTTCTTGACTTTGGGAGTACTCCAACCAACTAGATGGCTCCAAACACCTCTAATCAGAAATCTAAAACCTTATAAAGATAACCCTTAGTGTCATGAATAAGATTTATGAAGGCTTGATTGGTCAAATATGAGGATTTGAGGTCAGAAATCACTCGGGAACTCTTGGTTTTCACAAGAGCACTCACCTTCTCTCTTCTATCTTTTTCCTATTTATTTTCTCTATTTTTTTCTCCTCTCTTCTTGTCTTGGCCGAATTATGAGTGAATGAGGGAGGTGTTTTATTTTTATAATTACTTATGCTAATGTGCTTAAGCCACAAGATGCCATATGTCTTGATGTTAAATCCTATGGTGCCAAGTGTCTTAAAATTCGCCCTCCCTTTTTCTATCTCTTATTGGGCTGACTTTTTGGCTAGGGAAAGGGAGGCTTGATGATTTCCTTTGACTCCCGTGTTTGTTGTTTGGGAAGGTCAAGTACGTGACTAGACTAGAGACCAATGAGTTTCCCTGACAATAGGGTTGTGTGGTGCCTCATAAGGGTGCCAACACAAAAACCAAAAGTAGATATTGATGATGGAGGGACATGTGGTGCCTTCTTGTGGTGCCATCACAAAAGGCAAAAAGCCACTTTATGGTTTCATGGCTCTTATTATGCCAAGTGTTCCTTGTGTGGGACCCAAACTCTTCTCCTTTTCTTTTCTTTTCTTTTTGACTTGATTGACTACTTGATCAGGGGAAGAGAGGTCAATGGATTTTATCTGACTTAGTGAGGTGTCTTCTTAATTGTGAAGAAGCTTAGATGGCATTTTCTTGTGTATCCAACACAAAAGTAAAAAGCACTTTATTAAAGTTACTAATTACTCTCTTCATCATTACTTTTACTTTTTAATAGTAAATCTTGACCCTTCATTTTTGTTTCTCAAATCTATCCTTAAGATCAAATTCTAAATCTCATTTTTGCCCTTGCCCAAGGCAATATTGATTAAATTGCCATTAGGCCTTTCATCTAAGTTTTCCCTTCTTCTAAACCATCACCCTTCTTCATTATGGAATTCATGTTAACCTTTATGCAATACTTAACTTTAGATAAAGGGTTTGGGTATTTTTCTTCAATTAATTAGATCCAAATCCCATACTTAAGTCCCTAAAGCCATAAAGATGGTGCCAAGTGTACCCTTGTTATCCCAACTAATTCACATACACCAGTATATTTTATCCCAACTAATTGCACACCCACTGGGCTTTCTTCTCAGAAGGGCCGAATCACATAATCCCCAAAAATTATCCTATCTTTTGGACATTCTTAGGGCTCTTACTAAAATGGCCTTAGTAGGCTACTTAATTCAGACTTATTTTCAAGCTTCTAAGCCCAAAATTTGAGATAGTACATAAGGCACATCATTAAATTTTTATATATATAAATGACAATTTTAACCTTAATTTATTATTGTGTTAACTTTGTTCTCATAGGGTATAATGTATATTAGATAGACATAAATTTGTAAAGTTGTTGAATTTTAAGATTTTTTTTTGTCTATATGAAACATGTTGGAAGTGAGTTATAAATAGGGCTAGAGCCTAGAGGACTACCACTATAGTTCTTCTTACAAGTCCAATTGGTCAAAAATTTTTAATACAAAATAAAAGTCCAAACCAGGGGGTTATTACTTATTAATGACTATTTTCTAATTTTACCACTATTAAACAAAAGAAATATGTGAGAAAAATATTTAACATCTTTTTTAATACTTATTAAATAAGAATAAATTTGGAAATGTCAATCAAATTAAGTCATTTTAAAGGTGTTACTTTCATTTCTCAGTTTGTAAGATTTGGTCAAAATTGACTTATAGGTTATAATAAAAATCGGAGTAGTAAATCCTAGTCCAGATTCTAAAATGTCCTACTTATTGTGAAATTTCTAAAACTAGATTAGGATTAAATTTCATAATGAAACTACCTAAATACCCTTAACTTGAAATCTGAAAAACGAAAAACAAAACAATAATTTTAATACAATCACAATGCAGTTGGAGTGATAAATAAGAGGATACTTTTGAAATTTAAATAGAAAATTATTGATTAGGGCTCACCGTAAATTAAATAAAAGAAGATAAAAAGTTGTTAGTGGCATTGAAAAAGGTAAATAATATTTTATAATTAAGAAGATGATGATTTTAAAATGAACAAAAAATATTTTTTTTCCAGGCACAAGTATCCTCCGATTAGAAGCAATCATGTTTGAGGACACTATCTTAGTAGATATTCAAACCTTAGTACGCCACATTGTGAGGCACTAGCCATTTTTATTAGACCCAATCCCCAAATAATATATTTGATAACATGGCCCATGTCATCAAATTTAACGGTGTTAGATTATACTTAACGGTCCCAACATTTTTGTGCTCATCTTAATGTTTATGTGTATTTTTTCACCTTCGAAAAAAATATCATGCTAGATGCAATTTTAGTAAAAATTTATTGGTATTTTTTCACCTCAACTCTATATTAAATGTATTGAATATGTTGAATATTGAATTTTTCTTGGTTTGCCAAAATAATATGTTGAATATTGATGATTGATCGAAGATAGTACTTGTAAATGCTATTTTTAAATCCCTTGATTAAAAATGAGGAAATAAATATAGCTATTGCAAGTGTTGCAAGTCGCAATCTTTGTTGCAAAAAAAAACAAACCATACACATATTGCTTTCTTCTTCTTTTTGGAGTGATGTAATCATTTAGGTGGACCAATCACAATGCATATGGAAATATATTTAATGAACTGAATATGTTGAATATTGATGATTGATCCATCTATACTAATAAATCTCAATGACTAATTAGCCGAGCTAAATCTTTTCTTTTATGGCTCCTTTCTCATTTTACTATTCATTTAAACAGTGTTGCTTACATATGGCTCGGTTTCTTTGGTTAAATTTTCTTGGGCAGCGTGCTCTCAATTTGTCTTTTATAGCTCCTCTCTCAAAGCCTATGCCTTCTTCTTTTTCCTTCCCAGCCAATCTCTATTTTTCTTCTCATACCACTTCTCTATGCCTCCTACTCGAACGCATATACCCTTTCTCTTTTCCTCTTTATCTCTTTCTGCAGCTCATTGAGCTCACCCATCTAGCCTAGACCATCACTGCTTAGTCTGAGTTCAAAGGTAGGATTTTTTTTCATCATCTTCGTATATTTTCAAGTGGAAATCTATCTTCGTTTGTAGACTCCTCTTGGTTTGCAAGATTTGACACACGAATATCTCCTCCACACAATCGCCAAAGCTGATAACGATAGCACCCTCTCTTTTCTAGAGTTTCACATCTTAATGCTCAGATTATGTCCATACATGAAGGAACAAACGAAGTTTTTGCTAGTTCTATTTTAATGGTTTCTATGGTTGAATGTAGTGATATGGGCCGCTATATAGCTGGGTTTATCGCTGTTGTGGCACATTCTTTTGTTCTTCAGGAAGGTTCAGTTACGGGAAGGGCATTTTATGTCATTGCAGCTATTGCTACTACTACTGAAGTGGCTTGAAGTTTGTAAGGCTAAGGGAAAAGGTAATCATGTGTCCTAGCTTTTATCTTGCTTCTGGATGTTTATGATATGACCGCACAGAATGAGAAACTACAATTGCAAATTCAATGTCTTTTTTTATTGCAAAAAATGAAATAATTTTCTTAGGCTATATACGTGCAGAAAATTTCAAATTGGGATGTTGATTTTATTATGAGATATAGTTATATGGGTAGACACATAAGAAAACTTGTGATGGTTTCTTGTAATTTATCAGCCACTTGAGTTCCCCAAGATAAGTCAAGTGGTATTCTAATCTTTATTTTCTTTGACTAAATTTGGTTGTCTTCAGGCCTTTCCAAGATAATGCAAGGAAGCTGACAAGATTTAGCAATGTTTCATCTGTCAAATGTGCAATGGATACACCATATGGAGCTATTGCCTTCTAATTTAAGATTAAAAATATATCAATTCTACCATCCAAGGTTGGGGTTTGGAGTCACATTAGAAATTCAATTAATATGAAGATTTGGTTAATCTGTAGAATATATGTTATTAGTAGGTTTGTATATTCTTACATAAACATATCCTGACTACATTCTCTAATATCAATTCTTACTATGTTAGCTTTAATACAGTTAGTATTCATGTTTTCTTTTTATTTTTACTTTTATTGAAGGGATATATTAAAGAAGCAGTGAATTTCTAGTCTTTTGAGTTTAATGCATTGACCTTTCTTTCATGACCTATGGAGATAAGCTCTATGCTTATGAATATAAGCGCACATAATAAGGAGCTTTTGAACATGGTTTTTTGACCTTAAATGATGAACATCTTCTACAAGTTATGAGCATTGTCCAAGTGAGGCTTAGGTCATAGTTACTCTAATAAGGTATTGTTATGCCAAATGCAATCATGTGTTTATATGCTTAGCTGCTAGCTTTTAATTGATGCACTTCCACATATCTATGTTTCTTGGATAGTTAAAAACAATTGCAAATTCAGTGTTTTATTGAGGACATAGCAAGTGCTTCCAACTTGTGCTTTTTGACTAGAGATTTGAAGGGGAGGCCAAATGAAGTTAAAAGCTAAAAGGTGGGCTAAAAAAGAGAGTATAAACTTTGAATTACATTGTCTAATCATGGATATAATGTCATAAAGATTTAATAATGGCAAATTGACCGTGATAATTGATATCACTTTAGCTTCCTCCTTTCCCTATCCCCTGAATTGGAAAAGGCTAAAATATGCTCGGGTTGTGCCAGCATGTATGTTGTTCATTTGTCTATGGTAGCCAATATGCTAGATGAATATTAATCTAATAATCAAATAACTTAATGCTTGAAGTGTGCCATTAATATCATATTGTGATTGATGGGAATAAGGTTGCACTGAGTGTATCTAATCCAGAAACAAGGGTTGGCAATACAAAGTTTGAAGAGAATAAAATTTAAGCTATTGATATAGCAGCAAGCACAGGAGAAGGCAAGGTATGACACTTTATTCATTTACGTACTTAACATTATTTACCTTAAACTAGGGCTTTTGGAAGATAAAGGAGCTTGGTGGAAAAGCCAGGTGAAATTTCCAGTAAAATGATTAGTCCCTAGCAAGAATTGGAATTTTGTGGTCCTTACTAATGTTGCACAATATCGCTATTTTCAAGTGACTTTGTTGTTGTAAAGACCAAGGAGAGAACATGTGGGTGAAGAGAGAGAGAAGATTATATAAGGTTGTGTGCTCTTTTCTTTTGGTGTTAGTCTCTAAGATTACATTTTTTTTATGTTAAGAGCTTCCATACTTTGTCCTTTAGTGGGATAGAATAGTTATCCATTGGGTTTTGTTTGACTTGAAGTTATCCATTGGTTCAAAGCTTCAACTCAATGCCTTTTTTTCAAAATTACGTAAGTTTTAAATATTGATTTTCAATGTAACACCCTGCCTTTAATCACGTAATTATAATTCGATGTTTGGTAATTAAATTAGATTAGAGACCGTCGATTAGTTTAAAACTCATTGGAAATTCCCTTTAATAGTAGGGACGTTATGAAACTTTCAAAACTTCATTCCTCTTTCGGTCTCAAGTTCGATTATCGAATATAATCACCTGTGCAGTTTAACTACATTTACGTATGACAGAGTGTATAACCAAAATCCCGGCAAACCCCGGGTTCAACTACATATATATAGTTCCAAGTTCTGCTAAAGGGATTACAGGTTAAAGTATTTAAACTATTTACAACCCAACAATATACAGTAATCCCTATCCAAACAGTCTAACCAACATTTCCAAAATAAATGTCCCTACGAAACTCTACCCGCTCCGGGTCACGCGCTTTTCCTTGGAGCCAGTCGCCCTGTCTGAAAGGTTAGTTCAAAGGAAAGAATGAGATTCAAAAGAATCCCAGTAGTAACTAAGCAATTATACCACATACAAGCACATAGCATGTAAGCAATCAATGTACCGCAGCAGCAACACATATCACACTCCACCCTCATCCCCTTTCTCCGCCGGGAAGACACACAGTCTTCACCCGAACCGTTGTTAGCTACTCAGGGACTATTGGCGTGGCAGTGCATACATATAGCCTTATAGCTCATAAGCTATCCGGCTTCACAAATGGCCCGTCGGCCTCACAAATAGCCTTTCGGCTCACAAATCAGCCTTTCGGCTCACAAATCAGCCTTTCGGCTCACAAATCACATATATCACACCTCATCCTCATCCCCTTTCTCCGCCGGGAAGACACACAGTCTTCACCCGAACCGTTGTTAGCTACTCAGGGACTATTGGACTGACGGTGCTACCACATATCCGCATCAGTCGAAATATCCGAATTCATCACAAATCACTGATCATACACACATACAATGCATCATAAATGGTACAAAAGAAAAGTCACTACCTGATCCCTTCCTGATGTCTCTGGGCACAGTGGGCTCACGAGGATAGCATATATCAAATCCTATAATCAAAATAGGGACATTTGGTTAATTTCCTTTTCCAAGTTCTTACTTCAATAACACTCTAAGTTGGTATTCATTTGGATTCTTTAGATGGCCATTAAGTGCCTATTCATATGCTTAAAAGGTTGGGATAACTATCCCTAAAGATCCTTCTTTGAAAAGCTAAACACTAATTTCTGGGTCCCCTCACTCGAGCACAAGGGGCTGTGCTCGAGCATGACTCTCGCTCTCACTCGAGCACACATGCGAGTGACCTCCCGCGAGTGCTTGCCCGAGAGCAAACTTCACTACATTTTCACACTCTCACTCGAGCACAAAAGGCTGTGCTCGAGCAGAGACCCCGAGCACACTCGAGCACCACAAAAGTGAGGCCTGCGAGTGACAACCCGAGAGTACCTCTCAACATCTTCTTCCACCTTCACTCGAGCACAAGTGCCTGTGCTCGAGCACTGACCCTCAGTGCTCGCAAGCACAAGGCAGCGAGTGTCTGCCCGAGAGAACCCCAACTCCCAGGCAACAGATTCACTCGAGCACGACCCCAGTGCTCGCGAGTGATCCCCCAATGCTCGCGAGTGCTAGGTGCACTCTTGGCAATCACTCTCAAGTGAACACCTGAAACGCTCACCCCCAGCGCATTTATGCACCCTCACTCGAGCACAAACATGCTCACTCGAGCACGTTCATCCTGTGCTCGAGTGAGTTCTTCTCTCACTCGAGAAATCACACCAGAAACCAGAACGCAGCAACTGGTATACTTTTCCAAACTTCACCAAATGAACTCCAATGGTTCTTAAACTTGTGTCAAGACTCATTCTCACTCATTTCAACACAAGGAACCCATTGGCAACCAAAAACAACTCAAATTCAACCCATTCAACACATTCTCTCTCTAAATCATCAAACCACTCAAAAACCCATTCTAACAAATCCCCTTATTCAACTTCCAATCAATTTCTAATCACTCCCAAATGTCAAAACTGACCAAATGAACAGTGACACTCTCATCAAAACCTACCCCTCATTTAACATCATAATTAGGTCTAATTTCCAGATTTCTCATTGATTAAGCAAACACCATATCATATATACCACAATTCATCAAAAACCTACCTCTTACACTTGCTGAAATCAACACCTTGATCTCACTAACTTTCAGATTTATCCCTCAATCAAACACCACCAATGGAAATTCTGAAATCATAGAAGTCAAGCTCTCAACCTCATGATCAACATTAATGAAGGGTAACTAAACATATAAAGACCTCTACTTACCAAGATTTAAGCTTTTCTCTTTCTCTTTCTTGTTTAACTTCAGCGAAAATGGAGAGAATGGAGAGAGAAGTGAGTAGGTGAAGGTGATGATCATCTCTTCCTTCTTCCCATGCACCAACCGACTTGAGAGGGAGAGAGAAGAGTGTTTGAATATTTTGACTTATCCAATGGCTCTTATTTAGCCACTTGGCATCATCTCCTTCCTCTTACCTTGATCTCACCTATTCTCACATACACAAGATCCCAACCTTAGATCTTTCAATCCCAACCATTGATTTTGATTACTAAGGGGGTTTTCTCATTAGTAGCTAACCAGACGGTTGGTAAATTTACCGTTTTACCCCTGATTAGTACAATACTCATTAAATCATCACTAATGGTCTTTATATCATAACACACAACATATACTTCAAATATGCTTAATTGACATTAATTTCATCATTTGAAGTTATAATCCCTTAATTAAAATCCAGGATGTTACAATTCTCCCCCCGAAAAATTAATTTCGTCCTCGAAATTGTTACACTACTTGAGCCATAAACTTCGGATATCTTCTTCGTATATCTTCCTCCGCTTCCCAAGTCGCTTCTCTCGGAGTCATTCCCTTCCAGACCACCTTCACATATGGAATGCTTCGGTGTCGGAGCCGTCGCTCCTCTCGGTCAATGACTTGTTCTGGCTCCACTGCATATGTGAAATTATCTTGAAGCTCCACTTCCTCATACTCAACTATGTGAGATGGATCCGGTTGGTACTTCTTCAATTGAGAAACGTGAAATACGTCATGGAGTCTACTCAAGCTCGGAGGTAGGGCTACTCGGTATGCAACAGGCCCTATCCTTTCAAGGATCTCAAAAGGACCTATATATCTCGGGCTTAGCTTCTTTCTCTTGATAGCCCGTCCAACGCCCGTAACAGGGGATACTCTCAGAAAAATGTGATCTCCAACTTCAAATTCTAGAGGTCGTCTCCTCTTGTCAGCGTAACTTTTCTGTCGGCTCTGCGCTGCAAGTAACCTCTTACGAATAGTCTGAATCTGTGCCGAGGTTTGATAAACCAAATCTGGTCCATAAAGCTTCCTTTCAGATAGCTCGTTCCAGCACAAAGGCGATTGACACCTCCTTCCATACAACGCTTCATACGGAGCCATCTGAATGCTCGCATGATAGCTATTGTTGTAAGCGAATTCCGCAAGTGGAAGAAAACGATCCCAATTCCCTTTGAAATCGAGAACACATGCCCGTAGCATATCTTCCAGCGTCTGAATTGTCCTCTCTGACTGTCCATCCGTTTGCGGATGATAAGCCGTACTAAACCTCAATTGAGTTCCCAAGGCTTTATGCAATGCTTTCCAGAATCTTGAAGTAAATCGAGGATCTCGATCAGAAATGATATTCTTTGGTGTACCATGGAGCTTCACAATCTCACTGATATAAATCTCTGCTAGCTTATCAGGAGAATATCCGGCATTGATTGGTATAAAGTGGGCTGACTTCGTTAGCCGATCCACAATAACCCAGATCGCATCATAATTCCTGATCTTGGGCAATCCCGTCACAAGGTCCATGGTCACACTTTCCCATTTCCATTCCGGAATCTCGGGACTCTGAAGTAAACCAGGTGGTCTTTGGTGCTCAATTTTCACTTTCTGACAAGTGAGACATCTCGCCACATATTTGGTCACTTCACTCTTCAAACCCGGCCACCAATACACAGATTTCAGGTTATGGTACATCTTGGTCATACCAGGATGAAGAGTATATCGGCTTTTGTGCGCCTCATCTAGAATCTTTTGTCGCAACTCCGCTTTAAGTGGAATGCAAACTCTGTTTTGATAGCGAACCAATCCTCTAGGCGACAAGTCATAACTTGGGACTTCTCCCCGTTCAATCCGAGTCAGATTGCGCTGTATCCAGTCATCTTGCCTCTGAGCTTCTTCAATTTCAGCTATAGATCATTTTCCTCTTGGGAAACTGTGTAGTTGGCACAGATGATCTGGTTTGTCAAATTTAGGTCACGAAAGTCTTCAATCAATTTCTTCTCTCGTATCATCATAGCTGCAATGAGTACAGTCTTCCGACTAAGAGCATCAGCGACTACATTGGCTTGACCCGGATGATATTTAATTTCCAGGTCATAGTCCTTTAACAATTCCATCCAGCGACGCTGTCTCATATTCAGTTCCTTCTGATCATACAGGTATTTAAGACTCTTGTGGTCGCAGTACAGTTCCACAGTCACACCATACAGGTAATGACGCCAAATCTTCAAAGCAAACACAATGGCCGCAAGCTCCAGATCATGGGTGGGATAGTTCAATTCATGGGGTCTGAGCTGTCGAGAGGCGTAGGCCACCACATGTCCCTGCTGCATAAGGACACACCCTAATCCCTGCCCACTGGCATCAGAGTACACAACATATGTCGTACTGGGATCGGGAAAAATCAACACAGGTGCTGACGTCAAC
Source organism: Inga leiocalycina (assembly GCA_963242795.1). Classification (NCBI taxonomy): domain Eukaryota; kingdom Viridiplantae; phylum Streptophyta; class Magnoliopsida; order Fabales; family Fabaceae; genus Inga; species Inga leiocalycina. Next base: position 29,815,756 of record OY725325.1, on the reverse strand, counting down.
CTCTCCTTCAGCTCCACAAAACATTTTTCACATTTATTGTCCCACACAAACGGCTGATCCTTTCTTGTGAGCTTGGTCATTGGTAACGCAATTCGGGAAAAATTCTGGATGAATCTCCGATAGTACCCGGCAAGACCCAGAAAACTGCGTACCTCTGCCACAGATTCTGGCCTCTTCCAGTCTAGTACTGCTTCCACTTTACTGGGATCCACAGAGACCCCTTCTTGCGAGATAACATGGCCTAGGAATCTCACTTCCGATAGCCAAAACTCGTACTTACTCAATTTAGCATATAGTTGCTTTTCACGTAAAATATTCAATACAACTCTCAAATGATGCTCATGCTCTTCCATACTCTTGGAATATATCAGAATGTCATCGATAAACACAACAACAAACTGATCTAGATATTGTCGGAAGATACGGTTCATGTAGTCCATGAAAACCGCAGGTGCATTGGTTAGCCCAAATGGCATCACCAAGAATTCATAATGACCATACCTGGTCCGAAAAGCAGTCTTCGGAACATCTTCTGCCTTCACTCGCAGCTGATGATACCCTGACCTTAGATCAATCTTTGAAAATACACACGATCCAGATAATTGATCTAAAAGGTCATCGATTCGGGGAAGAGGGTACTTATTCTTGATAGTAACCTTGTTCAATTCCCTATAATCGATACACAACCGAAGGATTCCATCTTTCTTCTTTACGAATAACACTGGAGCTCCCCAAGGCGACACACTGGGTCTGATGAACCCTTTCTCAAGTAAATCTTCTATTTGTTTCTTTAGTTCCGCCATCTCGTTTGGGGCCATACGATATGGGGCTTTCGAAATAGAACCTGCTCCAGGCACAATGTCGATTGAAAATTGAACTTCCCTCTCAGGAGGCAATCCGCTAAGGTCGTCCGGAAACACCTCAGGGAATTCATTTACCGCGGGTATATTACTCAACATTTCACCAGTTTCCCCCTGAACGGAGAAGAATACCATATACCCTTGGCAACCCTTTTCAATATATCTCTCAGCTTTAGCCGTAGAAAGGAAATTCATACTAGCACCTACAGCTTCAGCCCTCTGAGAAACAGGATATACTATCCTCTTGTTCCCACAATCAAGCAATACGTTATTTGCCGTTAACCAATTAAGACCCAAAATGACTTCCAATTGATAAAGCAGCAAGCAAATCAGGTCTATAACAGACTGGTGCCCTTCCACAGTTATAATACAATTCAGGCAAACTTCTGTGGTCAAGGCCTTAACACCCATCAGAGTCGATACTACCAAATCGAATGGTAACTTATGCACATGCATACCCAGGCGTCTCACGCAATCATACGCAATAAAGGAATGACTGGCACCCGAGTCGAACAATGCTTGTAATAGATAGCCATTTAGAGAGATTTTACCTTGTATCAACTCAGGAGATCTACGAGCCTCCTCATGGGTCATTGCAAACACTCGACCCTGTGTCTTCGGCCTTTGCTCCGCTCGTGGTTGTTGACAATCTCTAGAAAGATGTCCTGGCCACTTGCAATTAAAACAAATCATTTCTCCCTGACAATTCTGGCCATAATGTGATTTGTTGCAGCGACGACATTTCCACTCGGTTGCAAATCTCTGAGGTTCACGACCTTTAGGTTGATAGGGCTTCTTATCACCGCTCTTGAATGAAGATGATCCTTGGCCCTTTCGCTTCTGGGATACATTACCCTTATTAGGTTCATTGCGGTGACCAGTAACTCTACCAGGATACACTTCTCTTAGGTTGTTTTCCGTGATTCGACATTGCTCCACAGCCTTATTAAACTTCTTGAATCGGTGAGTAACCAACCGCTTACGCAACTCTCGCCTCAGACCACGAATGAGCATGTCTGAGCTCCATTCTCCATCATCCTTGTACCGGAGATAGGAGGAATACCGGGACAAGCGAATGAATCGGGACAAGTAGTCATCAAAGCTCTCCGTGTCCCCTTGCCTGATGTTAAGGAATTCTGTCTCCTTTTCAAGCTGAACTGACTTCGGAAAGTACTTCTCGTTGAATTCTTGTAAGAACAACTCCCAAGTCAGTGGCACATTTCCGCTCTTCAATGCTAGGGCGACATTCCGCCACCAACGATCCGCATCACCCTCAAGTTTATAAACTGCCAACCGTGGCTTCACTTCATCCGGACACCCGAGGACCTCAAATATCTTCTCCAAACGATTCAGCCAATCTTCTGCCACTTGTGGATCAAATCTCCCTCTGAACACCGGAGGCAGATGTTTGCAGAATCTTGTAACCCAGAACTGAAGATCTCTATCCTCTCTGGCTGGTCCCCCATGAGACTCTTGATTCAGAATAACACGAGATGGGGATTCGGATGGCCGTGCTGATCCCTCCGCAGTGTCCTCATGTTGGGTTCCTTCTTGAGTTTCTTCTGGTATGGACTGAACCGGAACTTCCTTGTTCTTTGCCTTCTCCGCTCTAAGCTCGTCTCTCAACTCAGTGATCATGTCCCGCTGATCCCTTATCAGACCCATTAATTCTTGCATTGGATCCGGTGGATTATCGTCGGCGACCTCCACAACAGGGTCTGTACGCGGAACTTTGGGGCGTCCCCTAGTCTTCTTCATTCTACAAATAGCTTACCCCATTAATCCAGCAGAGACAGTATGCACATATAGTCATAAAACTCATCTACATCCAAATCATTTAAACACATATGTGCACACACAACGATCATCCACAAACAATCTTCTATCCCTAAACCAACTAAGGGATCTATCCTAACAACCTCTACCCTTGCCAGGAACTACAGCTCTGATACCAAAATGTAACACCCTGCCTTTAATCACGTAATTATAATTCGATGTTTGGTAATTAAATTAGATTAGAGACCGTCGATTAGTTTAAAACTCATTGGAAATTCCCTTTAATAGTAGGGACGTTATGAAACTTTCAAAACTTCATTCCTCTTTCGGTCTCAAGTTCGATTATCGAATATAATCACCTGTGCAGTTTAACTACATTTACATATGACAGAGTGTATAACCAAAATCCCGGCAAACCCCGGGTTCAACTACATATATATAGTTCCAAGTTCTGCTAAAGGGATTACAGGTTAAAGTATTTAAACTATTTACAACCCAACAATATACAGTAATCCCTATCCAAACAGTCTAACCAACATTTCCAAAATAAATGTCCCTACGAAACTCTACCCGCTCCGGGTCACGCGCTTTTCCTTGGAGCCAGTCGCCCTGTCTGAAAGGTTAGTTCAAAGGAAAGAATGAGATTCAAAAGAATCCCAGTAGTAACTAAGCAATTATACCACATACAAGCACATAGCATGTAAGCAATCAATGTACCGCAGCAGCAACACATATCACACTCCACCCTCATCCCCTTTCTCCGCCGGGAAGACACACAGTCTTCACCCGAACCGTTGTTAGCTACTCAGGGACTATTGGCGTGGCAGTGCATACATATAGCCTTATAGCTCATAAGCTATCCGGCTTCACAAATGGCCCGTCGGCCTCACAAATAGCCTTTCGGCTCACAAATCAGCCTTTCGGCTCACAAATCAGCCTTTCGGCTCACAAATCACATATATCACACCTCATCCTCATCCCCTTTCTCCGCCGGGAAGACACACAGTCTTCACCCGAACCGTTGTTAGCTACTCAGGGACTATTGGACTGACGGTGCTACCACATATCCGCATCAGTCGAAATATCCGAATTCATCACAAATCACTGATCATACACACATACAATGCATCATAAATGGTACAAAAGAAAAGTCACTACCTGATCCCTTCCTGATGTCTCTGGGCACAGTGGGCTCACGAGGATAGCATATATCAAATCCTATAATCAAAATAGGGACATTTGGTTAATTTCCTTTTCCAAGTTCTTACTTCAATAACACTCTAAGTTGGTATTCATTTGGATTCTTTAGATGGCCATTAAGTGCCTATTCATATGCTTAAAAGGTTGGGATAACTATCCCTAAAGATCCTTCTTTGAAAAGCTAAACACTAATTTCTGGGTCCCCTCACTCGAGCACAAGGGGCTGTGCTCGAGCATGACTCTCGCTCTCACTCGAGCACACATGCGAGTGACCTCCCGCGAGTGCTTGCCCGAGAGCAAACTTCACTACATTTTCACACTCTCACTCGAGCACAAAAGGCTGTGCTCGAGCAGAGACCCCGAGCACACTCGAGCACCACAAAAGTGAGGCCTGCGAGTGACAACCCGAGAGTACCTCTCAACATCTTCTTCCACCTTCACTCGAGCACAAGTGCCTGTGCTCGAGCACTGACCCTCAGTGCTCGCAAGCACAAGGCAGCGAGTGTCTGCCCGAGAGAACCCCAACTCCCAGGCAACAGATTCACTCGAGCACGACCCCAGTGCTCGCGAGTGATCCCCCAATGCTCGCGAGTGCTAGGTGCACTCTTGGCAATCACTCTCAAGTGAACACCTGAAACGCTCACCCCCAGCGCATTTATGCACCCTCACTCGAGCACAAACATGCTCACTCGAGCACGTTCATCCTGTGCTCGAGTGAGTTCTTCTCTCACTCGAGAAATCACACCAGAAACCAGAACGCAGCAACTGGTATACTTTTCCAAACTTCACCAAATGAACTCCAATGGTTCTTAAACTTGTGTCAAGACTCATTCTCACTCATTTCAACACAAGGAACCCATTGGCAACCAAAAACAACTCAAATTCAACCCATTCAACACATTCTCTCTCTAAATCATCAAACCACTCAAAAACCCATTCTAACAAATCCCCTTATTCAACTTCCAATCAATTTCTAATCACTCCCAAATGTCAAAACTGACCAAATGAACAGTGACACTCTCATCAAAACCTACCCCTCATTTAACATCATAATTAGGTCTAATTTCCAGATTTCTCATTGATTAAGCAAACACCATATCATATATACCACAATTCATCAAAAACCTACCTCTTACACTTGCTGAAATCAACACCTTGATCTCACTAACTTTCAGATTTATCCCTCAATCAAACACCACCAATGGAAATTCTGAAATCATAGAAGTCAAGCTCTCAACCTCATGATCAACATTAATGAAGGGTAACTAAACATATAAAGACCTCTACTTACCAAGATTTAAGCTTTTCTCTTTCTCTTTCTTGTTTAACTTCAGCGAAAATGGAGAGAATGGAGAGAGAAGTGAGTAGGTGAAGGTGATGATCATCTCTTCCTTCTTCCCATGCACCAACCGACTTGAGAGGGAGAGAGAAGAGTGTTTGAATATTTTGACTTATCCAATGGCTCTTATTTAGCCACTTGGCATCATCTCCTTCCTCTTACCTTGATCTCACCTATTCTCACATACACAAGATCCCAACCTTAGATCTTTCAATCCCAACTATTGATTTTGATTACTAAGGGGGTTTTCTCATTAGTAGCTAACCAGACGGTTGGTAAATTTACCGTTTTACCCCTGATTAGTACAATACTCATTAAATCATCACTAATGGTCTTTATATCATAACACACAACATATACTTCAAATATGCTTAATTGACATTAATTACATCATTTGAAGTTATAATCCCTTAATTAAAATCCAGGATGTTACATTCAAGGCTTCAAATCAAATCAAATTTTTAAATCTAAGCCTAAATAATTGCAAATTCTTATCAAACCAAACTAAATAACTAATTCAAAATGTGAGTTTTAAATATTGATTTTCAAATTCGATAAAGTTCAATATGAAAAATTTTCCTTTCATATTTTTAATATAAGATATTTGCAAACAAAAGTTCATGTGATTTTCAACTTTAGTTTTGTCTTTCGTTATTATTCCTAGCATATTTGCTCATAGGAAGGTTCTAATTACAATGTGTTTTTTCATATAAGCTATATGCTAACAAGTTAATATGTTTTTAATTTACAAGTTAGTCAAAATTGAAGTTCTTTGTTTGATGTTTTTTTAACTTTTACATGTGAGCATCAAAAGTAGTTACAGTTCAAGGATGACCTCAAGTTTTAATTGAATAGGAAAATTAGAGGAATAATAACATATCTAAAGGGTGTTAGGAAGTCTAGGATTGTTGTGGGCATATACACATGAATTCAGAAGCAAGTGAAGATCTCTGCAAAAGGACAACTGTCAATGGATTTGATTCGGGCACAGAAGTTCTGAGAACCCATTTTCAAGGAGATCTTGCAATCTTATGTCATCAGAGATCAGTTAAGTGTTACTAGATCACTTGACGAGACACAGCTGAAGAGATATTTGTTTTCCATCATGGAAGACATAAAACCAATGGGTTTTTAAGTTTAATGTCATGTAAAAGTTGTTTTGTCCAATCACAACTTAAGGGCCTTTTTATCAGGACCTTTTCTAATGCCCACTGCAAAGGGAAACTAATTGCTTTTAAGAGACTTGTTTCTCCCTTTATTGCTTTCTGGCATCATGTATAAATAGAAGATTAAAAAATTGTGGACTACTTAATCAATTGCCTAGCTAATGAAAATGAATCATCCTTGAGTTAGTTTGTTATTATGAACCCCAATGATTAAACTTGACGAGTTAAGTTTATAGTGCATCTTAAATTGACTTCTGACTACTTATTTATGTCCTAAGATAAATCAAATAAACATGCAAGGTATGAATTGGAATATACTAATCTATTGTATCATACATGAAATGAAATTTCAAGAAATCAATACCTTTCTCACCACAACAATAAACCCCTGCTCTGGTCATTATAAATTATAGTAGATAGAAGACATGTGACCCACGATTCTACTCACTCAAGATCTATTCTTCATCTATCATTCATTTAGTAGGTGTTTCTTTTATTGATATTCATTTTCAATTGCTAACCTAACCTCCAAAATATGGCAATCGAAGAATCTAAAGTTGGGAATAGGTCAACATAAATAAACCACAAATTGTATAAATCGACAATCATGTTTGTAGTTCCTACAGAGGTGCGTTACAAAAGTATATATATTTCTCATCCCGGTAGCTTATATATTTCATCAAGTTGATTGTCGGTCTTCATATGTGTGTTGTTAATGTCAATTAATAGTTATCATTTATATGTTCATCAAGGTTGTATTTTTTGTATGTTTTTTGTACCTATTATTCCTCTCAAGTGTGCAGTGCATCCGGCGCGGGGGAGTAAATGCTCGTTGAAGATAGTATTTGTAAACTTTATCTTCTACTACTACTACCCTATTACTATCACTAATGACTTTCAATATATAATATGTAATATATATATGTAACCCCCTCAGTAATTATATCCGAAATACACGATTAAAATGAAATAGAGACCAATAATAATCAAATAACATTTACTAACCCATCACATGATGGGGTTTTCAAAAAATACCTTTCGAAATCATTTATAAACTTGGTCTCATATTCACATTTCGAATACAATTACTAGCGAAGATAAATCACATTCATATAAATATCAGAGTGCACAACATAATCATCCCGGCAATCTCGGGTACATACCTTCGCTAAAGATATACAGGGCACAATTGCCCATTACAATTCTTCAAATGGGGATTACACAATCTCATCTCGAATGAGTCCTGCCGCTCCCTCCACGAGCCACTTGCCCTGTCTAAATTGTTGGTAAGGGAGGGTGAGATTTGAGAGAATCTCAGTAGGGAAACATTATCAATATGCAGGCAAGATAAGTGTTTAATGCATGACATGCTTGCATCACATAACTCATGCACACATACAATGACAAATCTATAAGCTCAATGCTTCGAACGATACACATATGGCCATAGCATATATTGAAACATAGCTTCAAATCATTTATACATGTTCCACATAATCAATCAAAGCAATAACATGCATCAACACATTAATACAGTTATCAGAGCATGCAAGAGAGATAAGTTCCCTACCTCCAGTCTTTTCTCCTCGATTTACGTGCCAACAACTCGGGGCTTCACATTCGATCCTACAATGTCAAATGTACTATTTAGATACTTCCATAGTGTTTCTGAGGGTCATATGAAGCTATATTGAAAATTTGCTAAAATGCCCCCGGGGACCCGGTCCGGCCCCACCGTACCCGGTCCGACTGTACTTTTCCTGAAATTTTGACATGGGCTATTCTAACATATTTTTGCCCAAGGAATCCATTTCCGGACTCGGAATTATCAAATTCAATGTCAATTACAAAATTACCCTTGACAGCCCCACTTTAAGGGTTTCAGGGGTGTTTTCGTAATTATGCTTTTTCGGCCTGTTCCGAAAAAGTGACCAACTGTAACCCCACCTAATTTTCGCTCCTGAACTCAATGGAACCATCAAATCATTGAAAATCCAACTCTAAGACCCATTTATAGCCATAACCAAAATATACAAGTACTCTGGGGAAAATTGGGGTTTTTCGGTTTCGGCTCCGTAAACGCGTTCCTTTCTACTCCTAACCACTTTATTGACTATTCCATTAGGTTAGCACTATCATTTAGTATCAATTTGGGCAGCATAACAGCCCCACAAACCCATTTTCCATTTTTAGAACCAAAGACAATCCGGCGAAATTTCACCGATTAAATTGTCTATAACAGCCAGAATAGTCAATATGCACGAGTTTGGAAGTTACCTCAAGCTCCCACTAGCTTTTCCTTCTTGTGGCTGAAAACCCTAACTTCAAAACACCAAAAGAGGAGCTTCCAAACCTTAAAGAACATAAAGGAGTAGCTTAGTATCGGAGTTATACGCGTTAGGAGCTAGATCGTCGGAGAAATCGACTTACCTTGCGAGATTTCTTCCTCTTTCTCTCTATTTTTCTCTCAACTCCTCTCTCCATATTCAGCTGTGCAGCATGTCGGAAATAAGAGCTGAAGATGATGAGAAGATGTTTTAATTCCATGCTTATGTCATCTTGCCTTTCGATGATGTCATAATTCCCAAAATTGGCATTTTCGGATTTTCTGGCAGATTTTCTGCCCAAACTTTGAAAAATCATAACTAATTCTAGAAAAATCGAAATGAGGTGATTCCAAAGCCAAATGAAAGGTATTTAAGTCCTCTTCATTGTAAAAATATAATCCATTACCAGAAATCACCACAAAATTCTAGAATTAAACAAACTTCATCACTGCCCCAAAACAGAGTCCATTTTTTACCTCAAATTTTGGACAGTCATATCTCCCAGTTCCCAACATGAAATGGCACAAAGTATGTCCATTTTGAAGCTTGGGATGTGATCTTTAAGACTGGAAATTTTCATAATTGTCTGACATCATTTGCCTAGTAAAAACGTCCACACGAGAAGACTGCCCAGACAGAATTCACACTGGATAGCATTTCCAATTTTGCAACCAATGTGTCCAGTCTAATTTAAATCAATTCCAATGATTAAATATCACAACATGACACCATTTCCATCACAATACCCCATTCAATTCTTCCCTCTATTCTAAGTTAATTTGGATGTTAATCCACAATTGAACTCAAATACAGGGTTTTGGCGTTGCTCATAACACACACGACTACAATCCACTTTATATTCTCTAAAAGGGTTCATTAATCACTAACCATGTCCACTTTTGTAGTCATTAACCCCTAATCACAATTTGGGATCTTGCTAAACCGAGGCTTAGCAATCCACTAATCTCAGGCTTATTCTCTAACCTCGAGTTTCAAAATTCGGGGTATTACAATATCTATATATATATATATATATATATTAACTCCTTATATAATTTTGACTATAATTCATTTACAAGTTTTGTTAAAACATTCCCCGCATTTTATTAGGTATAACCAATTTTTGCTTACCAAGTAAAAAAACCACACTTTTAGGTTATTTACAAGTTTTGCTAAAGCATTCCCCACATTTTATTAGGTATTACTAACTTTCGTTTACGAAGTATCAAATCCATACTTCTAGCTTGTTCACAAGTTTTGTTAAGGCATTCTTCGCATTTCATTAGGTATTATCAATTTTTATTTCCCATGTAACAAATTCATACTTTCAAATTATTCACAAGTTTTATATAATCATTTCCCGCATTTCATTATGTGTTATTGACTTTGTTTACCAAGTAACAAACCCTCACTTTTGGGCCATTCACAAGTTTTGTATAGACATTATCAACTTTTGTTTTTCAAGTAACAATTCCAAACTTTCAAAACAAAAGTTGGTAACAGTTAATGAAACACTTAATGAAATGTGGAGAATGCTTTAATAAAATTTGTGAATAAACTAAAAGTGTGGATTTGTTAACTGATAAGCGAAAATTGGTAATACCTAATTAAATGTGGGAAATGCCTACAAAACTTGTGAATGAGTTCCAATCAAAATTAAAGAGTTAACTTGTATGTTTTGTTTCTTTTCTTCTTTTTTTTTTTTTTACGCATGTTATGTATTGAAAGTGTGGCCACCAATGTTTGGCATGCAAATAGGGGTGAGGTAAAATCCCACCTCTACTACTTGCGAGGCAGCCAGCTCAACGGCGGCTGGCAGCATCCTCAATAAAGTGGTTGAGGACTTTTTTAAAATAATTAAGGAGAATTTCAGTCTTTCGATTGTCTTTTGTCTTTTTCCTCCAATTACAAAAACCCATTTTGGATCTCGTGCCGTCTTTGGTATTACTGAATTTCGGTGCATCTCTATGTTCTTTAATAATTTCGAAGTTCTTTTTTTGGAACTTTTCCATACCGTATTTGACTTAAAAATAGAAACACTAGAATTTGTATAGGTCAGATGAAGGGGGTTCTAATTAGCTGCCAATGGAGCACATCCAACAATAATGGTAAGAATATGCGATCTTCGCTTCTCGAATTTATTAATTTTTTATCATTTATAATTTGGGATGCACTTAAATAAATGAGAGACTCATCAAATGCATTGAAATATTTATTTGTCCTGTGTCTAGAAATACTTAATATATGCTTTAAATTATTGAGGTATTATAATATTCTCTTGGCGTTATGCCTGAGATCATTCTTCCTCTTTCCTTTTAAAAGTCCATCAAGGATACTTCCGAACTGTCAAAACCTCAGCAACTAATCAAAACATTGAAAAGAGAATAAACGACAACCCAAGGGAAAAAAATCAAAGGTAGAAAATGCAATATTATTTAACGACAACAAACACGAACTTCATTACTGCAAAGTTTTTTTAATATACACACATATATACTGAGGTTAATTTTAGAACTTCACCATTGTCTATCATACCCTTATCACTTGAGTTTGTCACAGATAGCTTTGCTGTAAAGTATTAAAGTCCAGATGAGATATAATTTACAGGAATCAGTTCCAAATCATATTTTTTCTTTACAGACAAGTTAAAGGATTCATTCATGTCTAGATCTTTAGGCTTTTCCCCAAAAGGCATCTTCCAATCAAAATGGAACAGCAAATTTGCAAGTGCAAGTTCAACATTGGCAACACCAAATGTGACACAAGGACAGATCCGTCTTCCAGCACCAAAAGGAATGGGTTGAAAATCTGCTCCTCTGACATCCACTGAGCTATCAATGAATCTTTCTGTTTAAAATTTCTCAGCTTCAAACCAATACTCAGGATCCCTCCCTATTGCCCAGACATTAACCATCACCTTGCATTTAGGTGCAATCTCATGCCCATTTATCTCACATCTCTCACTGCATTCCCTTGGTAGTAACAATGGAACTGGAGGGTGCAGACGCAATATTTCTTTGATGACTGACTTCAAGCACTTCAGTTCATGGATACTTGCTTCATCTACATAACCTTTTCCTTCATAGACCTTTCTTACTTCCACTTGCGCCTTTTCCATTTCCCTTGGGTTTTTTACCAGCCCTGCAAATGCCCACTCTATGGCTTTGGATGAAGTTCCACTTCCAACACTAAATATGTCCCGTAAAATAATTTCAACAATTGTTTATGGTAGTATGTAGAAGTGACAAGAAGATATTTTCAAATTCAAGAGTGTAATCTTTCAAGAAATGTGACTTCTTTTCTTTTGACACTCCAATCATTTTTTGCAAGTTTAGTTTGATGTGCTATGTTAGCATTAGAATGGAAGAAGAGAGTAAAAAACAAGTTACTAATTCACTGGACACCTATCACAACCATCAAACCCTTATTTATAACCCTAATAAGTATATTTCCCAAACTACCCCTTTCCTTACTACTATTCCCACATATCAATATACTCCCCCAACAAAAAGATCCTTGCCCTCAAGGATTAGTACAAAAACACAAAATAAAACATATACTGAAAATAAGAATCTTTTTTTTTGCTGCAGCTATCCGCCACTCTAGAAGGCCATTATGATACTTAACAGAGGCCTATAAAATACCCATAGCAAATACTTCATAAGATGTATGACCCACAGCCTACCAAAAAATATTTTGGGCCCTTATATCCAAGAAAAAGCCGAACAACGTCCAGCACAAAGGTCCTGATGCTTAGCCCATTGCTAATGGGGTTCTCTTTGCCACCACATGAAACAACCGCAACGTACATGGAAGGCATTACAATAAACCTGGACCACGCTCTCAGATTTGCTGCAAAAGAAGATTCCACAAGTAGCAGAGACCAAAAACCATGGCTCTTCCACATGAAATACAAACAGCTGGCAGAGATTCATTAAATCGCAACTGAAATTTGAACTCTTGCCAGCCCCACTTGACCGGTGAATTTCAATAGCACAACCCTACCCAATAACCAAACTCCCCCAACCCGAATCATCTCTGGATCGCCCTTTGCCTCCATCGATGGATACCTTTTTCCCAGTGACGAGGCCGGAACTTCTCCAATTGATGGACGATGAGAACAACTTCAACCCAAAAGTGAAAGCGTCATCATTTTTGTTTGGCCGTTCATGGCAAGACTGCAATTTGAATGATTCCGATGAATGCAGTGAAATCTTAAGATTGCTTCCAATGGTGAAATTGATTGTTTCTCTCGTCCTCATTTCACTGCTCACCAGATTGTACTGTTTTCCCAGATAATGGGTATCACTAACGCTATGATATTGAATATTCACGTGGAGGGAATTGAGGTAGAGGGGCCTTGTAACAAGGTTGTGAACACGGAGATGAGGCAAGATCGTCGTCACAACAACAATCATAGATGACGGAGCAGGAGAAGGGGACGCAGACAACATCGCAGAATTTCGAGTCATGGTAGCTATCATGTTCAATGGCAGTAACTTGGGTCCCAGTGATTCAGAGGATCGGCCAAACGGAGAACCCAAAAAGGAAGACCTAAATGCCTCAAAATCACCAATCTGAGCAACTAACGGCATTGCATTTAGCAGAGAAAAATTTTGGTCAGAGAGGATACCTTAAGGAAGTCGAAAATGCAGCAACTGGTTTGGTAGGAGGAAACGTCGACGACAAAAATATAAAAACCATAGCAAGGAAATTCATCATTACCAAATCCTAGTTTTGACTGCTCCTCGATCCTTTCACATTTTTCTCCTTCATTTGCTTTGGCTTCATCGAATCGGACCTTGCTAATCATGTTTGCAGCAAAATTTTCATTTTCAGAGTATTTGGTTTCATCAGCATCATTTTCAGAGGATTTGCTCTTGTTTGAATCAACATCAGCCACATTTAGATAAGTGACCTCCTCTGTCTCAGCAACAACAACTATGAGAGTTAAAATCTCACTAGATTCTTTCTCGATTCTTTCATGTTTCTCTTCAGCTATTACGTTTTCGTAGGTATCAGTTTCTTGTTCAGACAAATTCTTTCTACCTCCATCTTCATCTTTCTCATTCGATTCATGTTGCTTCCATTGCTCCTCCTGTTGCTTCCATTGCTCTTGAAGATAATAAGCACAGTTAATGGTAGAGGAAAGGGTGGTTGGACCAAAAGACCATAGCACATCTCGAATCTTTGATTGAAGGCCGTAGATGAAGAATTTAATGGCAGTTAACTCATCGACTTAGGCGTAAGGTATGAGCACTTCAAATCGTTGTGCATACTCCTTCACTGTCGACACTTGGTTCAACTGATAGAGCTCCATAAGGGTTTTTATGGCAATGAGAGTATGGTGGAACGAATTTTCGCCAACCTCCGGGGACACCGATGACAACCCGAGGGTTGGCTCTGATACCTTTGTTAGCATTAGAACAGAAGAAGAGAGTAAAAGCCAAGAAATTACTAATTCATGATACACTTATTACAACCATCAAACCCTTATTTATAACCCTAATAAGCATATTTCCCAAACTAACCCTTTCATTGCTACTATTCCAACGTATCATGCTACTTCTTAGAAGTACAATTCAATTATTACTATGGAGAAAATCAAACCTATAAAGTAATTAGAATTGTCATACACTAAAAAGTAAATACAGCATGGATCTAATGACTCTATAATAGCCTAATAAGAAATTGTAAATGAAAGTATAGTCTGGTGTGTTTTCCACACTTTTTCAATTTACTCTTTCCTTTTTTTTTTGAGTTCCAAAGCCAAACAGATTTTCGTTAGACCCTATGTTTTGATGATAACAAAGCTTAAGAAAAAATTAGAAAGGTTTCAAAGGAGAAAACAAAGTTTAAGAAAGCTTTTTAAAACTCACAGAGGTCATATACTGTAAATATTAATTGATCACTCAAATGATGTGTTTTGGAAAGTAACTTATCACTGCAATGACAACTGGAAGAAAAAACATTGATCACTTGAGTGACTTTAACAAAAGGAACTCAGATCACTTGAGTGACGCTAGAAAATTTATCTTCACTTTCTACTACTATAAAATAACGATTTAGTGGCGCCCCTTCTATGGTCCTTCTTTAAAGAAGCGCCATAGAAAACTAGTTTTTTTTTTTGGCTAACCAACATTGGCCGGTGCTTTCACCAGAAAGCACTAGAGGAGGTAGCACTTCTTGGCTGGCGCTTGGTGTCCAAGGCCCATCTTTTTATTTTGTTTATGCCCGTAGCTATTTTTTTTTTTTTTTGGTCTTGGGTTTTATACGCATCATCCGGTGCTTGCTCCACCAAGAGTCGGAGGAGGCAAAAGCTTTATTTTTTAAAATTTTTTTTTATTTCTGCCCAGTAGCTATTTCTTTTTTATTTATTTGGGTTTTGGGAGCTTCCTCCAGTAAGTAGAAAAAAGTCATTCCTAAACATGGAGTAAAAAATAATTGTAGTAACTAGTAGGAGTCAAAATTAATTAAAAAACAAAGATTTTCTAAAGATTTAAAGGAAGAAAAAAAATTTAAGTCAAGTTCCTTGATTCATACCTCTAAAATCATGTGTCTTATTTATTTCAGCTAGATTTATAGTGAAACTATGATATTTCTAAATTATGATACATGTATCCTATTAATTTTTAAGCTTACAAATATAATTTTATTAGTTGTTACTTATTTAATTTACTCAATGTCTTTTATATTTAAGTTATTATTTAAAATTTTTTTAAAAAAATTCTGCTGAAAAGGCCTCTGCATATATCAATATGCCTCCAATGGCGCTTGCTCCAGCAAGTGCCATAGGAGGCATTTTTTTTTTGAATAACAAGGACCAGCCCTAAGTTGGGATGCAAAATACTAGTGACATGACGTGCACTGACACAATGCAATCGTAACCATAAATGTCAGCCTAAATTAGCCAACATTTGATTCAAACAAAAAGCTGGGGGTATGTGGAGAATTTCCAGCTCATTGTTCGCGTCTTGAGCTACTCTAGCTAGCATATCAGCACAACACAAAGCTTCCCTGTGAGAGTGATTAATCTGAATATCCCAATCTAAAAGCAACATTGCTCTAACTTCTTCAATGTCATCGGCCATAGGATGATTATGACCGTATTCCATCAATAGTAATTGAATCGCCTCCAAAGAGTCTGAGAACAGCTTTACCTTTCTGAACCCTTGGCTTCTACAAACCTCCAAGCTTTCTCTTGAATCCACATACCCATGCTCCCGTACTATCACGAAAAATGCCACCACATGCCGCTAGCTTCAGGTGATTTACCGAACCATCTACATCAACTCTAACATAGCCATCTGGTGGGTTGCACCACCGACCATCCTCTCTACTAGGTACCTGGAAAATCATATGCTTGAACTCCTTCTTGAAGAAGATAGTTACACCGGTGGATGATATGCTTGTGAGAATCACTATCCCCTTCAAATGCCTTCTTGCATCTATTCTTCCATAATAGCCAACACATCAACGTAAATACAAGGATCCATGCCCATCTCCGAAAAGATCTACCTCCTGGGGCATGCTTGAGATTCCATCTTAGCCAATCCTGCAAATTTCCATTAAAAAAACAGAATAATATATAAGGTTAGTTATGGAAAGCCACACAGTGTTTGCAATCTCACAATCTCTCAAAATATGTATCACTGATTCCTCACAGTTACACTCAAAAGGACACTCTAGACTATCAGTAAGACCACGTTTTGCTCTGAGTTGATTAGTAGGTAATCTCTCATGAAACAGTTGCCATATGAAGAATTTCACCCTCTCTTGAATCAGCCACCTATAAAGGTCCTTCTAGATAGGCTCCCTATTTTCCTCACTCTGATGCACAAGTATATTATAAGCAGACTTCACACTGAAGTTTCCATCTGAAGATCTTCTCCACCAAAATCGGTCTTCCCCTGTCTGTAAAGGAGGTTGCATTGATGCAATTTTCTGAACCACCCAGTTTGGCAAGAAACACTTCCACTTTTCTATGTCCCAGGTCCCTGCAGGTGTCACAAACTGGTGAACTGTAGCATCTGGGTCTACTAGTTGATGATTTCGGTCAACATAGTGTATAAGAGGGTAGTCCAATTGAGACCACAACTCCCACCAGGAATTTGTTGTTTGTCCATTACCCAACTTACTTCTTAATCCCTTTCTGAAAGTATCCCAAACACTCGATATCGCTTTCCATACCTCTGATTGGTTTCTTTTCCTTTCCACTCTTGGGATCTTCCCTTCACTGCAAGCATATTTGGCACGTAGACACTTCACCCAAAGAGTATTTGGTTTAGTTACCAACCCTCAACATAACTTCATAATGAATTTGGTAATACGGAATGGTTGATAGTACAGATTTGATAAGAACTGCTTTCTTTGCCATAATCAATAGTCTACCTTTCTAGCTTGATAGCTTCTTATCAATCTTCGATAGTAGCGGCCCAAAGATTACTTTGGTGGCCCTTTTATATAGTAGCGGCACACCTAAGTACTTTCCTAAATCTTGAGTAAGACCCACTCCCAGCAGTTGACTAAACTAGTTTGCTCGATGAAACTGGACATTTCTTGAGACATACACTTTGGATTTAGCCAAGTTGATTTTATGTCTCGAGACTATGCAGAAGAGATTCATAATATCCCTGACCTTTGTCACTTGCTCCAGCGACGCTTCACAAAATAGTATCAGGTCATCCGTAAAAAATAGATAAGAGAGTTGGGGACCTCTAGTGTTGAACCGTAATGGTTTCCATCTTCCTTCATCAACCTCCAGCTTGATCCATTGGCTCAATCTTTCCATACACAGGATAAACAGATACGAGCTCATGGGGTCACCCTGTTGAATACCTCTAGTTGGTAGGAAGGTATCCGACAAGGAACCATTCCAACATACCTTCATAGAAGCTGAGGATACACACTGCATTATCAAATTTATGAACCTCTCTGTTAACCCAAGGCTCTGAAGATTAAATTTCAGAAATCCCCAATCCAACCTGTCATAAGCCTTCTCCATATACACTTTAATTTCCAGGTAGCCTTTTCCGCTTCTTTTTGTTCTCATAGTATGTATTGCCTCCTATGCAAGTATGATATTATCACAACTCTGCCTTCTCGAGATAAAACTACATTGGTTTGGAAGAATCAACTGATCCATTACCCTCTTCAATCTATTTGTAATCACCTTACTCAAGATCTTGAAACTAACATTGCACAAGGAAATTGGCCTAAAATCCTGTACCTTAGTGGGGTTATCCACCTTAAGAATTAGGCATATATTAGTATGATTTATGCTTGCAATTTCCCCCGGGGCATTCTCCATTCTCCATATTAGATCACATATCTTGGTCCCTACCACTTCCCACTAAGAATGAAAGAAATAAGGTTGCAGCCCATCTGGTCCTGGAGCTTTAAACGCCCCCATTTCAAACGCAGCATTTTTTATCTCCACCGAGGAGATTTCTCTTTGTATGGATGCTAATTGTCCTTCTGATAGCATTAGAAAGCTAGTCGGCCAACTTAGAACTGGTACCACTCCTGGCTCCTTTGAATATAATTTTTTAAAATATTCCAATGCCATCCTCTTCAAATCCTCCTGATCAGTAATCCACTCTCCTTGTTCATTTTGTAGAGCATCAACATTTCTTCTCTTCTTTTTAATAATCACCGAGGAATGAAAAAACTTTGTGTTCCTATCCCCATACTATAACCACTTGCATCTGGATTTTTGGAACCATAGCAACTCTTCCTGATTAATTACTTTCACATACTCATGCCATAATTTCTTCTCTAACTTTTCCAACCCCGCATGTGTATATATCTGCCTGGTCTGATCAATTCCTTCAAGCCTCTTTAAAATCTTCCTTCTCTTCCTTGGAATATTTCCCACCACCTGTTGATTCCATTTAGTGGCCAAACTCTCGAACTGTTTGCAACCTTCTTCCCATGATTTGTTATGCCATGCCATATGAACCACATCCTTGAACTTATCTTCTAGACACCAAGCAGCCTGATATTTGAAATTTACTGTGGGATTGTTGCTAGCATTTGAATTCCCCTTCTGAATGACTATCACCCTGTGATCTGATTTGAATCTGAGCCCATGAACAACTTTGAAGTCTACATGAGTCATCTCCCACTCAATATTACAGAAAGCGCAGTCTAATCTCTCCTGGATCTCCCTATTTCCCATGTAAAACTTTCACCAACCACCGGTACCTCCATCAGCTCACAACATCTTAAACATTCCCTAAATTGAAGCATAGATCTTGTATTTGGGGCAACCCCCCCCCCCATTTTTATCTCTTAGGTCCAAGTAGGCATTGAAATCCCCTAGAACTAACCATGCCTCCTGTGTTATACCAACTAGAGTTTTAAGGCCAGACCACAATTCTTGTCTAAACATCATTCTTGGATCACCATAGACTAAGGTCACAAAACTCATTTCACCTGTGTTTTTTTCCGTTAACCGACAATGCAACAGTTGAGTATTTGAATAAATATAGTCAACCTCCACTTCCCAATCATTCCAAAGAAGCCAAATACCCCCAGCATATCTTGTAGCTTCTACCCGCAACCAATTATTAAATCCCAGATTATACATCATGTTATCAGCTTTAGCACCACTTATTCTGGTTTCTAGCAAACCCATAACATTTACTCTATATTTGTTCACAACATCCTTCAAAATACGTGGGAAAGATTTACTACCCGCCCCACGACAATTCCAAGATGCAACAATCATAAAGACAAATTAACTGATCGTCCCTGGAGGACTACAAGAGCTCGCTTATCCTGTGGCATGACCTCCTTTTACGGGCCTGCTCTGCCTTTAGACCCTTTTGACTTCACCCTCACAGTACCAGACTCAGCCCCTCTACCTGATTGAGCCGATACCTGAGCTTCCATGCTTGAACTCACCGCCTCTTCTTTATGAGTAGCGTTCACCTCATTCATTTCCCTCATCTCTTTCTGCAGGTTTCGGCCTTCCACCTCGTCCCTTCCACTCTGGGTAATACCAACCGAGTGCATTTCAGATTGGTTAGGTTGCTTGATTACTTTCACTTCTTTCTCTGTCAACTTTCCACTAACCACGCAATGGACTTGGTAGCCTTTATCCTTCACCGATCGATTCCCTTTTAGGACCTGTGCATTGTATTCTTCAACACTCTGCCCACTTTTACCCACCACAATTTGGGCTTGATTACCACTATTTTTGGGCTTCACGTTTTCTTTTCCTCTTGCCATATACACACTCTTTGAACTCATTTGGGCCTTCCTCTCCTGTATTCTCGTCGGGCCCACAAGCATATTATTCTTATTCACACCTTTAACTTCTTCCTCATAAACTATCAATTCACCGCCAGTCCCATCCAAAGCTTCCCCTTTCTCCCTTCTGCTACTTCTATTTTTCTCTGACAGCACTATACCGTCTTCACAGTCTCCACAATCTGCTAATGTCGAGAAACGTGAGGTCTGTAATCTTTTTTCCAATCTTATTTTCAAATTTTGAAAACTGATTACCTCCTTTCGCATGAAATCTGCTGATATCTGGCCTCGAAATCCGTGCTCTGTTTGACTTTCTGACTAGCATCCATGACCCAAAATTCTCTCCTTCCACCGGTAGAGCTTTCCCCATTGCGATCTCTGACGTTACTGTGGTTGCTGGTTTTAAGTTTGTGGCCGAATCCTCCCCATAATTCTGTTTCCATGGGCACACTTCCTTCATGTGGCCATACCTACCCAAAACAGATCATATCCAAGCCTTCATACTCAATATTAAAAATAGACTGTGCAATAATAACTCTGGGAATAAGTCTCTTTTGGAGATCAATTTCCATACAAATTCTAGAATATCTGCCATGCTCTACCTTTGTTCTCTCCTCATTGTCCCCAGCCAAGGTAAGCATATCAACTTTCAAGGTCTTCCCTATCATATCACCTACTCTGGTAATGTATTTTTTTTAGTACCATTGCAATGGGATGTTGGGTATTCTCACCTATGTGGCTATGCGTCCCAACGGGTTTTGAAACGGATCAAAGTGTAGCGACCATCTTTGAACCAGTACACTATGCCAAGCTACTACCCATGGTCCTTCAAAGAGTATCTTCTTGTAATGAACTCCCCAGTGTTCTGCATTCGTGAACCTCACCACAAAATAATTATTTGGTAGGTCCACTAACTCAAACTCACTAAATTTCCATATTCGACAAAGCATCTCTTTTAGCTTACGAATGTTTATCCTAGCTCCCAACACAGTGATTATTAAAGAGTTATTCCATTGTTGGCAGCTTTCATTATATTCCTCCTCAGTCAGTGGCATCGATGGATATACCTACATTAGCTTTTTCAATTCTTCAGACGGTTCAGGCATCTTCCATGTTTGGTCCAACAAATCCGAAATCAGGGGATCCTCTTCCATACACGATGACCCATGCAAGACTCCATTAAAATATTCTCCCTTAAAACCCATAAGAGAGTCCCTGTAGGAGAATGATTTAGTCTTAGATTCATGAATCTTCTCTGATTTGTCAGATTCAGACTCCTCTGCGTCGATCATCAGGTCAGACATCAACACATCTTCTTTGGCTTCCTTCTTCGATTTCTTTGGAACATTTATCAGATTAGGATCCTCCGGCGGCCTATCTGGAGGTGCCTTACGGACAGCGGTCTCTTCCATTAAGTAGTGAAACGGAACAAGTTTCAATAGAGAGAAAAAGCATACTCAAAGCAAAACTTTCGCAGCTTGCATAAGAGGCATATTGATATATGCCTCCAATGCACTTGCTCTACAACT
Source organism: Inga leiocalycina (assembly GCA_963242795.1). Taxonomy (NCBI): domain Eukaryota; kingdom Viridiplantae; phylum Streptophyta; class Magnoliopsida; order Fabales; family Fabaceae; genus Inga; species Inga leiocalycina. Next base: position 29,794,303 of record OY725325.1, on the reverse strand, counting down.
TTACTTTTTAAGGTTTTTAATTTTTTTCCTTAAATAATGAAGCTAATACCTTTTCAAGGCTTTCAATTTTTTTCCTTTAAATTGGGAAGCTATGGCTCTCTGTGTCAAAGTGTCATAGCTTATACCACTTGTATGACAAGATGCTATATAATTTTCACAGCCCACCATTTTCATTTTCATTTTCATCTTCCCGCTTTCCCTTTAGCTCTCTCATTTCCCAAAACTTTGTTGCAGTACAAAACTTCCTCTCCCACCTGCTTTTTCTTCTTCTTATCTCGGCTTCCTTCAAAAGCTCCCTAGCGTGTAAGTGCTTTTTTTTCAACATTTGGTTCATTTTTTAAAGTTAAAATCTGTCATGAATCTCACATGTATATATGCTCATAACTTTGTTTTCAGATATTTATTTAAAGCTTCAACTCTGTCTTCTTGAATTTCCTATACATTATAATAACTTTTTTTAATTTTTGAGCTTACCAATATAATAATACTTAGTTCAATCCTCTGTAGAAGTAACGTGTATGACTCAAGTTTAAGCAACTTAAATGCTAAAGTTCTTTTATGCTTGATACATAAAGACATAATATTACAAAAGATACGTGCTATGTTATTTTATTTTGTTGTGGATTATACTATAAATTTCTGTGGATTTTGAATTTTAAACGAAGATTTACATCAGAAAATAAAATAATTATAATTTTTTTTTAAAAAAAGACTTCTTGTGGCACTTCTCCAGGGAAGTGCCATTGGAACTTCCAATGGCACTTCCCTGAAGAGCTCCATAGGAAGTGCCAACTTCCTATGATGCTTTCTTGATAAAGCGTCATAGCTTTATATTTAAAAAAATTAAATAATCATGCCATGGCGCTTCCGTATATTCAAGAAGTACTGTAGCTTGTTTTAATGGCGCTGGAAGCTATGGCGCATCCCAAGCGCCATAGTATTCTGTGAATTAAGCGTCACAGCTTGTGTTTTTTGTAGTAATGTTCACACCACCATGGTGACTCATTTGGTGATTTTTTTTTGAAAAGGAGATCACTCGAATGATGTGTTCAAATTTCATCACCATCACATCACCATAGTGATATTTACTAATGACCAGTTTTCAGAAAAGTTTTAAAGTTAAGATTGCTCGAGTGATGTATTGAGATCACTCGAGTGACCACTGAAGTGATGTGCTGAGAATAACATCATTAGCATATCATCATAGTGAACTTGGTAGTGTTCAGGATAGTTGAAATTTTCTAAAGTGTAAAAATACTCGAGTGATGTGTTAAAAGTGCATCACTACCAGAATACTCCAGTGATGGCATATGGTGATCTGTGTCTTCAAAAACCAAAGGAAACAAGATCACTCGAGTGACCATTGGAGTGATAATGTCATCACTACCTCTTCACCAAACTGATGTTCCTATATGTTTTTCAAAGAAACAAGATCACTCGAGTGATCATATTTTGTGCATCACTACCACATTACTATAGTGACCCATCCAATGCTATGTATTGTTTTCAAAGGACTAAGTGAAGATCACTCAAGTAATCACTTAAGTGATGCTTTCCAGAAAATAGAGCATAGTCTTGAACTTTTTGAGGATCATTGGATTTCACTTGTAACTTGTTCCTTTTGATTCTAATTACTTTAACACTTTATTATATCAGTGATTAAGTCTTTTCTTGGTGTTCAAGTGAGGATTAATGCACAAAATGCAAAATACACTTTATGTGTTAGAAGCATTAAATGCACAAAGTTTTCTAACAACAAACATTCTCTTTACTCCAACGACTAATTCCTTAGACACAAAGAATGTTCAAAAACTCCAATGGTTAAAATCAAGACCAAGCACTCTAACGGATACTTTCAAGAAGCAGAGGTCATTAAATCACTCTACCTATAAATACCAAGAGCATTGCAGATGAGGCAACAACTCTCTGTGCAAAAATTTACTATTTCATTCATTGCTAAGTCTTGAGCTTTTAAGTTTGATTATGTAGTTCAGTGATTATTCATATGCTTTTAAGTCTTTCCTTTTCTGCATGCATTTAACAATAGTCAAACAAAGAAAAGAGGTATTTCTACAAATCCTAAGAAGCTTGGATACAGTCGGTGACTTTACAGTGTGACATTATTTCAAGTATCACACCATGTTAAAAGCAAGTATTAAGGTTGAATATGGTTCCTACATGCAACTCATTTCTCAAAAACCGCTATAGCCAATTTATCTTTGATTAGTTAATTTTTTCCTCTATTTGGGTGCTAAATATGTAAGGGTACTCATAATAGCAAGATCTTAACCATCATGGCTGCTTTGATCATTTCATCAGACAGAGGATGTTCAAGGTTGTTACGCTTCTGAAGCTTCAACAGAACATCAACTATATCTTCTACTTTCTCATAGGTTGCTTCTGTTTGTGCATCTCTGTCCTTGTAATCTCTTAATATGCTCCAAAGTATCCTGTCCAATTCTTGATGAACCTTCTCAACCTTAGACCTCAAACCTGTTAAAACTTGAAGAACTCCAATTGGTGGGTACAAATCATCCAGAGAGAACCCTCCTATTAACTTCAAAACTTCCTTCACATGTCCTATATAAGCTTCTTGATCTTTAGATTGCGCACCAAAAGCTATCCTAGCGGTCAATCCGTAGGCCATATAATTAATGTTCTTAGTAAGATTGATTACTGACCCTTCACTCACAGTTATTTCCTTGACAAGTTTTGAAACCTCTTCTTCACGAATGGGCCGAAAAGATTCCAGATGCTTCGGCATTAGGAGCTCAAATGTTGAAATCTTTATCATCTGCCTCCAATAGCTCCCATATGGAGAGAAGCTCATGCTCTTAGAGCCATAAGTGATGATATCTACAACAATAACATAAGGCCTATTTGCAAAGATGGTATCATGAGTTTTCATCACTTGTTAGGCCATTTCAGGAGAAGATACCTATTGCAGAATCAAGAGAGAGCATTCACACTAACTCATCAATTTAGTTTTAAAGCTCCAACAGCTTTACATATCAACAAGAACCAAACAAACAAATACTGATGGAAAAACTCTAAATCCTATATTGAAAACCATAACTAAGAAATTGAATCAATCAGAATCGAAATCTGGAAGAATACCACTATAGTCGAAAGTCCTCCAAGCTTTAGATGCATGAGAGGTCCATATTGCTTTGCCTATTTCGCTAGGGTTTGATGTGGCATACCTCCAATCTGGCGCATATTCGCCAGTATAGGTACCTTAGGCGGCGTTGGAGACAACTTTGATTTTGAATTTTTGGATTTTGATCTCCAAAATATGCAAACTATCATGAAAACGAAGAGTAATGGGATTGATAACTCAAGTTTTTGTCAAATCACTGATCTGGGATTTTGAAATTCAGGTGATATTTTTTTGAAATTTTTCCAAAATTATTTCAATTCCCTTAATTTAAATTTTTGAAAAAGAAAAAAAGAAATAACAACATTTAACAAATAATAATTATAACTTACTAAATGATAGCAACAACTAAGGCACTTACAATTAATCTTATAAAATTTTTTGTTTTTATATTGACAAATGTTAACAAGTTGTTTTCTTCCAATTTTACCAAATTGAACTCACCTTGTAATGTTGGTAACCTAGGTCGTCATAGCCTGAGTTTCCATGGTCTTAGAGGACCAAAATACGATTATGGTCCCCCCCATGTTAATAAGTTGTTGAATATTAATAGTAATAACAATTTAACAAATAATAACTTAGCAAATGATAATAACATTTATAAATCATTAATTCATCTTTCAATTATTTATTGTGGAACTTAATCATTCTGGTAGACATTGTAAGTATTTTGTTTAATCCTTCTCTCCTTTACAAGAAATGGTAAGTTTGAAACTTCATGAAATATAAATAATAAAAATAATGTGTAAAATGCAACACCCAAAATTTTATTCACCAAGAGTATGTTGTGATTATTTTATATATTCAATAAAATGGTGAATATTTAATGCCAAAGGAATTAAGTATTGAAAATTGAAAGGTGAATAGTGTTTTCAGTAAAATCACTTGTGAGGCAGTGAGTTTGTCATGCGGGTTTGGAAGACCAAACGATGAGCAAAAATTATGAAATTTTATAGGGTGAAATTGGACATCCCATGCTTTAATTTGATATATAGGTTATATGAATCATTTGAAGCTATATGCAAAAGATATGAATTTTTGAAGTTAGTCCCAAAAATCTGAAAAGTCTCTGAGCAGAGGTAGAAGAAATGAAATCTGGAAATGATATGCTTCTAGCTGGCTAAATTCCATATTTTTTTCTTGAAACTAGACTCAATAAGGGTTCCATAGCCTTTGGAATCACTTTGAAACAATGTCTACAAAATTAGTTATGATTTTTTAAAGTTATGGCAGAAAATATGCCAGAATTGGCATTATTCTGAAAATTGAAAATAAAATGTGTTAGAAATTGATTAATGGAATTAAAGATATATGCCAAGTGTCAGGATCATATGAGGAGGGGATTAAATTATAATGGATTTGTATGAGCACATGTAAAATTGCATTAAAATAATTCTACATGGACATAGTAGTTATGGTTAATGATGAAATGGTACACTACATTGAGTGTGACGTTGGATTAGCTGTACTACTTGAGTGCAAGCTTGGGTGCATAGTTGAGTGCGTGATTGGAGAAAAGTCATTTCACTACTTCAGTGCATGGTTGAGTGTCTGGTTGGTTTAGTTGAAAGAGGCAATTTGGTTATTGGAGCATATGAGAGGGGACAGTTTTGAGCCAACCAAATGGAGAGAAAAATTAGTTTCATGCTAAGGGAAGATAAATGGAGCCATCATGACATAAACTTGAAGGAGGAGAGGATTGTAACAAGTGTATGTCACGATAATAACCCTTGATGAAATCAAATGGTGTAAGATGAGGGGAGAAATTTTATGAAGGCTCCTCCTTCCTCTTTCCTTCATATATTTTGGCTAGCACAAGAGGAATAGAGAGAGAGAGAGAGAGATAGCTTGAAGAGTCTTGAAGTTCTAGAGAGAAGGAAAGAAAGCTTAAGGTATGTAGTAATTTCTTATGCCTTTTTCTTGTAATCTTGCTAAGAAAACCTTCTCTAAACCTTTTTCTTCATGGAATCCATAATCTTAAAGACACATCTTGAGCTCAAGGAGAGAGAGAAGAGGACACCTATAGAGAGAAAATCCAAGATCCCAAGAGGTAACTTCATAAATCTTAGATCTATACAAGTATGAAGTTGTGGTTGGTGAATGTTGTTGGATTTGGTGATTTTTGTCAAGTTTGTAAATTTGAAAAAGTCCTAACCCTAAGGGGTTATGCTGCCCAAATTTCTTTAAATCATGGTTAAGATGTGTTTAAATGAGTTAATAAAGGATTAGAAGTGGAAAAGTACAAGTTTTAGAAGCTAAAACACAAAAGAGCATTTTTCCATTTTTTTGACCAAGTTTCAGTCAGAATCAGAACTGGGGGTAGGAGCTGGATTTTCATGAAATAGATAGTTCCATTGGACTCAGTGGACAAAAATAGGTGGGGTTACAGCTAGCCACTTTTTTAGAAAAGGCCGAAAAAGCATAATTACGAAAACGCCACTAAAACCCTAAATCGGGTTGTCAAGGGTATTTTTGTAATTTAACAATGAATATGGTGATTCTGAGCCCTGAAATGGATTCCTTGGGTAAAAATAAGTTAGGATAATCCTAGTCAAAATTTTAGAAAAACATGCCATTGGGCCAGGTACGGGGGGCCCAGACCGAGATCTCATGGGCATTTTTGTAAAATTTCACCATAGACTAATATAACCACAAGAAATACTATGGAAGAGTCTAAAATAATACTTGGATAGATTATAAACTATTTCTTTTATATTTAATATTTTAGGATCGAATCGGAATCTGGAAGCGACACATTTTACGAGGCATACTAAAAAGGGATTGATAAGACCTTGAGGGAGGAACATTATCCTTCATACATCATGCCATAGTTATATGCTTATGTGGATGTTATTGTTTGTAAATGCACTTTATTAATCAATATGAATTGCCTAGAAAGGGGCAGTTAGTGTCAGAGGTGCACTTACACTAGGAGTTGGTGACAGACCAACCAGGTGTAGATAGTGGGGCTAGGCCCTATTCATGTATACATGATGATGATGTGTTACGATGATGTGTTTATATTGTTCATTAGTTGGTTCATACCTTGGCATATATCATATTTAATTTCCGTATTTTCTATGAACGATAGCATGTTTCTATTGAGATTCCTTAGAATCTTACCCTTTTTTTAAAATAAACATCTCAGCGGGTGCCAGTGGGATGAAAGGCAAAGGTACAGATACGGAGAAGTGATTTACACGTGTCTCAAGGCAAGGTCAAGGATGGTGGTTATAATTAGTTTATTCTTAAGATATTTTAGGAATCCTGTATATATTAGAATTTCCGTTATATTTCTGTATTTTTTTTACGAAGACTTTGGATTATAAAATAATACTATTATCATCATAACTATACTTTTCTATATACACATGGAATTCCGTCTTTTTTACTCTTCAATTATCAAAATGGAAACGAATATTGACATAATAACTTCAATCATTATAAGTTTCTTTTATAAGTGTCGTTTTCATGGGTTTGTCTCTTTGTCGTTGCTTCAGTTCTTCTCTGACCTGTATTTTTTCTGTGATCTGCTTCATCCTGTCCTTTTATTTGGGCCAACGTCCAAACCACCACTTTATTTGTTACTCCTTCCTTCGGTCTTAAATATAAGATTGTGCTCGTTTGGATTAGCGATTGAAATGCTTAAAAGCAACTTTTCAATCGTGATTTACGGTATATGAAGTAAGTATGTGAGAGGAGTTGTGTCTCGATTTTCATGAAAAGCAGCTTATAAGCAATATGATCGTTAAAACAAACAAGTAAGGAGCTAATTAAATTACTTAAGACTATTTATATTTTCATTTTTTTCCTCCAAACTAACTAGTTTGACTAATAAACTGATATATAATCTAAGGATATACAATATATGATGTGATTAAATAACTTATTTAGCTTCCTTAATCTTTTAGAGAAAAATCAACTTTTTCTTATATTTAAGATCAGATGGAATGTATTCAATAATAAAAATAGGAAAAACTAATTAATCAGTCCTCATTATACTTCACGCTTATCTTTAAGCAAGTCCACACACTTCAAAATAAAAATTCGTAAATAACTCCCAATAATTTCCTTTTTTATAAACATCACCCTGTAATTTCTACCGTTAACATATTAATATTATTATTGGTCTTTACAATTTAAATAAATTTTTATTTTTTCATGTAGTTTTAAACTGTGGTTTTCAGTCCTATAGTCGCATAAAAAAATTATAAGGACTAAAATTAAAGCAAAAAATCACATCAAAATTTTAGTTAAAAAAATAATATCAGAAAAGTTTCATAAATTGTCAAAGTTGACTTTTTCACTTGTCAATAATGACTCTTTCACTTGTCATTACCAAGCTATGATATTTTTCACTTGTCACTTTTTCACTTGTCAATGGTGTGATTTTTTCAAATTAAAACTCGTTAAAAGTATAGGAATCAAAATTAAAACTCAGTAAAAATAAAAGGAGTAATACCCAATTGCATAACCAAAATTATGAGGCTTTTTTTAATAACAAAAACTACAAATTTTACCTAAACTTCAATTTGCAAAAGTCAATTGAGATTAAAGTCACTCTTACAAACTCAGTCCAACATGGGGACACCTTGAGAAAAGGTGGTTTCATGGGTTTGGAGAAGCTAAGGCTATATCTATATAACTATCTATATAACTAATAATACTGTTCCACCAAAAACACTGTTAATAAGAAACTAACTGCTGAGATTTCTTATCCCATATGAAAACACTGTTCATAAGGAATGAAGGGTTCAGATCTGATGCATGTTCTCATCTTCCTTACATTACGTCATCTACTTCAAATATCGTGTCCCCACATCAAATATTAACGCGCCTTCCCATTCGAATTCAAATTTGAATGATGACGCCATTCAAGTGGAAAGTATCATATATAAGATGGACAGAAGCAGGGCAATTCATTAGACGCTGGCTCAATCATCCCAATCTCATCATTCTTTACTGCCATTAGTAGAGAAATGCAAGGAATAAACTCTCTCTTGAACTCTTCTTCTCAGATTCCTCCCTCTGACCTCCACCAGATCCAAAATTCTCAGATGCATTACTTCGACCCTTCTTCTTCCCGCGACGATTTCCTCAACCAAATCCTCTCCAACCTTCCATCTTCCTCTTGGCCGGACCTTAACCCCAAGCCCTTCTGGGACGATACTCCCCCACCGCCTTCCCACGCCGTGACCGAGAATGTTGCATTTCAATACGATGACCAAGCCAGCCTGGCTTCCAAGTTCTGAAACCACCAGATCAGTAGCGATAACGGTAACCCCTCAACCAAGTCAAACACAGCGGCTCTTATGCTCCAGGCTCAGCAGCAGCTTCTGATGTCCCGAGGTCTCGCCAGAGCCGGTGACTCAGGCCTCCTTCCGATGCCGTTGTCGTTGGGCGGCACCGGAGATGTTGACCACTCTAGAAACGACGTCGTGGATGGGTCATCATTCAAATCTCCTAATCCGGTGAGACTCGTGGTTTCAAAACATCAAGTACGCATATTGACAAATTAGTTTAAGATAGTGTATTTTTCACTGAATTTTGTGGAAGTTCTTTATAGGGTGGTGAGACTTCAGTTCAAGCCCTGTATAACGGATTCGCCGGTTCTCTGCATGGCGAAGGTCAAGTTCCGAATCAGACTCAGCAATTTCCTCATCCACAGGTTTTTTTCTCCTACCTCATTTTTTGCCCTCATTGAAATTGGCCGTGATATTGATATCCTCCCCTGTAATTTTTTTTTTACGCATTTTTTCATCTGCCCATGTACCCCAACTTGGTGTACTCTGTTTTACGCATTTGTGTGTTAACCTCCCCTGTATTTTTTTTTGGTTAATGATACGGGCGATCGTTGGACTGGGTTTCTGTACGTCTGGGGAGGAGGAGACTCATGTATATGCAGACTTCCAACTGATAGAGGGAACGAAGAAATGAGGGAACGAAGAAATGCATTTGGATTAATAAAATGATATTGATTTTTCCTGTTTAGATGATCCTGGCGGTTTGCATTTGTGACTTCAAATGTTTTTATTGATTGAACTCTGATAATTACTTGTCTGTAAATGGACAATGTTTTTATTCATTTTTTGACAATTTAGAGCTCATGGACATGGTTTTCTCAACCTTCTCAAAGAGAGGTTGGACTATGAGTGCTCTTGCAATTCACATAGTTTGATTATTACCAAATAATTTTATGAATGGCACAAAGGCTAAAAGGGATAGGTGGAACTTACTTGCTAACTAAAGTAAGGTCTTTCAACTTAAAAATTTACATGTGTTTTTATGCAGCTTTAGTTGCTCCTTGTACAAGAGATATCTCTTTTAACATATGTAAACTCTGCATATGAACTTGATATCTCCATATGAGATGGAATGGAAAATATGTCGCTGCCTTCTGCTTTGAAATTTCCTGGAACGATGATTTGAGGATCTGGGTATTGGTATTTTGACTCATTTCGTTGTATAATTGCAAGGTTGTATGTTCATAGTTTATAATATCTTACTCATTATAAATGTTAAGTTATTATAATCAGCTTTACTGTCATGCACGTTTTGTCCTTAGAATAAGGCATTAAATCATGAGAAATTGTAAACAAAATCCTTTTTTTGCTTTGAGGCAATTGCTAATCGTGAAAAAATATGAGCTAGCAAGACATGAACCAGAGGTTTCCATTACCAGGTATGGTTCGACTGCTATTGGAACATGTTTTTCTAATTTTTCTGGAGTTTTTTGTTATCAATGCTTCAGTTGGGAATTATATGTTGTTTTTCTAAATATTTCCATATTTCTGTTTTTCTTGATATTTAAATTTCTCTGGATTTATTGCCATTATGATTTTCAAACTACAATTTCTGTTTTTCAAGAAACTTGATCCATATTAGAAGATAAAAAATCTTTGCCTGCAATTGATATGGAAGAAAGGAAGATTGATCAATGTAACCTCAATATTTCCTACATTTAAATCAATACTTTGAATCTTGCTTTCTAATCTTTGAGGCCACATTTAAGATGAGATGAATATTGTGTTACTTTGTAATCATTTTACATGTTAAGTTATTATAATCAGCTTTACTGTCATACACGTTTTGTCCTTAGAATAAGACATTAAATCATGAGAAATTGTCAACAAAATCCTTTTTTGCTTTGTGAGGCAGTTGCTAATCGTGACAAAAGATGAGCTAGCAAGACATGAACCAGAGTTGAGGTTTCCATTACCAGGTATGATTTGGCTGCTATTGGAACATGTTTTCCTGATTTTTCTGGAGTTTTTGTTATCAATGCTTCAGTTGGGAATTATATGTTGTTTTTCTAGATATTGCCCATCTCTCAGTGTAGGGTATGCATGCTAACTGCCAAATTCCTATAAGGACAAAGTGAACACTGTTTTATATTCTAATTTTGAATTTTAAATTTTGAATTGAATCTAAAAGAAGACAAAGGAGCTGTTACTTTTATAAAGTAACACCATTGGAATTTTGGATTTAAATATTTTGAATTGAGGGGTGAGGAACATGTCTCTCGATATTTAAATCAATTTGATGTTTACTACTTTTTTGTTACCAATTTGCATTGACATGAACTTCTGATATGGTTACCTCAACTAGATGCTAATTGTAAATGAAGCCCTGTAAATTGTGAATTTGAGCTAGATATTGGATGTTCATCTTAAATCATCTCTCTCTGAATCTCACTCATTAAGTAAGTTCTTAAATGTGTTATTTTTTCCTATTAAGAAAGCTGTTGGTTTTATTTTCATTGTCTCATTTTCACTATCAAGATCAGATTTCCTGGCACTTGGATTTCAATAGCCTGTTGTCATTAGTTATGAACTTGTGAAGTAAATCACTATTTAAACTCACTTAGGTTAGTGCAGGAATTTCTGTTCATTTTGCATTCTATGTATAGCCTTAATGATTTATTAACTATTGTGCTCTGGCCAAATACTCTTTAATTTTTTTGACATCTTAAATTGCTTGTATCTTGCAATCTAGGAATCTATATTGAAAAGTTGTTACAAAATTGCTCTCTTCTTATCATAACAGATACTGTTCATTCGGCATAATTGTTGTCTTCTTGTCATCACTTATTCTATTGCCTTAGAATTGTTACAAATTTCAGGCACCATTGTTTAAAAAAACAATTAAAGAGACTTGATTTTTTTGAAGTAGTTTAACAATGAAAAAATGCAAAAGGCTATAAAACGTAACTTGATAATTGCAATGTAGCAGCTTTTGTTGTGCAGAAGTTGTCCATTGGAGAAGTTTGAGATGTAGTAAGGAGATGTGAGTAAGATTTTGTCATTGCTTTTCTATTGCATGTGATTCTCTTCTCCCAACCAATGCCATTTTGATGATATATTGTTTCAGCTTTTGACTGTGCCAGAATGATAGTACTTTTTTGTTTGCTTTATGGGTAAATGTGATAATATGCCTTTTTTGTGAAATATAGTTTCTGCTTTTAAAACATCATTCAATATTATACATCATCTGAATTAGGAAAGAATATCATTTTGAGTAAGGCTGCCATTTGCTTTTATTATTTTGTGGTTTTATGTATGGCTGTCATTGACAATGTATGATTTGACATGCACACTGTCCAATAAGTCTGCTTAGCATTCTTCTTTAATTGTTGCATGTTTAAGGAAAGATTGTGAATGTCACATAACTATGACAGATCTCCATGTCAAAATGTGCACAAGTCATAGTAGAGAAATCAATTGTTAATGTTGCTTCAGTAGCATTAAAGTTGGTATTAAGATATCGATAAGATAATTTATGAAATATCCTGTGTATGGTTATAGCCAAAAAAAATGATGACAAGGGAGGGTAAACTATTAGATAATTCATAAATGATTAACACAGATTAATTTATGTTACTTACATAGATTAATTAGTAATGTCTTGCAAGAATAAATGATTACTACTTTGGAGGAAAATGAACTGGTCACTCCATTAATCACTTCAGTTTTTCTTCTCTTTTTGTTCTGCAGGTAGGTGAAATGTCCAACCTAGAGATAGATCAGATGATGATACTGAATAGTCAAAACTTGGACATGTTCAATGAGCCAGAGCTTGATTTCTTCATGGTATGGCTTTCTCCAATTCCCTCCCTCTCCGTCTCTCTCTAAGGCCATTGAATAATGCTTAAGAGGATATATCTGACTGAGAAATAGATCTTGTATTAGAGTTCAGAGAATCCCATAACATTTTTTTGGTTAATTTCTTCAAGATTGATAGAAACCTCTCATGGAAACCCTAAATCATGTTCATGAAAATGACTGCTCTGATAAAAATGTGTATAATTTTTTGTTCCAACTCTATCACATGTCTGTCCTCAAGGCCTCACTCACCTTTATTATAAATGCTCACAAATAATTTAATCCGTCTACTGGTTCTTCTTCTAAATCAAAACATGACAAAACAAAACTTTTTTTTGTTGACATTGTCTTAATCAGCTATAAGCTGACAGAAATGGCATAATTAATCTTAGACCTGCATTAAGTTTTACCAGAAGTATTATTATCTCTGTATCACTAATGAAACTGTATTATATTATCTTCTTATATATGAATATTTCGAAGGAAGAATATTACATGGCATTGGGGAAGCTGAAAAAGGCAATGGAGGAACCACAACAAAAGGTGATGGCTTTCATAAACAACATGCATTCACAACTGAATGAGCTCAGTGTTAAGAACAACTTGCCTTCTCAACAACCACCTAATGATGATGCGTCTCATCCCACAATTTCTTCTCACTTCAATAATATTCTTAAAGATGATTGATTCTTCTTCTCTTTAGAATTAAAATTATTAGAGCTTCACTTTTATTCTCAGTGTGGCTGTTTTTAATGTGTATTATATTTTAAGAGGTGTGTTATACTGCTATTCATTATTTTTGAATGAATGAAAAAGTGCATTGACTGTTATCATTTTAATTGCAGCAGCATTAGACAAATGAGTATGGCCTAACCTATGACTTTTAGTGTGCTTTAAGAGTTTTTTTTTGGCCCATCTATAAACATGTAAAAAGTAATTGTTTAAATTGTGATAAGACCTTACAAACGGAAAAATGTTACATCAAAGGGTAACTGCAATGTAGTAGCTTTTGTTGTGTAGAAGCTGTCCATTTAAGAAGGTAGAGATATGGTAAGGAGAAGTGACTAAGATTCTGTCATTGCTTTTCATGTGCAATTGATTCTCTTCTCCCAACCATTGTCATTTTGATGAAATGTTGTTTTAGCATTTGACTGTGCCATAATGATAATAACTTCTTTTTTGTTCGCTTTATGGGTAGATGTGATGATATGCCTTTTTTGTGAAATATGGTATCCACTTTTAAAACATCATTTAATATTATATATCATCTGAATTAGGAAAGAACATCATTTTGAGTAAGGCTGGCGTTGACTATGTATGATCTCACATGCACAATGCCCAATAAGCTTGCTTAGGAAGCTACTTTAAATGTTGCATGTTTAAGGAAACATTGTGAATGTTGCATAAATATGACAATTATCCATGTCAAAACGTGCAGAAGTCATAATAGAGAAATCAATTGTTATTGTTGTTTCAGTAGCATTAAAGTTCGTATAAAAATATCCATGAAATAATTTATGAAATAGCCTGTGTATGGTTATAGTGGGAAAAAAAAAGATGACAAGGGAGGATAAACTATTAGATAATTCATAAATCATAAATTCGATGATAAGCGAGAATATTTTTAATGATAAAAGGCACTTAGATATTGTTTTTTGAAGAGTTTTCTTGAAGTCACTATATAATAATTTTTTAATGGAAGGGGCTAGAATTTTTTATTGATACAGTTTTATTTTTTATTTATTACTATTATAATGAAACAACCCTAAATGTAACAACTCGCGCACAACATGTAGGAACGCATAGTGATGCTTGTATCTAATTATACCAGAGTACAAAAAACTGGACCGGACAGGCCGGTTCGACCGGTTGAACCGGGAACCGATCCCTGATCCGGTCCGGTTGATCAGTAAACCGGTCAGAACCGGTTGGACCGGTCAGAACCGGTAAAACCAGTGGTCCAACCGGTTGACCCGGTTTCTTTCTTTCTTTTTTTTTTTTAAATTTTCCAAATTTTTATTTTGTGTTTTTTGATGGCAAAATGGAAAGTTGAAGACTAAAATGAAGAGAAAAATAGATAAAGAAAGAACAAATCTAAAAAAATGAAGAAAATAATGAAAAAAATTATTTAAAAAGATATAATAATTATAGGAAATGAAATATCTTTGCATAAGTATAGGTATTATAACTAATACTAATAGATTTTAAACATTTTTTTTCTAAAAATCTTTAGTTTTATTTATAGAAGTTTAAAAATATATTAATATATATTATTACTAATAAATTATAATATTTTAATATGACTGGTTATGGCCGGTTCAACTATCAGTTAGACTCCGGTTGACTCATTAACCCTTGAACCTGTGCTGTGACCGGTTCATTACCCGGTCTGATTTTTCATTCCTTGAATTATACTCTTCCACTTAAGCTGAGCCTCAAATAGTTTATTTTTTGTTTGAGGTTCATTTTAGTGTTCGCAATGGATATGTGGCTTGAAAATAATTTCATCATGCTTTGAGTTCTATGGTTCATGCAAGGGAAGAACTGTTGAAGAACAAAACCTTTTGTACTCATACCTTCTTCCTTTCTTCTGTGTCGTTGCAAAAGGGGTTTAAAATGTATTGGTTGTTTTCTTGATTACTAAAATCTACCAGTTGTATGAACATACTTCTGATTAAAATCTATCTTTAGATGAAATGACTCTATCTTCAGTATCTTTGATTATAATTAAGATTAAATGACTCCAAATTTATAAGCTTCATGAGCATAGGTGACTCCAAATAATGGAAAGGTTAAGTAAATCTATTTTTACCCTCCTATTATTTGAGGGAATGGTTTAATTCAATCTTAAATGATTATAATCAATTCCTTACGTTCAAAAAAAAAAATTATACTCAAACAATTAGAATCAATTTACACATGTTGTACATATTAGTCTTGACCTACGTAGGGTATATTTTGTTGCTCTATTGACTTTTTATGTCAATTGAGTAAGTCATATTAATTAATTATTTTCTCTCATAATTATATTGCTTTGAATGAAATATCTTCAACTTATGTTAGTGTGGTGCATTTATTTGAATAGAAATAAGTTTTTTCCTTAATAATATTCTCCCCGCGCAACGCGCGGGGGAGTAAATGCTAGTTGGTAGAAGAAACCACCATTGCTGACACCTTTGCAAGCTTCGGTTGCATGGGAGGCCTATATTTTTCTACAGTTTTCAGAATCTATGGGGGAGGGAGGCTATCGCTTATTGTTGTGTATGTTTCCTATGATTTCAAATAAGGATGAGCATTCGATTTTTTTGTTCGGTTTTCGATGAGAACTGAAATAATCAAAAACCGAATAGAGTCAATTGTGAACACTGAACCAAAACCGATTAATCAAATTAAACGAAATATTTTGGTTCAGTTATTAACTGAATTTTTTTATTTATTATTTACAAAATAAAATATATATATATATATATATATGATTAAATTTTATAGAAATCTTACTTTTTACCCTCAAGATTAGATCTAGTAGAAAACATATAAAATAAATCAAATGGATTTAAAATATCTATAGATTTTACCTAGTATAATTCAGAATCTGTACCTATTTAATTATTAAAAAATGCACTTATCAAATATTATTTATTAAGTATAAATATTATATATATATATATATTAGTTTTTCGGTTTTAACCAAATTATTTTCTTAATAACCAAACTGAAATCCTCAGAAAATAAAAACGGAATCTTTAACCAAACTGACAAAACCAAATTGAGTTGGGCTCGATTTTCAGTTCTAATTTGCTCACCCTTAATTGAAAGCTTCCATAGTCGAGACGTAAGTTCTGATTATGTTTTTGTGAATCTGTTGATTGCCGTTTGAAGATGATGAGATGAGAAAGGAGGTCGATTGAAGGCCTAAGGTCGGCCATCCTGGAGATTTGTCGGCCATCCTGGAGATTTGGACACTTTGGCTAATTTGATAAGGGAGTATTAATCTGAGTCCCTATAATTCATCAAGTTTTGAACAAAGTCCTTCTATTTTTTTTCTTCTTTTTATTGAATCCTTGTACTTGACACAGTTAAACGTTTCAATCCTTTCCGTTACATGCTCCAAACTTCCGTTAATGACAAGGAACTGCAATGCCCCTCGAGCCCCCGGGGGGCGATCACTGTGGTCCTCAGTCATTAATGGAAGTTCGGAGCATTTTCAATAAAAAGTCAAAAAAAAAAAAAAACAAAGAAGGGCCTGATTCAAAACTTGATGAAACTATAGGGCTCGAAAACTAGTTGTTCCATTTAAAAACTACTTTATAATCAATTAATTAAAAGAAGAATACTTTCGGATGCAAATAAGGGATTGATACAGCAAATAATAAAGGGATATAAATCAGTTGGCAGTTTAACTTAGTAGCTCCACCCTACCTCACTGGTTGGGTTTTACGCTTTTCGCCCACGATGAATAGAACTTTACCTTCATAAGCACTTTTCCTCCACTTAATGAGAAGAAAAATCAGGGGGGAAAGAACATGTGAGGAGAGAAAATGGAGATAAGAAAAAATGGAATAGAATAGCTTGAGAAATTGGTATAACGAAATGGTCACTAATAACACTATTAAAATTAATCATAGTACTTACATGATAAAATTCCCAACACAATGATCATGGAATGTATAAACAAAAGGGCCAATATGTCATTTACATCATAAGCATCGTGACAAAGGGGCTGTGTTCCTTACACACAAAAATTGCCAAAAATTACAAACATCATGACAGAAGGTATATGTTCTCTAAACAAAAAAGGCCAACATGTCGCCACATCAAAGATTTATATTCATTAAACCAACATAAAGCACCACACCATACCTATGCTTTTTCACTGAATCCCAGCATCAGCCATCAACTTGAGCAATTCCTGCAATCGCAAATGAGGTGGAACCCCAAAAAAAGTTCCTCTGTGTCTTTCTTCATTACACAAGAAGAAGTAACATTTAAATTGGTGCTCTTCAGTTACTCCAATTTCCTCAATTGCAGCCCACACTTTCTCTTCACTATAATGACAAGGCCTACTCTTTTTAAGTACTGAAAGACCATTTTCAACAATTTGAGCACGCTTCTCAGCAACTTCAGCATGGCTCTCTGCAATTTGAGCACGCTTCTCAGCAACTTCAGCATGCCTCTCTGCAATTTGAGCACGTCTCTCTGCAACTTCAGCACGCCTCTCGTCAATTTGAGCATGCCTCTTTGCAATAGCATTACCATCTCGAATGACTTCAACTAGTTCGTTTATTGCTGCCGTCATTTTTTCAAACTTTTCTCCTATAGATTCCATCATTGAAGCCTTGCGCTTTTGTCCTCTGGCTGATGCAGTCGTCACCATGCTCTCTGTTTCAGCATCATCATAGCTTGTATCAACTAGTGTTGACATCTCTCCCAACAAATAAATTGCATGTACAACATAATAAACAGCTTGTACAGCACACATTCGCCTACGCCACTCCCAATCTCCTAACATATGGTTCAAGTTCAAGCTAAGACCTTCATTTGCCACTTCAAAATTCATCAACTTTTTAACTTCAGACTCAAAATCCAACATTTCTCCCTCAAGATCCTTGATCAATCCTTCCTTATTATGGTTTCTCATCTATATAACATTCCAAAGCCATACAGCCAAACATTGGTACAAAGTTACAATGAATAATCAGAACAAAACCAAACAAATTATATCAGCTCAAATCATAATGTGATTCATGGCAAGAATTTTACAGAGACCCCACCCCTGTTTGCTTACCCCATTCGAAAACAATGCAACATTCTCAAAGGCATGGAATAAATATCTCAATCAGTCAATAACAAGATGATCATAAGGAAGAGAAAAAGAGTAATTAACGGGGTTCCGCCAAAAGCAAAGATTTGACTATTCATGGGAATCCATTTTCCCACCAATAATACGGATTAAAAGTTAAACTCTCATCCATTACACAATCGAGACCCCTCAGCTTCATTACTTCAGAAAGACCACTATACTGTACTTATCAAGATACCCACAAAAAAAAAAAAATTTAATTAAATAATAAAAAACAGTCCACACCCTAGCTGGTCTCAGTTTGAATGACCGAGGAACCAAGGAGGGTCCGAGGTAGGAAAATTTAATTGAAACAGGAATTTACAGAAATTCCACGAAACCCTTGGTGGATAAGTCAGACGATTCAACAGCAGTGGCTAATTTACTTTCAGTTGATTATATAGTTTTCTTTTTTGCTTTTGGATTTGAATCATGTTGATTATTTGATGCATAACAATCTATTTGTACACAGAAGACATAGACGGAAAGCGTTATTAAGAAGAGAAGCCGAGAATGAGAAAAAAAGATATAGAAGTGAACCTGAAGAAACTCAAATGGCGACTGAAGAGATTGTGCAAAGAAATAACGATCGGTGATGAAAATCGGAGGGAGATTCGAACGGCCTGATTCGAAGGTGGATTAGAGACGAGGATCAAGCGGCCTGATTCGAGCTTCGTGCCAAAAATCGACGGGGAAGAAGGAGAGCTTCGCGCGCGAGGTTCCCCAAATTATACTTGCAGAAAATTTCCTCCCGCCTCTTATCTCACATGTAAGCAGGAAAAAATTTTGGGAAAATTTCAAAACAATACAATGAAAAATTGAAAAAGATAAATTATTACTGCAAATTTTAAAAAATCTCATGTCAGAATTGAAGTAAAAATTTGGGATTTTCAATTTTAATTAAATTACCCTTAATTTAATTGTGAAACATGAAAGTGAAGTTATTAATGTAAAATCTGATATTATTAATATAGATGCAAATGTTGTTATTGGCCTCTAAAACTTATGCCCTCAAAATTATCTTTAGTTTTCGGGATATGAAGTTGTAAAATATGAAAGTAAAGTTGATAATGTAAAATATAATATTGTTAATATAGATACATATGTTGATTTTTACTTTTGAAACTTATGCTTTCAAAATTATCCCTGAGTTTTGGGATATGAAGCTGTAAAACATAAAAGTAAAGTCGTTAATGTAAAATTTAATGTTGTTAATATAGATACAAATATTGTTATTAACCCCTGAAACTTGTGACTGAACTAAGTCCATTTTAGTCATTTGGTCAAAATTAAAAATCACATATTCCTACTTCAGGTTTGACTTAGGATTTGATAAATTCGCAACACCAATTTATCTTTTCCTATTTTTAATTCTATTTTTCTGGAATTTTCCTAAAACATTTTATTTTTCTCCAATTTTCCTTTTTAATTTTCTTTTTTTGTTTTTGTGTGTGTACTCGATATCCTAGAGCACATTTTATACTCATCACCCATCTTCCCCATTAAATTGATTTTAAACGACCCAGATTTAACTTAGTTTTATTTTATTTAAATAAATTTTTATTTCATTATATGCATAATTAAAAATAAAGATAATCTTATACATATCACTTCTCATGGAAATGAATTGATCACTTAAAAATAACAAATAAAAATTTTAAATTTAAACTATTTACTATTTAAATCAAAATTTGAATGGTTGAAATCTCGTCACGGTGATGAGAAAGTAGGTACTCATCATTGTGATGAGTACGGAATGCAAACCTCCCGATATCATGGGCTTGACTCTTTTAACTCGAGGACTTCACAATGGCATACTAATTTTGATCAAGTCAAGTAGGACCCTTTCAGGTGGCAAGTTCTACCACCGAGTATTTAACACTGCTGCATTTCCAAATTTGAACTTAAAACCTCTGGTTAAGCTGAAACAACTCCCTAACTAGTTGATCCAAGTACGGGGTGGTCTTTTTAATTTTCTTTTTTCCCCTAATTTTCTCTCCATAAATTAAAAACAACTAAGATTAAAGAAAGAGTATAATATAATGGGTTAAGGTGCATTGAGCACCCCAAAATATTTTTCAAAGTGCAATTTTGACCCTGACTTATTTAAATAGGTGCAATTTCACCCAAAACTAACGGATTCATAAACGTCTGTTTTCCTCCTCCATCTTCCTCAATCCATCCGTCTCTCACCTTACCCTCTCCCTCTCTCTCTTCCCCTCTTTCTCTCTTCCTCCATCTGACATCTCCATTCATATCCATGGGCAGATCTTCTTCCTGCGAGAAAGAGTACACCAACTTAATCATCCAATTCAATTCGTCGAAGAAGTTGATGACAATGGAAACACATTCTTGAGTCCATTCATCAGCCTCTGCCGAAAGAGGATGATTCTGAGGACTTACATGACTCCCAAAAAAATTATCTAATTCCAGGTAGGATGATTCTCCAATCTATTGAGAATGAGTGGGCCCGCAAAAGTCATCCAATTAGAAAACATAGAATGAAACGGAAGAAAAGAAACTGAAAATGTAATCTTGTTGGGAAAAAAAAACAGTCCAGGCTTTCTTTTGCACTTTTGAGAAGTTCAGACTTTAGAGAAACAATCTTGTGCAGCAAACGAAGTTAATTCAAAGAGCATGAATATACAAGACTGAGAACAAAGCTCAAAAGATATACGGTGTAGCCGAGAATGGAGAGATCACAATCATCGGCGGCATAAACCAATTCCTCCTAAAATGATGCCAACGAAATAAATGGTAAAACATTTGCGGGAACAAACCATCAAATCTATTTTGAAACGGGGAAAAGATGAAGCGACTGATATACTTATGCGCGATTATCGGTGTGAAAGGAACAGCTACTGATTAGCGATGATCAAATCTAAGACTTATTTTTTTCCCCAGGTTGGTGTGGCGATGCTGATCCACGGAATCCTCCATGATCACAGAAAGTGAAGGCCGCCAATGCGAATGCTGGAGTCTGCCGCTCTACGGAGCAGCATCCAGATCTCGATGGCTATCGGGCGGCGCCGTCGATGCCGGATTGTTATGCTAATAGTAACAGGAACTCGACTCAAAACAATTTCATGATAGTGAAATCGAAGGGATGGTGAGAGAGGGACGGACAGAGGAAAATGAACGAAAATGGAGGAGGAAAACTGACGTTTCTAAATCCGTTAGTTTTGGGTGAAATTGCCCCCATTTAAATACATCATGGTCAAAATTGCACTCCAAAATATTTTAGAGTGCTGATTGCACCCTGAAAAATATTTCAAGGTACTCAACGCACCTTAGACCTAATATAATTTATTCTATTTTATTTTAATTTTTTTGTCAATATTTTATTTGAAGCTTTATTTACACAAACTTCATTTTTTTTCTTACTTTTAAAACAAAGTACTAGAATTTTTAAAAACTTAAAGGACAAATTTCAAAATAAAAAAATACCTTCAACATATCAAAATCAAAAATTAGTTTTGTTTGCTACAATAGTTTGAGTATTGACTATATTTAATTAGAAATTCACAACTCATTTTAGTAGAAAATCACTTATTTAGAATTTTTAATTTTTGAAAGTATTTTTTAGAAAATTTCTCAAAATTAAAAGTTACATACTAACGATTTTTCTCTCTGTTTTTAAGATTTCATTTTCATTCATATAATTAATTATTAATAAACCGCTAAATAACATATTTTAAACAAAATTATACCTTTATAACATAAATTTTGTTTGTCATTTAAGTTGTCAAAACTTTTAACGCATATATTTTAAAATTTTGTATCATATTTTAAATTTATTAATTATGTGAACTTGTTTATTAGTAGCTT
This sequence comes from Inga leiocalycina, assembly GCA_963242795.1. Lineage (NCBI taxonomy): Eukaryota > Viridiplantae > Streptophyta > Magnoliopsida > Fabales > Fabaceae > Inga > Inga leiocalycina. The sequence goes on along the minus strand of OY725325.1, from coordinate 29,772,378 downwards.
TTAAAAGTTTAAATATATAAGGTGGCTAGGATAGTATCATAAACACATAAGAAGTGGGCAAACAAAAAATTTAATAAACTAGTTTATAAAAAACCTAAGAATAAATGTGCAAATCTACCCATAAACATTTTTTCAAAGAGTTATTAACAAAATAAATATTTTTGTGTGTGCAAAAATACCCATAAACATTAAAAAATAAATCATTAGTGCTAATTCTGATAACTTGGGCTAATAGTGGCATTTTTTTGTTTTTGGTTTATTTGGGTCCCCACCTATTATTTTAAAATGATTATTTTAAAAAAACCCTCACTCTCTTTCATCGATCACCTCTCCTTGCCCTCCACGAATTTGGTTTTAGTTCGTTGCCATGCGGTCCGCTGTCATCTTTTTCTCTCAAAACTACACTGTTTTGGTGTAGTTGTTTTGGTGTAGTTTTGGGGGTAAAATGGTGGAGTTGATTTTTTTTTAAATGATGTCTAGTATTTTGAAATATTTTTTTTGACATATTTAGTATTTTAAAATATTTTTTAAGTAACATGCAGTATCCTAAAATAATTTTTAGTGCTTTTATCCCCTTAAAATATTTTTTAGTTGTACCCAATGTGTTAGGATACTGATTGCAATTTAACCCTTAATGTATTTTTTTAACTCCAAAAATCACTTTAAAATATTATATGCTACTGAAAAAATATTTTAGGTATCCTAAGTTTTGATTGCTCTTTACTACTAAGAAAAATGTATTAATAGTAAAATTGTAGTCAATATCCTAAAACACCAAGTACAACCGAAAAAATATTTTAAGGGGTTTGAAACACCAAAAAAATACTTTAAAGTAATTTTTGGAGCTGAAAAAATACATTAAAGATAAAATTGCAATCAGTCTGCTAACATATTGGGTACAATTGAAAAAATATTTTAAGGAGTTAAAAGCACTAAAAATTATTTTAAGATACTGCATGTTACTTAAAAAATATTCTAAGACACTAGATACGTCCAGAAAAATACTTCGAAATATTAAACACCATTTTAAAAAAGATAAATAAATGCCACCATTTTACCCCAAAAACTACACCAAAACGGTGTAGTTTTAGGAGAAAAGGATTGGAGCATATCGAAGCCAAATCCGCCCTCTACCGCCTTCCTTGCTCCGTTGTACTTCCTCCTTCTCTCCTCTGTTTCCTCATACGAAATGGTGACGATGGGCAACATTTGGCGCCCTTATTTTTCTAGCAAAGAATGCATTTTTTTCATCTTTAAACTTTAAAAGAGATTATCAGTGTTGAGCGACGAGTCCTTCATCAGCAGCAAACCCAGATGATCTCTGAAACCTCAAACTCTGCAGGAAGGTAAAAAGAGAGAAGGAATTATGTATTTGTCTTCTCCACCCATCATTAGCATAGGAACACCTCTCTTCACTGGGCTCACATAATTTGGCCAGTGTAAGTCTTACCCAAGACTCCTTCAACAAAATCTCTTGAATCTGAATTGTGTCTAATGAGCAAAAGCATCATCTTCAGGCAACTGATAATTGTGCACTCTGTTTTCTTCTTTTCCAATGGGTCTTACCTTAATGTCCATCTCTAACAAGCCTCAAACTTTCACTCCCACACTATTGGTTTCATCTATTCTTTCCACTTCCACTTCTCTCTCTTCACTGTTTGTCTTCCATTCAGCATCATCACCAGTAGGAATGCTCACTATTTCCTGATCCCACTGTACCATCAAAGAGCTGACATTATCTTCCCATTGAGATACTCTATTTGCTGACACAACGAGAGTGTGTGTCAAACATGAGAAAAATGGCTTGGACCCATGTGTAGTCACAAGTCCTTCCCTGGGTTCTAGAGCCGATGAAATGGGCATTGATATGGAGATTGTCATCGGAGACGATGGCAAAGTTGCCACCTTTGGCTCCGTGGAAGTAGAACATGACACCATCATTGTTAACAAGGGAGAGGAGGAGGAGGTACAGAGGAGCGAGGAAGGCCGTGGAAGGGAAGGAGGGGGTGAGAGAGAGTGTGACTTTTTTTTTGGAAAATCCCTGGGAAAGAATTTTAAAAATTCAAAAAGACAAAAAGATGTTTCGAATATTCATAATCCTATAGAGATGTTAAATTTAATTTATCTTTTTTGAAATTAAAAGGAAATAACCAAATTGCCCTTACATATTTTTTTTCAAAAAATATTACTCCCACCGGCTAACAGAGTGCTAGAATATTTCGTCAGGAATTAATATTCCCAAAGTGGATGGGGTAGGGTTTGAACCCCCACCACTTGGTTTGCCTAAAAAGTTGGTGGCCATTGGGCCACTAATGATGTAAGGGCCTTACACAGGTAGCTGGTCGGGCCCATATAGGTCCCCGATAGGAATTATCCCCTCCTCTGCACCACACAGATGCTTGGGGATTTATTCGCCTCCCCAAGGGATCGAACACACTACCTGAGGATAAGTAGTGTGCCATGACCCACTTGGTAACCACTTGCACCACAAAATGTAACACCTTGAATTTCGGTCACCATAATTCTTTATATCTAAGTGAATAAAATGGTGAATTAAAGAGCACAAGGAGTGACAAAACAAGACAATTAGAGGTCACACACAACACTATTATGTGGAAACACAAGTTGTACAAGTTGAGGGTTGCTACCATTTTGGAGCTATATGTAAATAGTTCTGAATTTTTGAAATTTACCAGGTGAAATTGAAAAGTTTCTGGAAGAGCGTCCAAAGATTGAAATCTGAGAGTTGTGAGCTTCCACCTGGCTAACAACTATATTTTTCCTTAAAATTAGACTCAATAACGGTTATATAACCTTTACAATCACTCCAATTTGATGTCTACAAATTTATTTATGATTTTTCAAATTTTGGGTAGAAAATCTGCCATAATTTGCTTAAATCCGAAATTTGGGAAATGACATAATTATGCAATTATGACATTAGCATAATATTAAAACACCATCCTCCTCCTTTCATTAGCCATTTCCGATGCTCTTGGCAGCAAAAATAGAGAGAGAGAGAGAGAGAGAGAGAGTTGAGAGGATTCTAGAGAGAGAAGGAGAAGAAATTCACAAGGTAGGTTGATTTCTTCGGTAAATTCGTTCCTAACGTATATAACCCTTCTCCTAAACTTCTTCTCTATGTAATTTAAGGTTTATGAAGCTCAAATTATGCTATCTAAGAGGCTAGGGTTTTCGGCCACATCAGAGGAAAGCCTGAGGAAGCAAAAGGTAACTTTCTAACCTTCAAATATTGATTGGTCTAACTGTTGTAAGTAGTTTAATCAGTGAAATTTTGTCGGATTGGCTTTGACTTTAAATTTGGGAAATGAGGTGGCCTAGGCGTTATGCTGCAAAAATTGAGTCTAAATAGTGGTTTTAACGTAATTAAATAGTTAATAAAGTAGTTAAAAGTAGAAAGGAGCAAGTTTGCAAAGTCAGAATTGAAAAACCACAATTTTTCCTTGAGAATTTCATATTTTAGCCAATGTTGTTTGGAGGGTTTAGGTCTGGATTTTTTATGTTCTGATAATTCCATTGAGTTCAGGAGGAAAAATTAGGTGGGGTTACAGTTGATCACTTTTTCAGAAAATCCTGCAAAAATATAATTACGAAAATGCCCCTAAAATTCTAAAATAGGGATTGCTAAGGACATTCTGGTCTTTTGGCAGTGAATTTGGTAATTTTGAATTTGGAAATGGATTCTTTAAGTAAAAATGTGTCAGAATAGCCTAGGTCAAAATTTTGGAAAAAATACGATCGGACCAGGCACGGCAAGGCCGGGCTGGGTCCCTAGGGAAATTTCGGTAAATTTTCACAATAGACTTATATGACTACTATAAATACTATGGAAGTGCCTAAAATAGTACATGAATGAGTTTTAACCTAATTTTTGTACATTTGACATTTTAAAACCAAGTTGAGAGCCCGAGGGGTTGGCCCACATTACGAGGCACAAGTTTTGAGGTGAAAAAGGTTTAAGGTAGGGGACTTACCTTATTTGCATGTATTTGATATCTTTGCTTGTGTAGTGATATATGTGATTGCTTTACTTGATTGTGTAGAGCATATTTAAATAAATGAGCTCTGTTTCTGTTTTTGCTGTGGCCATAGTCCTGTTGCATGAAACATTGAGCATGCATAAATGTCATTATGGGGCATACATCTAGTTAAAGCTAACATGTCATGCATATAGTAACTATCATGCATACATTACGGTATCTTCTTCCTACTGAGATTCTCTCGAATCTCACTCTCCCCTACCAACAATGTAAATAGGTGAAGACAAAAGGTATGCTGAGAACAAAGAAGAGAACTGTACAAGGGGAATGCAGTGGTGAAACAAAGGCGGGAAAGTGTCTGTGTTTCATTGAAATGGGTTTTGACGCCCTAGCAGCCCAGTGCGGCTACATTGATTATAATTATCATATACAATCCTGACAGGGAATTTCTGTAATTATGTACTTTTATCAGTCTATTAATGTTATTCCTGTGTTGCCCACCAAACTGTACATCATTTTCTGCAAATTTTCTAAAAAATGTGAAAATAAAATGAAGGTGTGACAAATGACTTTCAAAATATTATATTTAAACAAATATATATGTCAGTGTGTATATGTATATATATTAACTTTTGATATTTAACCAAGCCTTTTTACAATTTTTGTTAAGGAATTCACAACATTTCATTATGTTTTAACAACTTTCATTTATGAAGTAAAAAGTTCACACCTTCAGGTCATTTATTCACAAGTTTTGTTAAGAAATTCATGACATTTCATTAGGTTTTAACAACTTTCATTTTCTCCAAAAAAAATCACACTATCAGGTCATTCACAAGTTTTGTTAAGAAATTCATAATATTTTATTAAGTTTTAACAACTTTAGTTTTCCCAAAAAAATTAATACTATTAGGTTATTCACAAGTTTTGTTATGGAATTCACAACATTTCATTAGGATTTAACAACTTGTGTTTTCTAGAAAAAAATAATCAAACTACCGATTCATTCACGAGTTTTGTTAGGGAATTCATGACATTTCATTAGGCTTTAAGAATTTTCGTTTTCCCATAAAAAAATTCACAAGTTGTTAAAACCAGATTAAATATAGTGAATTCCTTAACAAAACTTGTGGATGACCTGATAGTGTGAATTTTTTTCAGAGAAAACAAAGGTTGTTAAAACCTAATGAATTGTCGTGAATTCCTTAATAAAACTTGGGAAAGGGCTTGGGTTAAAAATCAAGTTAACATATATATTCCTTAATATAAATGCTTGGTGGCCCAATAGCCACCAAGCATTTAGGCAAACCAAGTATTGGGAGTTTGAACCCCACCCCCACCACTTTGGAAATATTAATTTCAAATGGAATATTCCACACCAAAGCTCCGGTGGCTGGTCGCCCGCAGCCAGATCTCTTGTGGTGGCAGCCAGTAGGGGTAATTTTTTTAAAAAAATATATTAGGGAAATTTGGTCATTTCTTTTTAATTTCAAAAAAGACAAATTGAGCTTAACATCTCTCTAGGATTATGAATATTCGAAACAACTCTTTGTCTTTTAGGATTTTTAATGTTCTTTATTAGGAATTTTTCCTTTTTTTTAAATAATCATTTTAAAACAATAGGTGAGACCCATATAAATCGAAAAATAACATTGTTATCAAGTTAACGGAATTGACATTATTGGTCTACTTTTTAATATTCATGGGTATTTTTACATCAAAAAAATGTTTACTGTACTAGTAGCTCTTCGAGAAAATGTTTATGGGTAGATTTGCACATTTACCCAAAACCTACACTACTACAGACAACACTTTTAATCTCTATTTTTTAGCCCTGTTAACATCTGAAAATGGGGGGACACTTATGCCGAGGTCGTAGTAAAGTAAGGATATGACGTCCGTTACAAGGAAGATACTTTAGGCGTCTCCTTTTCTTTGTGGACATTGAAAGGTGTTTTTTTTTTTTTTCACTGCTCAGTAAATAAACACTACAAAAACAGGATCAAAGAATTAATCATAAACCACAATGTCCTTACAAATAGTAAGGAAACATCTAGCACTAACTAATACTATGTACAATACCCACCACAAAGTGTCAAGAAGTTGTCTACTACACAACTAATAACTAATATAAAGTAAACTTTACTGATCTATGTGTTAAAGAAGATGTCTAGCCAAAATATCTGATCAAATTAATGTTTTCATATAAGTAGGTAGCTTCATCATCAAAAATCTGCAAATAAATCAAGTGAATGAATAAATTAACAATTCAATTACAACACAAAAAATATTGTTATTTGAGAATAAAGAAGCGAATATCTGTTGAAAATTGGTTGTAATTATGCTCTGAATGAAGTTATACATATAAAGTATAACATAGTATCCGCATTCAAAGCTGTCTGGTTGTCAAAGGCACTATAAATAAAAAAGCAAATGGTTAAAATCAATAAAGACATATCTAAAACGATCATCAATAAAAGAATTTGAATTGAAACTACTTACTTTCGGATAAAACCACTTCGGGTCTCTAATAATTTTACCCTCACATGACCTGCCAAGTATTCTATATGTCTGGGTCGCACTATCATTAAAATGGAAATCAACACAAATTAGAACAATTCATTTAAGTCAAGAATCAATGAAATACAAACAAAATAACTTATGTGTTGAAGACGGATTTTATTTCTTTGTTTGGCTTTTTACCCAAGGAATCAAACCAATAGACGATGTTGAGGTGAGGACAAACAACATACAGGCTCCAATGGTAACTATAATAATATATACAGATTAAAATGAAGTTAAATGACAAAGCAATTATTTATTAAACATCTTCAATAGACAAAATTAAATACATAACCTTAAACAATTGGTGCTAGATAACAACGAAACTTGATTTGTGCTATTGCATAGCCCACATAGCTTATCCTTGCTTCCAAAGTATTAGTATCCCTTATCGTATTTTGCAGGACATAAAAATCCATATAAATCATGTATTTCCATGTCGATGCATAAGTAGTTGAAGGAGTTATAATAAAATTAAAATGATAAGTGAATTATTGAATGTATAAAACCAAAAAACCACATCATTAATTGAAGGGAAAAAATGAGGTAGAAAAAACTTACCGAATTGAAATTTTAACCCATCGTACATCTATCTCCTCCAACTTAATGAACTCCTTGAGATCTTTCCTATCAATCGTAAAGGGATACTCCAATGTTAGGCCCACAATCCCTGGAGGCATATGTAAGTTGATCTAGCAAATGCCTTTGTGGAGCTGTTGTAGTCATGCCAAGAAGGGCCATTTTCCTACATCTTGCTCTTCTTATTAGAACATAAAAAACAAATTATTAGTAGGATGCTAACAGATCTCAAGTAATAGTAAGGTAGTTCCTACCATTAGAGGTGTTGTCGCTGTGCCAATAAGATTTTGAGGCTAAAGGATGAAAGATCTTATCGCCTGACCTAGCGTAGCAACCTCTTCATCAAGAACAGGGACAGTTGCACCTTCTTCCCCCTCTCAAACACATGTCATAGTCACCCTACGTAAATGTTGTGGAATTTGCTTATAATGGTGGATGGTAACTTCTTTGTGAACAAGAGCATTAACAACAACACGCGGTAGTGGGACATCCAAATAAAGGATGGAAGGTTCTCCCCACCTTGGAGTGGGAGAAGGGTCGCCAAGTGGTTTCTCCAACGGGTTATAACTTCCTTTGGTGCTGGGGAAGGCCAGGGATTCCTAGGTTTTATGCTCGTCACTTGCCATCTTTGATTCAACCATATATTTCATTTCATGACGTAGCTCTAGCAACGACTCTTCTCGGAGTTTGACCTCGAGCTTTTATTCGACTTTCTCATGAATCTTGGCTGCCAGCTCCTTATGGGTTCTTGTGACAAATAATGTGAGGCTTGTCTAAAATACTTCACGATACCAACTCCCCTTGGCTTACCTCAAACACAAATGGGGTGATCAAACCTTTCTAATCGCTGTTGACAAGATGTCCACCCATCCACTTGGAGTGAACGAACCTTACCTACTTTGATCTTTAGGTTCATCCTATTGCATACATTTTAAATGTTATGAAAATTAAACATTCCCAATATGGAAAAGTTTTAAAATTAAATACTTATGCTTTAACTACTTACAATCCTCGCAGAAACCTTAGCAATAGCCGAATTTACAAACTTCCCACCCTTAATCCTCCCTACTTTCCATTTTTTGTGATGCAAAGGAAGAGCTAGGGCCTGGACAACAACGCTAAGATCTAATTTGGCTGCTTCCTTCATTTTCTTCAACTCTTCTTCCATCATCCTACGCTCAAGCTTTTGATAACCACCACGAGACATGTAATGCTGATATTTATTTTCTGCTTGCCTCTCTATATTTGCTGCACTTACTTCTTGTGAAAAGAAAATAATGAAAACTAAGTCAATGATGTTAAGCATATTCAAATAAAAAGTTCTATACTACGATAAAAGAAAATTTACCAAAAATTGAGGATCTCTCTATGATGTCACAAACAACCTCTAGTCCTCTGGAGACAAATATGAATCATCTCTACATAGATCCTAACCCTTCCTTGCCTATCGAATTTACCTTCGTGTAAGCTTGTTCTTGAAATCTTTCCATCGCACCTCCCCCATCCAATGCTTGTACATCACCCTGGTGTCTGGGACATCGAATGTTTGCTGCAAGGTAAAAAATAAGATAATTATATTTGAAGTAATAGGAATAAAGCTATAAATGCATATGTATCGAAATTTATATACCAAAATTTGTTGCCAAATCATGTCTTTCGTTTTTTAGGGAACCAACTTCCAATTGTCATAGATAATGCGAACTTTGCTTCAACCTATATAGCCTAAATAGCTAATGAAATGGTCTTCCTTAGGACCAAATGGATTCATATTGGCATTGAAGTCCACATGCAGCCTTTCCTGTTGATGTTGATGACGTGCAACCAATGCTCCTATCTTTGTGCTGCCTATAACCCTTCTTGCAATGAGTTCATCTCTCGCCATTTCATCATCCCTATTACTTTATGAATCACTAGAATTGTCCACATTCCTGTTAACAAAAAATTATTGTCAGATAGGTAAATAAATTGTAATTAAATTAATAAACTAACCAGGATTAAAATAAAAAGCACACAATACTATTTTCTAATTAAGGTCTTACTTTATATTGCTTCTCATATTCCTTCACAATGATCATTTCTTACAGGATATTCTTCATCATTTACTAATTTTACTTCACTTGTTCTAGGTGGATTTGTTGTGAAAGGTGGTGTGTCGTCAAGGTTGAAAGTTGGATCATCATACTTCTATTTTTTACTTTGAAGTACAATGAACATTTTTTTATTTACAGGATCTGTGACATAAAACACTTGTTTCACCTGGCTTGCTAGAACAAAGGTCTCATCTCTATAACCAACTCTTCGAAGATCAACTGAAACAAATCCAAATTGTTGACCTATTACCACAAATTGCTAACCCACTTACATTTAAATAAAGCAACTTTGAACTTGTTGTAGGTAATATGCCATATTTCTTCTATAACTCTATAATAGTTCATAGATGCTAATATGGGGTTTTTGTCTTTCGAATTGGAAAAGTGCATAGCTTCAACTTCTACCATCACCCTACTATTTTGCATGGTACTTATGTCATGTTGGTCTTTTGTGTAGAAAGAATACACGTTTATATCATAACCGGTCTAAGTAATGACCTGAAATAAAGGCCCTAAAGCTAGCCACTCGATTTCATCAGACACACTAGTCTCATGCGAAACCTTTTCCGTAAACCACTCTATGAATGTATTGTTTTGCTCAATAAATATTTGCATGTCATTCTTCTTTGGATTCATATTCTTCAAACTCTTTTTGTGTTCATCTATGTATGGTTGAACTTCTTCTATATTATTTAGGATATACAAGTGTGCTTGCAACAACTCTTCACGAGGCATATTCTTCGCTTTCAGTCCTCATGTTCCCTTGCTTCTCCCCTCTTCAAGCCAGGATTGTTCCTTCTTCCCTGATAGATAATCTTTGCAAAACTCCATAGCCTTTTCAACTGCATATCTTTCAACTATTAAGGCTTTAGGTAAATATGAATTTTTAGAATACTTTTTTAAGATCTTCATGTGTCGCTCGAAAGGGTACATCCACCTCATGTAAACTGGACCACACAGCCTTACCTCCCTTACTAAATGAACTATCAAATATACCATTATATCAAGAAATGTAGGAGGAAAATGCATCTCTAGTTGGGACAAAATAATATAACCCTCATTTTTCAGTTCATCCAACTTTTCAGTGTCAATGACTTTGTTATAGATAGCATTAAAGAAAACACACAGTCTTGTTATAATGGTTCACACTTCATCTTTCTTAATGCCTAAAATAGCTACTGGTAATAGTTGTTGCATCAACACTTGATAATCATGAAACTTTATTCCTAGTAACTTCAAACCTCTATTGAGACACACCTTCCCACATTAGAAGAATACCCTTATGGCACCTTCATTTCATGCAAACACCTACACAAACTTCTTTTCTTCACTTTTGATAATGTATGCGCTGCTGGCTCCATGTATGCCCTCCTACCATCATCTCTTAATTGTTGGTGTAACCGTTCTCTTATTCTCATATCAACAAGGTCTAGTCTTGCACTAATTCCATCCTTAGTCTTCCTTGGTATGTGCAAAAGTGTAACCCCCTTCACGATTAAGGCCGAGATTTAGTTCATAAACACGTAATTAATGTAGAATTAGAGACCATGGATGATTTGGGACTTATACAAAATAAAATTTCCCAAAATCAGGGTTTACAAAAACCTATTCACAATGGTCTCATATTCACAATACAAAACAATAATGGCCTGCACAGGTGGGTTCTATTTACAAATATCAGAGTGCAAAGTAAATTCCCGACTCACTTGGGTTACATTCATTAATAAGGGTTTTCAAAAGGCACAAAGCCCACAATTCATTACCCTTAACTTGGGGATTACACAAAACTATACCACCAATCCCAATATATACAATTGTTTCCCAAAAACATCCAAATGATATACATGATAACCAATAACCCAAAATATACTTCTAAACCGGAGCTCTATAAGCTCTTCGTCACATACTTTCCCTTTGATCCTTCTGCCCTGTCTAAAACATAGTTCTTGGGAGAGTGAGATTCTAAGGAATCCTCGTAGTGTCAAATCAATCATAGTATGTACAACAATAAGGCATGAAATCAAATCATTATCCACACAAAGCAACTACAACGGCAGTTATAATGGCAATGGTTAGTATGACACATGTCATCCCTTACGACTGCTCACGCTGAATTACTCACACTGCATTGCATCACAACAATCCACACAATATATTTCACCACAGCTGGGATTTATATAAAGCATTTCATAACACAAGCCATACATGCAAGATCAACACACAGCCCACGGCTGGATTCACAAACACCTCCCCACGGGTCAGATACACAAAAATCCATGTCGATTACGAAGGCAGTTCAACGGCCAACCTAGAGATGACCAGCGTCAATCCCTATACGGCTCACGCTGAAGTGCTCACGCCGTAATGAACCATAGCACATAGTTCACAAAGTTCAATGATAAGTTATGCATACCAAAACATCATATACAATATGAGAGAAGAGTCACTACCTTGGTCCTTCTAGGCGTGTCCTAGCTCCGGTCTCTCTAGAGTAGAGCCATTCTCTCCCTAGTAGAGCAAATGTCAAATCCTAGAATCATAATTGAGGATGAAGAATTATACTCTATTCCAAGACTTAATTTACTACATAACACTTAAATTTGGTTATCATAATTGACCCTTAAGAGGCCACAAATGCCTCTAATAAAAGCCTTAAAAGGTTGGGAAACAATAGGTTAGAGATCTCCTTTCAAAAACTCAAAGTGCTGGAACACAGGGGTTGGCCGTGGCCAGGCCTTCCTTGGGTCACGGCCAAAATATGGTCAGAAGGTCACAGGTCGCGGCCAGCCACCCATGGGCCGCGGCCAAGAAATTCCCTGATTCTTGGCTGAACTTCCAAAATTCATAACTAATTCTAGAAAAATCGAAACGAGGTGATTCCAAAGCCAAATGAAAGGTATTTAAGTCCTCTTTCTAGGAAAAATATGGCTCATTACTTCAAATCATCACACAAATACAGAATTACCAAAAACTCAACACTACTCCAAAACAGAGTTCTGTTTCCATCCCAAACTTTGGACAATCATATCTCCCAGAATACTAAACGAAATGACACAAAATATATATCTATTTTGAAGCTTAGGATGCGAACGTTAAGACTGGAAAGTTTCAGAATTTTCCAATACCATTTGGTTATTCAAAACACTCGTGCAAACTGACTGCCCAGACAGAGTTCACACAAGACAGATTTTCCAATTTTCTACCAAAGTGTCCAATGGCTCCAAAATTAATAATCAAGCCTATTCCCATATAAATTTTCACAAGGAACACAATGGTAACCTCAAAATGACCAAAATCACAACCCAATTACATGCCCTGTTTTTGCCCAATGCACAAAACCAACACAAATGTGCCAAACCTTACATTTAAGCTTCAATCAAATTCTATCTACCCAAGATACATCTCAAAGTATCATATCCATGACAACAACAATTCAAACACCACAAGACCCTAATTTTCGAAATTTCAAGCCAAATTTCCAGAATTTCCAAGCTAATCCATTTGGCACAAAACTAAATAGATAGATAGGTTTCACTCACCTTATCAACTTTCTCAAAGGGAGTTATTGATTCACCACTTCCCAAAATTTTGTGTGGCCACAAATCAACACCAATGGACCAACTACCACCACCAAAATGAAGCTCTTATATCGAGGAACAACTTTAAGGAAATGTGCTTGAGCAATAGAGATCATTTTCCTTACCTTTTCAAAGCTTTTCTTCCTTCCCTTTGCTGCAAAAATGGCGCCCAGCAGAGAGAAAAGAGATGAGAGTGAGAGATGGAGAAAATGATGATGATTACTCCCTCCTTTCAGCAGTCGAAAATGGGAGAGAAAGAGAGAGAAAGAATCATATTAAAATGCCATTTGACTTTTCTTACACCTCTCTCTCTTGCCCAACTTTTGCCATATGCCACTTTATTATTGGTTCCCACAAGATAAGTCACCAATTAACCACTTTAATCCCTCCATTAGGCATTTAATCACACTTCTCATTTTTTCCATAGTTAGTAATTAATTTCTCCATTAATTACCAACTCATGGCCAATAATTCCATTCTTCCAATTTTTCAATAATTATGACATATTAATTAATATTGCCATAAAACACGTAATAATTCAAATTAAATTCATAATTATCCACAATAATCATGATTACCCTTAATAAAAAATTAGGATATTACAAAAAGTGTACTGATAAGGCTGTCACAAACGTTTTTCTCCACATGCATCACATCAATACTATGTCTCACATCAAGACTATGTCAATATAGAAGATCAAAGAAAATTGATATCTTCTTCCATATGTTCTTCTCACTCACAGTTTTTTGATTCTTATCGAAGGTGACATTGACACGTTCAACCCGATTGTAAACTTCCTCTACAGTTAATGCCTTTGGAGTTATTCCATGCTTCGGTAAGCCGTTATAATGCTTTCTTAACCTATGATACAGGTGAAACCGATGAAGAAACCTCCTGTGATCAAGGTTGACCATTTTTCTTCCATATTTAAGTTGATGGAAATATGTCTCTGCTTCACAAAACGAACATGCTTTATACCCCTTCACACTGTAACCTGACAAGTTTCATATGTAGGGAAGTCATTTATTGTTGTGAAAATCATTGCATGTAGCTTGAAGGACTCCTTCTTATATGCATTAAATACATCTACGCCTTCCTCCCACAACTTTTCAAGTCTTTAATCAAAGGCGTCAAGTAGACATCGATATCGTTCCCTAACTATTTTGGTCTAGAAATCATCATAGAAAGCATCACATACTTGTGTTTCATACATAGCCAGGGAGGCAAGTTGTATATTACAAGGAGAACCAACCACGCACTATGTGTGCTAATAAGAGTTCCATACGGATTGATTCCATCTGTACAAAGCACAAGCCGAAGGTTTCTTAGCTCGCTGCCAAACTGAGGGAACATTTCATCTATTTTCTTCCATTATGGAGAGTCAGCTGGGTGCCAAAGATATTTTTCATCAGAATTCCATATCAACTTCTTCACTTTTGTTGCACTTGCAAACAAATGCCTAAACGTTTGGTATTATAGGAAGATACTACAAAACCTTTAAAGGTTTCCTTTTAGTTGTCACATCGCCACAACCACCATCTTTCTTCACTTTGTATCATGAAGTTTTACACTTAAGACACTCACTAAAACCTTCATACTCCTTTTTATACAGTACACAGTCATTAGGGCAAGCTTGTATCTTTTTATACTCCATACCCATCATAGACAATATTTTCTTGGCCTCATACATATGATTTGGAAGTACATTGTCATCTGGAAACATATCACACCATAATTCAAGCAGCAATGTGAAAATACTATTGATCTAGCCATAAGTTGCCTTTAAGTTAACCAAATGCAATGTTCTTGTCAGCCGTGTGTACTTACTTCTAGGGTACAACGGTGTCTCTGCATCACTCTGCAAGTTGTCATATTCATGCGATTGCACAAAGGATTCTACCTCAACATTGTAAATCATTTTCTCCATTCTATCTTCATCTATGATATCCACAGCTTCCTTCTTGTGCGACGGACAATCAATTACTTCCTCACCAAGCCATATCTACATTGTATATCGAAGATTTATTCCATCACAAAGTAAGTGATCCCTTATAACATTAACATCCCGTCGACTCTCATTTAAACAATTGCCACAAGGACAAAAGTACATCCCATTTTTTGTTGGAGCATTCCTTCTAGCAAATTTAATAAACTCTTCCACCTCATTATCATATTCTTTACTAGTTCTTAAAGCATTCATCCAACTATGATCCATTTTATTACCACCTAAGCCATTCCTAATAATACTCAAGTTTAAAATAATTGTCAGCAATGGAATTTCCTTTTTTCACTTTTTTCAAAAAAAAAATCGGTAGCATTTCCCCTTAAAAGTAAGACATCCTAAAATTTCAATAACAAACCATTTCAACTTAATTCAAACAAAACAAACTAACTGAAGTAATTTAGGACAATATCAACAATTTTTCTTTAGGGAACTAATATGAGGTTATGATGTGAGTAATTTCTTAGCCAAATAAAGAATCAATGATATATAACTAGATTTTTTTTTAGGGAACATGGCTTGTATTAATGAGATGTATAAATGAACACATTAAGAGTTAAAGCATGAATTTAATTTTGTTTTATTTACTTTCTCATCAGGAACAATAATTTCTATCATGACTTCCTTATCTTTGTTAAAAGAGAGAATCACAAATAGTTCCTACATAAAAAAGAATTATCCACGTGTTTTCAAATGAGAGGATTAAATTAGTACAAGTTAAAAATTTTTAAACTTATAATAAATTTTAAAAATTCAATAAACTCTGTCTCCATTGTACAAGCTTGTCCTCATCTTCTTATGGCTAACAAAGCAAGCTAATATTTAAAATTAGCTAACAAAGCAATTTTTTTTTTTGTTTTTGTTGGGTCCTTATAGTTTCCTCAATTATAGATACTATATATTGATCTTTATACTCATAATTTGTTTATTTGTAAGAGCCGGGAAAACTACACTAATAATTGATGCCTTAACTCTCACTCATTATATACGTGAATTAGTTTTGTCATATAATCTAAATAAAATAAGTAACAAATATATTGCATATTATATATGGATGCAATGAGACAATTTTAAAATTTTTTATTTTTATATTGATAATAAATAAATTTCATCATACTACTGTTTTTATTTTGTATTTTGTGGAAACTTACACGTTACTTGGCCAACACTCATACCAACCTAATTTACAGATTAGGAGTATATGAACTAACATCTATAATAGGTAAGACTATAAAGACCCAATGAAAAAGGGAAAAATGCTACAGAAATCTAAGTAAAAATCATGTAAAATAAGAGCTGACAAATTTATTTTCACAAGTTGTAAATTAATACAAAGCATTATATTTAAAATAAAAAACCAACATGGATGGAGAGGGCCGACAATGTGGAGGGAGAGGGGGGAGCGATGTTGGTGTGCCACTGAGAAGAGACGGCCCACGGTGGTGAGAGGGAGGATAACGGCGAGAGTGATGGAGGTTTGACAATGGAAGGAGGAGAATGAAAAAGACGGTGGAGGAGAGAAAGAGAGTGAAAAAGATGATGGTAAGTGAAGGGGGAAGAAAGTGATGACGAGTGAAAGGTGAGTGAAGAGTGTGATGAAAAGAGGAAAGGGGTTGTTAGACACATGGCTGACATGCAGAATAGGCATCCCTTTTGGGTTTGGGGATGCCTAAAGGGACTCTTATAGGCGTCCCTCTTAGTTTTAGGCGTCCCAATTCTAAAGGCTTCAAAATTCTCCACTAAATTACAAAAATGCCACAACATTTTTTTTACTTCCCCTTTTTTTAAAAACGGACGTCTTCTAAGATAGTAAAATCTATTACCTGCAGTAGTGCTAAAAAATTATGTTTTAAATTAGTTAATGTAATTTATATTTATTTATTTTTAAAAATATTAATTTTTATATAATTAATTTTTTATTAATTTTAATATAATTTAAGTATTACCATATTTAATTATTTATTTAAAAAATTGAATGGAGGAGAAATAACAATTAAGTTATAAGGGAAAATTAATGGTGCTTAATTTTTAACATAATTTCAATTAATAAAATAAAGTATTTTAAAATATTTAGCGAAATATTGTTAATGTTATTAAAAATTAAACTAAAGTGTAGGTTTTTAAGGGCATGAAAGAAATTCAAGAACCTTTCCAATAAAACTCTCGTATTCAATCCAATGTTTGGGATATCTTGTAATTGAGTTTCAGTTTGGTGCTCTGATAGTCAATCCAACGTCCACTATGAACTCTCATAGATGTATGAATGCAATATAATATCAAACCCTAGTGCAAATATGAATTCATTGATGCACAGCGTGCGGAGTAATACAACTCTGGCAGTATTTGCATTCAAAAGGCCTCACACAGCTTGCCAACTTCTCATATATGTTTTTTTTTAAAGGATTAAAGGGGAGACACTGACAGCTTGAGGTTATAAGCGAGTTGAACCCACGACGTCTCATTTATAGGAGAGTTTTCATACCATTGGGCTACAAAGTCACTGGAACATATAAGGTTTGTTTTTGTGGCACTTGGGGAAACCATTTTGTAGGGTACTTGTGTGTTTTTATTTCTTAATTAAATCATTAATTTTGTTTTGTTAACACCGTTGTGCTATTAGCACTGTTAGCCCCTGTAAAAAGGTTTAAAATACTAAGAGAGCAAAATTAAAGCACTTACTTAGGAGATAAGAAGTCACATGTATCAAATTAAAAATTACTAAAGAATATAGGTAACTGCAAGTAAGTTTTCCCTTTGGCACTTTGAAGGAATGAAGTTTCAGTTCAACAATGACTGACGACCATTACGACGACAATGATGATAAAGAATTGGCAATGCTTCGAACTTGTGAGAGTGTCTGCATAGGGGGGTTTTTTTTTTTTAATGAAACTTGACAATGAACTTGTGATATGTTTCTGATAGTGAGGACCGTTCTACACTAATACCATAGTTGCAATTGAAGTTACTTATTGTCAGTCCCTCAAAATTCACATGTGCTTGTGAGAAAGTTAATTGCTTTCTGGTATATCCGCAAGTGCCTTCAATATGTACAGGGTACACAGTTCTCAGCTTTTAATGTTTAATTGATGTCACTTTCAATTGTAGTTTAAAGTTAAACTGAGACATATAATGAACTGTTCTATAATGTTTGTGATACATCCAATAACTGTTCTATAATGAACCTGAACCTCTCTAACTCTAAACTTGCTTTGACAAATATAACAAACAGGTAAACTTTTCACATTTTGGCATTGTTTCTGCCTTTATCTTTTTCTTCTTCTGTGCAATGAATTTAGTGAAGATGACCTCATTGTGAACGCTACAATCTAAGCCATTGGTCTCCATTTATGAAGCTTCTGTCCAGAAAAGGCCTTGCTTCCTCGTAAGTGAGAGATTTTGACCATGAAACTCTATCACTTCTCTCTGCTCCTTTTCCTTTGCACTGAAACTCTCCAAAAAGTGCAGTCCTGAAACATTAAATTCATATTGAGTAATACATTTGAAAATAATAATGCAAAAAAAAAAAAAAAAAAACAGAGAATTCAGAATTAAGAAGGGCTTAGTAGTTTATCTATATATATGTACTTCTCTCTTGAAGGGTGATTCCATTCAGTCCAGCCTTGTGGTATTATAATGTCGTCCATATAACAGTTTGAGTATATGATTCTTGAATAGTCTCCCCATGCTCTCCCAAGGTAAACCTGACCAGTTCCTTGGATTGAACAGTCTACAAATGAAAACCCTGTGTCTTCATTGGGTGTGTCCCTGTGGTGAGCCGCAATCGCTCCATAGCTATCGGCCGTCGACCTCAGACGACAACCCTAGTCATCCAATACCAACAACCTCAAGCATCAGAATCACACTCAACAAGCACACACAATGATATATGTAAGTAGATTCTTTGTACTAGTATGGTACAAGTGAAGCGTGGTTTATAAGTTCAAGATATTCCTGATTTTTTGGAATGAGATCTTCCTTTAGATTTTTGCTCATAACATAGGTATCGTCTAAAGTCCTAATCAACTAATACCAACTTTAAGCATCAGAGTCACTAAATAAGTATAGTTTATAAGTTCATAGGGCTCTCCGATCTAACAGACTAGTCTTTAGAGATGGAGTCTCTATTTGGACTTGTGCTCATGACATGGTATTAAAACTCCGTACAGTTGAAAAGAAATCATAGGGGATCTGGGTACAAGGCATGCTAAGACGATTCTTGTGTTGAAATTACATAAACTTACCTCATAAAGTGATCTTGCGCTGCCACAGATGAAGTCAATTTTGCCTTGGATGAAACACTTGAGGAAGTAATGAGTTCCTGTGTCATCCAAGAGAGTGTCCTGTGTTCCCAAGAATCTAACTTGAAAGAACATTGCTCTATTACTGTCTACCCTCAATGCTACTCCTTGCATTCCCTGCCCACCAGACTTTGCAACTACAGAGTTCTGCAACCAACCCCACAAAAAAATTTACTAAATTATGAATCTTTTTTCACCCGCAGTATCACTACCAACCAATTTGGTAACAAAAAAGGGTTAATTGATTTCTAACCTCAAAAGTGATACTATTTGCACAGAAATAATCAGATTCTACAGCTACAGTTGCAGAACCATAAGTCCCCATTTCTTGGCCATTTGACCCAATGTCCGATGACTTGCTGTTCCAAGTAATCACCACTCCATGTGTGTTATTTCTTTTCCCTATGAATGACAGATATGGCTTGTTCTTTGTTACAAACACCTTTTCTCTGCATTTTCCCCAAGAAAAAAAAAAGGAACAAAATTTAACAAAACAAAGATCCAACCAACCAAACCAAACTGGCTTTGTTTACTCGCAAAACACTAATGACAGTAATCACATAAATGCTTTCACTTGTTTGAGATATCTGAGAATATCATCTTCAGGGGACCAAAGTGTGTGTGTATTAGATCTTTGGGTTTGATGAATAAAAATTAAAAGGGTTAATGTCTGACCTGTAAGTTCCTGGAGAAATGTATATCTTGACCCTCTGTGTGTTATGATCTGGAACCATATCTACAGCTCCTTGAACTGTAGAAGAATGTCCATTTCCATTCTGGTCAACCAGAATAACTTGAAGATGACTGTTAGATTTTGAGGAGGCTAAGCCATTTTCATCCACGGTTAAATCATCCCACGTAATGTAATCTCTCACGGACCCACCATTATTATCAGCACTTTCTGCTGCTAAAACACCCACCAACGAAATCACCGAAGCAAACAAAACTAAAACTCTGTATTCTGATGACAAACCCACCATCTTCATCACCTCTTTCTTCTTCTTCTTCTTGTGCCTCTGAATCTCACAGAACATGAAGATGAACCAAGCTCAAATGGAAAGCAAAAAAGCAGCGTTCAGGAGTTATATATATATATATATAGAGAGAGAGAGAGAGAGAGAGGTATCAAGTAACGTATGCCTTTGGTGGTGATGAAGACTTGAATTGAATGTATGAAATGGAATACAGAGAAAGAGACGTTAAGAATTTACAAGTAAAGAAAATGGAATGCGAAGATGGGGATGGAGATGAAATTTATTGAAGAGAAATGAAAAGGCTGTGTGAGATTGTGTGGTTTTCAAGTTTTGGGTTTAATTTCAGGCCAAAAAGAAAAAGTTTTGGGTTTAATTCTGTGATGATTGAAGCAGAAAGAGCGTTTTGGTCAAGCAGAGAAAGAGATGCTTTAAAAGTTTGATCATAAAGAAGAAGGTGAGGGGTATTTATAATAAGTTGAAGAAAAAGAAGAGACTTTTCACAGAACTTGGGTAACAAAAAGTGCGGCAAGAAGATGGTTATGAAATGCTTTGCTTGCTCTGAATAATTATTTTGCTTCGTGAGCGTTTTAAATGTCTCATTAAATTCTTATAATCTCTTCGATTAAAACATGTGCTCTTGCTTTTTTTTTTTAAAAAAAAAATCTTAAAAAATCAGGGAATGTTAATTCACTTTTGCTATAAAAAATTAAGTTGTGCTGCTGCCTTTTTTTGCCCAGCCAATTTTACCTTGAAAAGTTTTATATTTTACTCGCTTTTGTTCTAATTGTAGGAGATAGCGATGGAAATATATCAGGCCCTGAATAGGGGCCTACGGCCTAGCCTATATAAAGCCTAGTCTAATCTATTTAGTAAATAGGTCAGGCTCAGGCATATTACTAAGCCTATTTAGATAAACAGGCCATGCCTATTTTTATAAGGCCTAGCCTACAAGCCTACAGGCTTGATCTATTTAACTTTTTTTTTTTTTAAAAATTATACTAGTATATAAGTATATATAATATCATCTAAATTATTTATAAATTTACCAACTTAATCTTAATTCTAAGTTTCATATTTCATCGTTATTATACCCAACTCTTGCTTTCCCATAAATCATTCACCCCCACCTCTCTTCTTTTCGATCGCTCGAGATTACAATACTAACTTACTTCTTCTCCCATAATTTGTGCCATCCACTAAAGTATAATAATTTTTATGAGTTTATTTTAGTGTCAAATGAAATATTATAATCTTAATAAGAAGAGTTTATCCCAATTTATGACTGAAGAGTAAAAAAGGTAAAAATCTAGTTTTATATGTTATTTATTATGCTAGTCAATTTTAAAAAATATATTTCATTAGTTCACAGACGATTAGTTTGTCTTATTCCTATTTGTTTAGACAAGTGTTGTCACTAAACATTATTTTCTTTTCATTACTAAGCTTTAATATTACGACAAAAATAGATGTTTGACTTATAATATATAGTGTAGGATTGTATATAGGGAGAATTGCCCAAAAATACCTTGGAGGCAAATTAATTACTGATCCTACCATGGAAGATCTGTTGCACATAACGGAAGATATTGTGCACACAACGGAAGATCACTTGCACGCTTGGTAGCAATCAGCAATTAATTTGCCTCTAAGGTATTTTTTGGCAATTCTCCCTTGTATATAAGCATGAAAGGTTATATATGAATTTGGAGGTATATGCTTTAAAGGCTATTTAAAGTTTTATATTTTAAGTAGGCCTATAAACAGGCTTCAGGCCTTTTGAAGGCCCAGACTCAGGTCTAAAAAAAAACCTACATACAGGCTTAGGCTCAGGCTTTGAATCTTTGTTGTAAGCCCAGGCCTATTTAGGCAAAGCCTAGCCTAACCTATTTCCACTCCTATAGGAGATAATTGAATAGTTTGCTTATTAATTAAAAAAAATTGAAGAGTTGATTTTAATTCTAAATATTAGACCTATCTATTAAATTTTTAACTTTTTTGTAAAAGGGTATAGGACAGCAAAATTGTCCCACGTCCTGTCCCGTTTTCGTTAGGATGGGACAAGGCCAGGACAAGGACGGGGATGAGACATCCCATTTATTTATTTATTTATTTTTGGAGGATCTAGAACATCATATTTTTCTTCTTTTTGGACTTGTAAAAACTAAAATATATGTGTATGGGTTAAACATTGAACCTAAATGATTGAAAATATATAATACAAATATGTAATCATCTCTTTTTGGCATTTTTAGATCCAAAACATAATAAAAATAAGAAATAATTAGAACTTAAACTTAATAAGAGCAATGATCATAAATATTTATAGCATTTTGTAGAGAATTAGGTAAACAAGTGCAAGAGAGATTGAGAAGAAGTGGATTGCACAAATATGAGAATGTGAGGATTTTCTTAAATATTTATAGCATTTTGTATTAAAGATATAATCAACATACATGAATATCTTTTTATATGACTAAAATTTGTCCAAAAAAGGATTATATGGTAATATTTTTACATAACAAACATCTATCTAAAAAAGATATTAGTTGTATATTTAATAAAAATATAAAATATTCTAGTAAAAAAATATTATATATATTAAATTAATAACAACATGATTTTAGGATGGGACAAAAAGTTGGATGGAAAAAAGCCCGTCCCACATCCCGTCTTGTCCCAATAATAATTTTGTCCCGTCCCTAATGACCTGGATCGGTATGGGGCGACTGGGACTAGACAGAAGTGAACACCCATATTAATTATATGTATTAAAGGGAATATTTATCAATGGAAATAATAATTAAACGAGAAATTTTAGGAATGCACATTTGTTACAAATAATTAAATTAATTTATTCCTTTTATATATGTAAATTAGATACCAGTCTGGTATTATTTATAAGTCCTTTTTATTAAAAAATTTGGTCCTATTTATAAGTCCAGTTTCAGTGTAATAAATAATATTGTGACAATTTTGTCCCTATTTATTGTACTAATGAAGAAATAATTTAAAAATATACAGAGAAAAAGAGTTGAAATATACTCATTCATAAATGAAGGCCTAGTTGAAAATTATCTCATAATCATTGAGTTAATTACCTCTCTTTGGTATGTGAAATTTAGTTAAAAATGATTTATAAATAGGACTAGAGTGGTAGATATCTACCTACTAGATTTAGGATAGGAGGAAATATCATGAATATTCACAGATTAATTTAGTTAATGCTAAAAAAACCAATTAAGGGCATAGACGTTCAACATATAGTTTAATTAATATTTCAAATGGGAGTTTGGGCCGGAAAAAGATTTCAAATCGGAAAAAAAAAAGCCAATGAAAAAAAGAGTTTTGGGTGACAAACTGACAATCAATATCTATAATAAACAGTAATTTATGAAAAGGAAAAGTTGGTTGGTTCAATGGCTATTAATTACAGAAAATAATAAATTGGTTTCAGAAAAATAACAAAGGTGAAAAGGGGAAAAATGAAGGGACAATTACATAAAGTTTCACATAAGAGAAAAAATGAAGAAATAATCTCTGAAGTTGTTAATAACAAGTTAGGGGGCGTTCATTAATAACTTCAAGAATCATTTTTTTTATATGGGACTTAAATATAATTATCCTAAAAATGAATAACTTATGAGAACGAAGAGAAGTTGAAAAGCAAAGACCCCACAAAAGTAGTTGTTCCTTATAGTTGAATCGGAAAAACCATTGTAATGTTACTGTTACAATTTTTCATTGTGTGTGTGTGGATATAAGGGCATGTTTGTGAGTGGAGGAAAATAGAAAAGGAAAAGTAAAAATGGATAAGAAATCATGAAGTAATATCTTTTTTAATTTGATTAACGGTTTCTACTTTGGAGGCTTATATTGTAAAGATTTTTTGTGTCTCCCTACAAAATTCGAACTTATATTCTCAAAAAAAGAAATTCTTGCACTTTTTTTCATTAAAAAAATTGTACGTTTTTGTTTAGTCCGTAGAAATACCTATTAATTCATAGATAATCATGGATTAACTTTGTATTCTCAAGTCTCAAGAATTGTACTTGAAGACTTAACAAGGCACTTATGCAAGTTTTTTTGGATTATCATTGTGCTTTTTGAATGAATATAAAGTAAATGTAATTTTAATTTATTACTAATTTAGAATGTGATATTATTTCATCGGAAAAAAAAAAGAATGAGACAATAATATTCCTTTTCACTATATGCACCAAACATATCTTTTATGCATGTTTGGTTAGAAGGGTTGAAGTACCAACGAAATATAGGCAAAAGGCTTACATGATTATAGAGATGTTATGTGCAATGAATTCAGGTCCCAAGAGAAAGATTCATATTATTTATCTAATGTAGATTATTACTTTATATAGATTATAAAATAATACATTTTAGTAATCTTCCCAGAAAATATCTTCATTAATTATTTTCTCTTTTTTTATCAAACATAATTCTAATTTATTATTTTATATTTATATCATCATGTCCAACATAAATTATTCCATCCTATATATTTTTATTTTCTTATCATTTTTATCGCGTGTACCAACTGAATCCTTTGCTCCGGCCAAAAAACAAAAAAAATTGAATCCTTTGCTTTGGGTATAAATGTTTGTGCATATAAATTTGGTTTGCATATGGACGTATAAATTATATTGCGCCAAATCCTTTAGATGTAACAGATATTGATTATAAGTCAGTGGCCATTTAAGGCAAAAGGTGTAAATAAGCCGTCCTCATGAATGGGCTTCAAAGTCTTCTTATCATTATTATCACAACTCTCTTTTTTTCAAGGTATTAAAACCCGGACCGGGCACTGAACCGGTCGGGGTACTGGGTCAAGGGTCAGTGGGTCAGACCGGAGTCAAACCGGGAGTCAGACCGGTAGTCAAACCGGGGTCAATTAAAAATATATATATAATTTAAATATTCATCCATACTATTTAAAAAACTAAATAAGAGTTTTTTTCTAACCAATAGTCCAATATAACCTTCTAAACCTAATACCCACAAAAATATTGTTAAGTACATAAGAATGTTTCTCCAACTAATGCAAAAAATATTCCATAATCCTTTTAAAACTCATTGAAAATTAAAAAATTTTAGGAAAATAATTTTTCTGAAAAAAAAAAGTAAGAAAAATGTCATTTGGAGCTTAAAAAAGCAAAGTTTTTTTTTTTAAAAAAAAAAGGGGGCAACCCGTGAACCGGCCGGGTTGCACCGGTTCACCCCGGGTTGACCGGGTCATACCGGGTCAACCCCGGGTCAGACCGGGTCGAAACAGTGCCGGTCCACTGGTTGAACCGGACCGGCCAGTTCGCCGGTTCGCCGGTTTCCGGTCCGAACCGGCCGGTCCGGTCCGGTTTTAAGAACAATGCTTTTTTTTAACCGACATCAAACACTTCTCTTAGGGTGTGTTTTGTTTTGGAGTACCTTTTTAGATAGAAGAAACCTAAAATTTATCATTTCATTCCTTTTAAATTTTAGATTTTCATCTAAAATTTACTCTGTCATTCCTTTTAAATTTTTAGTTTCTGATTAAAATTTAAATTTCTCTCAATCAAAAAGGTAATTTTACCTCCCTTTTCTCCCTCCCCTCCTTCCCCTCTTCTCAAACCAAACACACCCTTACAGTCTCTTTGGTTTGAGGGGAGGGGAGGGGAATAAGGGGAGGGGGAGGAATTTTGCTCCCATCCTTTGTTTGACACTATAAATATTTTAGGAGGGGAGAAGAAATTTTTTGAAATTTTCCCCCCTCCCCTCATAACGCTCCACCTCCAAATTGGGGGAATTTGGAGGAGAGGCTAAAAGAAAATTTGATATTGGATAAAAATGCCCATCACATTTTATGATAACCCATAATTACCCTTGACTATTTTCATTCATCATATATCATCAAATGTTATTTTAAAATATCATTTAAAATACATATATATGTGTATATATTTGTATTAATGTTATACAAATGTTATTTATAATTAAACTTTATTATACATTTAATAAAGTTTGGAAAAAATCACTTATAATATAAGGGTAAAGTTATTCATGTGAAAATAATTTTCCTCCCCTCCCCGTCTGAACCAAACAAGGTAACATTAAAATCCCTCTCCTTTCATTTTTTTTGATCAATCCAAATAAGGTAATGTTAAAATTCCTCCTATCCCCTCCTCTCCCCTCCATCGAACCAAACAGATCCTTAAGGTCCTCTTAAGTAAGGTTATCAAACTCATAAATTTTAAGCAAACTCGTGATAGTATAACATAAAATTGTATTGCGTATTTGAATTTTAAACTCTTAAGAATGTACTTTTTCTAATAAATAAGTATTGGTAATGTATATTTAAATAATTAACAACATAAAAATGGCAACAATTTTCTTTGAATATTCTTTATTTCTAAATAATTGAAATTAAATATATCAACATTCATAATTTATTATAATCAACAAAGAAATTTCTATAAAATTTATATATAAAGTCATCGAGCATGATTAAATAAAAAAGTTAGCACAAGTTTAAGAGTAAGTTAACACTATTTTACAAGTTAGAAGCATAAAAATGATAAATTTGATATGTGAACTCATGAGTTTAACCAAATACTAGTACAAATTTAATAATGACTCAACACGGTTTTATGAGTTATATATATAAAAACGGTAAACTTAAATAGTCAATTTGCGAGTTTAATAAAAGTGCTCTTTTTAAGTGTACTTAACTTGTGAATTTAAATCCTCTGTATAGCGAATAATAGACACGTGAGTTATGCCAAAATAAAACTCTTTCTCTCATTAGAGTAGGAAAGATGTTGACAAAGTAATTCTGTAGGGAAGTAGAATCTTGTTTTTTAGAATATTAAAAATTAATTACCGAAAGCATATTGAGAGTTGTGTCATATATTCCCTAATTAATATGCAGACGAAATATAATTTGAGAAAACAATGCCAGTATGTGTATGCTATGATTCAATTTCATTGTAAATATAGTTAATATATGTATATATATATCCCACGAAGATCAAATATTTTCACAAATGGGTTTTTGAAATTTTATTGTATTACTTAATTGTAATCCTCTGCTAATTTTCAACTTCCTAAATTTTAGGAGTTTTTAAAAGTAAGAGCTAGTTGAAAAGTCGGCCTTGATTTTAAATACAAGATATCAATCTAATTTGTCTTTTAAGTTTATAATTTTTTTTAAACTAACTATCCTTATTTGATTGCTTATGCAAAGGGGGTTTTCCATCTATGAGGACAATGATTAAACACTTCAAAAAAACACTCGATTTTCGACGGAATTTGTGACAGAATTTTTTCTATGGAAAATTCCGACAGAAATTCCGTCGTAAATTTTTCCGAAAGAATTTTCCTTGGAAAATTTAGCTACGGAATTTTTGAAAGAATTTTTTCTGCGGCAATTTCTGCCGAAAAGTTTTCCGACCGAAATTTCCGTCGGAATTTGTTTTGAAAAATTTTCCGACGGATTTTTTTCCGTGGCAAATTCTGACGGAAATTTCTGTCGCAGAGTTTTCCGACTAAAATTCTGTCGGAAAGTTTTCCAACGGAAATTTCTGTTGCAATTGGTCACGGAAAATTCCGTCGGAAAAATTAAAAATTAT
Source organism: Inga leiocalycina (assembly GCA_963242795.1). Lineage (NCBI taxonomy): Eukaryota > Viridiplantae > Streptophyta > Magnoliopsida > Fabales > Fabaceae > Inga > Inga leiocalycina. The sequence continues at coordinate 29,744,677 of OY725325.1, read as the reverse complement.
TAATTTTTAAAAAAATAATATTTATAAAATTAAAATATTAATTATTAAATAATTATATTTAAATTTAATTATTAAAATTATATTATTATTTATTAATATATATGTTATTAATATTATATTTATAATTTTATATTAAAAATAATATTTATAATATTAAATTATTATTTATTAAATAATTTTAATTAAAAATTTATTTAATTTAAATACATAAATATTTTTTTCGTTTTTATTAAATTTTTCATTATTTTTATTAATATCATATTTAATTAATAATTGATTATATGTATATAATTAATTAATTATATGTATGTATGTATGTTTATATATATATATATATGATAATATTATATATATAATAATATGTAATAATATAACATAGGTTCATTTCGGCGCAACTGACAAAGATTCGGGTGCGAAGATGTCTGCACCCTGAGGTCACGGGTTTGAACGGGAGGAGAGGCATTTGGAGGAATTATGAGGAGGCGACACGTGGCAGCCAAGGGAGAGGGACATGTGGCGTTTTGAGGAGCAAACATGTGGCATTTGTAAATTAAAAAAGAAATTAAAAAAATTTTCAATTTTTTTTAAACAATTGCAACCGAAACGAATTCCGTCGGAAATTTGCGACGGAACAGATTCCGTCAGAAATTTCCGACAGAATTGAAATTCCGTCGTAAATTTTTTTGTGACGCTATTATTACCAACGGAATCCATTCCATCGGAAACGCGTTCCGTTGGAAATTATGTCGGAAACGCTTATTCCATCGGAAATCAGGTAATTTTTTATAGTGAAAGAAGACATTATCTGCAAACCAATACACAATTGTTAAAAAATAACCAACTTAACTAATGTTTTAATACTATAAATTAGTTTTATACCAGCTATATTTTAAATTTTTTTTAATACCCATACATAAATTAATTAGATGCAACATGTAAATAAGAATAAAATAATATTAGTAATATACAAAGAATATATAAAGATATTCTCTCCAATCATTATTATAAGGTCTAATTGAGGGTTGATCTTGGTTCTTAATCTAAGAATTATTTTTTATATTTGTCAATATTTTTCTAGTTTACCTTTATTAATGCTCCCTCAACAATAATCAAATAAGAGATAAAAAATAATTAAGGAAGACGATTAGGAAGTATTAATAAAAATGGTACAGTAACTAATTTAACTAATTTCTTTAATTTAATCATATTAGATAAATATATTTTATATTAATTAAAGATACGAGGGATCATAAAATATGGACCACCTCTTCTGTGAGCAGCATATAGATAGGGGACGACTTATAAATGATAGTTTGCTTGTTTTAGGTGAGAAGACGTCACCAAAATAACCATTATTCAGTAATCTCAAGGAGAAGTAAGCAAAAAATGGAATACTAACAAAGAGTCTCGTGCTAACCTTTATGCATCAAAATCATACTCAAAAGGCATTGGTTTGAGTTGAATTTTGCGGCTTGTAATGATTTTAGTTTAAAGAGTTACGTTTCCCCTATATTACCATCAATACAGGACTTTATTCACATGTCCATTGTGTGTTTTTAATGTTCGGCCCCACCCAACGTTTCATCTAACCTCAACGTTATCTACCTTTTTTCTTTTTAAGAAAAATGGTTTGGCTTAGTTAAGATATGGATTTGAATGCGATAAAAAGCGAAGATTGGCAACTAGAGTACTCCAAAAACGTAACTAAGAGGAATGTTTTTGGATTTGGATTTCTTGCCGTATTTACATTCCTAAAATACTCAAACGTAATGCTTCCTCCATTACTAACTAATTTTTACCAATATTAAGAAAATTTGTTAAATTAATTATTTATAATAAATATGTATTGGTTTCTCTAAAATACTTTACATAATTAGTAAATACTTTGGGGAAAATTTTTACATTTAGGGAGTAAAATAGATTGAAGTCTTATATTTAAAATCAAAATGAACCCTTATCTATTTCATGCATTCAAGATAGAAAGGAATGTATTGGAAGAAGTGAATTTAACTCACTCAAGTTAGGCATAAGTGGTAGCAATGGTCGTCACTTAAGCAAATGTACGTAATGGTTGTTAAATTTCAAACTCAACCCTTGCATGGGTAGGTAGCAATTTAGTTGAAAAAGATTTACCTTTTGCCTTCAGTGTTCCTAGCTGTGGGATTTACTCCTTGTGCTCGCAAACAGCAAGGTGAATTTGTTTTTTTGGGGGGGGGGGGGGGGGGGGTAAAAATAAAAATAATACTCCATCAAGTTCTAAGTATAGGAGCTAGTTGAGAGCTAGTTGAAGGCGTTGTCATGATCCTAAATGAAAGACATCAACCTATTTTATCTTCCATATTATAATTTTTTTCTTAAACTATCCCTATTATTACACATATCAAAAGAGAGTTTCTATCAATGAGGTACTTTCCCGTGCAAGTAACTAAAAGGAAATATTTTAAAGAAACCAATATACACTTGTTTTTCTTTTCAATGATTAATTTTTATATATCAATTCTTATATTTAGGACCGGGTGGAGTACACATATTTTAACTTATAAAAGCATTCAAGAATTTTACTTCCTCCAGTCTTTAATGTAAGCCTTGTTCACTTAATATGATTAGGTTAAGAAAGTTGGTTAAGTTAGTTAATATGTCGTGTTTGTTTTTAAACTCCCTAATTATCCTCCTTAATTCCCTCAATGTCTCGCTTACTTAATTATTATTGAGAGAGCATCTATAGAGGTCAATTAGAAAAAAAATTGACATATATGGTAAATAAGTCTTACATTTATGATCAATATCAACTTTCCAATTATGTCTACAATAAATAAAGAAGGGAGTATAAATTAAGGTATTGTAGAAAATAAAAATATGCTTTTGCATGAAGAGGCCTCTTTGGTATGAAAAGTTGGTAGAGAGAGAGAGAGAGAGAGAGAGAGAGAGAGAAGGGCCATATGCCTTAAATCTATCCCTACTACATTTAGGTGAGAGCCACTTATCTTGCATTGTGTGTATTTCTCTGTGAGGATCACTTACTTCTGAGATTAGATATCGAGTTCTCTTTGCGGACACACCACAAAGGATTGAGCAATGATAAATAATTCTTCATAATTCCTTTTATTTTTCATTTTACTTTACCTTTGTGTGTGGTTAGAATAAGTGTATATTGATTTAATCAAAAGGCTTTAATCAATAAATGATGACAAGATTTGGTCAACATGATAAAAGTTAGAACTGACTCAAATTTTGGGTAGCACTACTACAGAAAAGACCTATTACTACCCCAAAGGACGTCCCTTTTTTAAAAAGGGACACTTAAAATATAGGCGGTGGTCTAAAACTTCAAATTTCGCTTGAAAACAATTGTTTTGGGTGGAGGAACAGACCTTTACGCGTTCCCATTTTGACTGAGGACGCCTAAAGCAAGTTTAGGCATCCCTAGTCCAAGTGGGGACGCATAAAACAGACATAAGGCGTCCCCAAAACAAGTGGGGACACTTAAACAATTTTTTTTATTAAAATTTTGGTTTAGGCGTCCCCAACCAAGTTGGGGACACCTAAACATGCACATGCCACTGGTCTGACAAGACCAGTGCATGTGAACCTATCAGGCGCAGCTGGGTTTAGGCGTCCCTAGTCAAAATGGGGACGCCTAAACTACACTTTAGGCGTCCCCATTTTGACTGGGGACGCCTATACTCTAGCTTTTTCACTCCCTTGCACCGCTTATACCTCCTCTTCTAGTGAAACTCATTCAACCAGCAATTGCAGCTTCCTCTAGCTCTTCTATTCTTTGCTTTCCTATCACTTATGAGCTCTTGTTCACTTGCGTTATGCTTTTCTCACTCTTGGCTTAGCTATTGTGTGTGTGAGTGCTAATAACTACATTGGCAGGGGTCCGCTCATCCTCCCTCTCCGCCGTACATCTACCACTCTCCACCCCTACCTCCGGTGGTGCACACTCCTCCTAAGGCACCTTACCACTATACTTCTCCTCCTCCACCTCTGGTTCATTATTACGCTCCCCATAACTTCATTTCCTTTCTCTGTCTCTGCCTCACTTTGCTTCATTTTCTTATTGCTCCAAAAGACCATCGGTTTCCTCTCATTATGGCCATCGTCATCCTCCCTCTCACCACTGTGGGTTTTCTCCCTCTAAAGCATCCTCTACATGTTTTCTTCCTATGATTCTGTATCTTTGAACTCGTGTTTGCATATATACTCGTATGGTAGATATTGATTTTTAATTTGTTTGTGACACATGATATTACTGCAATTGGTTGGATTGAAGTTTTCAACTTCAATGTTTCTTACTGGAATCTAACATGCAATAAATGCCATTAATTGTGAATTGTGTTGTTAAATTTGTGAATACTCGTATATATTATAGAGTACTACTAGCTGATTATATACGGGAAGTAATAGGTAGTTCCGATTCATAAAAAAATAGGTAGTTCCGATTGATCAAAAAAATAGGTAGTTCCGCAAAACTATCATGATTTATTTATCAAACCTATATTGTTATTATTATTGCTGTAATTGGTAATTGGATTTGCTTTATCTTGTAAGACGTTGGAAGATATGTGTATAAAGGCTTAAATTACTTTGTAGAAACATGAAAAGAGAAGTAAGGTGTTACAAACCCAAGTCCAATTATTCTAAACTTGAGTTTAGTTTAGTTTCATTTAAATTAAGCTGAGATGGTTTGTTATTTTGATTTTGGGATGTCTCACTTTTAAGGGGAAATGCTGCCAAAATTTTGAAAAACAATTATTCTAAACTTGAGTGTTAATAGGAATGGCGTAGCTGGTAATAAAATGGATCATAGTTGGATGAATGCTTTGAGAACAAGTGAAGAATATGAGAATGGAGCTGAAGAGTTTATTGAATTTGCTAGAAGGAACGCTCCAGCAAAAAATGGGATGTATTTTTGTCCTTATGTCAATTGTTTAAATGAGAGAAAATGGGATATTGAAGTTATAAGGGATCACCTACTTTGTGATGGAATAAATATTTGATACACAAAGTGGATATGGCATGGTAAGGAAGTTACTGATTGTCCGTCGCACAAAAAGGAAGCTGTAGATGTCATAGATGAAGATATATTAGAGAGAATGATTCACGATGTTGAGGTAGAATCCTTTGCACAGTCACATGAATATGACAGCCTGCAGAGTGATGCAGAGACATCGTTGTACCCTGGGAGTAAGTACACATGGCTGACAGGAACATTACATTTAGTTAACTTAAAAGCAACTTGTGGGTGGCCTGATAGTAGTTTCACCTTGCTGCTTGAATTGTTGTGTGATATGTTTTCAGACGATAATGTACTTCCAAATCAAATGTATGAGGCCAAGAAAATCCTATCTACTATGGGTATGGAGTATAAAAAGATACACACTTGCCCTAATGACTGCGTCCTATATAGAAAGGAGTATGAAGGTTTGAGTGAGTGCCCTAAGTGTCAAACTGCATGATACAAAGTGAAGAAAGATGGCGGTTGTGGCGATGGGGCAACTAAAAGGCAACCTTTAAAGGTTTTGTGGTATCTTCCAATAATACCGCATTTTAAACATTTGTTTGGGACTGAAAAAAAGTGAAGAAGTTGAGATGGCATTCAGATAAGAGAATATCTGACAAAAAATATCTTTGCCACCTGGCTGACTCTCCATAGTGGAAGGAAATAGATGAAATGTTCCCTGAATTTGGCAGCGAGCTGAGAAACCTTCGGCTTGAGCTTTGTACAGATGTCATCAATCCGTATGGAACTCTTAATAGCACACACAGTGTGTGGCCAGTACTCCTTGGCTTTGTATGAAATGCAAGTATGTGATGCTTTCTATAATGATTTCTGGACCAAAACAACCTAGGAACGATATCAATGTCTACTTGGCGCCTTTGATTGAGGACTTGAAGAAGTTGTGGGAGGAATGTGTAGATGTGTTTGATGCATATACGAATGAGTCCTTCAAGCTACGTGTAATGATTTTCACCATGATAAACGACTTCCCTGCGTACGGAAACTTGTCAAGATACAGTGTGAAGGGGCATAAAGCATGTCTAATCTGTGAAGCAGACACTTACTTCCACGAACTTAAGCATGGAAGAAAAATGGTCTACCTTGGTTATAGGAGGTTTCTTGATAGGTTCCACCCATATTGTAAGTTAAGAAAGTGTTTTAACGGCTAGCCGAAACATGGAATGGCTCTGAAGGCATTAACCAGAGAGGAGGTATACAGTCGGGTTGAACATATCAATGTCTTATTCGGTAAGAATCAGAAGACTGCGGGTGAGAAGAACATATGGAAGAAGAGATCAATTTTCTTTGATCTTCCATATTGGCGTACTCTTGACGTGAGACATAGTATTGATGTGATGCACGTGGAGAAAAATGTTTGTGATAGCCTTGTCAGTACACTTTTGCACATACCAGGGAAGACTAAGGATGGGATTAGTGTGAGACTAGACCTTGTTGATTTGGGTATAAGAGAACGATTGCATCCATAACTAAGAGATGATGGTAGGGGGCATACATAGAGCTAGCAGCGCATAGACTATCAAAAGCGGAGAAAAGAAGTTTGTGTGGGTGTCTGCACAAAATTAAGGTGCCACAAGGGTATTTTTCGAATGTGAGAAGGTGTGTGGCAATTGACGAAGTTAGTGGGAATAAAGTCTCATGATTATCATGTGTTGATCCAACAACTATTACTAGTAGCTATTAGAGGCATTATGAAAGATGAAGTTCGAACCACTGTAACAAGATTGTGTGTTTTCTTTAATGCTATCTGTAACAAATTCATTGACACTAAAAAGTTGGATGAACTAAAGCTGAGGGTTATATTATATTATCCCAATTAAAGATGCACTTTCCTCCTTCAATTTTTGATATAATGGTGCATTTGATAGTTCATTTGGTAAGGGAGGTAAGGCTTTACAGTCCAGTTTACCTGAGGTAGATGTACCCTTTTGAGCGATATATGAAGATCTTAAAAGGGTATTCTAAAAATCCCTATCGACCAGAAGCCTCAATAGTTGAAAGATATGTAGTTAAAGAGGCTATGGACTTCTGCAACGATTATCTATCAGGGAAAAAGAAACAATCTCAGCATGGAGATGGGAGAAGCAAGGGAACATGAGGACAGAAAGTGAAGACTATGCCTTGTGAAGAGGTGTTACAAGCACACCTTTATATTCTGAATAACATGGCAGAAGTTCAACCGTACATATATGAACACAGAAAGAGATTAAAGAACATGAATCCAAGGAAGAATGACATGCAGATTGCTATTGAGCAGAATAAGACATTCATAGAGTGATTTCAGGAAAAGGTTTTGCATGAGACCGGTGTATCTGAGACAATAAAGTGGCTAGCTGGGGGCCTTCGTTTTAGATCATTACTTGGAGTGGTTATGATATAAACGGGTATTCTTTCTACATAAAAGATCAAGATGACAGAAGTACCATGCAAAATAGTGGGGTGATGGTAGAAGTTGAAGCCATGCACTTTTCCAGTTCAAAAGACAAAAACCCCATATTAGCATCCATGGCCTATTATGGAGTGATAGAAGAAATATGGGAAATTACTTACAACAAGTTCAAAGTTGCTTTATTCAAATGTAAGTGGGTTAGTAATAATGCTGTGGTAATAGATCAACAATTTAGATTTGTATTAGTTGATCTTGAAAGAGTAGGTTATAAGGATGAGCCCTTTATTCTAGCAAGCCAGGCGAAACAAGTGTTTTATGTCACAGATCTTGCAAATAAAACAATTTCCATTGTACTTCAAAGTAAAAAATAGAAGCATGGTGATCTGACCTTCAACCTTGACGACACACCACCTTTTACAATTAATCCACCTACAACAAGTGAAGTAGAATTGGTAGATGATAAAGAATATGCTATCAGAAATGATCATGGTGAAGGAATATGGGAAACAATATAGAGTAAGAGCTTAACTTAGAAAATAATAATGTGTGCTGTTTGTTTTATAACTAGTTAGTTTATTCATTTACTTACAACTTATTCACCTATCTGACAATCATTTTTGTGCTTACAGGAATATGGACAATTCTAGTGACTCACAAAGTGATAGGGACAATGAAATGAATAGGCTTGAACCCGTTGCGAGAAGAAGGGTTAGAGGCAATACAAAATTGCCTGCTTTGGTAGCACGTCATCACCATCAACAGGAGAGGTTGCATATTGACTTTGATGACAATCTGAAACCAATTGGTCCAGAGGAAGACCATTTCATTAGCTACTTAGGTTATTTGGGTTGGAGCAAAGTTCGCATTATCTATGATAATTGAAAGTTGGTTCCACCAAAAACCAAAGACTTTATTTGGCAACAACTTTTGGTATATATAAGTTTCAATACATTTGCATATATATCTTTATTCCTATTGCTTCAAATATAATTAACTTATGCTTTTACCTTGCAGCAAACCTATGATGTCCCTGACACTGTGGTTGTGTACAAGGAGTGGATGAGGGATGTCTGTCTATGATGGAAATATTTCAAGAACAGGCTTACACGAGATTACATTCGAGGGGAACTGCAGGGTACGGATCCAGGTTAGGAGTATATGTATTTGTCTCCAGAGGACTGGAGGTTGTTTATGGTATCACAAGAAGATTCAAACTTTTTGGTAAAATTTCTGTCATCATAGTGTTTTATTTGAAATATAGTTGACATTATTGATTCAGTGTTCATTATTTTCCTTTCACAAGCATTAAGTACAGCAAATCCAGAAAGGCAACCAGCTAATAAGTATCAATATTACATGTCTCGTAGTGGTTATCGGAAGCTTGAGTGAAAGATTATGGCAGAAAAGTTGGAGAAATTTAAGGAAGTAGCCACATCAAATCCTACAGTTGTGGTCCAAGCCCCGCCACCTCCTCTATGTAACAAAAAATGGAAAGCAGGGAGGATTAAGGGTAGGAAGTATATAAATCTGACTATTGCTGAGGTTGCTACAAGGATTGTAAGTAGTTAGATTATAAGGATAAAGTTTTTTTCATATTGGGAGTGCTTAATTTTCATTTACGATAACTTTTATGTTGTAGGATGAACTGGAAGATCATACTAGCCAAGGTTCGTTCACTCCAAGTGGAAGGATGGACATCTTGTCAACCTTGATTGGGAAGGTAGATCACCTCGGTCATGTTGGAGGGGAGATAGGGGGAGTTCGTGTCGTGAAGCATTTTGGCTGAGCCTCACATTCTTATTTATCACAAGCTGAACCCAACAGGGAGCTTGTGGCCAAGATTTGCCAGGAAATCTCACAAGAGCTCGAGGCCAACCTTCGTGACAAGCTCCGACAAGAGCTGTTGCCAGAACTACGTCTTGAGCTGATGCCTGAGCTACGAGCTGAAATTATGAAGATGTTTGAATCGCAGATGGCAACTACCGAGCATAGAACCCATTCATCCCCGGCCTTCCACGACACCAAAGGAAGTTACAACCTGGTAGAGGAACCATTTGGCGACCCTTCTCCCACTCCAGTGCCGGGTGAACCTGCCATCCTCTCTTTGGATGCCCCACTGCTGCGTGTAGTTGCAGGTGCTCTAGTTTATACACAAGCTACCACCTACCATCATCTGTAAATTCCACCGCATTTACGTAGGGTGACTGTGACGTGTGTTAGAGAGGGGGAAGAAGGTACAGTCATCCCTATTCCTGATGGCGAGGTTGCCAGATAGCTCAAGCGAGAGGATCTTTCATCCTTTGACCTGTATATCTTATTGGCTCAGTAGCGATAACACCTCCAATAGTATGGAACAACCTCACTTTTACTTGAGATCTGTTGGCATTCTACTAACAATATGTTTTTTATGTTCTTAAAGAATGAGTAGGAACCAGGAAAATGACCCTTCTTAACACGACTGCAGCATATCTATAAAGGCGTTCGCTATATCGATTTGCATATGCCTCTAAGGATTGTGGGCCAGAAATTAGAGTATCCCTTCACAATTGATAAAGATGACCTTAAACAGTTTATTAAGTTGAAGGAGATAGATATAGGATAGGTCAAATTTGTAATCCTGTAAGTTTTTAATTTCCCATTTTTTCCTTCATTTAGTGAAATGGTTTTTTGGTTTCATATATTCATTGGCTAATACATTCGTTATTTTAATTCTATTATAGCTCCTTCCGTCGTATATGCATTGACATGCAAAGAGTTGATTTATATGGATTCTTGTGTCCTGCAAATACAACAAGGGATACAAATACTGTGCAAAAAAGGACTCACTATGCGGGCTTCACAATGGGGGAGAATGACTATCGTTGTTATCTAGCACCGATTGTTCAAGGGTACACACTTTAATTTTGTCTATTTGCGATATTTAATAAATAATTGCCTTGCGATCTAACTTCATTTTAATCTATATATGTTGTAATAGTTACCACTGGAGTTTGTGTGTTCTCTGTCCTCGATTCCACGTAGTTTACTGGTTTGATTCCTTGCATAAAAGGCCAGACAAAGAAACAAAAAACGTCTTCCACACGTATGTTATTTTTTTGTATTTCATTACTTCTTGATTCTTGACTTAAATAACTTATTCTAATTTCTGTTGATTTTCATTTTAATGATAGGGCATGCCAGACATATCGAGTGCTTGGCGGGCCACGCAATCATAAAGTTGGAAATGAGCCGAAATAGTTGTTTCCAAAGGTACATAGTTTCAAATCAAGTTATTTTGATTGATGGTCGTTTTAGATATGCTTTTATTGATTTTAACCTTTTGCTTTTGATTTATAGTGCCCTCAAAAACCTGGCGGCTGGGAATGTGGATACTATGTCTTACTTTATATGTTTAATATCATTAAGAGTGGCATTACGACATATTTTGAACACGTAATCGCTTCTTCATTCTCAAAGGATAATATTTTTGGTGTTGTAATTCAATAGCAAATTCATTCATTCACTTGATTCATTATTTCATCTAAGCTTATTTTCTAATTTGTAGATTTTTGACAATGAAGATGCCTACTTATATGAAGACATAAATATGATCAGAAACTTTTTGGCTGGACATATTCTTCAATGTATACCAGAGTAAAGTCTTTAGTAGTTTGTGTAGGACATACTTTTGTGGTGGTTCTATATATTGGACATATAATTAGCATTGTTGTTGTTGGATATAGATTGTTGTGTAGTTTGTGTAGTTTGTTAGTTAATTAGTTTGCTACTCTTTAAAGTTATTGCATGTAGAGCCTTGGGGTTGGTCACTATGTTTCAAGGTATTACTCCTCTAGTCTGAGCTTCTTTGCTACTCTTGCTATCTGCTAGTAGCTGTGTAACTAGCTACTAAATCCCTGGTCATTGTTTCAATTAGCATAATAGAGGAAAGAGTGTATCATGGCAACTATGTCTTCTGTTATTTCCATTCTACTGAATTGTTGTTCTTTCATTCTTTTGTTTCCATCCTTCTTCTGCAGTTTAAATTTTCCAGACAGTTATATATATTAAAAAATGCCATTAAAAAAATAAACTTTTAATGTCCTTAAACTAAAAAGGGACGTAGGAAGAAGTTATTCGTTACTTTAGACATCCCCAGTTCTTTTTGGGGAAGTCTAAAGTGCACCTTAGACGTCCCCATTCAAAACTGGGGACGTCTAAAGTCCACTTTAGATGTCCCCATACACGTCCCTTATTTACGGACGTTATTGAAATTTTTTTCTACGTCCCTCAGATAGACATCCCCTCTTTTCAAACATTAAAAGGCCCAAAAAAGAGACGTTAAAAGCATTTTTTTCTTTTAGTGTAGAAAAAAAAAGTTAGCGACATTCATTTACTCTAATCCTCAAGTATGAGGTAATAATTTCTTACTTTTGATCAGGTAAAAAAAAATCTGTTGATGTTGTTAAAAAATGAAATCGAGATGCGATGACTTTATGAGATTAATACTTTAATTCAACAAGAAATAAAAATTAATATCCTCTTATTTCATGTTAGACTAAGATAGAGGAATTTGTTATCTTAATCATTGTTGTCAAACTCATGAGTTAACTTCCCGAGTTTACCGGTTTTACTTTTTAAACGTATAAAATCTTGTATGTTTGTACTAAAACTTGTGCTAGCCATAAACTAGATTAAATTTATGAGTTTACATACTGAGTTTACTATTTTTGACGTTTTTACCTTATAAAATTATGTTAACTTACTCTTAAACTCGCATTAATTTATTCATTTTGATCATGTTTGTAATATCTCGAATTTTGGAATTGGAAGATTGGGAATAAGCCTAAATTAAGTGGACTGCTAAACCCTGATTTAGTACATGTCCCAAATTGATTCCCTAATATTTCTTATATCTTTGAGGTATTAAAAGGAATAAAATAGTGAATTAAAGAGTATGGCAAATTTCTATACAAAAATGAAATTTATTGAAGTTGCAAGTGCTTGTCGTTTCATTGCTTCAAGTGAGGTAGTGAATTTGTCATGAGGTTTTGGAAAACCAAATTATGAGCAAAAATTATGAAATTTTTAGGGTGAAAGTAGACATCTTAAACTTTAATTTGATAGTCATATGAAGCAATTGAAGCTATATACAAAAAGTTATAAATTTTTGAAGTTTGCCTAACGAAATTGATTATTTTCTGGAACAGCATGCAAAGATTGAAAATCTGGGAATCTTGTGCTTCCAGCTAGTAAAAAGCTATATTTTTCCTTGAAAATAGACTCAATAAGGGTTCTATAGCCTTTGAAATCGCTTTGAAATGATGTCTACAAATTTAGTTATGATTTTTCAAAATTAGAACAGAAAATCTACTAAGAAGGCCAATTATTCCAAAAATTGGAAAATAAAATATGTTGGCAATTGTGTAAATTTTCGAATAAGGAAATAAGGGGAAAATAATTATTTGGCTCATAAATATGCCAAATGGTATCATCTTAAGGCAAACAATTAAATATGAATTTGTGAAAAGAGAGCATATGTGGAAATTAAATAAAGTATTATATGTTGACCAATTCATTAAGATAATTGGATGAAGCTCAAATTTGGTGTAACTAGGGGCTTGGGGCGTCACTTTATGGGCCAAGGAAGAGAAGGGAATTGGTTCAATTACAATGAGATTTTATGAAATAAAATGGAAGAGGATAAGACCAAGTACAAGAGTGATGCCATGCTTATGTCATAAATTAATTATCCTATCATTTATTAACTAAGGGATCATGTAGGATATTTTTAAACTCTTCCTTCATCTTTCTCATTCCCATTTCATGACCAAACAACAAAGATAGAGAGAGGGAGGAAGAGCTTGGGAAATCTAGAGAGAAGGAGGATAAATCTAAAGATAAGACCTTGTGGATTCAAGTTTTAAGGCTTCCAATTTGCATAATCTCCTCTCTAATCTCTTCTTCTCCATAAAATACTATGTTTAGCAAGCAAATCTCAAGGGAGAGAGAAAGAGGGTGGTAGGCCTTAAAAAGAGAAGTGAAGAAAACCAAGGTAACTTCAAGAACTCCAATCTTTGAGGTAGTATGTTGTTGTTATTGATGTTCTTGGCTTGATTTGGTGTTCTTGGTAGAATTTGTAAATTTGAAAAGTGATAACCCTAAGGGGTTATCACTACAAAAAAAACGGGTATTAGAGACGAAATTTATTCTGTCGCTAATTCCATCTCTAATCTGTTAGCGACAGATTAACAACGAAAAATGTTCCGTCCCTAAAAAGGGAGTTACTAATTCTGTTAGCAACAGAATTTTTGATTCCATTGCTAATATAGAGACGGATTAGAGTCAGAAATTCCATATATAATCTGTGGTGGAAATTCCATTCTCTAATCACAAATTCGGTCACTAATTTGTGGAATAGCCTAATGACAGTTTTGCGACATATTAGAGATGGAACTTCAGTCACTAATCATTGAGACAGACTAGAGACAGATTAGCGACGGAATTTCCGTCCCTAGTTTATCCAGGATTACCTACAGAATTTCCGTTGTAAAGTGGAATTTTTTTAAAAAGACAATTTAATTTTGTGACGGAATTTCCACCACAAATCCATCTCTAATATTTTTAAATTTTTTTCCAAAAAATATTTTTTTTATTATTTTGAATTTAACAGTAAGTCAACCTTAACCTATAATGGTTAAAGAACTAAAAGTGGAATTAAATTGATTGCAAATAAAATCAAATTGAAACCAAATTATAAAATGATAGTAAGTTAACAACTACAAAAACAACAAAAGTACTAAAGTGAAAATGTATATAATGTATCAAAACAAACAACACAAATGTTTTATGTAGTCGAACAACCTAATAACCACCCTATCTTATCGTGTGCTATCATCAGTGTCATGAGCTTCAGGGTTTGAATTGTTCAAGCTTTGTGACAACATTTTCAATATCAGGTTGGAGTATTGTGTTGATGGAAAGAGAAGACCTATAAGAATAAGCTGATGAATTAACATCTTTGGCCTCAGATCCTAAGCCAAATATGTGACCTTCTTGTTCTTACCATCTGCAGCCTCTAAATCTATGTTCATTTCTTCTTCATATAGCTGATTTGATTGCACATCACTTTGAGAATCTGTATTAAAGCTTCTAGATGCCTTGATCCTCATGTAACAATCCTATTAAAGAAAAGAATGAGTACAAAAAGTTAAAATATATGAATAAATATAAAATAAAGGATGATATGCAACTAGTAAGATGAATTTGACCACTCAAGTTAACACAACAATAACAAGCAATCAACAAGACATTCCTCACTCTAAAATATCAGTGACAAAAGAAGAAATGCAAAAAACTTATATGAACCAATGAACCAAATTAATTTTCCTTGAGCCAAGTGACTATGAACAAAAGCCTTAAATTTCACCTCAAACAAAGCTATGCTCCAAACTTGTCAATTGGTAATGATACACTTTTGGCAAACAACAAACCTCTATTGCTTAAGGTGAAATTTTGCCAAAAAGCAATAATAGTTCAGCAACAGAAATTATGCAGAAGAACAAAGCTACTTCAATTGGAAACAACTTAAGAAGAATAAAAACTTTTTCCAGAATAGCAGGATAAATTCCATTGTTGTTCTACAATTTCAAGTATCTACTTCAAATTTTCCAATAACTTCATAAGAATAAAAACTTTGTCCATAATAGAGAATTTTTTATGGCAAAACAAAAAATGGATCATTTTTTTATTCAAATAGAATGCCAAAGCCATAAGAATATACCACTTCCTGCATGATAAGCATGGATTGGTTCATGTAAGGAAAAGATGACAAAAACAAAACATTAAACAATGCCAAACTTGTAATAAGGATATCTTTAAAAGACAAAGTTATTCTTTTAAAATGACAATGATAACTGTCCGTAAAGCCTTCTAGATTCTTCCTATATTATTGTAGTTTACTTTTTATGGCAATGGCCACGCAGTGTGGACCCATAAGCTGTTTGAACTTTGAACTTTGAACTTTGATTTTGAACCTTGATCTTTAAAGTAAAAGAACCCATTTTTATATTTTTCCCCACGGCCATTATTGAAAGTTACTACTACTGCAATAGGCTTAATTCATTGAGCATTTGTTCATCACATAGCAGAAAGGGTTTGGTTAAATTAGTAAGCAAGATTTGAAATGGGAGGATTTGTATGGGAATCAAAGAGCAGAATCTGCATATACTAGAGGTGATGCATGTTATTGTTAAATTGGAAGAAGCAGAGATAGGAGTTACAACTAAGAGATAGAGAGACAAAGAAACAGGGCAGCATATAATAATCAAATACAAGTATACAACACCAAACAGGAATTGGGGTGGCCTGCCTAACTGAGTGTAACACCCCAAATTTTATATTCACAAAAAATATATTGTAATTATTTGAGAAATTAAATAAAATGGTGAATATTCATGAGATTTGGAACTTATGAATTTTGAAATATTCATATTCATGAGAAAATGGGCAAATTAATTCAAGAAAGGAATTAGATTACAAAAGTAATAGCAAAATCATAATTTTGCCAATTTAGCGCAAGATTAATTATTTTCCAATTAATTGAAGTTAAATTTCAATTAATTAAGGACAATAAAGGGGAATGTATATTTGGAATAAATCAAGAGTTGTGAAATTAGAAGGAATTATGCATAAACCATTTAATTGAATTATAAAAATGTTGAGACAATTTTATTTCCCTTTCTCTTGTAAATTTCACCTAGCACAAGAAAATGGAGGGAAAATGATTTTTGGGATTGAACATGCAAAGTTTCATTATCCTATGGTAATGGGATTAGTTTATAATTGATTAAGATGAGCACATGTCTGATTGCATTAAAATAATGCTACTTGGACATAGTAATTATGATAATGGTATAATACTTGAGTGCATGGTTGGATTAGTTAGAGGAAACCCATTTGGTTAGGGAGAACATTAAGGGGGATAGTTTTATGCTAACTAAAAAGGTGAGGAAATTAGTTCAATGCTAATGGAGCAATTATGACACAAATGTGAAGGAGAAATGGATTCTGACAACTGTCACCATAAGATGCTTTGATGAGATCATATGGTTAAGGGTGATTGGAGGTGTTTTATTAAACACTTTTCCTTCCTCTTCCCTTCATATTTTCGACCAGCAACAAGAGAAAGGAGGGGGGGAGAGAGCTTGAAGAGCTTTGGAGTTCTAGAGAGAAGGAAGAAGAGGCTTAAGGTAAGTATTGATCTCTTAAGCACTTTCTTTGTAATCTTCCACGAAAACCTTCTCTAAACCTTTCACCTTCATGGAATCCATGGTTTTGAAGACACATTTGGAGCTCAAGGAGAGAGAGGAGAGGATGCCTAGAGAGAGAGAACTCAAGAACTCAAGAGGTAACCTCACAAACCTTAGATCTATTCTTGTATGATGTTGTTGTTGAGGTTTGTGGTTGGATTTGGTGATTTTTGATTAAGTTGTAAATTTGGAAACTCCTAATCCTAGGGGGTTATGCTGCCCAAATTTTTTATGAATCATGGTTAGTATGTGTTTATATGAGTTAATAAGAGATTATAAGTGAAAAGGTACAAGCTTTGGAAACTAAAACACAAAAGAGCAATTTTTCCTTTCTCTTGACCTATGTTTTGGCCAAGGTCAGATCTGGGGATGGAATTGGATTTTCATGAAATAGATGATTCCATTAGATTCATGAGGCAAAAATAAGTGGGATCACAGTTGGTCACTTTTTAGGAAAAGCCCAAAAAATCATAATTACGAAAACGCCCCTAAAACCCTAAAATGAGGTTGTCAAGGGCAATTTCATAATTTGACACTGAATTTGGTAATTTCAAGCCTAAAAATGGATTCCTTGGGTGAAAATACATCAGCATAGCCCTAGTCAAAATTTTGGAAAAATATGCCATCAAACCAGGTATAGCGGGGCTAGTCTGGGCTAGGGTCTCAGGGGCATTTTGGTAAATTTTTACCATAAACTAATATAACCACAAGAAATACTATAGAAGGGTCCAAAATGATACTTGGATAAGTTATGACCTATTTCTTGTACATTTAATATTTTAGGATCGAGTTGGAAGCCGGAAGCGACACGTTTTACGAGGCACACTAAAAGGAGTTGAAAGAACTTTGAGGTAGGGATATTATCCTTCATACATCATACCATATTTATATGAATGTGTGGATGCCATTGTTTGTAAATGTACTTTATTAGTCAACATGTTTTGCCTAGAGAGAGGCAATTAGTGCCAGGGGCACTTACACTAGGAGTTGGTGAGAATCCAACCGGTGTAGATTAGTGGGGATCGACTATACTCATGTATACATGTAGATGATGTATTTATATTGTTCATTATTTGGTGCATACATGGCGCATATCATACTTACTTTTCACATTTTCTATGAACGATAGTATGTTTCTACTGAGATTCCTTAGAATCTCACCCTTTTTTTCTAAACAAACATCTCAACGAGTGCCAGTGGATCAAAAGGCAAAGGTGTAGATGCCGGGAAGTGATTGGCACGTGTCTCGAGGCCAGGTTGAAGTCGGTGGTTATAATTAGTTTATGATTAAGATATTTTGGGAAATCCTGTATATATTGAAGTTTCCGCTGTATTCTGTATTTTGTCTACGAACGACTTTGGGATTGTAAATGAATACTGTTATTAGTATATATGTGCTTTTTTGTATGCCCACAGAATTCCGTCTTTATTACTCTTCGATTATTGAAATGGAAATGGGTGTTGACACTAAGGAGCTAAGAGGTATTAGGCGATCACCCCTAAATTTGGATGCATAAACAAGAGCAAAAAATATATATGCAGTTTTTTTCTTTTGTTTTTTCCCTACTAACAGAATAATCAAATGCAGAATTTACCACCAAAACTTTTAGTTCTTAGGTTAAACCATGTAGCAACAGTAACTATTAGGAAACAAGTGTATGCATAAGCTTAGTTCAACACACCTTTTGCAATTTAAAATAGGGTTAAGGAGCAAATTTACCAATGAAATTTTATCCGAGAAGCGTCTGGCACAAATATATTTTAGAAGGGGAAAAAATACCAATGAACAATTAAAAAGGGACATCCAGCACAAAAACCGTTAATTCCATACTAACGGCGTTAAATTATAAGAGAAGAAAACTCGTAACGGTATTAGTACGGATTTAACAGTTTTTTATGCTAAATGCCCCTTTTTAATTGTTTATTAGTATTTTTGCCTCTTCTAAAACATATTTGTGCCCGATGCTCATTGGATAAAACTTTGTTGGTAAATTTGCTCCTTTACCCTTTAAAAAAATGCACCAAGCTATCCCAGCCGCTCAAATCTACACCAGGCACTTGAAGAAAAAGGATTTCTATTTTTCAACTTGCCATCAAGTTTATCAGTAACAATTGCAGCAATAGAGAATTCATATGCATCCAAGGGAAAGTGAGCTATCTTGCTAGACAACACTCTTCTAAGGAATTGATCAATGGCAATGTACTCACACTAATTCAAATTCCCAAAAATTGAGTTTCAGGAAAACTAGCAATTAATTTGATTTGTTTTTATTTTACTCACAAGCGCACAGTCAGCTAATGATAGCAAGTCAATGTCAATCTGTGGAATTAAACGTGGGGGAATGTTCAAAGAAGTAGTGGTTATAAACACCAGAGTATACTCTCCAATGGCTAATTATGGAACAACAAAGACTAAAGATATGCAAAACCAAGTAATTCCATAGCAAAATAATTTCAAAATAAATTCAAAGAATATGTAGTTTAAATTCAAAAGACAAGGACTTGAACAATATGAAGTTCAATGGCTTAAATTAATTCAGTGCAAATTTGAACGAATTGTATATATTCACACTTCCTCATTCAACTTGAGTCTTTCTTTACATAAGACAGATTTAAAGAAACATGCCTTTCCAACCAAATTTGTAAATGTAAAGCTTAATTAAGTTGTGCCATCCAACAACTCCAATTTCAATGAACTTAGTAGAATTTCATTACATGAAAAACAACTTGTTCAAGCTAACAACATGTCAAATCAAGTCACAAATCATGCAAAATTTTATGTCAAATCAGATCATGGCTAGACCACAATACTTCAAATGATAAATTGCACAAACAAAGGAATGAAAAAACTTCATCCTACTTAAATAAAAGTACCATGGATTCTTCAAAAGTTTTATTATAGAGATGATGACAATACCATGGATTCTTTTTTTGGCTATGTTTGAAAAAGGCTCATTCTTGCTAACAGGTTCAATCCTACTAACTACTTCATGTGTTTAGTTTTCCTTGAAGGGGAAAAAATTGAATGATCCAATATTAGAAGCCTCTAAATTAAGGAAAACTATAGCTAGATCTTGAGCTTAAAATCATTTGAGCTCATGATTTATTGAAGTGGATAATGCAGCCTAAAGAAGGCTGCAGAGTTTGAGGGATGTGGCACATTGAACACAAGGACAACTTGGGGATCAATTGAAGAAGAACTCAATTTCTGTAAAGGATATAGCAATAAAGAAAAAGAGAAGGAACATAAAGAAAAGTGAAACGTATCTTCTTTTATTTTATTTTATTTTTTTGGGTGCTTTTCGAAATACATAGAAGCTAATTTTGCCTTATAAGCTAAGGATATGAAAAAAAAATCCCCACAAGTAGCATCAACCATAATAGGATTCTTTTAGGGAGAGGCTAATCTAAATCTCTGGTGATATACATGTAATTTTGATAACAAAAAATAGAACATTTGACAAAGTGGTTCAACAGCGAATACAGTTAAGCAGTTTTACCTCAGTGCACCATAGGTCTCTCTTAACCCAACAAACAATGTTGCACATCTTCATACCCACCAAGGTACAGATCTATGACAACACCCATCCAACTCGTTCAATAAATACAAACAACCAAACAACATCACGGAACCAAAAGTTTCCAAGAAACAAAGGAAAATAAAAAGAAAAGGAAAACAAACTGATTGAGATTGATAGCGACATGAGGAAGTTGAAAGAGGAGAGTTGCGATGGCTAGACAAGAAGGGAAAGGACAATGACTAGGTGAGTTACAGCCGAACAAGTGGCTAAGAGGGAGAAATGGAGATGAAGCGATGTCTGGAACAAGATCGAGAACCCTAAGATTAAAGTATCTTTTTCAATTAAGAAGTGGGAATCTGAAAAATAACCCTTCAAATAGAGGGAATGTGTAAAATTTTTGGAGGGAATGCGTGAATGTTTTGGGGCCATTATTTTTGGAGCAATGCTTACATACTTTAGGTGTTTCACTTCATCTATATTCTAACTAATTAAAATACAACAACTCATCTCATTTTAATCCCATATGGCTGAAGAGTCATATGAAAAAATTCAAATTTTAATTATTTTGAAAAATAACAACTCAATGGAGGGAATTGAGTTTTTTGTTTTTCTTTTTTTTTGGTGACAGAAGGGTCAAGCCCTAGAATTACATAGTGAACTTACGCGTGTATAAAGTACCTACTGTATCAGCATCCAATGCTTCTTTGACTTCTTCAGGCGGTTCATTTCCAAAACTTCCTATCTTCTCCTAGCACAACGCATATTTTTGCCATTATATCTGCAGAACTATTACTTTCACGGTATATATGTTTGATGGAGATTTGCCAATCCCACTTTAACATGCCGAGAATTTTATTAGAGTAGGAAGTGTAATATCCCAAATTTTGATTATGGGCTAATGAGGATTAGTGTGGATATTTATGAATTTAAATGAGAATTATTATGTGTTTTATGGCTATTTTAATTAATACGTTATCATTATTGAAAAATTGAAAGAATGGAATTATAGGCCATAAATTAGTAATCAATGGAGAAATTAATTACTAACTATGGGAGAAATGAGAAATGTAATTAAAATGGCTAATTGAGGGATTAGAGAAGCTAATTGGAGACTTAGTGTGTGTGAGCCAATGAGGAGTGGACACTTGGCAAGATCACATGTGAAGGGATTGGGAGAAAAGTCAAGATGTAATTTTAAATCAGTTTCTTTCTCCTCTCTTCCCTCTTCTGTGCTGAAGTAGTATGAGATGGAGTAAGATCATCATTCTTCATCTTCTCTATCACTCAACCTCTCTCATTTTCTCTCTCTCATCCTCTCTCCCCCTGGTTTAGCACCATTGTTGCTGAAAATAAAGGAAGGAAAGCTTGAGAAAAGGTAAGAAAAATGACCTCCGTTGCTCAAACTCATTTCTATGGTTATAGTTTGTCATTTGGTGTTGGTTTGAGACCTCAAGAAATTGTGGAGGTTGGAGAATCAAGAAGCTCCTTTGAGAAAGTTGTTATGGTGAGTTTAAGAGACCTTTCTATATAAGTTTTGTGTCAAATGCTTTAGCTTGGAAATTATGGAAATTTGGCTTGAAATTTCGAAAATTAGGGTCTTGTGGTGTTTGAATTGTTGTTGTCATGGGTATAATGCTTTGAGATGTATCTTGGGTAGATAGAATTTGATTGAAGTTTAAATGTAAGGTTTGGCACCTTTGTGTTAGTTTTGTGCATTGGGCAAAAACATAGCATGTAATTGGGTTGTGATTTTAGTCATTTTGAGGTTACCATTGTGTTTCTTGTAAAAATTTATGTGGGAATAGGCTTGATTGTTAATTTTGGAGCCATTGGACATTTTGATAGAAAATTGGAAAATCTGTCTGGGCAGTCAGTTTGCACGAGTGTCTTGAATGAACAAATGGTCTTGGAAAATTCTAAAACTTTCCAGTCTTAAATTTCACATCCCAAACTTCAAAATGGATATATAATTTGTGTCATTTTGTTTTGTTAACTGAGAGTTATGCTTTGCCACAGTTTGGGATAAAAACTAGACTCTGTTTTGGAGTAGTATTGAGTTTTGGGTAATTCTGGAATTTTGTGGTGATTTTTGGTTATGGTCCATATTTTTCTAGTAAAGAAGATTTAAATACCTTTCATTTGGCTTTGGAATCACATTGTTTCAATTTTTCTAGAATTAGTTATGAATTTCAGAATTTCAGCCAAGAATCAGGGAATTTCTTGGCCGCGGCCCAAACCTTTCTGACCTGATTCTAGCTGTGGCCCATATAAAACCCCGAATTTTGAGACTTGAGGCTAGAGAATAAGCCTGAAATAAGTGGATTGCTAAGCCCCGGTTTAGAAAGATCCCAAATTGTGATTAAGGGATGATGACTCCAAAAGCGGATGTGATTAGTGATAAATGGACCCTTTTGGAGACTATAATGTGATTTGGCACTCAAATGTGATTCGTAAGTGTTGTGAGCAGCACCGAAACCCTGTATTTAAGTTCAATTATGGATTAACCTCTAAATTGACTTAAAATATAGGGAGGGCACCTATTATGGTTAAAAGGAAAGATATGATATGTTTGGTGGTGATTCAGTGAGAATTACCGTAATCAGGGGCAAAACGGTAAAGTTACCGACCAACTGATCGGTTACCAAAGAGGAAACTCATTGGTAACTTCAAGATCAATGGTTAGGATTGAATTGTGCAAGAGATCAAAGGGTGGAATTCCATGTGAGTGTGCTTATGGGAACTCATGAGAGGTGTGGCAAGATTGTGACAAGTGTCACAATGTGAACCATAGGATGTGGTCAAAGTGTCAAATTATTTCCTCTTCCCTCTCCCTTTTTTAAAGTCGGTTATATGGGCTAGGAGGGACCAAAATATGATATCTCATCATCTTTTCTCTCTCTTCTCAAGCTCAAAAACGTCTAAGCCATAGAAGAGGAAAGAGGAAGGAGAATCAATGTGAAGGTAAGCCATTTTAACCTTGTAGATGACTCCTATTGCTCAAAACCTCTTCTTAATAGTTGTTCATAGTGATGAGAGCTTCATTGCTATGGTTTTAGATTTGTGAAAGGAGGTGTTTGATGGTTTGAGGAAAATTGGAAAGATGAAGAATTAAGGAATTGGTTTGGGAAAGAGGAAGAGGTAAGTATTTGAAGCCTTTTGATCAAAGTTTTATGATTTGTGGATGAGCTTTGTGAATTTTGAATTTTTCCTTGATTTTATGTGGTTTTTGAAATTTAGGAATTGCATTGTGTAGTGTGTGGCAAATGGTCTTTTTTTGTGTTTTATGACCATTGGTATTTGTTTGGAACTTTGGTTGGAAAGGATTGCAATATGGTGCATTGTATTTTGACATTGTGTGACATGTTGTGGTTATGGTATAACATGTCAATGTGATGTGAATTTGGATGTTTTGGTGTTTCTAATGGATTCCTTGTGAAAATTTGTGTGGAAATGGTGTTTGATGTGAAAATGGGAACCATTGGAAGCAATTGTAAAAATCTGGAAATTTGTCCATTGAATTTCTGTTCTGGGTAGTCTGTTTGTGTTGCCATTTTGAATGGGAAAATGATGTTATAAGATTCTGAAACTTTCTAGTCTTGAAGTTCACATCCCAAGCTTCAAAATGGACATATAAATTGTGCCATTTCATTTTGTGAGATGGGAGTTATAGTTGTCCAAAGTTTGACATTAAAATTGGGTGCAAATCTGGAACAGCGAGGGAATTTCGTGTAATTATGAAATTTTGTGGTGATTTCTAGTAATGACTCATATTTTTCCTATGAAGAGAACTTAAATATATTTAAATGGGCTTTGGTATCACCTTATTCTATTTTTCTAGAATTAGTTATGAATTTCTGAAGTTTCCTTGGCTGCAGCCAAAAGTTCTTGGCTACAGCGCAAAAGTTTCTATATGCGTTTTGGCCGTAGCGAGAAATTATTGGCTGCAGCCAAAAACCTTCTGTACATGTTTTGGTTGTAGCTAGAGGATTCTTGGTTGCAGCCAACCCCCATTTTCAATAATTTGTGATTTTGAAAGGTGATTTCCAACCTAATACTTCCCAATCCTTTCAAGCTTTTGTTGAGGTTATTATTAGACACTTAAGGGACTCAAATGACAACCAACTTTAAGTATTGTGGAAGTAAGGATTTGGAATTGGGATTGACCCTATGTCCTTGATTTGGTTATAGGGTTTGATATTCTCTCGGATCGCGAGTAGCCGATGCTGGAGCTTACGTAGAAAGAATAAGTGTAGGGAACTTACCTCTTTTGCATGCTTCGATATTTGTATTTGTGTATTGATGCATGTATTGATTTTCTTGATTATGTGAAACTTGTATGAATGATTGTAGCTCTGTTTCTAGTTATGCTATAGCCATGAGTATGTTGTTGAAACATTGAGCAAGCAGATATATCATTGTGTGAGCATGAGTTTTGTATTGCAAGCATGTCATGCATTAAACACTTGTCTTACATGCATATTGGTATTTGTTTTCTACTGAGATTCTCTTGAATCTCACCCTCCCTACCAACATTTTAGACAGGGTAGATGGAATCGAGGATGGAGCAAGCATTCAAGGGCGGTGAGGACTTCCTTTTGGGTTATTTGAGTTTGGTAGTTGGTTATCATTGCTAGTTGGGTGAATTGTATTTGATTTGGATGTATTTAGAGTTGTATATGGTTGGACTCCTATTCGGATATGTATTTGGTATGAGAATTTGTGTAATCCCCTATTTGGAAAATTGTAAAGGGCGAATGTGCCTTGTAAAGCTTGGATTAATGTAAGAAATCCGGGATTGCTGGAAATTTATATTGTGCACTCTAATAGTTATACGAATGTGATTTATCTTCGCAGAGTAGTTACATTCGATAAGTGAATATGAGACTAGGTCAATTAGATTTCAAAAAGTATTTGTGAAAACCCTATCTCAAGGATGGGATTGTGAATGAGTTTTAATAATTATTGGTCTCTATTTCACTTTAATCGTGTATTTCAGATATAATTACGGAAGGGGGTTACAGCCCATGAGTGGCTGGCCGCGGCCAGTGATCTTCTGACCATAATTTGGCCGCGGCCCAAGGAAGGGCTGGCCACAGCCAACCCCTATGTTTTAGCACTTTAAGTTTTTGAAAGGAGATCTCTAACCTATTGTTTCCCAACCTTTTAAGGCTTTTATTAAAGGCATTTGTGGCATCTTAACGGTCAATTATGATAACCAAATTTAAGTGTTATGAAGTAAATTAAGTCTTGGAATAGAGTATAATTCTTCGTCCTCAATTATAATTTTAGGATTTGACATTTGTTCTACTCGGGAGAGACCGGCGCTAGGACACGCTTGGAAGGACCAAGGTAGTGACTCTTCTCTCATGTTGTGTATGATGTTTTGGTATGCATGACTTGTCATTGAGCGTTGTGAATTGTGTGTGCCATGGTCCATTACAGTGTGAGCACTACAGCGTGAGCTGTTTAGGGATTGACGCTAGTCATCTCTAGCTTAGCCGTTGTAGTGCCGTTGTAATCGACATATATCTTTGTGAATCTGACCCGTGGGGCATCGTGTCGTGAATCCAGCCGTGGGCTGTGTGTTATATCTTGCCTGTATGGCTTGCGTTATGAAAAGCTTTATATGAATCCCAGCTGTGGTGAAATATATTGTGTTGATTGTTGTGATGCAATTCAGCATGAGCAATCGTAAGGGATGACATGTGTCATACTAACCATTGCCTTTGTACCGTTGAAGTTGCTTTGTGTGGATAATGATTTGATTTCATGCCTTATTGTTGTACATACTATGATTGATTTGACACTACGGGGATTCCTTAGAATCTCACTCTCCCAAAAACCATGATTTAGACATGGCGGAAGGACCGAAGGGAAAGCAGGTGACGAAGAGTAGTTAGAGCTTTGGTTTATGAGTATACTTTGGTTATTGGTTATCATGTAAATCATTTGAATATTTTTGGGTCAATTGTATATGTATTGGGATAGATTGTATAGTTTTGTGTAATCCCCAAGATAACGGAAAAGTATGTGGGCTTTGTGCCTTTGTATAAACCCTTATTTAATGAATGAAACCCGAGTGAGTCGGGAATTTACTTTGCACTCTGATATTTGTAAATAGAATCCACCTGTACAGGCCATTATTGTTTTGTATTGTGAATATGAGACCATTGTGAATAGGTTTTTGAAAAGGTTTTTGTAAACCCTAACTTTGGGAAATTTTATTTTGTATAAGTCCCAAATCATCCATGGTCTCTAATTCTATATTAATTACGTGTTTATAAACTAAATCTCAGCCTTAAGGTGGGAAGGGGGTTACAGGAAGCCTCCCACAATACTCTTCCCTTTATTTAAGGCTTCTACTACCATTTCTGCATCACATGCTACCTCAACTTTCTGAAAGGCCATCTCCCAGCATATCTACATCCCTTCACATATTGCCTAGGCTTCTACTGCTTGACTGGAACATCTAGTTAGCTTATGTGAAGATCCTCCTAGCCACTCCCTACAATCTCCTCTGATTACTCCTCTACAGCCAGAATATCTCTGTTGCACCATCATACCATCCACATTTAGTTTGCACCAGCCTGCGGGTGGACTTTACCACTTTAACAACCTCGTTTCCTATCTTTCTAGATGATTCATCCCTCATGTCCTTTGTTCTTATAGTTATGCAAAAACCTTGTCACAAACTTCTCAGGATTCACTGGACTCTGGTAATCTGCCTCGTGTAGTTCTTTATTCCACCATTCCAGTTGTACCAACACCTAACAGCGAAGGTTTCCGACCATAATAAATCTTCTTCTAAACTTCCCCTGGGTATTATATTAAATTCCAACCAGTCTGCTCCTTCTCGCTCATAGAACATTTCTCTCTTATGACTCGGTACCAGATTAATTCATATCTTTTTTACCTAGGGCAATTGCATAGTGCATGGATCTGTTCCTCTCTGTCATCTCCACACCTTCTGTATCTCAGCTCATCCATCCTCCATCTTACTGTTATAGCACTAGTAGGTATACGAAATTGATTTGCTTGCCAAAGAAATACTCAAACCCGCTCTGGTATCTTTAATTTCCATATGTATTTCAATACTCAACTTCGAGTTACTCCTCCATTTCCTCTTAGCATTTTATAAGCACTTGCTATAAGAAGTTTCCATTTCCAGTTAGCTGCCATACCAGAGTATCTTCGTTATTTTCCCTATTTGGGATAGGGAGGTTTGTTATTACTTGTAGCATGTTGTTTGGTAACAGCTGGGCCAAGTGTTGTATGTTCCACCTATTCTGATCTTCAATTAACTCCTTTACTCTCATTTCTTTCTGAGTCACGGCTTCTTTCGGGATGTATGAGATGAGGGCCTCACATCCTTTCACCCACTTGTCAAACCACACCCTTGTCTGGTTTCCATTTCGTACCTCCATCGTGATATTCTCTTGGAACTGATCCCACATCCTGTATATCCCTTTCCAAAGGCTTTAATCCCCTGCTTTAACCTGCATCTCTTCTTCCCTTCCTAGCCCCCGTCCATATTTTCCATGTAAGACAAGTACCCACAGAGCATTATGTTTTGTGTACATCCTCTAGAGCAACTTTAGGAGAAAGGCTTCATTCATGCAATTCAATGACTTAATTCCCATTCCACCTTCTCCTTTTTCAGTGCACATTTTTTGCCATGAAACTGCATGCCATTTCCTGATCTCCCATTGTTCTCCCCAAATAAATATTCTCTGTGCTCTTTCTATACTTTCCCCCACTCCTAGAGTTATTCGTTCATGTTACATGTGGTACAGGGGAATCGTACTAGTTACAGTTTTGACTAAAGTGATTTGTCCTACTAGAGACAGGCTAGCTGCTTTCCAAACCGTTGAGCTGCTTTTTCTACTGCATTGTATCTTTCTTTCCTTTTCCTTGGGAAGGCAATATTTGCTTTAAGGTATCTCCCTGGCTCCTCCACCTGTTTAACTTGACTGATTATGCAAATCTCTCTCCTGTGTTATAGCGGCACATTTGGTGAGAAGAAAATTTGAATTTTTTCCTTGCTTACTTTATGCCCCGACATTTCTCCAAATTCCTGCAAACAATTCAAGATTAATTCAAGAACAAGGTCGTTAACAAACATCATATGCATTATTCTGGGCCTACTCTCATGCCTTTCCATTCTCTCTCTCTCTCACTCTATCTAGGATAACATGTGTGAGTTTTTCCATGCCCAGTGCAAATAGATACGGAGATAACGGGTCCCCTTGTCGTAATCCTCTAGAGGGAAAAAATAGGTCAAGTTTTTCACCATGCCAAAGAATCCTTGTAGACCTTGTCGAAACACATCCCATTGTTATCGCAATCATTTCTGGGGGGCATTGGATTTCCTGAAGTACCTTTTCTATGTAACCCTAATTGATATGATTGTATGCCTTTTCTAGGTTGATTTTGATCGCCGTAAAACCTTTCCTCCCTCTCTTCTTCCTCATTAAATGTATCATCTCATTCACAATAATTATGTTGTCTTGGACATTCCGCCCTAGCACAAAGCTTACTTGAAATGGAGAAACTAGGAGGGGCATTATCCTCTTCATTCTCTTCACCAATACCTTTGATAGACACTTGTAGATCACATTGCACAGTGGGATAAGTCTAAGTTGATTCACTTTTTCCGGCTTGTCTACTTTCGGAATGAGTGTGATCTGTGTTTGATTGAGTTCACAGATCATTTTTAGATTGTGCCATAACCTCTCAATGGTCGAGTACACACTTTGTTCTACTATTTCCCATTTTTGTTGGAAAAATATAGCAGGAAAACCATCCTCTCCAGAAGTCTTCATGCCCCCAATGGCAAACATGGCTTCCTTTATTTCTTCTCTGGTTATATCACCCTTTACTATATCCCATTCTATAGGACTTATAGTTAGCCAGGAGTGAGATGTAATATTCCAGCTTTACTCTTCATTTTCTTCACAAAATAGCTCTTGAAAGAAACTATTAGCTAGCTCTCCCACTTCTTCTTTTCCTTCTACCGACACATACTCCTCATTCCTCAACATGGCGATTCTGTTTCTTCTTCTTGTCACTTTCATCTTGGTGTGGTACTAAGATGTATTTCTATCACCATCTACCAACCATTGAGTCCTTGCTTTTTGGAACTAAAGGACTTCTTCTTGATTCAGGATTTTGGCCAATTTCATATTTAATTGTATCTCCCTTAGTTCTAAATGTCGACTTGGTCCTTCTTGAAGTCTTTTTTGAACTTATGCTATTCTCCTCATCATCTCTTTCTTTCGTTTGGCTAGGTGTCCGAAAGACTTATAGTTCAATGTCTTGAGTTTATTTTCAAGATCTGATAATTCTTCATTGATCCTCTTGTTTCCATCCCAGTTTGCTTTAAGCATTCTAGTAAACTCTTTATGCAGAAGCCATGTAGCTTCAAATTTGAAGGGCCTTTCCTGTTTGCTACCTCTCCGAGCTTATAAGAAAATAAACAGGGGATGATGATCGAATTGGGTCCTTGGTCCTACCCTTATAAAGGCCTCCCCAAATTGATTCCTCCAGGCAACATTAAAAAGTGCTCTATCCAATCTTTTATAAAGCCTCCTACCTGTTTGTGTAATGAGCCCTCTCCATGTAAATTTGAAGCCTTTGGATCCCAAGTCAATTAATTGGCATCTATCTATTTGTTCTAAGAATTTTTTCCATTTATGAACCTGCATTGTTTTTCTTCCCCTCTGTTCTGTCCCATCCAAAATGTCATTAAAGTCTCCAACCATAAGCCATGGACCTACCACTTGATGTGATATGCCCCCAAGTGCTTCCCATATCTCTTTTCTTTCATTTTCTCGAGGACTAGCATAGATCACTGTGAATAACCACTTTCCGTGTCCTATCCCCTCTACTGCACAGTGTAGGAACTACTTCCTTGCTTCTAGCACTTGAATTATAATGCTCCCATCATCCCGTAGGATCCATATTCCTCCAGACATCCCTCTTGTGCCAACCATTTCATAGTGCTCAAACCCCATTCTTCTAATTTCTTTCCTAGCTACTTCACCACTACATCTCAGTTCTACAAGTACCAAAATTTTTAGGTGCAAGATCTTTTTGTGTTCCTTTATGGCATTACCGAATGCTCTTCCGGTAGCCCCTTATCATTCCAGACTAATAACATTAATAACCAACAACAAGGAAATTCAACTTACTAAGACTTCTCACCATGTCTCTTTCCAGTACCATACTTCTTCGATGTTCGAGCCTCTCCTCTGGCTCCTCCTCTTATTCCGCATCTAAAAACATCTCCACTTCACTTGAACCCATCCAGTTAGAAAAGTGTGCGTCCGGCGGTTCCTATTCCTCTATATCTGGTATTTCTGTTGCTAGAGACAGTTGTTCCTTATGTATTTCCATAGCGTCTTCCTCAATCATTTGCTGTTCTCTATTATTTTCTTCGTTCTCTAGTATTTTCTCAATGTTTTGACCCAGAATGCCATCTTCCTCTACTGGCCCATTGCCTTGTTTTTGTCCCTTATTTTCCAAGCCCACTTCTTTATGTTCTACTTCTATTCCTTTCGCCTCCATCCTTCCTGGGCCTATAGTCTCCTCTATTCCACCCACTTTACTCTTTTCTAGGCCCCACTTGTCATGTCCCTCCTGGCCCACCTTAATTGTTTTTTCAACTTCCACTTTTTGCTCTCCAAACATTTTGTCTCTTCCTCCACTCAACTTCTCCTTCTCTACTATTACCTTACCCTGTTTTCTTTCTTTCTCATCTCCCTAGGTGTCCTATGTTGACTTTCTACTTAATTTTTCTCTTCTTCCTCTCTCCTAATTAACACTCTATCATTTTGTCCTTTCAAGTTCTCTTTCTTCTGCTCCTTATTTCCTTTATTCCCAATAATCTCTGGCACTCCCCCATTCTTGGTTTGTTCTTTCCCCAAATTGGAGATGTTCTGCACTGAGATCCTCTCCTTGATTCCTACCTCTCTCTCCACGTGATTCTGCTCTTCCTCCTCCAGAACTGTGAACCTAAAGGATTTGCCTATTTTCGAGCTCATGTTATAGGTCCTTTCCTATCCTTCTTCTTCTCTCTTTCCTCTAGTGGTATTTTGCCGGCTCCTTCGTGTTTCTTGCACCACCATCCATGCCCCATACGAGCTTTCTGGTGAACTCCCCTGGTTCTTCGACCCGCCTTTAGCCTATTGCTCCGGGGTTTTTTTTCTTTCAACTCCATTTTGGTTACTTTCGGATGTCCTTTTTAAAGGACAGTGTTCCATTGTATGTCTATATTTTCCATAATGGAAGCAGATTAGATAAAGCCCCTCATATTCGATCTTTAAATTGTTTCCATCTACCACATATGGCGACATTAGTGGCTTGTTTAAATCTACTTCCACACACATCTTTGCGTACATCATCTTGGCCCTTGTCAATGTCATGTTGTCGATCCATATGGCTTTTCCAATTTTGTTTCCCAGGTAGTAGAAGAACTTCTTATCATAATAGTCTCCCGATAGTCCTGGGAGTCTCACCCATATGGCTACTTTCCTTATGAGTTCATTCCAGGGGTTAAAGTTCTTTTTCCATGTTTGCACTGTTAGATAGTGCTGTTGAATCATCCATGGTCCTCCCTTTAGTGTGAAGAAATAATCTTCTCTGCTTTTGAATAAGGCTATCATATATCCATTTCTTAATACCGACAGTTCCACATTTCCTGACTTCCCCCACATTGCTTGGATTTTTTTCCTCATTGGCATGAAGCCCAGTGTTCTCCCCAGCAGCTTAATAATTAAGGATTGGTCCCAGTATTCAACCATTCTATTTCTTTCTTTTTCCAAAAATTGGATATTTGGACCCTTCTCCCTGTCAATAACTGTCACCCTATCCTGTAACAGACTATCATCAGTGAATAAAAGGCTTCCATCCCATTGTTCTTTTTCATCCCCCTTACCTGATGCCCCTCTCCTCATTGCACTCAATTTTAGGGCCTCCCGATACGACATGGTGGAAACTGGAGGTGTAGACCCGTTCTCTCCTTCTTCTTCCATCCACTCTTCATATATTGGTTTCATACTAACTTCTCCTGTGAGGTTTCCAACTTTTTTCAGCTGTTTACCTTCATGGATAGATTCTCTTGCCTTTGTCTCAACTGCTAGGTCCCTCTTATTTGTACTATTATTCATACTAAGGTTCCCAACTTGGTTCGCAGAACTCCCATCCTTCTCGTCCAACGAACGATCAGGAGGTTGTGTATGAAGGTTAAGATCACAAGTTTCCATGGAAAATGTCACACACCAGAGCCTCTCTCTAACTTTCTCTCACCTAGGAAATTTTTTGGACTGTTTTAGTTTTTTTCTAAATTATGAAGTTTATGTTTTTAAAAATCAAAACATTTGAATTTCTCTAGAATACATTTTAATCAGCCATGTGTGATTAAAATAAGATGAATTGTTATATTTTAATTTTTCAGAGTATAGATGAAGTTGTACTCCTAGAGTATGTAAGTATTTCTCTTATTTTTCACACACTAGAAATTCTTATATCAACCTGGTTCGTCACGTTATTTGTAGTTTAATCAATTAAAATACAACAATTCATGAGCTGATATAGCACCTCCTAAATATTAGATGGTATATTAATAAAATTAAAATATTTCACAATATTTATTTTTTTCTTTATTTTTGAAATTTTAATTAAATGATTTGAATTTTTTAAGAAAAATAAAAATGTAAATCACATGAGCAGTCAACTAAGATTAATATGAGTTGAGTTGTTGAATTTTAACTGATTAGATCACACATGATGTGACAAACTAGGTTCACACAAGACTACACATACGGGCTCCACCTTTGATTTAGCTCTTTAGCAATCTTGATATGCTCAGAAAAACACAAAATGAAGTAAATGAATCACTTGAAGGTTATATGATGCATATATACATAAAGTGAATCAACTACCAATCTTTCTAAGTTGAAATGACTTCTATGCTTAGAGGTTCCTTCGGCTAGAAAGCGTGGCACTTATACTTCATAATTACCGAGTTGTTTTCTCAATACAGAGTACAATTAAGGGTAAGATGGTAAAAATATAAAAACAAAATTCATCAGTCAATGACATTATTATTTGCTTTGGCCTATTGACTACCACTTTGATTCTATTTATTACTCTCAATTAACAAATCAAATGAGTATTTAACATTGAACTAATTTCAAAACTTAATATTATTACATTAATGATAACAAAATAATTATTTATAAGGTTATTAATTGTACATAAGAACAACATAAGAAAAAAAAATTATATTTTCTAAATTTTAGACTAAACTTATATTTTGAAATAGCTAAGCCAAGTTGTAAGATTGAACTTTTTTTTTTGATATAATTGCAAGATTGAACTTATACTATAAATTAAATCAGTATTTAATTGCACATTCATATAACATATGCAGTAGTAATTATTTACGTGTTTTTATGTATTGTTTGAAATCGTAGAATGCATTATTGCTATTTGTCACAAATTTAATATTATATAAATAAAATCCTATGCTTTGCATAAAACTCAATAAACAAGTTGTGAAGTTTATACTCTGTAAATTATATCATGAGTTGTTATGAATTTTAACTTTTATATATTAGTGTTCTTTGTTTGTATTTCTATTTAATTTTTATTTATGAATTTCATAACTATATATAGGTTCCAAAACAACTATTGTATTTTTATTTTGTTCAAGAAATCATATTGGTAACACTAATAAATGAGTGTATGAATAAATTGATTACCAGTCTAATAATGCTCAAGAAATTAATACTACCACCACCACCACCACCACCACCACTTTTATCTAGTTGTATTTTCAAAGCAATGAATGGTTATATTCAAAAAATTATATATATATATATATACACACACTTTGGAACATTTTTCTTTTTAAAATTCATTAGTCACTAACTTTATTATTTGCTTTGGCTCATTGATGACCACTCTTATCCTATTTTTGTGCACTTGAAGAAACTAATGACAAAAGAGAGTACTTCAAATATTATCTCAAAGCATATTGTTCATTATACAATTATTCTTTCTTCATTTATTATGTTAATTTTTAAAAGACATTACTTCATATATTATTTTCTTGTTTGTTTAGCTTATACGAAGTCACATGATGAATCCGTTTTAATGATATACGAATGCAATTCCTAATAATTAGTCTCCATGATGTCTTAACAAGTTTTAAATGATTATATTATCATTTATTCTCTAAATGATAAAAATTTGAAAATTTCAAATTAGTGACGGAAATAATTATTGACGGACATTGGAGACGGAATAGAGATGGAATTTTTTTCTGTCGCTAATTCTTTTGTAAAAAATATGGAATAAATTATCCGTAAAATTATCGATAGAATTTGTGACTGAATAGCGACGGAATTTGCGACAAAATTTAGTGACGGAATTTTGTGACAGCTTTGAGATAGATTAGCGATGAAAATTAGAGATGGAATATTTTTTTTGCTAATCCGTCCCTAAATGAATTTAGTGATAGAAATTAGAGATGAAATAATTTTCTCTCTAATTTTAGTCGCTAATCCGTCTCTAATTCCGTCTCTAATACTAGCGATGGAATTAATTTCGTCTCTAATGCTCTATTTTTTGTAGTGTATGCTGCCCAAATTTCCTCAAATTATGGTTAGTATGTGTTTAAATGGTCTAATAAAGGATTGGGAATAGAAAGGAACAAGGGTTCGAAGTTGAAAGTCAAAGTTTGCATTTTCCCTTTTTCTTTCAAGGGTTTTAGCCAAGCAGGAATGTGGGGGTGGGAGCTGGATTTTCTATAATTTGATGATTTCATTGAGTTCAGGAGGGAAAATTAGGTGGGGTTATAGTTGGTCACTTTTTTGGAAAAGTCCGAAAAAGCATAATTACGAAAACACCCCTGAAACCCTTAAAGCGGGGCTGCCAAGGGAAATTTCATCTTTTGGCAGTGAATTTGGTAATTTTGAGTCCGGAAATGAATTCCTTGAACAAAAATAAGTTAGAATAGCCTAGGTCAATTTTGAGAAAAGTACAGTCGGATTAGGTACGCCGGGACCGACATCCCGGGGCATTTTGGTTATTTTTTAATATAGACTCGTATAACAACTAGAAACACTATGAAAGTGTTTAAATTGTATATTTGATATTTTAGGACCAAGTTGAGAGCCAGTTGGTGGCACGCATTATGAGGCACATTATTCGAGGATCAGGAAAGGGCGATTAAGGTAGAGAACTTACCTCTTCTGCATGTATTTGATATTTGTGCTGATGTATTGATGCATATTATTCATTTGCTTGATTATGTGAAACATATATGAATGCTTGAAGCTCTGTTTCTATTTATGCTTTGGCCATATGTATGTTGTTTGATACATTGAGTTTGCAAATATGTCATTGTGTAAGCATGAATTATGTAATACAAGTATGTCATGCATTAAGCACTTATCTTATATGCATATTGGTACTGTTTTCCTACTGAGATTCTCTCGAATCTCAACCTCCCCTACCAACAATTTAGACAGGAGAAAACAGAAGATATGCTGAAAACAAAGAAGAGAACCGTACAAGGGGATTGCAGTGGTGGAACGAAAACGAAAAGATGTCTCTATTTCATTGTGTCAAGTATAGATACCCTAGTAGCCCTGTGCGGCTACATTGATTATAATTATCATGTACGAACCCCTATGGGGAATTTCTGTAATCATGTACATATTATCAGTATAATTATGCTATTCATGTGTTGCCTACAGAACTGTATATCGTTTTCCCCAAATACTCTGAAAAAGGTAAAAATAAGATAAGGGTGTGGCAACGTTCAATGGATTAACATACGAATTTCATAAAAATTTCTTTCTTGGATATGATAAATTGTAAATATTGATGAATTTAATTTTAATTATTCATATTTTAAAAAGGAGAAAACTTAAATCCAGTTCCTTATATCCCATTCCTTCGGTTCTCCAGTCAACAAGTGCCACCTAGATTCATTTAACACATCATGATTTAACCATGTTACTCTTTTCCGTCTCTGTTCAATACCGCTTGTGATAACCTTGTGTGCCGGAAGTGTGAAGCCATATCTGTTGGGGTTTGACATTTGAAATTTGAAGGAGACAAAAGTTATGGTGCTGGAGTAGAGCGTCTGGAACTCATCGCTGGCAGGAGAGGATGAAATACCAATTACATATTTAATTATTATGTATATTTTATAATTATAATATTCATAATTATATATATATATATATATATATATATATTATAAGTATAATTATATTAATTAGATATGATTATATGTATATAGATTAGTACTATTACTTATGTATTATAATTATATTTATTTAATTTTGATAATTATAAAATAAAAATTTAATATATTAAAGACCTAGTATAATTATATTATATTTTTTTATTAAATATTCCACAAGGTTTAAAAAATAATTAAATAGAATAAGGGTAAACTCGTCCATATAAAAATATTTTCCTTCCCCTCCCATTCATAACCAAACAAGGGAACATTAAGATTTCTTCCCTCCCCTCCTCTCTCACTAATTTTAACGAGGTAATATTAAAATTCTTCCTTTTCTTGCACTTCGCCTCCCCTTTATTAAAATCCCTTCCCCATACCCCCCTCCCCTTCATTGAACCAAATAGACCCTTAAACAAAGGGACGAAGCAAGCCAAACAAGTTTAACGCAATCACAAAGTAATAAGCAATGTTCCACCGTTTTCGGATGGGATTCACAATGAGAGCAAAGGGGAATAACACCACATCGTCGCTTCCAAAGAGCTTCTCGTGTTGGGATAGCTTTTGAGTAAGCTTTCCAAAGGAAGTGCTTAACCTTAGGTTGTACTTTTAAAGACTAGATCTTTGACCAGAGGTGTTGATCAATAGTAGACGAGGGGCCTAGCCCTTTATGTATTGTAGATTTGTTTGATTGCTACAACCAATTATACCCATATTTAACTAGATATTTCCCCTCAGGATTCTTAATCCACACTAAGCAATCATTAAAACAGAAACGAGGCAACTCAATATCTAGAATAGAGTTTTGAAATTGTTCTGAAAAATTCATATCATCAACCTTCAATTTTCCATTTTCTATTAAACTCGATACCTTAAGCATTTTAAAATCATCAGTTACATTCATCTTTGGGAGACAAAAGTATGGTAAGGAAAGAACCCAAGGATTATCCCATATATTAACAGATTCTCCATTTCCTATTTACCAAAAAACAATACCCTACAACACTTTTCTTCCCTCAAGAAAACTAGTCCAAGCCCAAGAAGCTCTAGAACGTTTCCCAGCCTTCCAGAAGTATGAGTCAGGAAAATATATTCCTTTAATGATTTTCACCCAGAACTCATTTCGTTCTGTCAGTATCCTCCAACACTGCTTAGCTAAGAGACCAAGATTAAAATTTTGAAAAACTCTTTAAAACCCATACCTCCCTCTTTCTTTTTTCGAGTAAAATGGTTCCAAGCCCTTTAATGAATTTTCCTGTTTTGATTCATCCCTGCGCCACCAGAAATGGGCTATAACACTATTGAACTTAAGACAAGTTGTAACATCCCGAAATTTGGTCACTAAAATTCCTTATATTTTTGGGGTATTAAATGAGATAAAATGGTGAATATTGATACACCTTGAATAACCTTTGGCTATAAATTCTGGATCATAGGAATTAAACACTGAAAATTGGAATGTGAACAGTGCTGCCAGTGTAATTTTCGGCGAGGCAGCAAGATTGTCATGTGATTTTGGATGATCAAATGATGTTCAAAAATTGTGACATTTTATAGGATGAAAGTAGACATTCAAAGCTTTAATTTGATAAGTCATGGGTAATTTTTGGAGTTGTATACAAAAAGTTATGAATTTTTAAAGTTAGTCCAGAAAAACTGTCTATTTTCTTGGACAACATCCAAAAATTTAAAATCTGGAAATTGTGTGCTTCCAGTTGGTTAAAGACTATATTTTTTTTAAAAAAAATAGACTCATTAAGGGTTTTATAGCCTTTAGAATCACTCCAATATGATGTCTATAAATTAAGTTATGATTTTTCAAAGTTTAGGTAGAAAATCTACCAGAATTGCTACCAATCCGAAAATGGAAAATTTGTGATGGTAAATGATGTAATTTTGAGATAAAATTTACATCAGCCCATTTTGCTCTTTTAAGGGACTCCTAGACGTCATTTTTAAATGGACAAGAGAGGGATGGACTTAGTTGAATTCAATTAGGCTTAAGGCATACAATTACAAGTACATAAAGCTTATGTACATAAAATTAAAGTTTTGGTATTTTTGGAAATTAGCTAAATATGCCATAAGCATATAATAAAATGACAAAAGCATATTATAAAGATCATTTTGCTTCACCTTGTAATATCCCAATTTTTGATTAAGGGATAATCATGATTATTAATGATAATTATGAATTTATTTGAATTATTAAGTGTTTTATGACTATATTAATTAATGTCATAATTAATAGAAATTGGAAAGATTAGTGCATATGTGTGGTATTTAAGATCAAGGGTGGTGATTCCTTGATCGTGGGTCGGGATCCAGTGTGCTTAGCTTGTGTGAGCTCATTGTGGGATTGAAGGAGATGCTGACATGTGGCATGGTGGTGGCCATTGGATGAGATCACAAGAGGACAAAGGTCCACTTTTCCTCTCTCTCACTCCATCTCTTCATCCCATCTCTCTCTCTCTTGTGCTCTCTCTCTTTCACTAAAGCAAGGAAGGAAGGAAGAGGGAAAAGCTTGGATTTTGGGTAAGTAAATGATCTTCATTGCTCAAGTTCCCTTCTTAAATGTTGATCCTTGAATCATGAGCTTCATTTTGGTGTGTATAGTGTGGCCATTTGGTGCTGATTTGTGCTACACGAAAATTTGGAAAGTGGTGGATCAAAGAGTGTCTTTGGAAAAGTGAAAGAGGTAAGGGAACTCAATCTATCTATCTATGTTTCATACCATTTGGAATAGTTTATAAATTCTGGAAATTTTGGCTTGAATCCGAAAATTGGATGCCACTGTTCATTTGGTATGTTTTTGGTATGAGAATGGTGTTTTGGAATGAGTATGTGATAGATAGATTGATTAGAAGTTGAAATGTGAAGTTTGGTTAAGTTTGTTATTTTGTTGAATATATTGCCCAAAACCCAAAGCATGATAATGGAATAGGATTTTGATGATTCTGAGGATTCCATTGAGTTTATTGGGTGTTTTTGGTGTGGGAATGGCTTTGGGTTAAGTTTTGTGTCCATAGGAAGCAATTGGGCAAGTGTGAGGGAAAGTGCCTCTGTTTCTGCGTTTTCTGCTATCTGTTGGATTCACTCGAGCAGAGAGGGGTCTGCTCGAGTGAAGGATGCACATCACCCGAGCAGAAGGGGTCTGCTCGAGTGAGGGTTGAGTTTCACCCGAGCAGGGATGAACTCTGCTCGAGTGATATGAGGTTTTTCCCTTTGTGCTTCGAGTTCGTCTGGGTTTTCATGTGCAATGCTCGAGCACATCGTTTTGTGCTCGAGTGAGGGAATAACATGCTCGAGCAAGCATGGTCTGCTCGAGTGTTAGTGGGAGTTCAGAGTGAAGGATTTCTTTCGGGTCTTCACTTGCTGGTGGATGCCACGAGTGTGCTCTGACACTCGCGAGCATAGCCTTCTCACTCGAGCACTGGGGGTCATGCTCGAGTGAGGTTGTGCTTCAGGTGGGAGGTGTGCTCGCGGGTGAGAGAGGTGCTCGCGGGTGAGAGGAGTGTGCTCGCGGGTGTGAGTTGTGTGCTCGAGCACATATGGCTGTGCTCGAGTGATCTTGTGCTTGGAGAGCTTGGTGTGCTCTCGGGTCCTCACTTCCTGGACTTCTCTCGCGGGTGCTCGAGTGAGGCATTTAGCCTTGTGCTCGAGTGAGGATTTTGTGCTCGAGTGAGCCAGTTCCTGAAAGCTTTCTTGTGCTCTCGGGTGCTCACTCGCGGTTTCACTTTCTCTTGTGCTCGAGTGCTGTCCGTACCAATGCTCGAGTGAGAGCATTTGTGCTCGAGTGATGTCCGTACTTGTTCTCGAGCATGGTCATCTGTGCTCGAGTGAAACAGTGTAAAATCTCAGTTTTGTGCTTCCAAAAGGGGATCTTTGGGATAGTTCTTCCTACCCTTTAGGAGTTGTGTTAGGAGTATTTAGTGACTCCAAAAGAGTAATAATGATAACCGATTAAGTATGATAAAGTGGATTAAGTCTTGGAATAGAGATTAACTCTTCGTCCCTAATTGTGAAAATAGGATTTGACATTTGCCTTCCTCGGGAGAGACCGGCGTTAGGGCACGCACGGAAGGATCAAGGTAGTGACTTTTCTCTCATATCTTGTATGATGTTTTGGTATGCATATCTTATCATTGAACTTGTGAAATGTGTGCCATGGTCCATTACGGCGCGAGCAGGTCAGCGTGATCCGTATAGGGAGTGACAGTGGTCATCTCTTGTCGGCCGTTAGACTGCCATCGTAATCGACATGGATCTTTGTGAATCCGACCCGTGGGGGCGGCGTATGTGAAAACCAGCCGTGGGCTGTGTGTGTGTATCTTGCCTATGTGGCTTGCGAATATGATATGCTTTATATGGATCCCAGCTATGGTGAATTATACTGTGTTGATTGTTGTGATGCAATACAACGTGAGCAATTCAGCGTGAGCAATCGTCAGGGATGACATGCGTCATACTAACCATTGCCGTTGTAACTGCCGTTGTAGTTGCTTGTGTGGATAGTGATTTGATTACATGCATTATTGTTGTACATTATATGATTGACTTGTTACTACGGGGATTCTTTAGAATCTCACTCTCCCAAAATTAAACCTTTTAGACAGGGCCGAAGGATCGAGAGGCAAGCGGGCAGCGAAGAGTAGTTAGAGCTCCTGTTTAGGAGTATATTTTGGAGATTATGGTTATCATTGTATATTTTTGGAATTGTATATAGTAGAATTTGTGTAATCCCTAAGTATGAATTGTAGGCTTTGTGCCTTGTGTAAATCCCTTTTTATTATGAATGGAACCCGAGTGAGTCGGGAACTTATATGCACTCTGATAATTGTAATGGAATCCACCTGTTCAGGCCAGTATTATTTTGTATTGAGAACTTGGGACCATTGTGAATAAGTTTAGAAAAGTTTTTGCAAATCCGATTTTTGGGCAAATGAGAATCTTAATAAGTCCCATTTTGAAATATGGTCTCTAAGCACAACTTAATTATGAGTTTAAGAACTTAATCTCGGCCTTAAGCGTGAAGGGGGTTACACCTCTTCCCTACCATTTTCCCATCGGTTTTGAGCTTCCGAGAGAGAGAGAGAGAGAGCTGTGTGAAATTGTAGAGAGAAGGAGGAGAAATTTCACCAGATAAGCTTGGTTTCTTCGATGAATTAGCTCCTAACTTATATAATCCTTCCTCTAAGCTTCTCTTCTGTATGAATTAAGGTGTTTGTGAAGCAAAATTTTATTTTTGAGGGGCTAGGGTTTTTGGCCAAAAAAGGAAAAGACAAACGGAAGCGAAGGTAACTCCCTAAACTTCAATCTTTAGTTATTCTGGCTATCGTGGATGATTTAATTGGTGAATTTCTGGTTAATTTGCTGTGATTGTAAATTTGGGAAGATGTTGAACCCTAAACATTATGCTGCCCAAATTGAGTCTAAATTATGTTTATAACGTAATTAAATAGTTGATAAAATGATTAGGAGTAGAAAGGAGTAAGTCTGCGAAGTTAGGATTGGAAAACCCCAATTTTCCCTAAAGAATTGTGAATTTCGGCTAGCTCTAGTTTAGGGAGTTAGAGTTAGATTTTTGATGATATGATGATTTCATTGTATTCAGGAGGGAAAATTATGTGGGATTACAGTTGATCACTTTTCCAGAAACAACCCTAAAAGGCATAATGACCAAAATGCCCCCGAAACCCTAAGTTAAGGGCTGCCAAGTGCATTTTTATCTTTTAGCAGTGCATTTGGTAATTATGAGGTTAGAAATGGATTCCTTGGGAAAATATATGTCAGAATAATACAATTCAAACTTTCAAGAATAGTACGGTTGGACCGGGTAAGTCAGGGCTGGGCGAGGTCCCTAGGGGCATTTTGGTAATTTTTCAATATAAACTAAGATAACCACCAGAAACACTATGGAATGCCTAAAGCATTATATGAATGGGTTTTAACCTAATTCTTATACATTTGGTATTTTAGGTCTTAGCAGTAGCCTAAGCCGAATATAAGATTGGACAGACAGTGGAACAAGCAAAGGATCAAGGAAAGGCGATTAAGATAGTAAACTTACCTCTCCTGCATGTATTTGATATTTATGCTTGTGTATTGATACATGTGATTGCTTTGCTTGATTATGTGAAACATATATAAATGATTTTATGCTATGTCCATAAATATGCTGTTTGAAACATTGAGCATGCAAATATGTCATTGTGTTAGCATGAGTTATGTAATGCAAACATGTCATGCATTAAGCACTTGTCCTTCATGCATATTGGTACTGTTTACTACTAAGATTCTTTTGAATCTCACCCTCCCTTACCAACAATTTAGATAGGTGAATACGGAAGGTATGCAGAGATCATAAAAGAAAACTACACAAGAGGATTGCAGTGGTGGAACAAAAACAGGAAGATGTCTCCGTTTCAATGGGACGGGTTTAGACATCCTAGTAGCCCTGTGCGGCTACCTTAATTGTAATTATCATGTAAGAACTGTAATATTCCAAAAAGTGATTAAGGGTTAATGACTTCAAAAGTGGATGTAATTATTGTTGAATAAACACTTTTAGAGAATGTGTGATGGGAATTTGGATATTTTAATGATTCCAATGGCTTCTTTGTGAAAATTCGTGTGGGGAGAGTGTTTATTGTCAAATTGGAACCATTGGGAACAATTATGCAAAAGTTGAAAACTCTATCCATTGAAACTCTGTACAGGGTAGCCGATTTGTATGGACGTTTTAAATAGGTAAATGGTGTCTAAAAATTCTGAAATTTTTCAGTATTAAATTTCACATGTCAAGCTTCAAAATGGACATATAATTTGTATCATTTTGATTTGTGAGCTAAGAGTTATGGATTTTTCAAGTTTGCGCAGCGAAATTAATTATTTTCTGGAACAGTATGCAAAGATTGAAATTCTGGGAATTTTGTGATTCAATCCAGAAAAATTCTATATTTTTCCTTAAAACTAGACTCAATAAGGGTTCTATAGGCTTTGGAATCACTCCATTTTTATTTTTCTAGAATTAGTTATGATTTTTCAAAGTTTGGGCAGAAATCTGCCAGAATTTCTGAAAAATCCGAAATTGTTGGAAATTAATCAATAATTAAATATCATATAATATATGATATTAAATACCATCAGCCTTATTTCTCCAGACATTTTCGTGCTGTTCCATACCTGAAACAAGAGAGAGAAGGTGAGAG
This sequence comes from Inga leiocalycina, assembly GCA_963242795.1. Lineage (NCBI taxonomy): Eukaryota > Viridiplantae > Streptophyta > Magnoliopsida > Fabales > Fabaceae > Inga > Inga leiocalycina. The sequence continues at coordinate 29,700,988 of OY725325.1, read as the reverse complement.
AGTTTAGAGAGAGAATGGGAAGAGATCTCACAAGGTAAGCCGATTTCTCCGGCGATTTAGCTCCTAACGCGTATAATCCTTCTCCTAAGCTATTCCTCTATGTGAATTAAGGTTTTGAAGCAAAGAATTTCATAGTTCAAAGAGGCTAGGGTTCAGCCAAATTTAGGAAAAGCTAGTAGGAGCTTGAGGTAACTTCCAAACTTTTGTATATTGCTTATTCTGGTTGCTGTGGGCAATTTAATCGGTGAAATTTCGCCGGATTGCCATTGGTTTTAAAGTTTGGAAATGATATTACCTAGGGGTTATGCTGCCCAAATTGGGTCTTAATGTTAGTTGTAACCTAATATAATGGTTAATAAAGTGGTTAGGAGTATAAAGGAACGCGTTCACGGAGCCGAAATCGTAAAATCCCAATTTTCTCCAGAGAGCTCATAAATTTCAGCCATCTCTAGAAATGGGTCTTAGAGTTGGATTTTCAATGATTTGATGGTTCCATTGAGTTCAGGAATGAAAATTAGGTGAGGTTACAGTTGGCCACTTTTTCAGAAAAGGCCGAAAAAGCATAATTACGAAAACGCGCCTAAAACCCTTGAAGTAGGGCTGCCAAGGATAAATTTGTAATTTTACATTGAATTTGATAATTTTGAGTCCGGAAATGGATTCCTTGGGTGGAAATATGTTAGGATAGCCTAGATTAGAATTTCAGAAAAAGTGCAACCGGACCGGGTACTGCGGGCCCGGGCCGGGTCCCTGGGGCCATTTTTGTAAATTTTCATTATAGACTCATATAACCCCAAGAAACACTATGGAAGTGTCTAAATGGTGCATTTGAAATTGTAGGATTCAATATTTGCCCTGTTCGTGATCCACCTGCGCTAGAGCACAATCGGAAAGAACAAGGTAGTAACTTTTTCTCTTATACTGTGTGTGAAACATTGTATGTATGTTTGTCATGCATTGAGAATACTTTGTGAATACATTGTGATTCTTTGAGTTCGCAGCGCAAGCTGACGCATAGTGATACTTTGTGATACATAGAGATCGCAGCGAAAGCTTACGCATAGAGATTACAGCCATGAGTGCTGTCGTTTGTGGCGAAAGCCATGATACATTGTGATGCTGCTTAACATGATCATATATGCTATGTGTTTATACACTATATGAGTGATTTGTTACTACAGAGATTCTTTTGAATCTCATTCTTTCCATTGACTAACATTTCAGACAGGGCAAGTGGCTCTAAGAAGAAGCGAACCACTAGGAGCAGTTAGGATCTTGTAGAGATGTGTTATTAGGTTGTTGGTTATCTATTTTAGACTTGGGATTACTGTTTATTTTTGAAATGTAGATATTACGTTGATGTTGGTCATGTAATCCCCTAGTTGGAACTTACAACCCTTAGTTTATACATGTATGAAACCCGGGAGTTACCGGGAACTTGGCTATGCACTCTGATATGTATGAATATGATTGAACTGTGCAGAGTAATTAGATTCGGAAGATGAATATGAGACCATGTTGAACGAATTTTAGAAAAGAGATTTGAGAAAAACGTATCCGTCGATCTCTAACTCCTTTAAATTACGCATTTTCGAATCTTAATTACGGTTATCAAGGTAGGGGATTACACGAACCCCTATAGGGAATTTTTGTAATCATGCACATATTATCAGTATATTTATGTTATTCCTATGTTACTCGCTGAACTGCATATCATTTTCCACAAATACTCTGAAAAATGTGAAAATAAGATGAGGGTGTGACATAAGTTTTCTTAGGAAAAAGGAAACAAAACATAGAATAAGTTGGAATAGCATTAGCAATTAACTTAATTAAAACTTCACTTCTAGCTTGTGATAGAAACTTTTTATTCCACTTTAACACTTTATGTCTTAGCTTGTCCCTAACAAAAAACAAAGCTTCTAATTTAGATCTACCCCAAAGGATAGGAAGACCCAAATAATAACCAAGAAAGCTAGTAATTTGAATTCCCAGGGTTTGACTAATCATCTTACTCACATTCTCAGGAGTATTTGGAGATACAAATAAACAAGACTTATCAAATTAACATGTTGTTCCAAAGCCGTACTATAAGCATCAAGGATACTTGTAAAAACATCATAGTTCTTTTTAGTAGCTTTGAAGAAAAACATGGAATCATCAGTAAAGAGACAATGGGACAAGACAAGGCATGCATTTGCAAATTAATGCCTTTTAGACACATTCTTCTCAAATGACTAATCATTTTAGATAAAACATCGCCACAATAATGAAAAGTTAAGGAGAGATTGGATCTCCTTGCCTTAGGCCACATTTAGGGGTCAATTTACTAATGGTTCTACCGTCTATCTTCAAATCAAAACTCAATAAGGAAACACATTTCATAACCAGCTGAATCCATTTGGGATGAAAATTCATTTTGTAAAGGACAACTTCTAAAAAATCCTATTCAACCCCGTCATAAGCTTTATTAATGTCTAGTTTCATAGCAAACTTAAAAACCATTACTAGCCCTATTTTTTAGAAAATGGAAGGCTTCATGTACAACAAAAATGTTGTCATGAATCGTTCTGCCCAGCACATATGTTCTTTGTTGTTCAGATATAACTTTCTTTAAAATAGGTTTAAGTTTATTAGCCAATACTTTAGAAAAGACTTTATAACTAAAATTGCAAATGCTAATAGGTTTAAATTGTCCCACAGTTCAAGAGCATCTACCTTTGGTATTAAAATCAAATTAGTAGAATTCAGATTTAGCAAAGCCCTATCATTCTCAAAAAACTTTCTAACCATCAGAAATATTTTAGGGCCAATAGTATCCCAAGAATGGTGATAGAAGAGCCCCAGAAAACCATAAGGTCTAGGAGCTTTTAAGCTACCCAAATCAAAGGATGTTCTCTTAGTTTCATCATCCAACAGGGGAGCCGTCAAACCCAAGTTATCATCCTCAGTAACCACAACATCCACATAAAAATTGTAAAAACAAGCACTAATCTTAGATAGGTCATCTATCCATTTGCCTCTACTATTTTTCAAGCTAACCACTCGATTTCTTCTCTTATGTTGAGCAGTAATATTATGAAAAAATCTAATGTTTTCATCTACCCAATTTAACGAACTAACTCTAGATTTTTGGTACCAATATTTCTCTTCTCTTCCATAGACTTCCTCTATTTTGATGTTATATCACTCGCTTTTTCCACTTAATTCTCATCCCACACCTCTTTATGTAACCCTGTACCTTAATAACCATATTTATAGTTCGAGAATGCGTCATTAAGTTGAAATAGAGACCAGTGGTTAACTTAAAACTTTTTCAAAACTTGTTTAGTGCGGTTTCACTTTCACATCTCGAATATAATTAGTCTAACCAATTCGGTTTCATTTATACATATCAGAGTGCAACAAAAAATTCCCGACAACGCTCAGGTTTCGTTACTTAATAAAGAGTTTACAACGCTTAGTTTCCCATACAGGGGATTACACAACACTATTCAATATATACAACATGTGCAACTAATGCCCAACAAAATATGACAACCAACTACCAAAATTAAAACTCCTAGCTAGGAGCTCTAACCGCCCTTTGTCACTTGCTTTTCCTTTGAACCACTTGCCCTTGCTGTAGGTTAATCATTGGAAAGAATGAGATTCAAAAGAATCCCAGTAGTAACAATTCACTTATAACATGTACAATCACAAAGCATGTAAGCAATCACAACAACAACAACACAACGGCATTTCTACAACAGCTTTCGTTGCATTCACAACGGCATATTTCACAATAGCATGTCTCACAACAGCACAACAACGATATTTCACAACGGCAATGTTACATCACGGCATATTCAATGAAATGACATACATGCAAGGCATCATACATAGAATAAGAGAGAGAGTCACTACCTTGTTCTTTCCGCTCGTGCACTAGCACTGGTTTATCACGTGCAGGGCAAATGTCAAATCCTATAATTAGAATTTCAGCGATAGGTTATTACTTAATCCAATTCTTTAATTCAAACACTCAAGTTGGTTATCATTAGGGACATTTAATCAAATCAACTAAGGAGTTAAAGTGGTCAATTAACCTCAAAGACCAATTCCTAACCTCAAAGTTCAACAATACTACATTATGCCATTACATCTTCAATTTTCGCATAAGGGACCAAATCTGCCAAAATTTTCTCCAGACTTTGAAAAATCATAACTAATTCTACAAAAATTGAAATGAGGTGATCCTAAGTCCTATGGAAAGCTATTGAAGTCCTCTTCATAGGAAAAATATGAATCATTACTGGAAATCACCATACAATTCCAGAATTACACAAAATCCCACACTGCTCCAGAATTAAGTCCAGTTTCGACATCAAACTTTGGGCAACCAGAACTCACAGCTCAAAAACCGAAATGACACAAATTATATGTCCATTTTAAAGCTTAGAATGTGAGATTTAAGTCTGGAAATTTTCATAATCTTTAGAGATCATTTGGTTATCCAAAAACACCACACAAGTAGAGTACCTCGCTGGAATCCTGTTCAGGCTGCAAACCCAAATTTACACTTTGAGTTTCAATGACCCAAACTTCACAACTCAGGGCTATTCCCACATAATTTTTCGTGTAGAACAAAATGGTAACATCAAAATTAACAAATTCCCACTCATTCTCCATGTCCTGTTTTGGCAGAAAATTCAAAATAAATCCCAACAATTACCAACTTCTAATTTCAGCATCAAACTTATGTCAAATGGTTTCCAATCATCATAAACCACCAATAACATAATCAAAACATCATGAATTACCCAAACCCTTGTTTAGCCAAAATCAGGGCAGATTCACACTTGCCAAAATTGTCATTCAACTAACACAACCAATAGCTCAAATTGATGCTAATACTCACCTCTTGCTTCTCCTTAAGTTCTTTCTTTGATTCTTCCGCTTTTGTTCTTGCAAGGTGGCTGAAAACTCCTCTTCTTCAAAAACAAAAACCATAGAAATGAAGCTAAGGAAGAGAGGAACAAGTTTCATGAAGGACTCTTGAGCCATAGATGAGGTTAAGGAGGTGAAAATCAAGGTGGAAAGTCTCACCTTTTCCTTGCTCTTCTTTCTCTTACGTTGGAGTTGCAGCATCGACTTGGAGAGTGAGAGAGAGAGTGATGAATAATTAGATTTTTGGCTTCCATTATCCCTTAAGAGCTGACCGAAGAGTTGGACCAAATGGAGAGAAAATTGTGGCTAATATTAATTCCTTGGTCATACATTTTTTTTAGTAACTTATCTAGGTGTAATTGGCACAAGAAGAGTGAGCTTTTCTCATTCCTTCTTTCTTGAAATGCTTGACCGACTTATGCTTGGGCAAAAAGGTGAGAATATCCTTTGATTAACTTCTCTTTCTCTTTCCCTTATGATTGAACGTCCAACATATGCATAAGGTCAAGAAATTATATTGATTAAATCCTAACCACTTTTATTGACTTTTCATATGGAAAAGATGAAGTGTATGATATTAATTCTCTTTCCCTCATGTCATGCGAATTGTATCCCATGGAATAGCCAAAAGGGCTTCTTCAATTTATCATAATTTCAACTCTTTAAATATTACTTCTTTAGTTGAAATTGTTGACTTAGTCATCATCTTTTACAACTTGGTCAAATTGCCTTAACATGTCATATGTAATAGCCTATATTGTTTCCTCTTGTCATACATAAGTCATGGCCCTTTGAAGAAGAAGATGATCTTATAAAATCTCATCTTGCAATATAATATTTAATTTTCAATTTTGCATGTGAAACTTGAATAAATTCATAACAAAATTTCCAGAGGTAATTCTGTCATTAATCCCACCACCTATTCTGTACATTTAGCCCTTGAGTACATTTCAGGATATTACACTTTATAACACTCCTTGTATTCCTCCATCAAAGATCCCAATAGTTTCTAGTTATTACGGACCTCTAATTTGCTCCATTTAACAAGCACATTCTTTACCTTACCCAGATTGGCATTAAAATCAGCCACTATCCCACTCCTCTCTCTTACATTTTCATCCCATGTTTTATCAACTATATTCTCTATAATCTTTATGCTCTACCCAATTAAGCTCAAAACAAAAATCTTTAGGATATTTTATATTGGAAAAGTTTAAAAATACAAGGATAGGAGAATGATCAGAACCTAAAGGTTCCAAGTTACGCACCTGAGCATTTTGATGTTTTTCTCTCCATGTTGTATTGCAAATAGCTCGGTCCAGGCTTTCCTTTATATGTGCTTCAGCAAGGTGTTTGTTAAGGCCTGTTTAGGTTGGCATTTAAAAAGCACGTTCACATAAGTCAAGAGATAACTCATCTTACATACTTACCTCGTATTACATAAATCACGTTAGAAAAGTAACTTTCGTTGCTAATCCAAACAGGCACTTAGACAATGTGAATTCCATCCCTTTAGCCCTCAAATCAACCATATTACAATGACACATAAAATTTTGAAATTCTTCTAATGAATTCTGACTCCTTACACTGCCCCTTTCTTTTTCACTAGCAAAAATTAGAACATTAAAGTCACCACAACAAAGCCATGGCACTGCCTCACCTAGATCAAGATTCCTCAACCTTCTCCATTGTTTACTTTTGTCTCTTTCATTTAGAGGACCGTAGACTAAAGTTAAGAATCCATTTTCCACCCCCATTCCTTTCATGATCCTCAAATGTATAAAATTCATTTATGCCATAATGAATTATATCTTTGTATCATCATTCTACCAAATAGCTAGTCATCCCCCAAATTCCCATCCGCTCCATATATATCTTATTCAAAAAATTGAGCCTTCTATGCTACCTTTCCACTTTTTCCATTATAACCCTAGTCTCCATTAAGAAAACTAATGTAGGTCTGTACTTATTACATAGGAACCAAAGGTTTTTACTTGTCAGGGGTAGCCCTAACCCCTGTCAGTTCCAGCTTAATAAAGATGACTTAGTGCTCGCTTAAAGCTAACCGCCAAGCCCTTCAATAGTAAATTCACAACAAAGAACTTGTTTCCCCATCCCTTCTATAATATTTTAAACCATTCCCATAATTGGAACCTCTACCAAAATGCTTTCCTTAAAAATATTAACTTTTTTACCCCTTTTCTCCTTTAGCAATGGAGATTTCTTTCCTACAACAAAAGGTTGTATGTTCTCTTTGTTAAGCGATTCTTCCTCAGCTTTCTCAAACCCTTTCTCAGTACCAGCTTTGGCCTTCTTTGTTTTTTTTGTCTCCCACTCATCCTCCAAGGCATGTTTTTGACTAACTTTCAACAATTTACTTGCCAAAGCCCCTTCATATGTAATTTGCAACAGGCCCTTGACTAGTAACATAGGCTCCTTTTTCTCATGCTCCTCAGGTATTTCCCAAATTTATGGAACTATATATGTTGGCCCTTTTAGAACAATTCCCTATTAGCATTTTGTTTTGCCTCTACTATCTTGATGTTTGACCCAGATATAACAATACTAGATACTTTAATCACCTTATTTTATCTACTCCTATTTCTAGACCCGCTAGATTGGACCAGCTCATTAATTCTGAAAGGCCTATTATTAAATATAATTATTCAACATGCTTTAGTATTGGGCTCAATCTTCTGTTTCCCCTTGTCCTCTATCCTCTGTCGTTCACTTTCCTTTAATGGGCTAGTAACTTCATTCATTTCCAAGTCCATACTAAGCTTAACCTCATTCACAATGCTCACTTTAAATGACTTATCTTTTGGACTATTCACACTTTTTACTCCTTCTTGCCATATGGCATGCCTTTCTGTAACAACCCTAGTGTCGTTACCATCACTATCCTTCACCCCCTCATTCACATGCCAATCATTCTCCCCCACTCTCTTTTTTGATGATAAAGATTCACATACTGTTCCCATCTGCACCGAATCATACTCGTTGTCATAAATCATGATTACCAGTGCCACTACTCTCATCGGATTTGCTCGCAACTCCACCTTATACATTGGAAGAGAATGATTTTCTTCTGATAATACATTCTCTGTACTCATGCCTTACTCTGCATAATTACAATAGAAGTTTTGGAGTTTTTTAAACCTTGCATAAGCCTAGACCCTATCTATTCTAGGACGACATAGCCAGAAACCTACTTTTAAAGGCTTATTCAGGTATACTTTAACACGAACTCCAACAAAACTAGGAACATGACAATCCTTAGGTCGAGGATCCTTAAAACAAATAACCTCTCCAATTTTGCTTCCCATAGTATATATGTTTTTCTTAGTCATCATAGCTTTTTGTGTATTATGAATTTGAACCCAATACAAACACTTACTTATTAGTACTTCACGAATCATCAAGAGAGGTGCCCATAGTCTTAGACTTAGTAAGCATCCATCAAATGCCTACGGGCTATCTCAAAGAACTCGATCATAATCCTCTTTCACATTGAAATGGAAAACAAACATGAACTCCTTCGAATAATTGATTTCAGCCTTCCCCTCAAGTGCCAAATTCTTGAGATCATCTTATGAAATGTAAGAATGTTCACTTGCCTCGGCGACACTGATTTTCCAACTAGTGAATAACCTCCTTTCTTGCCATCTTCGTCGTCCCAATTAAGAATGCACTCCTCCTGATCGTCCATTTCCACTTCCATTTGCACAAATATCTTCACTCTTTTAGCTAATCAAACTAGATTAGGACACCAACCCCACACCCTTCTGGCCCAAAATCCTCTTAACCGAACCAATAATTAACCCCCAAATGCTAAGAGACAAGATGACATAAAGTATAAGAGAAAAGAAATCACTAAGGCGCTCACACAATAGAGCGATGAAACACGCTCACAGAGAAGAGCGATTGATTAACTTATCCTAAAGCATTTTATTAACTTATTTCTTTGAGTTATAACATTACCAAACAAATCATCCACCTTGTTGCTCACATCTTGGAACCCCTTGACTTATAAACAGTAATTATGATTCAAAAATATGTAATTAAGATGAATTAGAGACCAACGAATGATAAAATTTCATTTTTAATCCCATCCTTGAGATAGGGTTTTACAAATTTATTTTGAAATCGGTTTAGCCTGGTCTCCTTTTCACATTTCGAATATAACTACCTTGTGCAGTTAAATCACATTCATACATATCAGAGTGTAAAACAAAATCTCGGCAACCCCCCAAGTTTCATATATATATCAACTAAGGGTTTACAGTTTACCTTATAGGGGATTACACAAAATCATGCCAAAATTTGCATCCCAAATATATATATATATATATATATATATAGTAATCTTGTTCAAAATTTGATAACCAACACCCAATATTACATCTCTATGAAAGTCCTAGCCACCCTTAGTCTTCTCTTTCTCTTTAGAGCCACTTGCCCTGTCTGAAGGTTATTTATTGGAAAGAATGAGATTCAAAAGAATCCCTGTAGTAATAAATCACTCATACCAGACAAAATCACAAAGCATGCAATGACATCAAGCAGTATAGCAGTATGAAACACAACATACAAGCTATCACATATACATATAATCACATAGTCACATCCCCTGAATCTCCACCACCTCAAAGGCACGGTCCTCCCATCAGAACCACCAATAGGCCACAGGTGAAGGATTCACAGATAGCCTTTCGACTTTCACATATAGCCTGACGGCTTCCACATAGTCACATCCCTCGTATTTCCATTGCCCCAAGGCACGGTCCTCCCATCAGAACCACAGATGGGCTGTAGGTGAAGGATTCACAAATAATGATAAATCAAATATATAATGCATCACATATAGTATAAGGAAAGGTGCCACTACCTTGTTCTTTCCAAGCGTGCTCCGGCACAGATTGCTCACGAGCAGGGCAAATATCAAATCCTAAAAACCAAATCAAGGACGACGGATTAATCTCATTTCCAAGTTCTTGACTTCATAACACTTAAAGTTGGTTATCATTTGAACTCTTTAGGTGGCTACTAGAAGCCTAAATATATGCCTAAAGGGTTGGGAAAAACTTAACCAAAAGCCCCCTCCCAAAAGTGAAAACACTGATTTTTAACTCATGCACTTGAGTGATAGATGACGCACTTGAGTAATGAGACCACTTGCACTTAAGTAAGGACGTCTCACTTATGCAAGTGCTTGACTGAGAGCAACACCTGAGATAGGAAATGATCACTGTGCTCGAGTCTTGAACTCAACACTTGAGTGGTAGCCTCATACTTCACCCGAGTCCTATAAAGTGAGGCACAGAAAGTGACTACCCGAGAGCAAAGAAAAACCCTAGAATGAGAAGTGCACTCGAGCACTAGCTGTCACATCCCCCTGCCGGTGCTCTCGGGGACGCCTACTCCGGCACAACCGGCTACGGCACCGACCGTAGTACCACCCGTACTACCATTCGGGCGTGGCAAGTAGTTGGGCTTACGGGCCCAAGACTCACAAGGAAATATCTCCTCCCCCCTGGAGGATTTCTCTCGCCTCCCCACGTCTCGAACCCTTACCCTGGGGGTAAGTATAAGAGTTTGGCGAGAGGTGGTACCATTGAGCTCTCGGGGACGCCTACTCCGGCACAACCGGCTACGGCACCGACCGTAGTGCCACCCGTACTACCATTCAGGCGTGGCAAGTAGTTGGGCTTACGGGCCCAAGACTCACAAGGAAATATCTCCTCCCCCCTGGAGGATTTCTCTCGCCTCCCCACGTCTCGAACCCTTACCCTGGGGGTAAGTATAAGAGTTTGGCGAGAGGTGGTACCATTGAGCTCTCAATGGTACCACCTCTCGCCAAACTCTTATACTTACCCCCAGGGTAAGGGTTCGAGACGTGGGGAGGCGAGAGAAATCCTCCAGGGGGGAGGAGATATTTCCTTGTGAGTCTTGGGCCCGTAAGCCCAACTACTTGCCACGCCCGAATGGTAGTACGGGTGGCACTACGGTCGGTGCCGTAGCCGGTTGTGCCGGAGTAGGCGTCCCCGAGAGCTCAATGGTACCACCTCTCGCCAAACTCTTATACTTACCCCCAGGGTAAGGGTTCGAGACGTGGGGAGGCGAGAGAAATCCTCCAGGGGGGAGGAGATATTTCCTTGTGAGTCTTGGGCCCGTAAGCCCACCTACTTGTAACGCCTGAATGGTAGTACGGGTGGCACTACGGTCGGTGCCATAGCCGATTGTGCCGGAGTAGGTGTCCCCGAGAGTATCGGCAGGAGGATGTGATACTAGCTTTGGCACTCGAGTGATGGCACAATACTTGCAGGTACTATGACACACTCTTGAAAAATGGGCTACGAGTGACAACCTGAGACATGGCCTCATAGTGCAAAACACATGCACACTCAAGTGAGGACCCATATCACTCACAAGTGAAACAATGCACTTCTTCTTTCTTTGTGTGGGAGTGCAACTAAAACTTGAAGGAAAAGAGAAAACATGATGCTGCACTCTAGTGAGATCCTATATCACTCGAGTAAGGCTTATCAGAAGCCAAAACACAGTAGATGACAGAATTGTCCAAATCTAACCAATATGCTTCCAATGGTCCCAAACTCTTATCAAATACCACTCCCCTATAATTTTGCACAAGGAACCCATTGGAATCACAAAAACAACCAAATTTTCATCACATCCCCACCTATTCAGTTTTTGATCCAAAATACATCCCAAACCACCAATTTGTCAAACTCTCTATCCCAATACCAAACTAACTCCAATGGCACAAAGACACAATATAACACTAATTCCACCACAATACACTATCCAATTCATCCATTTCAAAATCATACTATAATATGGGCAAAACTCACAAACTTCAAAACTTAACCAATAATCATAATGGTTATATCAAAATGCAACACATACTCACCTCTTCCTCTTTCCAAGATTGGTTTCTTGATTCCACCACTTTCAAATTTCTTCAAGTACTCAAAAACCACCTTTCAAAAATCTAAAACCATAGCAATGAAACTCTCATCAATATATACAAGATTATAAAAGATGAGTTGAGTTAAAGTGGACATTAAACCACCCAAAATCTTACCTTTCACTTTAGCTTTCCTCCTTAAGCTGGGCAAAAATGGAGTTGGATAAGAGAGAAGATAAAGATGATGAAGATTAGAGTTTTGACTCCCTATGAATGCTCTTGGCCGACTTTGGAGAGAGAGAGGGGAGAGAGAGAATATGTTGAAACTTTGACCTTAATCCCATAGCTCTCATGTTGCCACTTGTCAAGATCTTATTCCTTCTTACATGAGCACACATGAGCACAATAACACATGATTTCACCCTCTTGACAATGAATCTCAACCATTGATCTTCAAATTACCAATGAGTTTCCTCTTCAGTAACTGACCAATTGGTCGATAACTTTCCTTTTTCTCATTTTGCCCCTGATTATGGCAATTCTTACTGAATCACCACAAAACACATTTTATCATTCATTTCTCTCAATCATGCGCCCTCCCCTACAATAGGGTTCATTCTAAGTTTTATCACACAATTAAGCTCAAATGCAAGGTTCAGGCACTGATTATAACACATTCAGATCGAATTTCACATCATATTCTTGAAAAGTGTTTATTCAACAATAATTACATCCACTTTTGAAGTCATTAGCCCTTAGTCCCATTTTTGGGATATTACACATCTACCTTTAGCTTCTCCAACCTCATCTCTCTCTTTCTCTTACCCATCGTCTATCTCCCACTGTCACTCACTCACACACTCTCACCCATCGTCTATCTTTGTTACAGTGATCTTTGAACACAAAGTTTCATTGTCTTCAAACTCGTTCAAGTAGATGGAGCATTCTAGTAAGGTCCTCTCTATCTTAAGCCCCTTGACAACGGAAGCGAGAAGAAAGAAAGAAGAAAGATAGAAAGAGAAAAGGCGTAATAGGGGAGAGAGTTTATGGGATGAGAGAGAACGGTTTATGAGATGGGACTCACAAAAAATTAATGTCTGTCTGAGACATCTAATGGCTGTGGTAAAATTGCACCCTTTTTGTAAAGTTTATGTATAATTTAGCACCCATAAAAACTTAATAGTGTTAGGTGCCCATGACATAAAACTTTATTACTAAAATTGCAGCTTCATTTAGTTTTTCAATCAATAATTTATTCTATGGGCTGTTTTAAGTGGAATGTGGACTCTAACCCATTATAAGCCCATTTGAGCAGTTTTGGGCCATTCTTTCTAGCGAACCCACACAAAATGTTGTGTTGCGTGCATGTATTATACCTTTGTTTTTGGGAGAATTACATTATAGTCCCATTGAAACTAATATATGAAGAAATAGTCCCGAGAAATTCTGAAATTACTCTCAAGTCCCATAGAACCATTTTGTAATAAATTTCATGTGAGAAATGTCTGAATTAACCCTGTCAGATAAATAGTGAAAGGGATAGTAAATGCTGTGAAATACGCACATGACGTCCGAAAGAGGTCTAACGGTTGGCGGGAAAACGGAGTGACGATCAGCTACCATGGTTGAAGAATAAGGTAGGGAATTGATGCCATCCACTCTCTTGTCTTTATTATTCCATGTTACTCACCTATTCTGTTGAGTAGTCAAACATATCTTTAGGTTTTGTTGATTCATGTTCGTTTTAATAATGAATATGGAAAAAGTTGTTTGCTTTTTATGGGTATTGTCCTCTGTATGCCTGAAAACTATAAAGGAAGACCTACCAAATGCAATAGATATGCTCTGGCTAAGTTTTCAATGTGTTTGGGTATGGTTTTGTATATTATGTTTTTACTGTCATTATGCTCTGTTTTTTGGTTCATGGTAGTGTGTTTCTGCAATAGAAGAGGTAAGGAATGAAAATGAGGGTGAAAGGTTTGGGGCTACATAACTTGATTTGCGTAAGAAAAAAAGAGTTGTTAATGGAAGCAGCGATAGTTGCCAATGGAGGCTGCTTAACTTATTAATGACAACTATAGGTCATATATATTTAAATGTTGTTTAGGAAAACCAAAGGTTTTTTTTATTGATATTTGTTTTGGTCATGATAAATTGAAAAAGACTGTCTGATTTTTATGGGCATTGTCCTCCGTATGCTTGCAAACTATAAAGGAAGGCCTAGTAAATGCAATGGATATGCTTTGGCTAATATTTCAATGTGTTTGGTATGGTTTTGTATGTTCTATTTTTGCTATCATTTTGCTCTATTTTCTGGTTCATAGTGGTATGTTTCTGCAATATAAGAAGTAAGGAATAAAGATTAGGGTGAAAGGTTTGGGGCTACATAACCTGATTTGAGTGGGAAAGAAAGAGTTGTTAATGGGAGCAGTGATAGTTGTCAATGGAGGCTCCTTAACTTGTTAATGACAACTAGAGGTAATAATGTTGTGCTTGTGGTGTAATGGTGTTTGAAATGGGTTTGAAATGTTTGCTATGTTTTTTGGTATTTTGTGCTGTTTTTAGTCATTATAAGTGGAATTTAATGAACAATGTGTGAAATATGTGTAGTTGGAGGTCCTGATTATGTAGTAAGAATGTGTTGTTAATAAGGACTACGACATTTGTTAATAAGGCTCGTGAAATTGTTAAAAACAACTTTTTTGTGCAGTAGATAGCGGTGATGGCTACCACGTCTGGCAAGAATCTACTATGTTTTCGTTAATAAATGTTAGTGCTACATATATGCACATTTGATGCCCTTGCTTGCACAATGCTACAGGCTCCACTGACAACTTCCGGTGGTTTCATTGACAAGTCAATGAAACTGCTATGTAATATGTAGCTCATCCAAAATATGTGGAGAGTTGTAAATATTTATTAATAATTGAGTGAGCATTTATATATGTCTTGTTATAATGTAAGTACATACATTCCAAAGCCTTGAAGTTTTAGTCATTTGGAAGTTATATGCCACTCTAGCAAGGCATTTTTTACAAAAAACATACATGATTCTTAATTTCTTATTGTCAGCTTCAAACGTGGAATTGATTACTTTTTCTTCAATATTATCCCTATTGAAAATCTCATTAATTGCAGCTGAAATATGGCTTTCAGGATGTTATCATGATATTAAATGTGTAATTTTGGAATTTTTTCATTTTTAGAGAAAGTTAATAATGACTTAATCATACCTACTTAGTTTTGATAAGATTATTAGAGGTGTCTTATAATTAGGATTGCAATCATATGCGATTATTTGAGAACAACTCAAGGGGCCTTCACTAACAACTCTGGTGGCTTCATTGACAAGTCATTGAGACTCTGTTGACAACTCTTCATAACAGCATAACTGTGTTAACAATCCAGGGGGCCTTTACTGATAACTTGTGGTGCCTCTATTGACAAGTCATTGCGACTCCGTTGACAACTCTCCATAACAGCATAACTGTCCTAACAACTCAGTCAGCCTATATCGACATGTCAAGGGCCTTAACTGACAACTCGTGGTGCCTCCATTGCCAAGTAAAGGAGTGTCCACATGTGACTATGACCACCTAATTAATATGGAATATCAACAACATAGGAAATCTATAAGTATACGCATATAAACTCATTTTCCAATGTCATCATATCTACATATATATATATTAACAACTGCATGGGCGTACATTGACAACTCCATGGGGCAATAATGACAACCCGAGGTCCATTCGTTGACCACATAATTTACATCAGATTAAAACTTTCAATACATGACAGTGGGATACACAAATGTCAACATAACTGCATAAATATATATTAACAACTCCATAGGCATGCATTGACAACCCTATGGGCCTATAATGACAACTCGAGGTCCATTTGTTAACAACATAATTTACATCAGATTAAAACTTTCAATACATGACAGTGGGATACACAAACATCAACATAACTGCATATATATATATATTAACAACTGCATGAGCCTCCAACATAATTCACTTGGATCATCCCTTATTGTCGTTGTATTATCATCTTCATTTTGTCTTTCATCTACATAGACATGCTCACTTTCTCTACTATAACTGATTAAATGTTCAATTGCTTCATCATCTAGTACGTCCACAAATGTTGTTCTATCACACGGCTATTTGAACTTCATAACAAGTCCACCTCTCTCTTTTCCCATAATGGAGGATATCATTGTTTTAAACTCTTCTAAACTTGTTCCTTCCTTAATGGTTCTAGATATGACGGTTCCACCAACATATGTTAAATCATTATCTCTACTGACTTCAAACCTTCCCCCTATATGAAGGAAAAATAGTAGATTATTGCCAGATGTGGTAGCCATCACCGCTGTCTACTACAAAAAAAATGTGTCATTAACAATTTCACCAGCCTTATTAACAAATGTTGCAGCCCCTATTAACAACACTTTTTTACTACATAATCTGGACCTTCAACCACATATATTTCACACCTTGTTTATTAAACCCCACTTATAATGACTGAAAACAACACAAAATATCAAAAAACATAGCAAACTTTTCAAACCCATTCCAAACACCATTACACCACAAGAAAAACATTTAAATATTATCTCTAGTTGTCATTAACAAGTTAAGGAGCCTCCATTGACAACTATCGCTGCTTCCATTAACAACTCTTTTTTTCCTACTCAAATTAGGTTATGTAGCCCCAAACTTTTCACCCTCATCTTCATTCCTTACCTCTGATATTGCAGAAACACACCACCATGGACCAGAAAACAGAACGTACAAAACGATACCCAAAAACATTGAAATTTTAACAAAAGCATATCCATTGCATTTACTAGGCCTTTCTTTATAGTTTGCAAGCATATGGAGGACAATTGTAACCCCTTACCTTGAAAACCGTAATTATAATTCGAAATTTGTAATTAAAATGAAATAGAGACCAATAATCATCAAATGTCTCTTTTATAATCCCTTCCTTACGGGAGGGTTTTCACAAATTCTTTCAAAACTTTTTCCCTTAGTCTGGTCTCAAATTCACGTTTCAAATATAATTACCCTATGCAGTTAAATCACATTTATACATATCAGAGTGCAAAACAAAAATCCCGGCAACCCCCCCAGTTTCATATCAAGCTAAAAGGGTTTGCGGAGCATATTCGCCCCTTACAGTTTCCCAATGAGGGGATTACATAACCCTATCCAAAATAATATTTACATACCAAAAGTATACTATAATCCCAAACCAAAATGGATAACCTACAATCCAACATCAACTATCTCTAAAAAGTCCTAGCCGCTCCTGGTCGCTTTCTTCTCCTTGGACCTATTTGCCCTGTCTGTAGGTTAGTCAAAGGAAAGAATGAGATTCAAAAGAGCCCCAGTAGTAACAAATTACTCATACAATATGTAAACACTTAGTATGCAAGCAAATCATTAGCAGCAACATCATCAGCAATATCACAATGCACAATGATTAATGGTAGTCACTATAAACGACAGCACTCACGGCTATAAACACAATATGACAACTTTACCTGTAATCTCAATGATGACAGCCCTCCTAGCTGTATACATTATGCGACAGCTTTCGCTGTAATCATAATGATGACAACCCTCCTGGCTGTATACACTATGCGGCAGCATAAAAAATCATCACAATGAATGACAACATACATATAATATATTACACATGGTATAAGAGAGAGTCACTACCTTGTTCTTTCCTGATATTTTCCGGCATTGCACATCTACGATCAAGGAAAATGTCAAACCCTATAACCAAAATCAAGAACAACGGATTAATTCTGTACTCCAAATTCTTATTGTCATAACTCTTAAAGTTGGTTATCCTTTGAACTCTTTAGGTGGCCACTAGAAGCCTAGATACATACATAAAAGGATGGGAGAAACTACCCAAAGATTCCTCTTCCGAAGAGAACATACTAATTTTTGACTTAGACACTGGAGTAAAGAAGACCTCACTCGAGTGATGGAGCGATTAGCACTCGAGCACTGAAGATCACTCATGCAAGTGTTTGGCCGAGAGCACAATTTGAGACAGAAAGTTGTCACAACACTCAAGTCCTGAGCCCAGCACTCGAGTGATGGCCTTATACTCACCCAAGTCCTATCGGGTAAAACACAGAAAGTGACAACCGAGAGCAACAAGAATCCTAGAATGAGGAGTGCACTCGAGCACTAGCTCTAGCACTCAGGTGATTACCCAATACCTGCGAGTGTCAAGGCACACTCTTGGAAAATAGCCTGCGAGTGTTAACCCAAGATGAACTCTCAAAATGCAGAACACACAAGCACTTGAGTGATACCCTAAGTACTTAAGTAATACCTCATATCACTCGCATGTTAGGAAGTGTACTCTTGAACTTTGCCTAAGAACTCTACTGAAACACTGAAGGAAAAAGGGAAAATATACTGCTGCACTCGAGTGAGACCGTACCTCACTCGAGTGAGGCTTATCAAAAGCTAAAACGCAGCAGCTGACAGAATTTTCCGAACTTGCCAAATCTGATCCCAATGGTTCCAAAACTTATACCAAAGTTCATTCTCAGCTAAAATTTCATAAGGAAACCTTTGGACATACTAAAACAACCAAAATCACACCATAACCACAATTTGATCTTGGGTCAATACTCTACACCCAAATCACTCCATAGTCTAAAACTTCCCTTTCCAATTTTCAAACCAATTCTAATGGCTCAAAGACTCAATATGCCCCTAATTCTACCATCATACACTATCCAATTCTTACATTCCAAATGGACACTAAATTCAAGGAAATTTCCACAAACATCAAAACTTACCAAAAATCACAACATATATACCAAAATGCTACAAATGCTCATCTCTTCAAATTCCAAAGACTAGTTTCTTGATTCTCTAGCTTTCAAACTTGTTTAAGCTTTAAAACACCTTCTTTCAAAAATATAAAATCATCAAGATGAAGCTCTCATCAAGGTGTACAACATTAATAAAGAGATTTAGAGCACTAGAGGTCAACAAAGATGTCAAAATCTTACCTTTGGTTTTCTCTTTCCTCTTGAAGCTCAACGAAAATGGGGTTTGGGAGAGAGAGAGATAAGAGAATGATGGAATGTAGATTTTTCCCTTGGTTTCATGCTCTTTGGCCGACTTTGAAAGGGAGAGAGGAGAGAGGGAAATGCTTTGACAATTTGACTAAATCATATGGCTTACCTTTTGACACTTGGCAAAATCTTGATCTCTCTACCTTACTCACATATGAACTCAATTGCACATGATTCCACCCCATGGGTCTCTTGACAACAATTCACAAACATTGATCTTTTAGTTACCGATGAGTTTCCTTTTCGGTAACTGACGAATTGGTCGGTAACTTTACCATTTTGCCCCCTGATTATGGTAATTCCACTTGAATCACCTCCAAACTCATTTTATTATTACATTAGCATCCCTATGCACCCTCCCCTATATTTCAGCCCATTTTAGATATTATTCCACTCTTAAGCATAAATATAGGACTTAGGCATTGATTAAAACACATTCACATTAAATTCAACAATAATTACATCACTACTAGCATTATTAGCCCTTAATCCCGAATTAGGTCATTACAACAATGGCCATAAAAATCAGACAGTCTTTTTCAATTTATCATGACCAAAACAAGGATCAATAAAAAAAACCTTTGGTTCTCACAAACAACATTTAAATATGACCTATAGTTGTCATTAACAAGTTAAACAGCCTCCATTGACAACTATCGCTACTTCCATTAACAACTCTTTTTTTCCTACGCAAATCAAATTATGTAGCCCCAAACCTTTCACCCTCATCTTCATTCCTTACCTCTTCTATTGCAGAAACACACCACCATGAACTAGAAAACAGAGCATAATGACAGCGAAAACAGAGCATACGAAACTATACACAAACACATTGAAAACTTAGCCAGAGCATATCCATTGTATTTAGTAAGTCTTCCTTTATAGTTTGCAGGCATACAGAGAATAATACCCATCAAAAGCAGACAACTTTTTCCATTTTCATGATCAAAACGAACATGAATCAACAAAACCTAAAGATATGTTTAGCTACTCAACAGAACAGGTGAGTCACATGGAATAATGAAGACAAAAGAGTGGATGACATCAATTCCCTATCTTACTCTTCGACCATGGTAGCTGATCGTCACTTCATTTTTCCCGCCAATCGTCACACCTCTTCCGGACTTCATGTGTGCATTTCACAGCATTTACCATCCCTTTCACTATTTATCTGACAAGGGTAATACAGACATTTCTCACCTAGAATTTATTACAAAATGGTCGCATGGGACTTGAGAGTAATTTCAAAATTTTCCGAGACTATTTCTTCATATATTAGCTTCTATATGACTACAATATAATTCTCCCTTTATTTTATTTTTTTTCCGGTGCGCATGTATTATACACTACACAGTAGTATGCCATTTTATTTAAATAAAAATAAAAATAGAAAATGTTGTGGATAACTCTGTCGGGAGAGCGAAGAGGACATTGCCTTTCACTTCACTGGGAAAGCTAAGGGAAAGCAGAATCAACGAAGAGCTTCAATGGCTGTTTCTTCCATTTCTTCTTCGTTATTAGTTCCTTCTGTTTCACTCATCTCATCGTCTTCCATGAATTCTAAAGCCAACTTCTCCTTTTCCTTCTTCAACACTGGTACTAACGCGTTTAAGCTTCAAAGCTCAAAGCCTTTGCTATCATCAACTAGGGTTTATGCTGCTCCCGAAGTGTTGGATTCCCCAGATTCCGATGAAATTCCTCCACCAACCCCTGATGACTCCGACTCCACCACCCTCGAGGTTTGTATACTATGCATTTGTTTCCGTTTATCATGTGTTTGCTTGATATTGAATTTATCTTTTTGCGAATTTCGATGTAGAATTTGAATTTCCCAATTAAAATTTTAAATTGCGGCATTCATTGTTCTTTTCAAGCCATATATCTGCATACCTGTGGATAGTATATTTGCCGTATCCATTCTAGTATCTTGCTTATCAGAAATCTTAGTAACGGGTATATGAGATGGGCTTGAACATAATTCTATTTTTCGCTCGAGAATGAAGTCTCTATTTTTCGCTCGAGAATGAAGTGAAATTTGGATGTCAAGTGGGAAGTGGCATCGTGTTCCGATAATGTCTTCATTTTTCAGGTAGGAGACTTGGGGACTTCAAGCACCTCATCTCTTAGCATTGGTGCAGATGCAGATGCGGTATGTTCATCAATAACTTTGTCCACTTGCAGTTTAATTTTTGTTTTGTTTTAGGGTTTCACTTTATCAAATTGTGAGGGTCAAATTCCATATATTCATTTTACCTTGACAAAGTTACCGATGAAATTCTTAAGGAAACTATTAGAAGCCCCTGTCTGAAAATTGGGTTTGATAATTCAGCTATTTTCTAATAACTTGAATGATGATAAGACGGTAGAAACACATGCTTCCATATCGGAAGTATAACATAATTCCTTGAAAAGTTGGTGCCCACATTCACCAATGTAAATGACCAAAGGTTCTTGGGTTTGCCAATTGTTAGTTAATTTAATGACAGTGATGAATAAGGGGAGGATTTGATGGCTAATTGAAATTTTAATTTCTGTGTAAATTATATAATTTTGTATTATGCTTAAAGAGTATAGTTGCATGCTGTTCCTTTAGCGTCTCATATAGAGTGTTGGACCGATAATTTTATACTACTTAAGTGGTCAAGATTTGGTATTAGAATTTCACGAGATGCTTGTGTCAAATAATATAGAAACATAGTTGTAATATATATAGACATATTAACATATTTGTTGTGTTATAAAATATACAGTTTATGCTGTCAAAGTCTGAAATTCCAAGTATATACTGTTTGTTAACCTGAAGCTATGATCTGCTCTGGGTGTGAAATTGAAAATTTACTGTGGTTTGGAGCTCAGCTGAACCACTCGTTACCAGAAAGTAGTTTACATTTAGCTCATTCGAGCTGAACTGATGATTTGTATTGGAGGATGTCCTAGTATTACTTTTGGGCCAAAAATCCTGTGCTGCATATGGTTGTATGCACACCCGCATGTATGTGGGGCTTTGTAATGTTAATGCTGCTACATGTGCTACATCTGGTTCATGTTTTCACTAGTTTAAATTAGAAAATTGACAAAATTGATTAATGTGAATTCAACATTCGCTGTTGGCCTGTTTTTAGGGGTTTATTTGAAATCAGTCTTTATGCACAGTAAAAACAGTCCAGAGTCCAAACAGCAGCCTAAGGTGATGAAAAACTAAAAGACTTGTATGCTAGGTCTATGAAAATGTAGAGTTTGATTAAGTTTATTTTATGTTATCAATCATCTTGACTTTAGAACTTAGGCTTATAGTTTATTTGGAATTAGGATTTATCCTCTTTTATTGCAACTTATGTGGGTTTAAGTTAGTTTAGATTATTATTATTTAATGGCTGTACTTAAGACTCTATAAATAGCTCCAGAGGTAGTCATTTGTTAGAATTTTGCCTACTGAATGAAGATTGAGGTTAACTTAAGGTTCTCATTTTCCCTAACTTGTCCTACATCATAAGGCTCTGAAGATGTGTTTGAAAATTGAAGCATTGCTTTGTTTTTCATTTTGCCAACCACCTATTTTAATAATATCAACAGCTTTCTCTCAGTTTCTGTTATAGTTTTACAAAATTCAGATCATCTTATAAATTTATTTGTTTCCATTCTCAGATGGCTCCAAAGCAGAAAATTAGAATTAAACTTAGGTCTTATTGGGTTCCCCTGATAGAGGATTCATGTAAGCAGATAATGGATGCAGCAAAAAATACCAATGCAAAAACCATGGGTCCTGTACCATTACCAACTAAGAAACGAATCTACTGTGTTCTTAAATCTCCACATGTGCACAAGGATGCCCGATTCCATTTCGAGATAAGAACTCATCAGCGTCTCATTGATATTCTGTATCCAACTGCCCAAACAATAGATTCTTTGATGCAACTTGATCTTCCTGCTGGTGTTGATGTGGAGGTCAAACTCTAAGGATATCTACTTTTGCAGGGTGTTGATCATATTGGACTCTAGGTGAGTTTCGTCCATCAATTAATTGTTAGACATTATGCATCATTGACAAAGAGATACACACACACAGCATCCTGTATCTTGACCTCTATAATGGAAAATAAAACGATATGTTTTTTGCCCTTTCTTGTCCCCACCAAGGTTCTCAGACAGTTCCTGCTTGCTTTGGCATGAACATTTTTATCCCACAAACAATTATTTTTAATTGTGATATTATGAGCAATGGTGTCCCTTACTAGTGCTCACAAGGCTATTTTGTCAGTATGACAAATTGTGCAGTGTTCTCCTGTATCCTAAAATTTGAAAAAGAAGCTAAACAGTTGTAAAGTCAGGCTTTCTGATTCTTTCATAAACAAAATTGCACGTCCTTCTAATCCAGATTTAACCCAAACTTGGCTCCAATTGAGGGGGAAGCTCTTAACATAATCTTTTTCCTATTGGCATGGTTTGAATTTGAAATCTTGATTAAGGGGTTTGAGTCTCTTTACCAGCCAATCCAATCTCGATTGGCTAGTATCTGCTGTTCTTTTAGACCTACATGGCCCATCCCAAATCTTCCACAGCTAATTTTCCCCTGTTGAACTCTGTATAATGTAGGAAGATTATTCATTAAACAACCATAGAATTTAATCCTATCATTTACTTTGACTGAAACGTTTTCAATCCCCTATCGTCTGGACCTTTTTCTGTGGTTTCATATGCATTTCACTTCTTTCTAAGTTCTAGCAACAGGGTTGATTTCATATAATGTTGTTTCAGTCCTCTAAATACCCACCTCTTGCTGTGAAACAAGTCCAGAATACATTTGTATGCTAGGCGACTCTGTTTTATAATTTATTTTAACTCTCGTATAATGATTTGGCCATAAGTCCACATAACTGTCTTCTTCAATTATGACATTCCTTATGAAATTTTTTTGACTTGTAATGACAGCCTATCTTATATCCTTATTCAGTTTCCGGCCATTATTGATTTTTTCCCCTTTTCCTTGCATGGGAGTTTAACTTCTCAAGGGAACACTTATTTTTTATGGGCAGAGGAGAGACATCATTCCCAAACTAGCATTCAAGTGTAACTGCCGGAACAGGTGTGTCGAAACAGTATAAAAATTTGTGAATCATACTCATCAACGGCCAGGTATAGTGAGAACTCCGGTGGAATATTGATTTTGGATGAAACCTCCTTAGGCATACCGTTTTCAGTTTTTGTTCATTATGTATTTTGTCATTGTAGTGTACTGTGTTGCTGGTGGATTAAATGTGAGGCATACAATTGCATAAGCTCTCTACTGTTTATGATTTACCATTTTAGTTTTTCTAAGTTCTACTGGTAGCTGCAGCTGGATGAACCGATGAGGTACTTATTTTAATCTCAACCAAAATTGTAGATTAATTACAGTTTAAAGGCTTATTTCCCCTCCTCTTTTTTTTTTAAAAAAATTATGTGGAGCCTGGTATGGTCACCCCAGGTGGAATTCATTTATCCTCCAGATTGGATTGGAAGATCCTATCTTTTTGTTGTTGAATTGCTGGTTCACGCCATATGGAACAATAAATTCCCACGCCAAACGACTTTATTGATTAGACTTGTTTGGATTAATGTTTGCAAAATTTACTTTTATTTTAACCAACTTTGGTAATATGAAGTTGGAGTAAAAGTGAACTGATGCAGTGCATGTTTGGCTGAGCTTTTTGTACAGGAAATAAGCCCTTATTACGCAAGCCGAGAAAAAACTCCTCTCACATACTTACCTCGTATACCGTGAATCACGAATTATAAGCACTTATTGCCCAAAAATAAGCTATTCCAAACACGCACGCAATGTGATTTATACTTGGGGAGACTCTTAAAATAGTCAGTTGAACATAAAGCTTATCTGGATGAAGCACTGAAAAGTCAGTTTCAGATTGTTCAAATGTTGAAAAAAGCCAAAAGTAAAAAATCTCAAGTCTCTAAAAGTTGCTTCAACGTCAATGTGGCTTTTAAAAAAAAGTTGATTTGTCCCACTACTATCTCAATTCCGAAACACTACTTTCTCATTTAATTGGCTTTTGTTTTAGTTGCAATTTTGATCCTACTGTATTTTACTCGGTTCAATTTCACCCTTAAGCTAGTAGTGCATTAACGGCCATTTTCTCCAACGATCCTAACTTCCGGAATCTTCACCTCTGTCGTACCTATATGATGGAGTCGCACCCGACCGGACTTTTCTTTCGTAGTCATACCATCGCCGCACATTCCCCCTTCAGCTTCGCAGAAACAATCGATCTCAAACCTCTCCTCTCTGTTCTCCCATTCCCTTCTCCATCTCATCTATGATCTGCTGCTCCCCTGATTTGTGTGTTCTTTTTGTTTTTCCTTGATTGTATCTCTATTTCAAGGCTGTTTTACCTCGTCCAAGTAGTCTTGAATACAAGCCGAATACAAGGGGCCAGTGTTTGAGGAGTCATATAACTTAAAAACTTAAACTTCAGGCCAAGTACGTACGCAAAAACGAGCATATCTAAGTGGCCTCATTTTGCTACTACATGAAACGCGTTCATATCATACCACTTCTAAGTCATAGAACTTGAGAAAGTAGATGAACACCTCACAAAGATTATGCTTTGAAGTGAGCGATGAACAGTGGCGTCTCACCAGCTTTGTTCGATAGAGACATGAGATCAGAAACTGAGAACCCATCTAAAGATTCTTCCTCTCTCAGCCAGCCAAGGATATGCTTGAGCCCATCAAGGTCCCCAGATCGAACTATAGAGAAAACATATTGGTCTGTTATGAAGCGTACATATTAGGATGTTAATTGTACCTCCAAAATTACATCAGACTGCTAGATACACCTTTACCCTTATGTCAAACATGTTCAAATTGTCATGCCTAAGTTGCGACTGGAATTGTGTGAAAATATACATAAAAGAGAATCAATTTTGAATGGAATCCCCTACAAATTTTGGGGGCAATCTTGGGATTTTAATTTCAAAAAGAAAATTTTAAGGCTTGTATCAAAGTAGAAGGAAACACCTTGCAAGAATTATGTATTTATATTTATTTAATGTTTTACTGAATTCAAAATTTTCTCTATTAAAACTCAGTCCAATAAGCATAAATTAATCAGGTACCCGCTCCAAGACACATCCTCACTATTCAAACGAACTTAAGATAATTGTAGTTAAGGAACTAGCAAATCCCTTGAGCGACAGATGTGATCATGGCAGAAAATGGATGCATTAGCATCATAATTCATATATCACTCTGAAGTATAAAACAGCATACCAAGGTTTAGCAGTTATACGGGAAAATAAATCATTTAGTTCATAAAGTTTTGACTCGGTTACAATTCATCCCTAAAGTTTAGTTTAATACAACTCAATTCCTATAGTTATTACTCGGTTGAAATCTAGTCACTATGGTTTGATTAAATGCAACTCAGTCTTGATATTTTTAATTATTTGGAATGTTAGTCCCTACATTTTAAAAAAATTATAAAGACTGAAGTTATTTTCAAATAAGCGTCTTTTTATAAATTTCAAGGGCAATTAATATCTTTTTACTTAAAATTTTATTAGAAATAGATAATTATTGATTGATATTATGTAACATACCTCACATAAACTTATGATTTTTCACAAAACGCCTTATATTTGAAACGGATGGAGTATCAATTGATGCACTTTCGTGTCCTATAAGTTGTTCTTTCTCCAAATAGAAAAAAGAAAGAAAAACGGACACATGCAAATTTAATTCCTAAACCAGGGAATTAATTAGAAAATGGGTTAGGGTGCAATTTTGCTTCGAAAGTAACCACTCAGAAAAGTTGGGTATCCAAAAGTTTTCTGATGTGCACTTTTGCCTTGCTAGTGTTAAAAAATGATCAAATTTGTCCTAACTATTAAAACACTAATTTGACAATTAAAAATTAACACTAACCGTATACATTTTTAACGGCAATGGGCAAAATTACTACGTTTTGATTACTTTTAAAGCAAAATTGTTTCTTGAAAAACTTCAAGATACCCACAGCTCTTGATGGTTACTTTTAAAGCAAAATTACTCCTTAATCCTTAGAAAATTGTCAGTTCAGATTGTGGGAAGTTTTTTAGCCAAAAGTGATTATGCATGAACCGCGATTAGCTAAAGTTGAATGTTTGCTGCCATAGCGTAGTGTTACTACGTCATTTAATCCAAAGAAAATTGAGGAGCTAGTCCATTATATCAAGTAGGATCAGACTTTTATTGCCAAAAAACACACAACAGGAAATGAATCTAATAGTAGAAGCATTCATAACAAAAGGTAGTCTTTTTTTTTTTTTTTGATCGGAATAACAAAAGGTAGTCTTTGAATGAAACCAACTTAGGCATACCCTTTTCAGTTTTCATTCATTATGTATATTGTCAGTGAATCGCCTTCAGCTTTAATTAATTATGTCATTGAAGTAGAGCCGCGGGTTGGACCGCACCAATTAGAGAGCCAGCGGTATGGGTCTGTGCAGCCAGCACTTTTGCGGGGCCCATAATGTGTGCAGGTTCCGGGATAGCCCACGGGCCCTCATTGTTCTTTATAAAAAAACAATTTCCTATTATAGTTGAAAGTACAAGACACATATATATGAGTTATTAAATTTATATTTCTAGTATCAATCATTCTTTTTATAAAAATTTAAAAATATAATCCACAATTGAAGAGATAAGGTTATTAAATTTGTCAAAGTTTATAAATAAAAAACATAAATTCCTCCTCAAACAACCAAGATGTAATAATTTTGTTTAAAGAAGAAGAGAGGATGCTAATATTTTTTCCCTTTGAATTGGGAGGTATTAAGGTAGGAGTGGGTGACTTATAAGTTTTATGAAATTAGTATATGCCAAAAAAAAAAATACAGGCCAACCCGCCAACCTGCGGGCTAGCCCGGAGGTTGCATCCCTCATTTTAAGGGTTGGGAAATTCCAACCCTAACCCTACCTGAACCCATGAGCCCACGGGTTCAGCCCATATTACCAGTTCTTCGTTGAAGTTGTAGTGTAAAGTGTTTCTGATGGACAAAATGCGAGGCATACAATTGCATAAGCGCTCTACTGTTTTGCATTACCACCATTTTAGTTTTCCAAGTTCTATTGGGGGAGCTACAGCTGGATGTACCGATGAAGTACTTGTTTGAATCTCGACCAAAATTGTAGATTAATTAGAGTTTGAAGGCTTATTTTCCCAGGTTATTTTATTTTATTTTATTTGTGTGGAGCCAAGTATGGTCACCCCCATGTGGAATTTATTTATCCTCCAAATTGGATTAGAAGATCCCATCTTTCTGTTGTTGAATTGCTGGTTCACACCATCCCAACAATAACATCCCACTCACATTGATAAATAACATACCCGTGCGACCATATTGACGAGTAAATTTCCCACACCTGAGTTACAAGAAGAAAAACCAACAAGCTGTTGGTAAAAGTAGTAAGCAGCTTCACTCCTATAAGGAAGATAATACAAGTTTAAATTTTAGAAAGTGCATTTATTAGGAGAAGTGAAAACCTTATACTAAGCTTCAAATCATATTATAAAAAAAAAGGTGAAAAGAGGGAAAGCCAATATAGGAATCTCAGGCATTTTGTAATCAACTAGCATTTACTCCCCCGCGCGATGCGTGGGAAGCATTTTCTTCAAATACAAACATACAACCAACTTGGTACACAAAATATGTTCACCTCAAATACTTGACACCCTCATTACAAAAACATTCCATGAAGGAACTAACCTAAACATTTGTGTTTAATACACCCTTATTAACTATGTTATGTCAGGTTCCTAAACACCTCCTTATACACAACATTAGTTGTTGCATTTTTTGATGTCATGCCATCATCATGTAATAAAATCTTCAAGCCCCCTATACTCCTAACTCTTGAAAGTGCAACATACAACTGTCCATGTGTGAAAACAAGCTTCGGTAAATATATACCCACACATCGTAATGATTGCCCTTGGCTTTTGTTGATGGTCATCGCAAATGAAATCGATATAGGAAACTGCCTCCTCCTCATTCGAACTGGAAAACGATTGTCTAAAGGATTCATGTCCATCCTATGAATCAAAACCTTTTGGTTAGGTCTTGACCCATTAAGCATCACTGCCTCTAAGATAGATTGACCAAGTTGTGTCACACGTAGACGTGTACCATTACATAGTCCAGCTGCCTGATTAATGTTCCTCAACAACATTATAGGTGTCCCAACCTTTAGAGAGATCTTGTGTACTGGTAACCCTGAGCAATTTATGTTGTTCAATAGCTCAGGAGTATAGAGGTCTTCGACTCCTTCATGGTCTTGATATGTCTTGCAAACAGAATCACAGCTAAGATAGTCAACTGACTCACCAGGCAACAACGAACACATGTACTCATTCACCTGATTGACAACCTCAACTGTAGGAGCTAGAATGGCCCTATCATTGAAATAATTAGTGTTGCCTAAATTATCCAACAGATCTGGATAAGTGGTAGATGCAATGGCTTCAATGGGATCTATATAATGCCGGATTAATAATTTCTCTGGTATATCAATTTCTGCAACACCATCGTGTGGCAAACCCAACTTGCCATCACCAACATCCAATAACCACTGAGAAAATATCCTCAACTCCTCGGCTTGCTGTTCATTTGACGATGATGTCAAACGCATATTTTTTGTCAATTGAAATATTTTACAATGCTCCCATAAAAATGATGAACTAATACATGCGTTAACAATAGTTGCACAAGTCCCTTTGGGTATCACAGGAAGGATTTGACGAAAATCACCACCAAACAAATTGCACTTTCCACCAAACGGACGGTTGCATTACATAACATCCCTCAAGGTGCGATCAAATGCCTCAATACAATGTCGTTGGACCATAGGTGCTTCAACCCAAATTATCAATTTGGTTTGTTGTAATAAATTTGATAATGGTGAATTTTGCTTGATGTTACAAATGGATTCTTCTGTTACCTAAATTAGATCACTCCAATATGTTAAAGATCTAATACTTAATAATATAATTGATTATGTTGTTTTTTTCAATCAAAATATGTTCTAACCTAAATCGGGATTGCAAACCTCGAGTGGGCAGTTCGACCAGCAGGTAACAATGTTGGCAATCCCACTTGACGCAACAGGAATAACTATCTCTCCCCTGGCATGAATAGTAGCAATCAATGCATTCCATAAGAATGTCTTGCCTGTACCTCCGTACCCATATACAAAGAAAAATGCCCCCGATATAGATGACAATGAAGCCATAACCACTTCAAATATGTGTTTCTGCTCATCATTAAGTGCTTGTAGAAGCCTCTCTGACTCAACATGCAAATAACAACGATCATAACTTTACTCCTGTAGAATTAGATTGTTTGATACATCAATCGAAGAGGATGAAGGTGGACACGGAAGAGACGGATAGTCTTCCAAACTCCTCTCGTTCTCTTCAAGTAACGTTTCAATCTCCCTCAAGGCAGCATGTTCCTCTTCAGTCTCGTATATTACGACACCTATACAATAAATAATGGTCAACGTGACATGTGAAAAATGCAACACATCTAAATGTTCATAGAAAAATGTACATGAAATACTTACTTTCCGCTAAAGGATTGACTCGAGGAATGTATAGCATATCTTCATACAAAATTTTAGAAGTCTCATTCCAAACCAAGTACGAACGGCTCAAGCAGGAACACAAAAGTATACTAACAAACATCCTACGTAATGCCACCTTAGACGCCCAAACATAAGCCTCCTTGATGGCAGAAATATACTCATTATCATCATCTAGTAATCCCATTGCATAACATGCTTCCCTGAACGTTGGGTAAACAACACCATTCACAGTTCTAATGTCCTCAAATGATTTGGGTCCTTTGACCTTATTGAGAAGAATGCGTAGGAAATACAACTCCCCAGATGAAAGTGCCGTATGAGTTAACCTCCCAATAACAAACCCCTTCTCTCGGCGTTTCCATGATTGCTTACTACGCTGGTATACATAGTGTTGTGGGAACTCATTATATGTAAGCGTCCTTGCAAATTCATCATCACCATCATTCATTTGCATCCATGCGAGAAACATTGACTCACATACCCTTGGCTTCTCAAGCAACTCTCCAACATCCTCATTGTTAGTATAAACAACATATTGCTGATTTGGTAAGTGGAAGCTCAAACGTTCAACAGCAAGGTACCGATGGTGTATATCAAAAGAAAATATACGCCATGCAGCTTCACATACAGAAATATACCTGAAGTTGTAATACTGTAAGATCTCACCGACTGGCTTTTCACATCTCCCACTATCAGTATTATCAAACATTGAAGCAACAATCCTATCATTACCCTTGCTTATATACTTGAATAGGTATTTAATCACAGACGATTGATTGCATTTTTCAACATCGATATGGGCTTCAAACATCGAAAACAACACAATGTTGTATGGCACAACAAATCTATTATCTAATGGGACACCTTTCACTTTAATTGTTCTCCCATCATCCTTTCTTCTATACATTGGATAACCGTCCTCATCAACAGTTGTATTTTCAACAAATTTCTTAGGAAAATGCTTACTACACATCTTATCTTTCATACATGACGCCTTAGGTTTCAAGTGACAAGTAACTAACTACATACCCACCTCTGTTCAACACAACACTACCATCCTTAGTCAGTATGGTAGCCACTGATATGTCAATAATTTACTTCACAACCTTAGAACTATTAGCCACTCATGTATCACAAGCTGAATACCCTTGTAACCACGTATCAAAAGCTCCTCTAGAAATACTGCCATTCTCTTCTCACATTTCTCATTAGTAAAGTTAACTTGTTAATGAAAAATGTGAAAAGAACCTAACCTCAATCCAACATTTTAAGTTCAAGTGCATATCACGTCAACTGTTTTTGTGGTGCTTAACGGTGCACATTATCTAGTTCAATGTCTTTTTTTATAACTGTTTGAATTTTTTTTTTATAACATACAACCATAACATTGTTATTTCATGCATTACTTAGATAGTTTAAAACATGTCTAGACTCTTTGAGACAATGAGTGATGTAATATCCCAATTTTTGATTAAGGGATAATCATGATTATTAATGATAATTATGAATTTAATTGGGATTATTATGTATTTTATGACAATATGAGTTAATGTCATAATTAGTGGAAATTGGAAATATTAGTGCATATGTGCGGTATTTAAGATCAATGGTGGTGATTCCTTGACCGTGGGTCGGAATCCTATGTGTTGAGGTGTGGTGAGCTTTAGTGGGAATAATGAGATGCTGACATGTGGCATGGTGGTGACCATTGGATGGGCCATATGGGGACAAAAGTTCACTTTTCCCTCTCTCTCTCCATCTCTCCATCTCATCTCTCTCTCTCACGTGCTCTCTCTCTCTTCTCTCTTTCTCCATTGTTGAAGGAAGAAAAGCTTGGATTTTGAGTAGGTAAATGATTTCCATTGCTCAAACTCACTTCCTTAATGTTGATCCTTGAGTAATGGGCTTCATTTGGGTGTGTGTAGTGTGGCCATTTGGTGTGGTTTGTGATCACACGAAAATTGATTGTTGGTGGATCAAGAACTCTCTTTGGAGAAGTTGATAAGGTGAGTAAAACCAATCTATCTATCTATGTTTCATACCATTTGGAATAGTTTCTAAATTCTGGAAATTTGGCTTGAATCCGAAAATTGGATGCCACTGTTCATTTGGTGTGTTTTTGGCATGAGAATGGTGTTTTGGAATGAGTATGTGATAGATAGATTGATTAGAAGATGAGATATGAAGTTTTGTTGAAAGAGGTATCTTGTTGAATTTAGTGCCCAAAACCCAAAGCATGATAATGGAATAGGATTTTGATGATTTTGAGTATTCCATTGAGTTTGTTGGGTGTTTTTGTGTGGGGATGGCTTTGGGTTAAGTTTTGAGTCCATAGGAATCAATTGGGCAAAGGTTAAGGAGAGTGCCTCTGCTTTCTGCGTTCTCTGATATCTGAGGCATTCACTCGAGCAGACAGGGGTGTGCTCGAGTGAAGGATGAATATCACCCGAGCACAGGATGATCGTGCTCGAGTGATGCGAGAGTTTTCCCTTTGTGCTTCGAGTGCACCTGGGTTTTTATGATTGATGCTCGAGCACAGCGTTTTGTGCTCGAGTGAGCGAAGAACATGCTCGAGCAGGCATGGTCTGCTCGAGTGAAGGTGGGAGTTCAGAGTGAAGGGTTTCTTTCGGGTCTTCACTTGCTGGTGGATGCCACGAGTGTGCTCTGACACTCGCGAGCATAGCCTTCTCACTCGAGCACTGGGGGTCATGCTCGAGTGAGGTCGTGCTTCAGGAGGGAGTTGTGCTTTCAAGCTCTCACTTGCGAGTGAGGTGCTCGCGGGTGAGAGGTGTGTGCTCGCGGGTGAGTGATGTGTGCTCGCGGGTATGCTCGCGGGTGAGAGGTGCATGCTCGAGTGATCCTTTGCTTGGAGAGCTTTGGGTGCTCTCGGGTCCTCACTTCCTGAGTTTCTCTCGCGGGTGCTCGAGTGAGGCATTTGGCCTTGTGCTCGAGTGAGGATGAGCGTGCTCGAGTGAGACGTGTGTGCTCGAGCACGGTGAGCCATTTGGGCTGATGTGCTTTCTCTTGTGCTCTCGGGTACGTGCTTTCTGTCTTCACTCTCTCTTGTGCCCGAGTGATATCCGTACCTGTGCTCGAGTGAGGCCATCTTCACTCGAGTGTCCGTACATTTGTGCTCGAGCACGGCCATCTGTGCTCGAGTGAGGCAGTGTAAAATCTGAGTTTTTGTGCTTCCAAAAAGGGATCTTTGGGATAGTTTTTCCTACCCTTTAGGAGTTTGGTTAGGGGTGTTTAATGACTCTAGAAGAGCAATAATGATAACCAATTAAGTATTATAAAGTGGATTAAGCCTTGGAATAGAGAATAACTCTTCGTCCCTAATTGTGAAAATAGGATTTGATATTTGCCTTCCTCGGGAGAGACCGGCGCTAGGACACGCCCGGAAGAACTCAGGTAGTGACTTTTCTCTCATATCTTGTATGATGTCTTGGTATGCATATCTTATCATTGAACTTGTGAAATGTGTACCATGGTCCATTACGGCGTGAGCAGGTCAGCGTGAGCCGTATAGGGAGTGACAGTGGTCATCTCTAGTCGGCCGTTGGACTGCCGTCGTAATCGACATGGATCTTTGTGAATCCGACCCGTGGGGGCGGCGTATGTGAAAACCAGCCGTGGGCTGCGTATGTGTATCTTGCCTATGTGGCTTGTGAATATGATATGCTTTATATGGATCCCAGCTGTGGTGAATTATACTGTGTTGATTGTTGTGATGCAATACAACGTGAGCAATTCAGCGTGAGCAATCGTCAGGGATGACATGTGTCATACTAACCATTGCCGCTGCAACTGCCGTTGTAGTTGCTTGTGTGGATGATGATTTGATTACATGCATTATTGTTGTACATTATATGATTGACTTGTTACTACGGGGATTCTTTAGAATCTCACTCTCCCAAAATTAAACCTTTTAGACAGGGCCGAAGGATCGAGAGGCAAGCGGGCGACGAAGAGTAGTTAGAGCTCCTGTTTAGGAGTATATTTTGGAGTTTATGGTTATCATGGTATATTTTGGAATTGTATATAGTAGGTTTTGTGTAATCCCCAAGTAAAAGGGTATGAATTGTAGGCTTTGTGCCTTGTGTAAATCCCTTTTATTATGTATGGAACCCGAGTGAGTCGGGAACTTATTTGCACTCTGATAATTGTAAATGGAATCTACCTGTTCAGGCCATATTGTATTAAAATGTGAATAGGAGACCATTGTAATTGAGTTTATAAAAGTTTTTGCAAATCCAATTTTTGGGCAAAAGATTTCTTTGATAAGTCCCAACTTGAATTATGGTCTCTAATTACAACTTAATTATGGGTTTAAGAACTTAATCTCGGCCTCAGGTGGGAAGGGGGTTACATTTGTGGTATCAGAGCTGTAGTTCCTGGCAAGGTGAGCATTTGCTAGGATAGCTCCTTAGTTGACCTTGATCCTTTGAGTTTAGGGTAACTTAATGATTGATAAGTGCTTGTTGCGTATACACATGGATATCTCTGCTAAGTTGTAGATATATCTAAGTCTTATGGATTATGTGTATACCTTTGCTTTGAAACTGATATGGTGAATCATTGTAGAGTAAAGGACAACATGGTTCGCCCTAGAGGCAGACAAGGGGATCCAGATGTGGAGGAGTTGAATGACAATCCTCCTGACCCAATGCAAGAGATGATGGATCTCGTGCGGGAGCAAAGAGATATGATCCGTGAGCTAAGAGAAGAGCTCCGGGAGGAAAGGGCCAAGCGTAATGAAGAAAGGGCCCAGTCGACTCGTGAGGAGACTCAAGCAGAGACTCATCATGAGGAGACAGCTGAGGGGTCCAATCGGTCCCATGAATCCCTACCTCACACGGTGCCTAACCAAGAGTCTCAAGGGGCACTGGTTCGTGAGGGAAGAGGCTTACAATACTGGGTCTCTGAATTTTGCAAGCATTTACCTCCAGTATTCAGAGGGAGGTTTGAGCCCCAAGTTGCTGAGGACTGGTTGACTCGTCTAGAGAAGATCTTTGAGGTCCTCGAGTGTTCTACGGAGGTTAAGGCGAAACTAGCCGTGTATAAGCTAGAGGGGGATGCCGACCGGTGGTGGCGGAATATCGCCATGACACTTCGAAGCCGGAATGTGCCATTGACTTGGGAGTTGTTCCAAGAGAAGTTTAATGAGAAATACTTCCCCAAGTCGGTGAGGTTAGAGAAAGAGTCTGAGTTCTTGGCTATCAAGCAGGGAGATACAGAGAGTTTTGACGAGTATCTTTCCCGTTTTGTCCGACTATCTCGGTATTCTACGCATCTCCGGGAAAAGGATGATGAGGAGTGGAGCTCTGATATGCTTATCAGGGGCTTGAGGCGTGAACTGAAGAAGAGATTAGCCTCTCACCTATTTACTGACTTCAACAAGGCAGTGGAGCAGTGTAGGATTGTTGAGAACAATCTGAGGGATTGGTACCCAACTAAGGGTAAAGACAGTCGCAGTGAGCCTAGTAAGGCTAACACTTCCCAGAAGCGGAAGGGGCAAGGGTCCTCATATGGGGGTGGTAACAAGAAGCCCTACCAACCTGGGGGTCGTAGTGACCAGAGACCTCCAGCAGGACCGATGTGTAATCAGTGCAGAAAGTATCATCCGGGAAGAACTTGTGCTGGGGAGGTGATTTGCTTCAACTGTAAGCAAGTGGGTCACATCTCTACTAAGTGCCCAAGACCGCCAGCAGAGCAAAGGCCCAGGAATCAGGGTCGAGTGTTCGCCATGACTCATGAGGAGGCCCGGAAGTCGCCTGAATTGATCCAAGGTAAAATTCTTCTCGGTGATAATGAATTAGATACTTTGTTTGATTCGGGTGCAAGTCACTCTTTTATTGCTTATGATTGTGTAAAGCGCCTGGGATTGCATGTGCATAGATTACCATTTGATTTGGTTGTGTCGACGCCGATGGGTGTCAAGGCTGTGACGGCCGAAGCCTGCTTAAATTGTGTAATAGTTGTTGAGGGTTGGGAGTCTATAGTTGATTTGATCTGCTTGCCACTCCAACAACTAGAAGTCATTTTGGGTTTTGATTGGTTAAGAGCAAATGATGTGCTGCTTGATTGTGGTAATAAAAGGATCAATTTTCGTAGTGCACAGCGGGATAGCAATGTAAATGCCAGTTTGAACTTGCTTTCAACAGCTAAAGCTGAGAGATATCTTGAGAAAGGGTGTCAAGGGTATATGGTGTTTTTCTCCGTTCAGGGAGAGTCAGGTGAAGCTCTAGAGAGTATACCAGTAGTAAATGAATTCCCTGAGATATTTCCAGAGGATCTTAGTGGATTGCCTCCGGAAAGGGAAGTAGAATTTCCAATTGAGATTGTGCCTGGAGCTGGTTCGATATCGAAAGCCCCATATCGTATGGCCCCGAATGAAATGGCAGAGTTGAAGAAGCAAATTGAAGAATTGCTTGAGAAAGGATTCATCCGACCCAGTGTATCACCGTGGGGAGCTCCAGTGTTGTTTGTGAAAAAGAAAGATGGAAGCTTGAGGCTTTGCATCGATTATCGAGAACTTAACAAGGTAACTGTTAAGAATAAGTATCCTCTTCCAAGGATTGACGACCTGTTAGATCAATTGTCTGGCTCGTGCGTATTCTCTAAAATTGATCTAAGGTCGGGATATCATCAGTTGCGTGTGAAGGCAGCGGACATTCCGAAGACTGCTTTTAGAACAAGATATGGGCACTATGAGTTCCTTGTGATGCCCTTTGGTTTGACGAATGCACCGGCGGTATTCATGGATTATATGAATCGCATCTTCCGACAGTATCTTGACCAGTTTGTGGTTGTGTTTATCGACGACATCTTGATCTATTCCAAGAGTAGGGAGGATCATGAGCAACACTTGAGAATTGTACTAGGTGTTTTAAGGGAAAAGCAACTCTATGCCAAACTGAGCAAATGTGAGTTTTGGCTTACGGAAGTGAAGTTCCTTGGCCATGTGATCTCTCGAGACGGGGTATCAGTGGATCCCAGTAAGGTGGAAGCAGTACTTGAATGGAAAAGGCCAGAAACTGTTTCTGAGATTCGCAGCTTTCTGGGTCTTGCTGGTTATTACCGGAGGTTCATTCAGAACTTCTCGCGTATTGCCTTGCCGATGACCAAGCTCACGAGGAAGGATCAACCGTTTTTGTGGGATGAACGTTGTGAGCGGAGTTTCATTGAGCTGAAGGAGAGATTGACTACGGCACCAGTGTTGATTATACCTGATCCCAGTGAGGCTTACGTCGTGTACAGTGATGCGAGTAAGCAGGGGTTAGGGTGTGTCCTGATGCAGCAGGGACGTGTGGTGGCCTATGCCTCTCGACAGCTGAAACCGCATGAGATGAACTACCCCACTCATGATCTGGAGCTGGCGGCAATTGTGTTTGCATTGAAAATTTGGCGTCATTACCTGTACGGTGTGACTGTGGAATTGTACTGCGACCACAAAAGTCTCAAATATCTGTATGATCAGAAAGAGTTGAACATGAGACAGCGTCGGTGGATGGAGTTGCTGAAAGACTATAACCTGGAGATCAAATATCACCCGGGTAAGGCTAATGTCGTCGCGGATGCTTTGAGTCGGAAGGCGGTGCTAGTGGCAACAATGATGATCCAGGAATGGAAACTGATAGAGGATTTTAGGGATTTGAATCTCTCAAAGGAAATCCTGTGTGCCAGTTATGGTGTGGTCCAAGGGGAGAATGACCTGAGGACTGAGATTGAAATAGCTCAAATGCATGATGAGCTAGCCCAGTCGATCCGAGCTAAGATTGAGCGAGGAGAGACTCGAGACTATGACTTGTCACCAAGTGGATTGGTGCGTTATCAGAAGAGAACCTATGTACCACTGAAGGCGGAGTTGAGATTGAGAATTCTTGATGAGGCTCATAAGAGTCAATATACTCTTCACCCCGGTATGACCAAGATGTATCACAATTTGAAGTCTATGTATTGGTGGCCAGGGTTGAAGAGTGATGTGACGAAGTACGTGGCGCGGTGTCTCACCTGTCAAAAGGTGAAGATTGAGCACCAGAGACCGCCAGGATTGCTTCAGAGTCCAGAAATTCCAGAATGGAAGTGGGAGAGTGTGACCATGGATCTAGTGATGGGTTTGCCCAAGATCAAGAACTATGATGCGATCTGGGTGATTGTCGACCGACTCACGAAGTCTGCGCACTTCATACCTATCAACGCTGGCTATTCTCCTGATAGACTGGCTGAGATTTATATCAAGGAGATTGTGAGACTCCATGGTACACCGAAGAATATAATCTCCGATAGAGATCCTCGGTTTACTTCGAGATTCTGGAAGGCTCTGCACGAAGCTATGGGTACTCAATTGAGGTTTAGCACGGCTTACCATCCTCAGACAGACGGACAGTCAGAGAGGACTATCCAGACTTTAGAAGATATGCTGAGAGCGTGTGTCCTAGACTTCAAAGGAAAGTGGGACTACTATCTTCCATTGGCTGAGTTTGCGTACAACAACAGTTACCATGCGAGCATTCAAATGGCTCCGTATGAAGCACTGTATGGGAGGAAGTGCCAGTCACCATTGTGCTGGTCAGAGTTGTCTGAGAGGAAGTTGTATGGGCCGGATCTTGTTGACCAAACCGCTGAGCAGATCCGAGTTATCAGGAAGAGGCTCCTTACAGCACAGAGTCGTCAGAAGAGCTATGCTGATAAGAGGAGAAGACCTCTTGAGTTTGAAGTGGGGGATCATGTTTTCTTGAGAGTGTCTCCGGTCACGGGCATCGGGAGAGCAATCAAGCGGAAGAAGCTGAGTCCGAGATACATTGGTCCATTTGAGATTCTGGCAAGGATCGGGCCGGTGGCATATCGGATAGCACTACCCCCGAGTTTGAGTAGATTACATGATGTGTTTCATGTCTCGCAGCTCAAGAAGTACCAACCAGACCCCGAACATATCATTGAGTATGAAGAAGTGGAATTGCAAGATAACTTTACTTATGCGATAGAGCCAGAGAGAATCATTGATCGAGAAGAGCGGAAGCTCAGGCACCGAAGCTTACCGTTCGTGAAGGTGGTCTGGAAGGGAATGTCTCCAAGGGAAGCCACTTGGGAGGCGGAAGCAGACATGAAGAGACGATTTCCTGAGTTTATGCCCCATGATGTGTAACAAATTTCGAGGGCGAAATTTATTGAACGGGGGGAGAATTGTAATATCCCAATTTTTGATTAAGGGATAATCATGATTATTAATGATAATTATGAATTTAATTGGGATTATTATGTATTTTATGACAATATGAGTTAATGTCATAATTAGTGGAAATTGGAAATATTAGTGCATATGTGCGGTATTTAAGATCAATGGTGGTGATTCCTTGACCGTGGGTCGGAATCCTATGTGTTGAGGTGTGGTGAGCTTTAGTGGGAATAATGAGATGCTGACATGTGGCATGGTGGTGACCATTGGATGGGCCATATGGGGACAAAAGTTCACTTTTCCCTCTCTCTCTCCATCTCTCCATCTCATCTCTCTCTCTCACGTGCTCTCTCTCTCTTCTCTCTTTCTCCATTGTTGAAGGAAGAAAAGCTTGGATTTTGAGTAGGTAAATGATTTCCATTGCTCAAACTCACTTCCTTAATGTTGATCCTTGAGTAATGGGCTTCATTTGGGTGTGTGTAGTGTGGCCATTTGGTGTGGTTTGTGATCACACGAAAATTGATTGTTGGTGGATCAAGAACTCTCTTTGGAGAAGTTGATAAGGTGAGTAAAACCAATCTATCTATCTATGTTTCATACCATTTGGAATAGTTTCTAAATTCTGGAAATTTGGCTTGAATCCGAAAATTGGATGCCACTGTTCATTTGGTGTGTTTTTGGCATGAGAATGGTGTTTTGGAATGAGTATGTGATAGATAGATTGATTAGAAGATGAGATATGAAGTTTTGTTGAAAGAGGTATCTTGTTGAATTTAGTGCCCAAAACCCAAAGCATGATAATGGAATAGGATTTTGATGATTTTGAGTATTCCATTGAGTTTGTTGGGTGTTTTTGTGTGGGGATGGCTTTGGGTTAAGTTTTGAGTCCATAGGAATCAATTGGGCAAAGGTTAAGGAGAGTGCCTCTGCTTTCTGCGTTCTCTGATATCTGAGGCATTCACTCGAGCAGACAGGGGTGTGCTCGAGTGAAGGATGAATATCACCCGAGCACAGGATGATCGTGCTCGAGTGATGCGAGAGTTTTCCCTTTGTGCTTCGAGTGCACCTGGGTTTTTATGATTGATGCTCGAGCACAGCGTTTTGTGCTCGAGTGAGCGAAGAACATGCTCGAGCAGGCATGGTCTGCTCGAGTGAAGGTGGGAGTTCAGAGTGAAGGGTTTCTTTCGGGTCTTCACTTGCTGGTGGATGCCACGAGTGTGCTCTGACACTCGCGAGCATAGCCTTCTCACTCGAGCACTGGGGGTCATGCTCGAGTGAGGTCGTGCTTCAGGAGGGAGTTGTGCTTTCAAGCTCTCACTTGCGAGTGAGGTGCTCGCG
The DNA here is from genome assembly GCA_963242795.1 of Inga leiocalycina. Lineage (NCBI taxonomy): Eukaryota > Viridiplantae > Streptophyta > Magnoliopsida > Fabales > Fabaceae > Inga > Inga leiocalycina. Next base: position 29,659,867 of record OY725325.1, on the reverse strand, counting down.
GGTGAGAGGTGTGTGCTCGCGGGTGAGTGATGTGTGCTCGCGGGTATGCTCGCGGGTGAGAGGTGCATGCTCGAGTGATCCTTTGCTTGGAGAGCTTTGGGTGCTCTCGGGTCCTCACTTCCTGAGTTTCTCTCGCGGGTGCTCGAGTGAGGCATTTGGCCTTGTGCTCGAGTGAGGATGAGCGTGCTCGAGTGAGACGTGTGTGCTCGAGCACGGTGAGCCATTTGGGCTGATGTGCTTTCTCTTGTGCTCTCGGGTACGTGCTTTCTGTCTTCACTCTCTCTTGTGCCCGAGTGATATCCGTACCTGTGCTCGAGTGAGGCCATCTTCACTCGAGTGTCCGTACATTTGTGCTCGAGCACGGCCATCTGTGCTCGAGTGAGGCAGTGTAAAATCTGAGTTTTTGTGCTTCCAAAAAGGGATCTTTGGGATAGTTTTTCCTACCCTTTAGGAGTTTGGTTAGGGGTGTTTAATGACTCTAGAAGAGCAATAATGATAACCAATTAAGTATTATAAAGTGGATTAAGCCTTGGAATAGAGAATAACTCTTCGTCCCTAATTGTGAAAATAGGATTTGATATTTGCCTTCCTCGGGAGAGACCGGCGCTAGGACACGCCCGGAAGAACTCAGGTAGTGACTTTTCTCTCATATCTTGTATGATGTCTTGGTATGCATATCTTATCATTGAACTTGTGAAATGTGTACCATGGTCCATTACGGCGTGAGCAGGTCAGCGTGAGCCGTATAGGGAGTGACAGTGGTCATCTCTAGTCGGCCGTTGGACTGCCGTCGTAATCGACATGGATCTTTGTGAATCCGACCCGTGGGGGCGGCGTATGTGAAAACCAGCCGTGGGCTGCGTATGTGTATCTTGCCTATGTGGCTTGTGAATATGATATGCTTTATATGGATCCCAGCTGTGGTGAATTATACTGTGTTGATTGTTGTGATGCAATACAACGTGAGCAATTCAGCGTGAGCAATCGTCAGGGATGACATGTGTCATACTAACCATTGCCGCTGCAACTGCCGTTGTAGTTGCTTGTGTGGATGATGATTTGATTACATGCATTATTGTTGTACATTATATGATTGACTTGTTACTACGGGGATTCTTTAGAATCTCACTCTCCCAAAATTAAACCTTTTAGACAGGGCCGAAGGATCGAGAGGCAAGCGGGCGACGAAGAGTAGTTAGAGCTCCTGTTTAGGAGTATATTTTGGAGTTTATGGTTATCATGGTATATTTTGGAATTGTATATAGTAGGTTTTGTGTAATCCCCAAGTAAAAGGGTATGAATTGTAGGCTTTGTGCCTTGTGTAAATCCCTTTTATTATGTATGGAACCCGAGTGAGTCGGGAACTTATTTGCACTCTGATAATTGTAAATGGAATCTACCTGTTCAGGCCATATTGTATTAAAATGTGAATAGGAGACCATTGTAATTGAGTTTATAAAAGTTTTTGCAAATCCAATTTTTGGGCAAAAGATTTCTTTGATAAGTCCCAACTTGAATTATGGTCTCTAATTACAACTTAATTATGGGTTTAAGAACTTAATCTCGGCCTCAGGTGGGAAGGGGGTTACAAGTGACATTATAAAATGATAACTACCATATAATATGAGTACTGACAACTGTCACCCAATTACACTTGTACAAAATACACTCCAACCATCACAAATGGCGGGTACATACACAATACAATAACCACTACAACCAAAGACACATAAAATACCATACAACACTGAACAGGAACCCTAATTAGTGGCTAACCTACATCATCATGCCCTCGCTGCCCTTGCAAGTAATTCCCTCCTCATAGGAAGAATGTTATTAAATGTAGGGTTTCAAAAAACTCTAGTTGCATAGTTGTAGTTTCCAATTGAAATCTCATCTGCAGCAGCAATAATTACAAAAAACCATAGCATCCTTTATTCAGACATTCAAACATGGATGTAATAACAATATAAAAGACTGTAGTTGTTATACCTCCTTCCTTCTTGATCAAACCATACTGGACAATCAACACCAAGTGCTGCATCTTATTAAAATGTTGATATTCCAACCATGAATAAACTGCACTATCACCTTTCAAACATACACTAAACCTGATCGCACTGGTGAGATGTACTTGATGTTAGATCAACATCCCACAAACCCACACACAAAAAAACAAAAACCTCACTATACAACAACTTAACTACTTGTCCTCCAACTGGAAACTTATCTCCTGGGTTATGAGGCCATGCACACTCTCCCAACGAAACTGAATAGGAGAAGAAAGAATTCCACAAACATCTGCTATAAATGTTGCAAAAAGCATAAGCAAGCACTTGTATTGACACTAAATTTTAAAGAAGATATAATAAATGAAGCAAGGTGCAACTGCTTCACCTGATGCACATGATGTATGCTGCAAAGCCTTTCGGATGTCAAGAACATCCACCATTTTGAAACAATGTTCAGGTGTATCAACAATGTACTCCTCAACAGTTGTGTTTGGGAGTGCCATGATATGGTATTTGTCATGAATGCCTTGACCACCCTCTACTACAATGAAGTTTTTGAAGTAAAAAACCTTTCCTGGCTTCAAAATGTTAGCAAATTGATCAATAACCTCATCACTACCCAGACGAATGATCATCCGTGAGCCCTGCGGTTTCCAAAGAACAGTAAGGTCAAGAAAATCAAAACACTAAAACACAAACTACATTGTTAAGAACACACCTTCTCATCAAAGACAATAAGGTCAACAGATAAAACCATCTTCGGGTAGCAAAAATCCAACTCATACAAGTCATAGTCAGTCCGAGGGAATGAATGATCAACCTTCACCATTATTCTCCAAGAACTTGACCCAGGTGAGATGCTGTCAAGGTAACTGTATGGTCCGGCCATTTTGGCAGAATGTCTGGACAGAAACAATATGAAAGACTTACATATAATCAGTGAGAGAGAGTATACTGTGTTCGGGGTAAGGGTCTGGGAATGAGGAGGTCAGGTATTTAAAATTAAGATGCTTAGTGAACCCTAACCACATCATATATTTCCAATATTATATTCAATATCATTTAATATGTAATATAATGTGTAATAATTAATGCCCACACAGTTGAAAAACACCATCTGTTATCTGTTACGGTTATAATGTAGCAAAGCTTCCCATAACGCTGCCAAATTGGCTCAACTTGTTACGGTTATAATTGCTATTCTTTAAACAGAAAGTTGCTTTTTCTTTTGAACCAGAAACTGACTATTTGTAGCATCCAGTTCATAGTTGAACCTTCCCATACTATATATGTCTTAATGCTACCCCCACGTGCTGACCACAAATACTAAATATGTCTCAACAGGTGTATGCATTTAGACCTCGTCTCATTGGTGATCTATATGGTGAGAATGTTGCATTGACACGGAGCCCAACGCAAGCTGGCACTGTTCATATGAACAGTGAAATCAGTGAGAAGCCAGAGCAGAACACTGCTTGGCTCGGCTAATTTGTCATACAGGTTTATTATTTTAAAGGGATACCGGAATGAAGAAGTTATGGCCTCTCTTTTTTCCCACGACAATCTACAGCGTGCCTGATATTAAACAACAATTAGTCTAACCATAAAAAAGGATTTGGTGCACACCCCGTAACGCAATCAACTGTGGAGCAAATGCTTTGACTCTATTTATAAGTAACATTATCATCCCCCCCCCTTAAGTACAGGTGTTCTCATATTAGAGGCAATCTCACTTGAGGTACTGTTGGATATTAAATGTGGACATTTCTCTTACCAAGGATTCGAACCTTAGTTCACCACGTTGTGGGGATAGGGATTATCCTCTTCCACTAAACCCAACCCCTATTGATTATAAATAACATTATTTAACATAGGGTTGGTTTTAAATATAAATAGCATATCTTTATAAAGATGATGGGTGAGAGAAATAATAAGTGGGAAAAAGAACTGAGATAGATATGCAATTAATTGAGGATAAAAATGAAAAAAAAAAAATACATCAAATTTGTTGACAAAGGTATGCTATATATATATAATTATACTTTTATTTATAAAGATGATGGGTGAAAGAAATAATAAGTGGGAAAAAGAATTGAGATAGATATGCAATTAATTAAGGATAAAAAAAAAGTACATTAACTTTTTTGATAAAGGTATGCTATTTATATTTAGAACCAACCCTATGTTAAATAATGTTATTTATAACCAATAGGGATTGGGTCTAGCAGAAGAGGATAATTCCTATCCTCACAACGTGGCGAACTGAGGTTCGAATCCTTGGTAAGAGAAGTGTCCACATTTAGTGTCCAACAGTATCTTGAGGAAGATTTCCTCTAATATGAGAACACCTCTAATAAAAGTATAATTGAATATATATATATATATATATATATTTTTTGCCATAGAATATATATATATATATATCTCTCTCTCTCTCTCTCTCTTACAAGTCAGAGCACTTGAGCATACTGACTATTTGGGAATTAATCCCCTTCTAGACTTTTACTTTGGGCTCCGTCCTCTTTTGTAGCAAAGAAAAAAGAAAACCCAGACCGAGACAGGACTGGTCGACGTAGCCCAACAGCCAAACCGGACAAGAATATGTCCAAAGTAAAATATGATGGAATGTCCAACCTGATTTCTAGTCACTATGAAATGGTCATGCGTTCCTTTTTATAAAAAATAATTTTCTAAATTATACAAAATAAATTGTTGCAAGTTAAAATTAATTAAAAACAATAAATATGTAAGTGATATAGTTTTTCTTTTCCAAGTATACCATTGTTCATGAAGAAGATAAGTGTGAGAGAGAATGAGTGAGAAAAAGGATGAGAGAAAATAAATAGGAAAAGAGATAGTGAGGCATGTAATCAATTAGCAATAAAAATGAAAAATAAAATACATTAAATGTTTAAATAAAGCTAAATTGTTGCTTATGTAAAGGATCAACACTATGTGAGAGTATGTTGTTTATATATAGGATGAGAGGGGTATAAAAAGTATAGCAAGCTGTAATATTTATAAATTATGATAATCCAATCGTTATTAAAACTGGGCATATAACGTACCTGAAACACATGAAACATCAAAATAGTTAAGCTATGCCCTGCTATTGATTCCAGGACAAAAACATCAGGGCGCTAAATTTGCTAACAGGAGAGCGAGCATTCTCAAATAAAGTACTTCTCCATATCAAGAAAATTGTTAAAATTAGTTAAAAGTCATAAATATGTAAAAAAAAATATACTCCCCCAAAATATGTTATAAAAAATGAGAGAGAATATATGAGAAAAAGATAATATTACGAGAGTGAAATGAGTGAAAATACATTTAATGTTCATAAAAACAAAATAAATTTTATAAGAAGGGAGTGACTACAAATTCAAAAATTTGGATCGTTAATGTCAAAGCAAGTTCATGTCTCTGTCGACCCACTTGTTAATCAACCTGCTTACCAAAGCCAATGACTTTACTTAATTACTGTGGATCCGTGTCAAATCTTTACACCAAATTTGATTACTAATGGCCGCTGAATCAGTGAAAAGCCAGAGTTACCTACTCATAGGCTAATATAAAACTCAAATTAATCCATGTTCAAATCTTAATCTCATAGCATTTGGTCGAAAAAACATTCCTTATCTTAGAATTTTAATCCCACTCATCTTTTCCTTACCGAACACGAAGACTTGATATCATACAGAAAAGAGAGCATACATATGCTATATATGCTTTCTTTTCTTATCTTTCTTACTTTCTTCTTTGCTTCCACACTAAATGTGGAAACTAGGTAACTAATTTATAGTGATTATGAAAATTAGTTAAGTTAATTTTTTTTCCTAAAAATGTGCATCTTTTTTTTCCCCTTCAAACCATCCCTTTTAATAATTTGCATTGAAAACTACCATCTTAGTGAAAAACCTCCTAATATGCGCAATTAGTTGGGAGAGTCAAATAATTTTTTTTTTTTTGAAAAAAAAGTAGGATTAAAGTGGAATGAGATCTTATATTTATAATCAAAACAAATATCTCCCCTAACTCTTGCATTTAATTTAGGATCGTAAGGAGTATTATTCTGTACAAAGCATACCTAAAGTTTTAAAAAAACGCACAAACAATTCGACGTATAATCATTTAATCTAAAGAAAACTGAGGAGTTTGTCCATTATTTCAAGTAGGATTAGGCTTTTATTGTCAAAACACACGCACACAACACAACATGCATGTAATGCCAGTAAGATTTATTTACTCCTCTACTTCTATTTAAAAGTCATTTCCATCATATTTTACTTTGACAAAAAACTCAAACTTCATTAATTATACTTTGAAATTTAACAACTTTTCAATTTTATCCCTATTAAATTATCTCATGAGAACAAAATCAATTTAATAATAAATAAAGAATAAAATTATAGTACTTTTATATGAAAAATTTAGTGATATGATTTATGAATAGGATCAAAAAATATTTCTCTCTCTTCCATATAAATAGGACTAAAGAACTACTTCATAACAAAAAGGTAGCTTATGTACTTTACAACATACTCCCTTCGGTCCTAAATAGGTAAATATAGGACATAGATTAAAAGTGATTTTTGGTTTTAAATATAGTACATTGTGTTTTTCATTTTATCCCTTATATTTACAATTTTTTAAAAATTAATTTGTCTACTTTATAAACTGATATATAATCTAATCATAATATATAATCCTATAGAATATAATTGAGGAATAGCAACTAGGATAATCTAAATAACCCAGTTAGTCCACTCATTAATAGTAATATGTGAAGTACGATCCATAGTGAAGCTTTGGAATATGGTATTGGGTTTAATTCAATAGAGGGGAGGAAGGGGAGGGGTATTTAATAACTCTTGTTTAGTTGGGAATAGAATGTAATTAAAAGTTTTTTTCTTATAACCAACAAAGGTATAGTGATGTAAGGTCCTATTAGATCCCTTTTGATTTTGAGTTCATCTTCTAGAGGAGACACTTGTCATAATAAGGACAGCAACGAATTTCAAACCGAATATTAGATGATAATATTTAAAAAAATTTTAAGGAAAATTTCACCGACCCTCACTATAGTTAAATATTTTCCAAAAGCTAGCCCCTACAACATCATGAAACATCACCGCAATCTTAAGGGGGAAGAGAAATTAATTTGATGAGTGAATGGACAAAAATACCCTCCCAAAAGCCCCATTACAATGTAAAAAACATGTATTACAATACAAATGTGTCTATTTACAAGACAATCGTGAATATTTATAAGATAAATAAGCTTATTTGTAAGACCAATATTTGAAATGACAATAGCTTGTGATTAATGTTATGTTATTATATATCAACAAACACAAGTATTTTTTACCCAAAAAAAAAAAAAAAACAAACACAAGTATAAATTTTAATTGTTGGTCTTGCAAATCAGTTTTGTTTTCATGTAGATTCCCAGATGTATCTTATAAAAATTCACACTTGTCATGTGAATTCCTTCTTCTTTTGTAAATATCATAAGTGTTATTATCATTTCAATTATTGATCTTGTAAATTAGTTTATTTGTCTTATAAATACACACTATTGTCTTATAAATGAGCACACATGTCTTGTAATTGCCATCTTATCTTGTAAATAGCACAAGTTGTTGTCATTTTAATTATTGGCCCAACAAATTAGCTTCTTTGTCTTGTAAATATCATGGTAATTAAAACCGGATAAGATTGCCTGGTTCAACCATGAAACCAGCGAACTGGTCACCAAACTGGTCCCATTCAACCAGTTAAAACGGTTCACTGGTTATTCAGAATTCTGCGATTTCAAAAATTCATATATAATTCTACAAGTTTTCAAAAATTACAAATTACGATTATATGGAAAGCTTGAGATGTCTATTTTCTAATGCAAAAAGAATAACTCAAAATATTATTATTTGTCCATTAAAAATTCTCAAATTCCAAAACTATTCCAAAAAATATTATCATTCAAGTTCACTTTTTCACTAGTCTAGTTCCGGGTTAGCTCTGGTTTGATTCGAATCTAACCCACTACCCAAGTCGGTTCAATGGCTGGTCTGAGTTTAATATTCTTGGTAAATATGCACAATTGTCTTGTAAATGGGCACATGCGTCTTATAAATAGCACTAGTTATTGTCATTTTATTTATTGGTCTTGCAAATCAGCTTATTTGTCATGTATATATGTGCGATTGTCTTGTAAATAAACATATTTATCTTGCAATACGTGTTTTTTACATTGCAATGGGGGCTTTTGAGACGGTTATTTTTGTCCATTCACACCTCAAATTAATTTCACTTTCCCCCAAAGTATTGCAGTGAAATTTTCCAAAGTTTTTTCTTATAATGGGACAACCCTTATCAAAACCAAGTAAAATGTACTTAGTTGATAGGGCTCTCTACGAAATGGAGGTAATTAAAATTTGACAAATAAGCACTTATAATTTTATATAGATTTCCTTTTGCTAAAAAATGTTTTATTTAGATTTTTTTTCTTATTTCTATCCTTATAATTTATGCAAGTCCTTATTTTGGTTTTCATGTTGTTTTTTAAAAACACGCAATTTTTTTTTTATTTTTTGATAAAAAAGCATTTTTTGAAAAAATTGAAGAGAGAAAAAATTGACAACAAATTTTAAAGAGAGTTGAAGAGGCTGAAGAGAAAAATATAAACGCAAATTAATTATTAAATTAAATTGACTAGTTTTATTTTCAATACCATATAAAAAATAAAAAGTATATCAAGCCCTTATGTTTATAAATTGTTAACAAGTTATGATAATCTCATCATTATTAAATGTTTAAAACTGTTTGATGCCAAAAAAAAAAACTGGCCATCCCATAATATACAAGACACAAACATCAAAATAGTTACCCTATGCTCTGCTTTGAACTTCACTACAAAACAAAAACATCATAGCACTCAATTTGCCAAAAGGAGATCGAGCATTCTCACTTGAACAAACAACCATTGCCCACAAAATATCATCCAACACGTAAACAACAACATATCCGTATGCCTCTCATAGATGAAGAGTAGCATCTAATCTAACTAATTAAATAACATAATCAGACCAATCATAAATATGAGAAGTATGATCCATAGTGAAGCTTGGAATCTTATCCAGCCTCTTAGGATTAACCTTCCCTCTTATCAATCTAGCTGGGTTCCCAACAGCAGTACACATAGAAGGAACTTCCTTCAGAACCACAGAACCAGCACCAATCTTAGCTCCATCACCAATCTTTATGTTCCCCAGAATACAAGTGGCTGCTCCTATAAGCACTCCATCACCAATCTTGGGATGTCTATCTCCAGAAACTTTACCTGTTCCTCCCAAAGTCACATTATGCAGAATTGACACATTGTTACCTATCACTGCTGTTTCTCCCACCACCACTCCTGTAGCATGATCAAGTAAGATTCCTCTTCCAATTTTGGCTCCTGGATGGATATCGACAGCGAATACTTCAGAAACTCTGTTATTAATTAAAAGGGCTAACACGTTTCTTCCCTGAGACCATAATTGGTGAGCAATTCTGTGAGCTTGCAGTGCTAGGAAGCCTTTGAAATTTAGGAAGCAATGGACATAGCTTATGCAGGCTGGGTCACGTTTTTTCGCGGCTGTCAGATCGTGCTTTACAGATTCTGCGATTTCTTCGTTTTCGCTGAGGATTGAAGCGAAGAGATCGATTAGGGTTTCAATTGGAAGACTGGAACTGCTCAATTTGTGGGAGAGAAGATTGGCGAGCGCGATTTCTAGAGATTGGTGAGATAGAATCGAAGCGTGGTAATAGGAAGACAGAATCGACTCTCGTTCTACATCTAATTTTGCTTCCTCCTGCATCTTCACCCAGAGATCTTCTTCTTCTTCTTCCTCCTCCGCAAATGAACAGTCGGAAAACGTGGGACGATAGAATTTTGCATAGTGGAAGGATTGATCGGCGGTGGCGGTGTGGCGCTTGTTTTGAATCCGAAAAAGCGGGTCAGATTCGCAAATGCCCATCCTTGAACAGTCACAAGCAGCCATTGGAAGGAATCAGAGAGACTGAGTTTCGCAGGAATTGAAGAAAGTGAAGAGACAAATAGAGAATATTGAATCGCAACTTGGAAGTGAAGTGTTCAAGAGTAGGATTCTTATATATATATATATATATATATATGTTTGGGAGAAAGACAGCGCCATTATCAGGGCAAAGCGTGTTGGGGAAGGAGTGAGGGAGGTTCAGATTCAGGGTTGCTTGGGTTTGACTTGAACACTACCGTTCTATGTCATGCCTGACATCAACTTTCTTCGTCTTTTTCTCTTTTTCCTTTGGATTAACAGAAGAACTCATTTCATGAAATACCTGATCCTAGATAATTCAAATTTAATTTTTAAAATTGGTGATTTTTAAATGAAAATATAGTTTTTTTAAATATAATAATTAAAAGATTATATTTATTTTAGGTTCTCTACCCATTAAATTATTTTTTTTGAGAAAATAAAAAATAAAAAACTTAAATCCAAATGATCTAAAACTCATTTGAATGATCCAGATGAGATCAAGTCTCCATTTTTTGATAGGCAGGAAACTGGTTTAGAGTGAGAATGGAAGGTGGAGTAAAATTAAGGGACACATAATAGCCGTTTACAGCTTCATAGCAATACAGAAATGTAGATATAGCAAATAAACTAAGAAACAAGGTAACATGTGGAGGAAGGAGATTGGACTCGAAATACAACTGCAGAACAGGAAATTTTGTTCATAGCCGTTTACAGCTTCATAGCAATACAGAAATGGTCAGCTAATTACTTTAGCTGACCATTTAGCTAAACTAGCTTATAATATTATAAGAATTTTTGTTCTCTTTTGATCACCCACTATCTTCTTATTATAAGACAGTAGATGATAATAAGACAGTAGATGATAAGGGTTGAATGTTTTGATTTATTATAATAAGACAGTAGATGATAAGGGTTGAATGTTTTGATTTATTATCATATTTTGTATTAACCTGTTGAAGGTTTGATATATCTCAGTATTTTATTAAAAAAACACAACTGTAGAAGAAGAAAACGAGAGAGAGAGATGTCAGGTGAATAACATCAACCCTTTTCTTTTCTAAACCAGTTTGCTTTTTGGGGCCATGATCTTAGGCAAAAAGGTAGGCGTATCAATTGGAAAAAAAATACAAATTTAAAATTTACCATGAGTAGAACTTTAGTATTAGATGAAGTTGTTATACTCATGAGTTTAAGCTAATTTGTAATAGTAACCTAATTATTTTGGTGTTGAGATTGTTTATAAGCTGTTTTGTATGTAAATTGAGACAAAAATTCTCTCATATACTTATCTTATATACCGTAAATCATGATTGAAAAGCTGTTTTAAAGCATTCCAATTATTATTTCAAATGAGCACATTAATCAGTCCAATAGTTCATTAGTCTACGGAGATGTCCTATTGGTCCTTTTCTCAACTTTTCACTCCCTCTCTAATGGTCTGTTTGATACAATGGATTTGGAGTTTTTGTAAGAATTTTTATGAGTTGGGTTTTAAAAAAAAAACTGTAAAATATTGGGTTGTAAAATTTTAATAAAAAGAGGAAGTAAGATAAAAAAATTTAAAAATTTTCACGCGGTTTCTCTAAATTTTTAGATTCATCATTATTGGAGTAGGATACTAAATATATAAAAGTAAAGTTGGTGATCAGATCAATGAGCTATTTAAAAAAAAAAACATACAGATGTATAACATAATTGGAGGATTGGATTTGGATAGTACATAGAAGTACTACATACCCGTAGTTTCCATGGGCGACACCATATTATTAATTGAGGGTAAACATGAAAAAATGTTTATTTCTCACTGACGTTATAACTGATTTATTAGGTGATATCTTATAATTTTAAATGGAGAATATCTTTTGGGAAAAAAATATGGAGAATATCTTTCAATAAGCATATTAATTCTAATTATTTTATTAGTTCATAAAAGGAGCTAAATTCTTAGGAAATTTAAATTTTAATAAATAAAAAATAAGTTAAGAAAATATAAGCAGATGAGTCTTGCTTTCCTAATACTTTATTATTATTTTCATACTGACCGTTAACCTACTCATTATTCTTTTACAAAAAGCTCATCTTTTCCTTTAACATTAATAAAATTACTATGTTTAATTAAAAATATTGGACTTCTATAGTTAAAAAAAATGAAAAAAAAAAAAGTTACTTAAAAAAAATTCAAAAAGCAATTAGTTGATCCTCATTGCAGCAAGTTGGGTAAAGCTTATAACTTTTTAGACGAAGAAAGCAAAGGTCGCATGAGAAAAGTTTAGTCAAACATTGTGCACTTGCACACATATGCCACTTTTGTTGTTTTCTTAGGTTTAACGGATGCGGGCTGTTCCTAAAAAAAAAACTCTAATGGATGCGTGATTAAAACATTATTTTAGTAAAAAAATTATAAAAGCAAAGATAATTTTGGCCTTAGTGGATTATTCATTGCATGTTCTTAGTAGATTATTGACGAAATCTAAAAATAAACTTCACATATTTCTTAACCGACCTAAAATTTTATACACGAGATTATTTATATGTATCCCTCTCATTTTTTTTCCCAACAAATTTTACAAATAGCCAGAAACCTTTTGGTCTAGTGGCATCTACTCACCTTTTTAGGTGGAAGGTCACTGGATCAATGTAACCCCCATCGTCATTAAGGTCATAATTGATGTTTAAAATACATTTTATAATAGAATAAGATATCGAGGATAATTTAAATTTTTTTACAAAACTTGTATAATACGATCTCTATTCATTTTTAAATAAAAACATTTGGCCTGTTCAATTTGTCACATACATAATATCAGAGTACTAGCAAATTTCCCGACATTCACCCGGGATATATCCATTAATCCAAGAGTTTTACAGAGCATCATTGCTTGTCTTAGTTTTCCATACCGGGGATTACATTATAACTACAAATCTATGGTCAATCCAATATATACAATTGTCTAAATGATAACCAAAACCTAAAAAGAAACTAAGATTACCACCAGCAATCCTAGTCGTCTTTGCTTACTTATTTACCTCGAGACCCCTTGCCTTGTCTAAAATGGTTATTTGGAAAGAGTGAGATTCAAAAGAATCCAAATAGCAACAGTTTACATATATGATGTATAATTAAACAAAGCAAGTAAGCATATATCACAATACAGCATAATAATATTCAAGGCCAGGCTAACCGCCACGCCCCCTCAACAATATTTAAGGCCAGACTCACGCCACGTTCCCTAAACAATATTCAAGGCCGGGCTCACGCCATGTCCCCTATTCAAGGTTGGGCTTCCACCATGTCCCCTCGCTCATTCAATGATAAATACAAACAAGCAATGCATTAAACATGATATAAGATAAAGTGCTACTACCTTGTTCTTTCCTTCCTTGTTTAGGCGTAAGCCTTCTACGTTTCGGGCAAATATCGAAACCTATAGTCATAATTAAGGACGACACATTATCACTTATTCAAATACTCAAATGACTTCAACACACTTAGTTTTGGTTCATTAAAGTCCCTTAAATGGCTACTAGAAGCCCAAACAACTGCCTAACCGGTTGGGAGGTACTATATCAAATATCACTTTTTTAGTGTGCCTCGTAAAACGTACCGCTTCCGGCTTCCAACTCGGTTCTAAAATATTAAATGTACAAGAAATAGGTCATAACCTATCCAAGTATCATTTTAGATTCTTCCATAGTGTTTCTTATGGTTATATTAATCTATGATGAAAATTTACCAAAATGCCCTTGGGACCCTAGCCCAACCCCTCCGTACCCGGCCCGATGGCATGTTTTCCAAAACCAGAGCTATTCTGATGTATTTTTGACCAAGGAATCCATTTCCGGGCTCGGAATCACCAAATCCACTTTCCAATTACGAAAATACCCCTGACAGCCTCGATTTTGAGATTTCAGTGGCATTTTTGTAATTATACTTTTTTCGCTTCTAATGAAAAAGTGACCAACTGTAACCCCACCTATTTTTGTCCACTGAATCCAATGGAACCATTTATTTCCTGAAAATCCAGTTCCTAACCCCTGTTCTGGTTCTGGCAAAAAATTTCACAAGAATGGAAAAATGGAGTTTTGTGTTTTAGCTTCCAAAAGTTGTACTTGTCCACTTCTAATCCTTTATTAATTCATTTAAACACTTCTTAACCATGATTTAAAGAAATTTAGGCAGCATAACCCCGTAGGATTAGGGCTTTCCAAATTTACAAACTTGACAAAAATCACCATAACCAAACACAAACCTCAACAACAACTTCATACAAGAATAGATCTAAGATTTGTGAGGTTATCTCATGAGATCTTGAATCCTCTCTCTCTAGGTTCCTCCTCTCTCTCTACTTGAGCTTAGGATGAGGTTTATAAACCATAGATTCCATAAAGGAGAAAGGTTTAGAGAAGGTCTTATGCAAATTTACAAGAAAATATCAAGAGATCACAAGTTTTACCTTAAGCTTCCTCTTCTTCCTTCTTTCTAAGCTTGAGATTTTCTTAAGCTCTCTCTCTCTCTCTTCTTTCTTGTGGCTTTGTATGAAAATGAGCATGGGAAATGGAAGAGGATGTGTTTTATTAAATTGTCTCTTTTTTCTTCTTAGCCATTGATCTCATCAAGGGTTGACATGGTGACACATGTCTTCCACCATACCTCCACCCATGCTCTCACCCATGCCTCTTCACTTTTTGACTTACTTGCCCCATTAGGTTTTAGTTGGCATTGGACTAAATTCTTTCCTTGTCTTGCTTCACAAAAATCGTGCCTCCCTCATGCTCCAACTAAACCAATTGCTTCTTCCATTTACTCAAGTCAATTGGTACAAGATTTGGCTATCTAACCTTATGACATAAATAAGGACTTATGACACAACAATTATCTCCATCATCCTTCATGTGGTGTTGACACTTGGTCTCATTGGATTTTGACACTTGTCTTCTCCTCCTTCATCCCCTAATTTCTAAAATAATTAAGAGAAAAAGGAAGATTAATTTATTCCTTCCATTTTCGGAATAATGCAAATTCTGGCAGATTTTCTGCCTTAACTTTGAAAAATCATAACTAATTTTGTAGACATCGTTTTGGAGTGATTCTAAAGGCTATAGAACCCTTATTGAGTCTAGTTTCAAGGAAAAATATGAAATTTTACTAGCTTGAAGCATATCATTCCTAGATTTTAATGTTTTTGACAGTTGTTCCAGCATTGCTTCCAGTTTGAACCCCAAACTTTGGAAAATCATAACTCCTAGCTCACAAATTGAAATGACATGAATTATATGTCCATTTTGAAGCTTGGAATGTGAAATTTAAGACTACAAAGTTTCATAATTTTTTATCACCATTTACCTATTCAAAACATCCATGCAAACTGATTGCCTGCACAGAGTTCTCACTAACCAAAACTTGCAACTTTTAAACCTAAGTTTCCAATAGTTCAAAATTCAAATCCAACACTACTCCCACACAATATTCCACAAGGAAACCAATGAAAACATCAAAACAACCAAATTCCCACTCCATCTATATGTTATATTTTTTGGCATATATTCAACAAAATCCCAAATCAACTTTAAATTCATAAAATCATTCATTACAACTCATTCAATGGTCATTAGCTCGTAATCAAAATTTGGGGCGTTATGTAATCCCCTACCTTGATAACCGTAATTAAGATTCAAAAATGCGTAATTTAAAGGAATTAGAGACCGACGGATACGTTTTTCTCAAATCTCTTTTCTAAAATTCGTTCAACATGGTCTCATATTCATCTTCCGAATCTAATTACTCTGCGCAGTTCAATCACATTCATACATATCAGAGTGCATAGCCAAATTCCCGGCAACTCCCGGGTTTCATACATGTATAAACTAAGGGTTGTAAGTTTCAACTAGAGGATTACATGACCAACATCAACGTAATATCTACATTTCAAAAATAAACAGTAATCCCAAGTCCAAAATAGATAACCAACAACCTAACAACACATCTCTACAAGATCCTAGCCACTCCTGGTGGTTCGTTTCTCCTTGGAGCCACTTGCCCTGTCTGAAATGTTAGTCAATGGAAAGAATGAGATTCAAAAGATTCTCTGTGGTAACAAATCACTCATACAGTGTATAAACACATAGCATATATGATCATGTTAAGCAGCATCACAATGTATCATGGCTTTCGCCACAAACGACAGGACTCATGGCTGTAATCTCTATGCGTCAGCTTTCACTGTGATCTCTATGTATCACAAAGTATCACTATGCGTCAGCTTGCGCTGCGAACTCAAAGCATCACAATGTATTCAAAGAGTATTCTCAATGCATGACAAACATACATATAATGTTTCACACACAGTATAAGAGAAAGAATCACTACCTTGTTCTTTCTGATTGTGCTATAGCGCAGGTGGATCACGAACAGGGAAAATATCGAATCCTTAAATTCCAAATGCACCATTTAGACACTTCCATAGTGTTTCTTGGGGTTATATGAGTCTATAATGAAAATTTACAAAAATGCCCCCGGGGACCCGCTTGGGCCTGCCGTACCCGGTCTGGTTGCACTTTTCCTGAAATTCTAATCTGGGCTATTCTAACATATTTCCGCCCAAGGAATCCATTTCTGAACTCAGAATTATCAAATTCAATGTAAAATTACAAATTTACCCTTGGCAGCCCTACTTCAAGGGTTTTAGGGGCGTTTTCGTAATTATGCTTTTTTGGCCTTTTTCGAAAAAGTGGCCAACTGTAACCCCACCTAATTTTCACTCCTGAACGCAATGGAACCATTAAATTATTGAAAATCTAACTCTAAGACCCATTTCTAGAGCTGGGCGAAATTTATGAGTTCTCCGGGGAAAATCAGGGTTTTACGATTTCGGCTCCTTAAACGCCATTTATTAACTATTACATTAGGTTATAACTACCATTTGAACCAAAATTGGGCAGCATAACCCTTAGGAAACTCAATTTCCAAAATTTAAAACCAATGGCAATCCGGCGAAATTTCACCGATTCAATTACCCACAGCAGCCAGAATAGTTAATATACGAAGGTTTGGAAGTTACCTTAAGCTCCCACTAGCTTTTCCTCAAGGTAGCTGAACCCTAACCCTTGAAACACCAAATTTTGAGCTTCACAACCTTAAAGAATAAATAGGAGTAACTTAGAGTCGGAGTTATACGCGTTAGGAGCTAAATCGTTGGAGAAATCGGCTCACCATGTGAGATTTCTTCCCTTTCTCTCTCTAAACTCTCTCACCTTCTCTCTCTTGTTTCAGGTCTGGAACAGCACGAAAATGGCTGGAGAAAGAAGGCTGATGGTATTTAATATCATATATTATATGATATTTAATTATTGATTAATTTCCAACAATTTCGGATTTTTTAGAAATTCTGGCAGATTTCTACCCAAACTTTGAAAAATCAGAACTAATTCTAGAAGAATTGAATTGGAGTGATTCTAAAGCCTATGGAACCCTTATTGAGTCTAGTGTTAAGGAAAAATATAGAATTTTCTGGATGGAATCACAAAATTCCTAGAATTTCAATTTTTGCATATTGTTCCAGAAAATAATTAATTTCGCTGGGCAAACTTAAAAAATCCATAACTCTTAGCTCACAAATCAAAATGATACAAATTATATATCCATTTTGAAGCTTGACATGTGAAATTTAAGACTGGAAAATTTCAGAATTTGTAGACACCATTTGCCTATTTAAAACGTCCATACAAATCGGCTGCCTTGTATAGAGTTTCAATGGACAGAGTTTTCAACTTTTGCACAATTGCTCTCAATGGTTCCAATTTCACAATAAACACTCTCCCTACACGAATTTTCACAAGAAAGCCATTGGAATCATTAAAATATCCAAATTCCCATCACACATTCTCCAAAAGTGTTTATTCAACAATAGTTACATCCACTTTTGAAGTCATTAGCCCTTAATCACTTTTTAGGATATTACACGTTACAATCAAACCTATGCTTCAGTGTGTGAGTGCACTTGCATGTTACATTTGCATGTGTTCTCTCCTTTGACCCTTAGCCTGTAAAAAAAAATTTAAATATCCATTTGCTTCACACACCCAACACACACATGCACACATATAGGAAAAAGAAAGATATATAAATCTCTTTGAAATGTACAAAACTCAAATAAGGAATCTGAAATTCTTAAATGACATTGAAGTCCTTTATGATGGCCCAAATGGAGAGAAGGAATAATTAATTAATGTTAAATTAAAAATGTAAGAAAATTACAAATTAAAAATTAAATTAAAAACGTCTTATAAAGTTATTAAGATATCTATCCTATATTTCATAGAATCTTTATAGTATTGCAACAAATTTTAACACGATATAATTTAAATTTTCTTTTGGAACATCTTTTAGTTGATTGCTTAATTAGTTGATGAAGATTCACAAGATATTAAAATACATTAATGTACAAAATAAGATATTTAGTAAGTATCAATAAATCTTATCACATCTGAAGACATCTATAGAACTATCTAGAAGACCCATTTAAATTTTAGCAGCATTTTTTTGTTAAAAATAATATCAATAAAATTTTTAGATTTAAATCTCTATAAAACCTTAAATTATGAAACCTATTCCTCATCATCCTCTCCTTATGTGTAATATCCTGAATTTTGAGACTAAAGCTTAGAGAATATGCCTGAATAAAGTAGATTACTAAGCCCAATTCGGAAAGAGTGCTAAGAATGTCCAAGAGCCATAATGACTTTTAGAGACTAGTTTGGGAACTAAAGTATGGGATTAGTTCCAAATAGTTAAGAGAAAATACCCAACCCCTTTATCTAAAGTCAAATAGGATCTAAAGTCTAACTTAGATCCAAAAGAGAGGGAATGACATCTTGGAAGAAGAAAGGAATAGATGTAACCCCCTTCCACCGTAGGCTGGGATTTAGTTCATAAACACGTAATTAATATAGAATTAGAGACCTTAGGTGATTTCGGACTTACACAAAATAAAATTTCCCAAAATCAGGGTTTACAAAAACCTTTCAAAAATCTGTTCACAAGGTCTCACATTCCTATTACAATTACAATATGGCCTGTACAGGTTGATTTCATTCATATATATCAGAGTACAGCATAAATTCCTGACACACTCGAGTTCTATTAACTCATAAAAGGGTTTACACAAAGGCACAAAGCCCATAATTCATACCCTTTACTTGGGGGATTACACAAAATCCAATATATACAATTGTTTCTACCAAAAATATCCAAATGATATATAATGATAATCATTAACCAAAAAGAAACTCCTAACACGGAGCTCTCACTACAAAAAAAAAGGTATTTTGTAGCGGTTCAATTGTAATGGTTTAATATAACCGTTACAAATTATAGTATTTGTAGCGGTTTTTACCTAAACTGCTACAAATTTGTAGCGGCAAGGTTTTTTGTAGCGGTTTCCTACAAAAAACAGCTACAAATTTGGCACAAAATTCCCGCCAAAACTTGTATCGGTGATTTTGTAGCGGTTAATGCACAGGAACCGCTACAGCCAACAGTGTAGCGGTTATTTGTAGCGGTTACAGCAAGAGAACCGCTACAAAATACCAAAGGTAAGAAGATTGTAGCGGTTATGCCCCTATAACCGCTACAGAATTTCAAGAGTCTCGACATTTGTAGCGGTTCTGGGCAATAACCGCTACAGAATTTCAAACGTTGTTATCTTTTGTAGCGGTTATTGAAGAACCGCTACAAATTGAATAATTTGTAGCGGTTAGAGTAGTGGTTATTTTAATAACCGCTACTAATATCTGGCCTATTTAAACCCCCGCGTCCTTCATTTCTCCTTTTGCTCATTTTGTTTCCTGAGGTTTCTCTGAGTAATTTCTTCAAGATTTGAGCGTTCAGACGTCTCTATAGGAGTTTTTGCTCAGTATTTCTCAGTATTTACACTTGAGGTACGTATATAACACGTATTTTATTTATATTTGTATTTTTATTATATTTTTGCATAATAATGTGACTAATTTTTTTTTAATTTTTACAGTTGATATGGCTTCAGGACAAGATAAGGGGAAGGCCCCTGAGGTCCCCAGACCGATTTTACGGGGTGGAAGCAGCCGGGCAGGGGGCAGAGGGAGGGGGCAGCGCGCAGGCAGGGCTACCGCGGCATCTCAGCCCATCCCCCCACAGGCACCGCAGACGATCCCACAGGCGACGACCGCACCAGAGGTGCCTGAGGTGGAGAGGCCAGATATTAGCGTTGAGGACTTCCTCAACGAGAAGGAGTTCAAGATCCCGATTGGGTTCAGGGAGATGGAGCAGTTCCTCGATGAAGAGGACACTCGGGGGCAGAACAACCCATGAGGTGCAGGTCGAAGGTAAATTAATTTTTTAATTTAGTAAATTATTTATTTAAATTAGAAATGTTAACTTTGAATTATAATTTATCTAACGTGCGGTCAACTGTGCAGATGAGCAGGGGAACGTGTTGACGAGGAGGCAGGATGTGGCCGGTCTGAACAGCATGGACCGGACCCTGCGAGTTATAGTGCTGTGGAATGAGGGCACTGACCAGCCAATCTACAATAGGGGTCACCTGCTCAAACACTTCCTGAACGACTTGGGAGCGAATTAGATGCGGTTCCCCCTTCACTTCCCGACGTGGAGGCACGTTCTGAGGGGGCTGAAGGACCAGGCTTGGGAGGAGGTGGTTCAGGTAATTAAAACTATTTAATTAATTCTATTTAATTAATTTTTTTTAAATTATGGTTTTTATAATTATTGATATTTAAATAATGTTTTTTCAGCTGCGGTTTGCCGTCCGGGCCAACCGGAAGAGGTACGCCCTCGTGAAGATGGGCGACGCCTGGAGGAACAGGAGGAACTGTCTATTCCATAGGGTGGATAAGGAGGGGATGATGCCTCTGGAGCAGCTGATCGAGAGCGTCCCGGACGACGTGCCGCCGAACGACTGGGCGCGTTTCGTCCAGTTCAGGAGGAGCCCTCAGGCGCAGGTAATGTATTTATTAGATTTTTGATATATAATTTTGTAATTGTTAAATATTAAATTATAATTTCAATTTAATTTGTATTTAATTTTAAATTATAATACATTTAATTATTTTTTTTTCCAGGAGCTTTCTCAGAGGAACACCGAGATCTGGGCGCAGCAGATGATCCACCACACAGCAGGATCGAAGACCTTTGCTGTGACCTACAGCGAGCTGGTAACTTTTCAAAATATCACTTACTTTTAGCAGATTATTTCATAATACTAATTATTATTTTGTAATTGTTTCAGGAGACGAAGGCACAGCAAGAGAACCGTCAGACGGACTATGTGGAGCTGTACACCATCACACATAGACACCGTGACGGGACTGCGACCTCTCAGCAGGCAGAGGCGGCCATTGTAAGTAATTTTATTATTATATTTTTTATAAAACCAAGTTAATAATGAAAAATGCTAATTAGTAATTGTTTCATAAAATGGCAGGAGAGGATGCAGCAATCGTAGGCTGAGCTGCGACAGACCCAGCCTGAGGAGGCACAGGGGTCAGTGGACCGACGGCTCCTTTGAAGGCGGGTCTGGCTCAGCCTGAGCACCCCAGACGCGTGCGGGGGATGGGGACAGGCGCTAGACCCAGCATGGTCTACGGCATGAGCGCCGCCTCTGAGGCTGGCAGCTTTAAAGAGGTCAGACGTCGGAGGGACGAGTCTATTGACCAGCTGCGGTCAGATTTGGAGCAGACGCAGCAGCAGATGGCGCAGCAGATGCAGGTGCAGCAGCAGCAGCACCTGCAGATGCACGCTGATATGCTATACGCTCAGCAGACGCAGTGGCGTGAGATCGCGAACAACATGCTCGAGGGAGCATGGAGTCGCCTGTTCCCGAACGAGCAGCATCCAGCGGTTCCCCCTGTCCCTCGCTACGTCGTCCCGAGTACTACTCCTCCTGCTACTGCTCCTCCTCCTGCTGATGACGATGGTGCGGTTCACTCTGCGCAGCGGCTCGTTCCAGCGGCATATGAGGGAGCCCTACCTGAGGGAGCACCAGAGGATCAGCCCCCAGCTCCCTAGTTTAGGACATTTTTTTTTGTTTAAACATTTGTAAATATATATATATGAGTTTTTATTTCAGAACTTTCTTATTGTGTTTTATATAATTATATTTATATTTTTAGATCGCGTTATTTAATTTATAAATTATTTATATCTAAATTTTAAAAAAAATAAAGTATATATATATTTATAGCGGTTTTAACTTAAAACCGCTACAAATATATATATTTGTAGCGGTTTTAAACTAATAACCGCTACAAATGTATATATATAATTGTAGCGGTTATTAGTTTAAAACCGCTACAATATATAGTTTAAAACTCAAATGTATATATATACATTTGTAGCGGTTATTAGTTTAAAACCGCTACAAATATATATGTTTGTAGCGGTTTTACACTAATAACCGCTACAAATACTCATCATTTGAATTTTAAAATTTGCTATCTTTGTGCACATTTGTAGCGGTTATGTTATGTATAACCGCTACAAATTAAAAAATTATTTTTAAATTTAATGTCCAACGGCTTTAATATTAGTAGCGGTTTTATATATATAACCGCTACTAATACGCAACAAGTAAATTTTAAATTTCCCACCAATGTGTAACGGCTTGAACATTAATAGCGGTTTTATATATATAACCACTACTAATACTCAACAAGTACATTTTGAATTTCCCACCAATGTGTAACGGCTTGAATATTAGTAGTGGTTATATATATATAACTGCTACTAATATTTTATAACTGTAGCGGTTGGTGTAGCGGTTTAATAACCGCTACAAAATTATAAATGTTGGAATTTCAGAATATAAGGTTCTAGGCATTCATCATTATCTTCTCACTCATCTTCTTCTCTATACTTTCTTCTCTCTCACTTGTAGCTATGGATAAATCATAGATAAGGTTGCCGCGCAATTCTCCTGAATATTTGTACGGATTAAACAGTTTCTTAGATTTCGCATTCACTCACGCTAGCTGTAACGGCAATATAATCTTTCCGTGTTGGAAATGCAAATTCAAGAAGTGGCATGCATGAAATGTTGTGAAGGAACATTTGCTTGTGAAGCCTTTCCCTGAGGACTATATGTTCTGGGCAGTTCATGGTGAGAAGGCCGGCATTAGATATGACGATGCTCTTCCTCGAAGTTCTCAAGTAGGCGTTCAAGTAGATGAAGATGATCCTGTGAATGATGCGTTTGGATTTCAAGGCGACAACTTCAACGAAGAAGTGCACGGCTCTGAGCCGGCTTTTATGGGGAATGAAGCAGCTCGGGATTTTTTCAGCTTGATGGATGAGGCAGATCATCCTTTATATCAGGTTGTCACAAATATTCTAAATTATCTTTCTTGATCAAATTGTATCATATCAAGTGCTTGTGTGGGATCACAAATAAGGGAATGTCGATGTTGCTCGACTTATTACAAGATGCATTCCTCGACGCCGAGATTCCCACAACCTTCTACGAGGCCAAGAAGATTAAAAACAGGTTGGGGTTGAATTATCAAAAGATTGATGCGTGCCCAAATGATTGTATGCTGTATTGGGGAGATGATTCCAGCAGGGAGACGTGTAAGAGATGTCACACATCGAGGTACAAGACAATTCGGAAGGGGAAAAAGTAGAAGAAGAAACCTGCAAAGATTCTCAGGTACTTCCCTTTGAAACCTCGTCTACAAAGATTATTTATGTCGTCTAAAACTGCTAAGCACATGAGGTAGCATGCCGTTGATAAAAACGAAGATGGTAAATTAAGACATCCACGGGATGCAGCTGCTTGGAAAATGTTTGAAGACGCGAGGAAAGATTTTCATGCGAGGAAAGATTTACGCGACATGGGAGTTCGTGAAGACGCTTGGCCAGATGAGCATGACAGATTTACACCGGCAAAGTTTACCCTCACAAAACCGAACAAGGATGTGTTCCTCGCGACGTTGAAGAAATTAAAAGTTCCTGATGGGTAATTAAGCAACATTTCTCGATGTGTCGACTTGCAGGCTCGAAAGGTTGCTGGCCTGAAGAGTCACGACTCACATGTTCTTATGCAGTAGTTACTCCCTCTGGCTATAAAGAATACACTTCCTCCCGATGTTTCCATCGTTTTGGTGGAACTTTGTTCTTTCTTTAGCAAGTTGTGTTCTAAGGTTTTGATCGTTGAGGAGCTCGATCAGCTGCAGTCGAAAATCATTCTTATGCTTTGTCATTTGGAGATGATCTTTCCTCCGTCCTTTTTTATGTGATGGTTCACCTCACAGTCCACCTCGTTCATGAAACAAAGCTCGCTGGACCAGTACAATATTGTTGGATGTATCCGATTGAGAGGTACTCATTTTAAATATGTGCTTTAATTTATTGTCCGTATTTAATTTTTGCTAGTCATCCTTTTCATCATTTTATATTAATGTTCTCTTCTGTCTTCGTAGGTTCCTTGGGAAATTAAAATCTTGCGTGAGGAATAAGGCGTGGCCAGAAGGTTCTATAGCTGAAGGCTATATAGGGGATGAGGTGCTATATTTTTGCTCAAGGTATTTTGATGATCTTGAGACGGCTTTCAACCGCCCGCCTCGTGTTGACGATTGTCCGGAACCTGCGCCGACATCAGGAGAATTTATCCCTCGTGTTGGTAAACCAGTTGGAGCAACTAAGAACTTCAAACTAACGGCAACTGAGAAGTTCCAAGCACATAGACATGTCTTGATTAATTGCACTCAAGTTGAACCTTTCATATGGTAAGAATTGTACACTCACATGTTATTCAATCTATATCTTTCGTAACATTTCTCACTTTCATTTCACTAACGCCTTTCCATTATTAATTGCAGGGAATTCAGAAGTCATGTGAAGCGTCAACTCAGGATCCGTACACAGACATCCTCGGAAGTTGATAGGAGGGTCCACAGAGAATTCCCGAGCTGGTTTGCGCGTAGAATACTAAATGACCACAACCCACACTCACTAGATTTCAGAGCTCTCGCAATCGGCCCTCTTGATCATGCAAAACGGTTTACAGCATACAATGTTAATCGTTTTAAGTTTTGCACGGTTTCACGGGATCAAGGATTGCAAACACAGAATTCAGGTGTTTATGGCACATTTAAGACAAGGAGTTATGCGAGCAGCAGTGACGCCAACATGCAGTTCGGAGGCGTCCCTTACTATGGCAAGCTTCTTGATGTGGTCGAGCTTAATTATCAAGGCCGTTTCACTGTGACGCTGTTCAAGTGTTTGTGGGAAAATACCACTACTTCTCGGGGACTGACAACTGACGACCTAGGGATCACATCAGTCAATTTCTCACGGCCGATTCATACTAGTATTTCTCAAGATGATGAGCCGTATATTCTAGCTTCAGAGGCACATCAGGTTTATTATGTCGAGGATGAGAGGCATAGGGATTGGCACATGGTCGTTCATTTAAAGCCAAGAGACCTTTACGACATGGGTGAAGGCTATAACATTGTCTACGAGAGTGAGCCATTTCAGCCAGTTGATTTTGAAAACTACTTCCCTGAAGGCGATGACAATTTACCTCTACTACGGTGAGTTTTTTTAAGTCCACGTTATTTGAATTAAATTTTTTAAATTTAATAATACATCAATAACAATAATTTTTCTACAAAATTTCTGTAGGGATGGCGACGATGAGTGATCAAATTCAAATGTAAAAAATTTGTCTTTACAAAAAATGAAAAAAATTTGTTAAAATAAAATGTAAAAAAAAATTAAAATAATATTTGTAGCGGTTATTGAACCGCTACAAAAATATAAATAATCACTACTAATTAATAACCGCTACATTAACCACTACAAATAGCACTATAAATATTAAACCGCTACAAAAATATAAATAATCGCTACTAATTAATAACCGCTACATTAACCGCTACAAATAGTACGTAGATCCCTATAAATACCCTTACCACAACTCATTTCAAACACTCCCCAATTTCTTTTCACCTTACTTTTCTTTCATTTCCTCTCATTTACAACTTCTTTCGTATGAGTAGAGGAGCTAAATAATACGATCAAATATGGTAACAAGATTTTCAATTTTTTTTAGAATACTTCTTTCCTTTCTATAAAATTTATTCTAATCATTTTTTTTTCTAGATATATCATAACTCTATCTCATTTTCATCTATTTTTCATACACAATTACATTATATTAGAAAACATAATAATTCCTTATTACCTAGCTATCCTTAATAATATTATTAATATAAATTTTATACTAATCTTATTCAATTACATTTTTTCTTTTTATTTATTAATAAGTTAAACTATTGAATAATAAACTAATTGAAATAGATAAAATAATAACAAAATAAACTATTTAATATAATATTGAAAAAACAGAAAAAAACCATTGTATATTTTTAAAAAAAAATTTAAATATTTATAGCGGTTATTAAACCGCTACTAAATAACACGCCTTTTTACGACTCAATTTAAATTTTTTGGTGCCAATTTTGAATTTCATGAAATTAGTAGCGGTTTTAAAAACCGCTACTAATTTCATGAAATTCAAAATTAGTAGCGGTTCGTTAACCGCTACAAAATAAAAAAAATGTCATTTTTTTTTCGCCAACAAATTTTCAATTTTTTATATTTGTAGCGGTTTATTAATCGCTACAAAATAAAAAATTCTTTTTTTTAGCTCTCAATATAATTTTTTATATTTGTAGCGGTTATATAACCGCTACAAATATCTCTGGGTGTTGTAGCGGTTAAGCTGAACCGCTACAAAGTATGTAGCGGTTATTTTTGATTGAGTAGCGGTTTTATAAAACCGCTACAAAACTGCTTGCAACGTACGATTTAGTAGCGGTTTGAGTAACCGCTACTAACCTAGTTTGTAGCGGTTAGAACCGCTACTAATACCCATTTTTAACCGCTACTAAATCATGTTTTTTCTGTAGTGTCTACCCGCTCTTCGTCACCCGCTTGCCTTTTGATCCTTCAGCCCTGACTAAAATGTTTAATTTTAGGACAGTGAGATTCTAAGGAATCCCCGTAGTGTCAATCAATCATAGTATGCACAACAATAAGGTATGAAATCAAATCACCTTCCACACAAAGCAACTACAACGGTAGTTACAACGACAATGGTTAGTGTGACACATGTCATCCCTTATGATTGCTCATGTTGAATTGCTCATGCTGCATTGTATTACAACAATCGACACAATATATTTCACCACAGCTGGGATTCATATAAAGCATTTCATAATGCAAGCCATACAGGAAAAATACAAACACAACCTACGACTGGATTCACAAACGCCGCCCCACAGGTTGGATTCACAAATATCCATGTCGATTACAACGGCAGTTCAACGGCCGAACTAGAGATAACCCATGTCACTCCCTAAACGGCTCACGTTGAAATGCTCACGCCATAATGGACCATGGCACATGCAGTTCATAGTTCAATGATAAGTTATGCATATCAAAACATCATACACAACATGAGAGAAAAGTCACTACCTTGATCCTTCCGGGCATTCCCTGGCACCGGTCTCTCCCGCGTCGGGCAAATATCGTATCCTATAATTATAATTAGTCACGAAGAGTCAATTCTCTATTCCAATTCTCAATTGCTTCTTAACACTTAAATGGTTATCTTTATTACTCTTTTATAGTCATTAAATACCCCTAACAAAACTCCTAAAGGGTTGGAAGAACTATCCCAAAGATTCCCTTTTTGAAGCTCCAAACTGACATTTTTCACTAAAACACTCGAGTGAAGATGACCTCACTCGAATGAGATTGTACGGACACTCGAGTGAAGAGGGCCTCACTCGGGTGATGGTACGGACTGCACTCAGGTACTAGAGAGTGAAGGATAGCGAGTACACACCCGAGAGCACAAAGGAAATGGCAGTAGCCAAAATGGCTCACTGTACTCGAGCACAACACAACTTACTCAAGTGAAAGCCATATGCTCACCCGAGTCCCCAAAAGTGTATCACAGGAAGTGCTCACCCGAGAGCACAAGAGTTTTTAAGGATCAGGAGGACTCTAGCACAGCCCAATGCATTCGAGTGAATACCCTATACCCGCAAGTGAGAAGGCACACTCTTGCACCATAATCGTGAGTAACAACAGAAGAGGCAAGTCCTTAGTGTCAAATACACCAGCACTCGAGTAAACTTAGCCTTACTCGAGTGATATTCATCCCTCACTCGCAAGTGAGGCAACACTTACCTTTGACCACGAAAGTGCAACAAGAACACAAAGAGTAGAAAGCAAAGTTTGCACAACCGCACCCAAGCAGAATTCATCACTACTCGAGTGTTATTCATCCTGCACTTGAGTGAATTCCAGATTACTCGAGTGATCCTATCAGAAACCAGAAAACGCAGAAAACAAAGGCATTTTCCCAACATTTGCCCAATTGATCCCAATGGACACAATACTTTACCTAAAGCCACTCCCACAGAAAAACACCCAATAAACTCAATGGGATTATCAGAATCATCAAAATCCTACTTCATTATCATGCTTTAGGTTCTGGGCAACAAAATCAACAAAATACCAATCTCATCCAAACATCAAACTTCAATCACCAATCAATCTATCTATCCTAAACTCATTCCAAGATACCATTCTCATGCCAAAAACATACCAAATGAACAGTGGCACTCATTTTCTGATTCAAGCCAAAATTTTCAGAAATTACAAACTACTTCAAATGGCATGAAACATAGATAGAAAGATTGGTTTCACTCACCTTATCAACCTTCTCAAAGGGAGTTCTTGATTCACTACTTTCCAAAATTTCATGTGGCCACAAATCAACACTAAACGGTAAACTACAATCATCAAAATGAAGCTCTCACTCCAAGGATCAACATTAATGAAGTGAGATTAAGCATTAAAGGTCATTTACTTATCCAAAAATCAAGCTTTTCTTCTTCCTTTCCTTTTCTAAAATGACCGAACAAGAAAGAGAAGGAAGAGAGAGATGAGATGAGTCTGGAAGAAGAAGGAATGATGATTATTTCTCCAAGCCCATGATTCATCTGAAAATGAGGGAGAGAGAGGAGAGAGAAAATATATTTTATCCCATTTGACTTTTTCCCATGCTCTCTCATATTCTCATCTTGACACATGTCCACATGCCATTGGTTTACACAAAATAAGTCACCAATTAGCTTCTCTAATCCCTCTATTAGTCATATAATCACACATCTCATTTCTTCTTAGTTAGTGATTAATTTCCCCATTAATTACCAACTTATGGCCAATATTTCCATTATTTCAAATTTTTCGCTAATTATGACATATTAATTAATATTGCCATAAAACACATAATTATTCCAATTAAATTCATAATTATCCACAATAATCATGATTAGCCCATAATTAAAAATTGGGATATTACAATAGAGACAAAAATTAAAAAAAAGAACTAATGGCAACTTAGTGAATGTTGCCATGGTCAAGGGCAAAAGAGACATTTTCCACTTGATCTTAAGGTTAAAGTTGGAAACCAAAATGAAGTAATAGGATTTGCTCTTGAATGCAAGAGTAATGATGAAGATGAAAAGCAAATTAATTCCCTCCCTCAGGCTATTAAAATGTCCAAAGAGGGCAAAAAAGGAAAAAAAAAGAAGAGTTTGGTCAATATGTTCTCACCCTTTTGGTCAAATATTGTGGCTAGAACATAAGAGCTCTTGGTCAACAAATTTTCTCTTCTAAAGGGCTCTTAAATTTCGGTTGAACCCAAGAAAAGAGAGAGAATTTAATTTGAAATCATCCTATATCTACTGAATAAGTCAAAAAGCAAAAAAGAAAGAAAGGAAGAAGGAAAAGGTCAACTTTTCCAATTTGAAAAATTATTGACCAATGGCAAGACAAAGTGAGGTAATTGGGTCAACAATTCCTCTCCATTTGGGCAGCATATTTTTGGCCAAGAAGAAGAGAAAGAGAAAAGAAAAGTCAACAATTACCATGGTAAAATTTACCACACATGGTAAATAAACTTGGCTTGTGTAAGAAGGAGAAATTGTGGCAACATGATTAATTCTTTTTCCTTATTTCTTTAGGCCAATTTTTGGCCAAGCAAAATAGAGTAAGGGAAGACAAAAAATTGGAATATTTGGACTCTCCTTCTCACTTGAATATTTCAGCCAAACACAAGCAAGAAAGAGCACTACTACAAAAAGGTAAAGCTGTGACACTTATAATTGCATTAACTGTGGTGCTAGAGAAGTGCCACATATCTGGACGTCACTAAAAAAAGCTGTGGCGCTTGGAAGCGCCACAACATTTAATTTTTTTTTTAAAAATACCCTCCTGTGGCGCTTGTTTGAGGAAGTGCGACAGGAGGGGGGTCCTATTGTGGCGCTTACATTAGCAAGTGCCACAGGAAACCCCCCTCCTGTGGCACTTCCTCAAACAAGCGCCACAGGAGGGTCCTTTTTTTCTTTTTTCTTCTTCTTCTTCTTTATTTTTCCTGTGGCCCTTTTTTATGCTTTCTGATTGTGAAGCTTTATATAAAATGAGTGGCTTTCGTATTTATCATCTCCACAAATTGTCAAACTTTCTATTTTATATTTCAACCTATTATATATATATATATATATATATATAATTTTCACATTTAAAATTCAAGTTCCCCAACAATAATGTTCTTACATTAATACTCTCCAAAGCTAACATAAAAAATATCACAATACAAGAACTTGATATGTGAACACAGTACATCAACAACTAATTAAGTAAATTAAAAGATTACTAAAAAACGCAAGCTTGTCGGCAAAAAAAATTAAACAAAGCAAAAAGCCAAACGAAACAAGCTAGGTTTTCACTCTTTCCTATTAAATTAGGAACAAAAAGGCAAACGTTATATTACGGTTTATCTTGACTAAAAAAAATTTAAACAAAGCAAGCTAGAATGAAATAGTTTTCTTCTTACAAATCTATTAATTGACCAGCGCAGGGAGTGGGAGACCACGTTGGTGACGCTAGCTTGAGTGACGAGTGAGCGTTTGAGTGTGTTTTTTAGTGTGAAGATGATAGGAAATGGAGGGAGGGGGCCGACGGATCTACTAAGAAGATGAGAAAGGGAAAGTAATTTAATGGATGAGAGAGTAGTTGAATAATTAAAGTGGAGTAGTAGTCAAAAAAAGAAGGAATGGGGGACAGACACGGAACTACTACGCGGGAAATGAAATAATTAAGAGATATACACTATCCATTTGAAATTTTTCCTCTTTTTTTTTATAGAAATAGGCAAGTGTGGCGCCTAATTAATTAGGTGACACACATTGCCTCATCAGCTGTGGCGCCTAGGCATTAGGCGCCACACATGATATATGATGAAACTGTGGCGCCTGGTGGGTCAGGCGCCACAGCTGCTTGTGTGGCGTCAAGTGTGGTGCCTGTGTTGGCAGGCGCCACATTAGGCATCCTCAATTGTGGCACCTAACCTATTAGACGCCACAGCTGGTACCTAAAAAAAAATTATACAGGTTAAAAATAAAAAAAGGGAAGCTGTGGCACTTGTTTAAAGAAGTGCCACAAAATGTGCGCCACCTTTTATCCTTTTTGTAGTAGTGGAGAAAATAAGAACACAAGTAAAGTTGCTTGAAAGAAAGTGTTTTGTGCTGTCTAAAAAATACCAAAGTTGTAGAACTCAAGAACAAGCTCAAGAAAGAGCAAGAGAACTTGACATCTATCTGGAGCATGAGAAATCAGAACAAGGACAAGACCAGAAAGACCAAGGTGGTGAACTTACCCAACATGCATGTATTTGATATATATGCTTGTATGTTGGTGTGCATGATTGATGTGTAACACAATTGAATGATTGAAGCTCTATTTCTATTTATGCTATGGCCATAAGTATGTTGTATGAAGCATTGAGCATAGAGATATGTCATTATATTAACATAAGCCTACGTAAGGCAAGCATATCATACATTAGCATTTATCTTACATGTATTATGGTATTGTTTGCTACTGAGATTCCCCCGAATCTCACCCACCCCTAACCAACCATACAGGGATGATGAAGTATATAACACCCCAAAATTTATATTCAGAAAAAATATTGTAAATATTTGGGAAATTCAATAAAATGGTGAATATTCAAAAATTTGGAATTTATGAATTTTATAAATGTTCATTTTCATGAGAAAATGGGCAAAATAATTATGGAATTAATTTGGGTAATTTAAAAAGCCCAATATTAAGGTTAAAAAATGAATAAATATTAGAGAAAGTATTTGGTCCAAAAATATATGGAAATTAGCCAAAGAAAAATAAGAGAAGAAATTGGATTAAAAAGGTAATGGCAAAATTGTAATTTTGCCAAAATATCACAAAATTAATTATTTTCCAATTAATTGAAGTTAATTTCAATTAATTAAGGAAAATAAAGGCAAAAAATATATTTAGAATATTTTGATCAATTTAATATGAATTTATGGAAAATTTGAGCAAAAAGTGCAATTTTGATCAAAATTGAGACTATACGTGTATACGTAACCGGAACAAGTTGTGAAGCCAATTTGGACCATAGGGAGGGACCCCTAGGTGTCTCCTACATGTGGCATAAATAAGGAAATATTATTTGGGCTTAATGAGCATGGTTACATGTACATAAGGTTTATGTACATAAAACTTCATTTTTGGAATTTTGGAAAAATTGTTAAACAATTAAAGCATAATGTTATATATTATAAAACATATGTTGCATCTCCTTCCTTCAGCTCATTCATGCACAGAACAGACCTGAGGTTGAGAGAGAAATTTGAGAGATTTTAGAGAGAGAAAGAGAAGAAAAATCACAAGGTAAGCCGATTTCTCCGACGATTTCGCTCCTAACGCGTATAACTCCGATCCTAAGCTACTCCTCTTTGTTCTTTAAGGTTTGGAAAGCTCAAATTTGGTGTTCTAAAAGTTAGGGTTTTCAGCCAAGAGCAAGAAAAGCTAGTGGGAGCTTAAGGTAGCTTCCAAACCTTCGTATATTAACTATTTTGGCTGCTGTGGGCAATTTAGTCGGTGAAATTTCGCCGGATTGCCATTGGTTTCAAATTTTGGAAAAGTATGTGCCTAAGGGTTATGCTGCCCAATTTTAGTTCAAATGGTTGTTATAACTCAATTAGATGGTTAATAAATTGGTTAGGAGTAGAAAGGAACGCGTTTACGAAGCCGAAATCGTAAAACCCCGATTTTTCCCGGAGAACACAATTATTTCGGCCAGGGATGTTTGAGGGCCTTAGAGTTGGATTTTCAATGATTTGATGATTCCATTGGATTTAGTAGGCAAAAATAGGTGGGGTTATAGTTGGGCACTTTTTCAGAAAAGGCCGAGAAAGCATAATTACAGAAACGCCCCTAAAACCCTAAAAGTAGGGCTGCCAAGGGTAATTTCGTAATTTGACATTGAATTTGGTAATTTTGAGTCCAGAAATGGATTTCTTGGATGAAAATATGTCAGGATAGCCCTAGTCAAAAATTTGGGAAAATGTGCCATCGGGCCGGGTATGGCGGGGCCGGGTCCCAGGGGCATTTTGGTAAATTTTCACCATAGGCTAATATAACCACAAGAAACACTATGGAAGTGTCTAAAATGATACTTGGATAGGTTATGACCTATTTCTTGTACATTTAATATTTTAGGATCGAATCGGGAGTCAAAAATCGACACGTTTCACGAGGCACACAAAAAGGGGTCGATAAAACTTCGAGGTAGTAACTACTATCTCTCATATACTATGTGATTATTTGTATGATGCGTGTTACTATATTTTGTGACTCGAACACGTGCTGGAGGCACATTACCTAGCTATGGTCTAGGACCTAGCTGAGGTACACTAGTCTTACTTAGCTGTAGTCAAGGACTCAGCTGAGGAACATGTAGGGGTTTCAACGGGTTAGTTGGCCCTAAATTTTGTGTACACACACGGATGATATGAGTTTTCATTTTATTTGATATGGTGCATTGCATATTTAATTTTCGCATTTTATGTGTTGATCGTATGTTTCTACTGAGATTCCTTAGAATCTCACCCTTTTTTCTAATCCAAATGTCTCAGTCGGTGCCAATGGCTCGAAAGCCAAGGATGCAGAGAAGGGAAACTGACGGGCACGTTTCCTAAGATGAATACAGTGGTTGTATATAGTCTGTATGTGAAATAGTTTTGGAACATACTGTACATATTTGTCATTATTATCGATGTCTGCTCTGTTAATGACTGTTGGTAAACAAATACTTATTATCAGTATAATTGTACTTTTCTGTTTGCCTATGGAACTTGTTCATTATTGCCCTGCCCATATCAAAATGGAAACGGGTGTTGACAAAGTACAGAGGAGTAATGTAGGAAGAGGTGCAAGAGGAAATTACGACAGAGATTGGAAGATTGATTTCATTTGTAAATGATGTAATCATTTAAAGTTTTTGGGTCAGGTAATAAATTCCCTATTTATGAGCATTAAAGCATTGTAATAATACTTTGATAATAAAGAATGGAAAGAAGTTAGTAACCTCATGAATAAAGTTAAGTAGTCCGATAATTAATGAATAATGATCCCATGAATTAAAGATTAAGTCTAGGTTTTAGGGTCTAAGTAATATTTCCCCTAAGCCGATAATGCTTCCACAATGTAATATAAAGGGGTCTAGGGATGAGTGTTACACTATATATGTGACTAGAAGCCTAAGCTACAGGCGACTTAACATTCTCTCATTTGTCCCTTGCTCATGGTTCCTTCTTTTCCTTTATACCTCTCAACTAATTTTACCACTACAACATTGGCCTTCTTTATAATATCCTAAATTTTAATATTGAGGTTTATATCTAATTAGTATTTGACTACAGAGGAAATTGAGGTATTAAGTGGTTGAATTTGGATGTTTGAGGCCTAAAAACACTATGGATGATTATTGGAAGTCATATCTTTAGACTTGTTTGAATAGTCTTGAAATTTGGAAATTTTGTAGGATGAAATGATAATGTTTTTGAGTGATTCTTTTTACATTAGAAAGTAGACATCTTAAGCTTCTTATGGATTCCTAATTTTTAATTTTGGAGATGTGTGGAATTAGTTATGAATTTTTGAAATTAGACATTTTCTCTTTATGCCACTGATGGGGTGAGTAATTCACTCGTCAAGGTGAGTAAAACTCATAGGTGCTTTATATGCCACACACCAGGGCCAAGGCTAGTGTGCAATTCTATAAATATTACTGTCGCAGACAACATTCAAGAAATTAGGGTTTTCGAGGCTAGGATTGATCTATCTTCTAAGGTTTGGCCATTTTTGAGTTAGAGAAGTATTCCTAAGCCTCAAAACACTTGAGTAAATGTTTCTAACTCATTTCTACTAATCTTTTATTACATTTTCATACTTTTGAAATGTTGAAACTTGATGTTTTTGAGGATTTCAAAATAGGTGAAGTTTTCACCAAATCTTTTGGATTTAAATGAGTTATATCAAGTAAATTGAAGATTTAATCAGTTTAGTGTTTTTAGATTTTGAGTTATATCATATTATGAACTAGGATTTGATATTTGGATTAGGGTTTAATATGACTTTGGATGATATAGTGGTTTGAGGAGCTGTTTAATGATTGAATTATGTTTATATAAGTTAGAAAATTGGTCTAATCTGTTTAGAATTGTGATATTGATGATTTTATGATAAAGGGTATGTTGAAGAGGAAACTTGAAGTTATGAAACTAAGTAATCGATGTCAAGAGGTATTGTTGAGGTTATCTAAGGATTCTAACAAGTGAATTGATCTCATGAGAAGTGACTTCTGATCTTGGGTTGTTGAGTTTAAGGATTGACAATGAAATTGAGTATTAGGGTTTAAGTATGGAGTTGAGAATAAAGAAGTATTGATTAATTCCTTGCTTTGTATTGCAATTGACTTGTGTATCTACAATGTTAATGTAGAGCTCTATTGTGACTTGATATAGTAGTAAGATTAGAGTTGAGATAACTGGGGTTAATTTGTTCTATATGCATGTTTTGGATTGTAAAGTGTTTTTCTAAACTTTACTTTTTGTTGAAATATTTTAAAATGAAGAGATTAGTCTTTGTAAAGTCATGTTCTTATAAATTAAGGGATTTATATGAAAAGTTGTGTAAGGAGTTATAACACTGAGATTTACCAAGGTTATATCAACAAGAGGTCAAACTCAATGCTTTGTCTTTGAGTGCACACAAAGATAGAGTCAAATTATCACTTGGTAAAAGCCATTATTGTCTTGACTTGAGTGTTAGGAGTGCAATCCATACTCAAGGGTCTTCATTTTATCCTATAGAAAATTCGCCTGTTAATCCAAATTGTACCCTATAAGATATGTATAGGTGGGGTGAATTAGGCATAAAGGAATATGTTGTTCATACCTTAAAGATATTATGTACTAC
This sequence comes from Inga leiocalycina, assembly GCA_963242795.1. Lineage (NCBI taxonomy): Eukaryota > Viridiplantae > Streptophyta > Magnoliopsida > Fabales > Fabaceae > Inga > Inga leiocalycina. Next base: position 29,623,355 of record OY725325.1, on the reverse strand, counting down.
TTTCTTCTTTGTTTCTTCTTCTTGTACTCCTCAAAGATATAGTCCCACCAACAATCTTTAGGCTTAATTCATGAATAAGAATGACATCTTTGAAGGAGTTGACAAAAAGCTTTTGTGGAGTTGAAAAGATTTGAAGGAGGCAACTTTTTGAGATAACACCGGTTTTGTTTGCTACAAGAAATGGATGGTTTGATCTAGGAACTTTGCAAAGGAGTCATCTTGAATTTGTGTGGCCTATGCAAAAGGAGACAAATAAGTATCTATTTGCATCTCTTTGTTAAATATGGTGTATAGATTTATGTGGTTTATTCATGATATGGTTGTGATGCAATTATCTTGCATAAGATTATGTGGTTTATTACTTGTGGAATCATGAATCTTTAAATCATTATTATAAAGTGGTAAGAAGCATAATAGATTTTGAATTTATTAGATTGAAATTATCATGAGAAATTTTATTGTCAATTAATAAGTTGATAATTATCATGTTGTGTTTTGATTTTAATTAGAATGATTGATGAAAATTTATTATGAAATAGATGCATGAATTGGACATGGTTTGAACAATTTCAAACAAATAACATGCATGCAGATAAATTTATTATTATCACATCAATCATAGATAAACTTCCTCCTTCATGGAAAGACTTGGAAAAGAGTTTAAATTAAACATAAAAGGTACATCTCTTTTGAGTAATTGGGGGATTAACTTTGCTTAGAAGAGGGGTGAGGTAAATGGTCTATGATTTAAAACGTATCAATGCTCATGAGAAGATACATGTAGTGGAGGAAAGATAGTCTCAGAAGACCTCAGAGAAAAGAGGGAATGATAGAATTATAAATTTTGTTTACATGTTTGGCTATGGTAATTTTAATAATAAAAAATGAGTGATGAGTTGTTGATTGACATGCTTATAATTCTTATTATTGTTATGGTTCTTCATTGTTTGACTCTAGTATGAAGTTGTCACTGATATTTATTTATTGTGATAATCAATCTATTCTTGTAAGGGGTTATAGCCAAGTTTATAATGGAAAATCACACCATATGGGCTTAACACATAACTATGTGAAAGATTTGATTTTAAATGGAGTAATTTCCATTAGTTATATGGGATCTGAATTAAATCTTGTATATCATTTACGAAAAGTCTGAGAAGGGATATGGTGTTAAAAACATAAAAAAGGATAGGATTGAAGCCCTATATACCTTGATTACCAATAGTAGAAACCTAGCTCATACTTGACCATCGTATGAAGTCTTGAGTTCAATGGTGAAAGTACGCTATCAGAGTGATTGCAAATAGTTGACTTTTAATACATCTAGGTTGGAAAGTACTTGGTAACCATTAGACTAAAAGGGGGTAGGTTAAGCCTTAAATTGGTTCTTAATATACCTGTAAGCATATATTTGCTAGAGCATTTATTATGGTGATGCTCTTGATAAAGTCTACCTATATGAGATTAAAGTGAGGCCGTTTCTAAAAGTCTAAGGGCTTGACTCTGAAAAGCTCTCATGAAAAGGATACAAACACAAGGCCATGAATAAATGTGTCATTTGAAGTGGCATATAATGGTCCAAAATCTCATATGTAATTTATGCACACCTATTCATATGAGATAATTGGTTCAAAGTTGAGTTTACTATATTATTTCATATGGGTGAAACCATCTCTTATTGAGGTAAAAGGTTAAAATCCTTGAGATACCTTTACTGATAACATGAGATTTTTGAATCGATAAGAGTTTGTGATCATTTTAAAATGGTAGGGATTATTGGCATGTTTTAAGATGAAGAGATATGTTCTTTGCAATGTCATGTTCTTATAAATTAAGGGATTTATATGAAGAGTATGAAGAGTTGTTTAAGGAGTTATAACACTAAGAGTTCCAAGGTTATGTCTCTTTAGTTCCTAAAGACACATGTGTGGCAGCCATCACTTGGTAAAAGGTTACATTGTGTTTATGAGAAAACTCTACATAATATATAGGTATAAATCTTCATATGTTTCTTCATGAACCAACATATGGGATTCATAAATCTAACAAATTGTTGTGACTTTTAATTTAAGAGGTGTTGCTTCAAGTGGCATCACTTTATGGCCTATAAATATCCAATACCATTAGTCTATTCTGTCATATGACAATACAAAACAAAAATAGATCAAACTCAATGCCTTTTGTCTTTGACTTGCAATCCTAACTTGCATATTTTGTAAATCAGTTTTGGTTACTGGGACTTTATGTCTCATCCTGTTGTTGTTAATAATTTTTAGGCTATACCTCTAATCCTGGTAGAGGTCAAGGAAAGTAGATAGAGGTATAGGTATCGGTAGCTAGGGTTGGAAACAGGTCAGGCCAAGCTAGGCTTTTTTCTCAACAGGCCAAACCTGTCTTGTAACAAGTTAGCTTGAGCCTGGCTTGTGACCTATCATAGGCCCTTTATCAGTTTGACCTAAGGTTATCCAACTACCGCCCTCAAAGCTCTAAGGTTAGGTGTTCGTTGTAGAAGATTTGGGGGGTCGATACTGGAACTTCGACCATTAAAGGTGATGGCTACTGGTGGGCTACTTAAGGTAAGAATTCTTTTATATGATAGTAAAAAGATCATTTGAAAGAAAAAACTTAACTTTTAGAATGATTGTATGAACTCTATCTATACTTTATATGTCACACCATTCCTTTATTTTAACCTTTTTCAGAGTATTCACAGAAAATGATATGCAGTTCGGTGGGCAATATATGAATAACATGAATATACTGATAATAAGTGCATGATTACATAAATTCCCCATAGGGGTTCGTACATGATCATTACCATCAATGTAGCCACATAGGGCTACTTGGGTATCTAACCCCGTCCCAGTGAAACAAAGACATCTTCTCGTCTTCGTTCTACCACTGTAATCCCCTCATATGATTCTCTGCATTGTTCTCAGCATATCTTCTGTCTTCTCCTGTCTAAATTGTTGGTAGGGGAGAGTGAGATTCGAGAGAATCTCAGTAGGAAATTAATACCAATATGCATGTACGATAAATGTTTAATGCATGGCATAATTCATGCTCACACAATGACAAATCTGTCAGCTCAATGCTTCGAACAATATAATTATGGCCATAACATAAATTGAAACATAGCTTCAAATCATTCATACATGTTTCACATAATCAAGCAAAGCAATAACATGCATCAACACACTAACACAAATATCATATACATGTAGAAGAGGTAAGTTCCGTACCTTAACCTTTTTTCGCCTCGAGACGTGTGCCTCGTAAAGCGTGCCAACAGCTCAGGCTCCATATCCAGTCCTATAATGCCAAAGGTACTGTTCAAACACTTCTATATTGTTTCTGGGGGTTATATGAGCCTATTATGAAAATTTACTAAAATTCCCCCGGGGACCCGGCCCGGCCCCACCATACCCGGTCTGACTGTGCTTTTTCCAAAATTTTGACATAGGCTATTCTAACATATTTTTGTCCAAAGAATCCATTTCCAAACTCAGAATTATCAAATTCAATGTCAAATTACAAATTTACCTTTGGCAGCCTTACTTTAAGGGTTTCATAGGCGTTTTCGTAATTATGCTTTTTCGGCCTTTTTCCGAAAAAGTGACTAACTGTAACCCCATCTAATTTTCCCTCCTGAACTCAATGAAGCCATCAAATCATTGTAAATCCAACCCTAAGGCCCATTTATAGCCCTGGCCGAAATATATGGGTTTTCCGGGGAAAATCGAGATTTTGCGATTTCAGCTCCATAAACGTGTTCCTTTCTACTTCTAACCACTTTATTGACTATTCCATTAGGTTACAGCTGCCATTTTGTACCAATTTTGGTAGCATAACAGCTCCACAAACCCATTTTCCATTTTTAGAACCAAGGACAATCTGACAAAATTTCACCAATTAAATTGTCTACAATAGCCAAAATAGTCAATATACAAGAGTTTGGAAGTTACCTCAAGTTCCCACTGGCTCTCTCTTGATATGGCTGAACCTTAGCCCTTCTTAACAAGGAAAATTGAGCCTCAAACAACCTTGCGAGTTCTCTTCTCCTTCTCTCTCTGAATGCTCTCAACGTTTTTCTCTCTCTTTGGCTTGCTACAACATGACGGAAATGGCTGCTGGAAGGTGGAGGAAATGTTTTATATCATATATTATATGATATGGAATTATTTATTCAATTTCTAAAATTTTTGGATTAATTGGAAATTTTGATAGATTTTCTGCCTAAACTTTGAAAAATCATAACTAATTCTAGAAAAATCGAATTGAAGTGATTCTAAAGCCTATTGAACCCTTATTGAGTATAGTTTCAAGAAAAAATATAGACTTCTTATAGCTGGAATCACAAAATTCCCAGAATTTCAATATTTACATGTTGTTCCAGAAAATTTCCAGTTTTTCTAGGCTAACTTCAAAAATTCATAACTCTTTGTATATAGCTTTAATTGAGTCATATGACCTATCAAATTAAAGCTTAGGATGTCTACTTTCATTCTATAAAATTTTGTAATTTATTATCATCATTTGTTGATTCAAAATCACATGACAATCTCACTACCTCATAGGCGATTTCACCGAAAATATAATTATATTCTCCAAAATTCACCATTTTACTTTCTTAATACCCCAAAGAAATTAGGGGATATATTTGGGATCCTAATAAATTGGGGCTTAACAGTCCACTTAATTTAGGCTTATTCCCAAGCCTCAAATCCCAAATTTTGGGATATTACATTATAGCCGATCTCAAGCTTAGATAAAGGAAGATGGGTGAGTTAGGCTCTTAACAGCTAATGTAAAACTCTATCAAATCATATAATATAAATGAACAAAGAAATTGTGGCTGATAGAACATAATGATGTTGTGAAAATTATATAGCCAACCACATATAATGAGATAAGACTTTATTGTTATTGTTGTTTAAAATTATTGATTGATAGTGGGGACTTCAGTATAGTTTGAGTATTTTGAATTTCGAATTTGAATTTTACTTACTTGGGAGGGATTTATCTATATTTTTCTCGTCTATCTGCATATAGTGAGTTAACATCAAATGCCTAATTATAATCATTGAGAATTTGTCGAGGACAAGAAATAGGTGTTGCCTTTTTCAAATTGCTTGTGAACTTTATTTAAACAAACCCAAAAAAAAAAAAAAACAGGAATAAATGTGATGTCATGGCTTACATAGGTGGGAACTGTTGAAGTAAAAGGAACAATATTGAGTCTGAAGCTTCACGTCTCTTTCCTTTGCATTAATTTAATTAATAAAGAATGGACAAATAAATTGGGAGAATTACACTTAGATCCCATGGAAAAAGAGAAATGAAGAAATAATCCCTATAAATTGCGAAATGAAAAAATGGTCTCATGGAGTTGTCAATACAGGCTCATGAAGTTGTTAACGAGTTGTCAATACAGGCTCATTGAGTTGTTAATGGGACCATTTTTTTATTTTGCAATGTATAGGGACCATTTCTTCATTTCTCCTATTCCATGGGACCTAAGTGTAATTCTCCCAAAAAAATTTAATTAATAAAGGTCACGTCATTGGAAGTTGATAAGGACATGGATGGAATATACTTAGAATTAAAAATGAGAGAACAAAAATGGTTGGAAAGCGTACACTCAACTCTCCACGTTCACGTCTTCCTTCGGCGTGACGGGTCAACACCGAACAAAATACTAACAACCCTCCTTTTGTCTTTTTCCAATTTAATCAGAAAATCCTCAGCTTTCTTTTCTACCCATTTGGGTTCGAGATACTGTTTTATAAGCCGACATCAAATAATAATGGTTAAGGAGTCTTGATTTTTATGATTTAATTGGCTATATCTGTAATTGTAATCAATGGCATAAATCCTTATAATAATCGAACAAAAATTTAATAAAAATAGTTATAAGCATACATAATAATATTGACTGAGCTTCTAACGGGTCAAAATGATCTGATTCATTTAAACTATTCAATCTTCCTATTATATCAGGTCCAAAAAAAGAAGAAGAAAACTTTCAATCTTATGAGGTTCTTTAATCATGAGTCATAATAACTCCTTATTGTTAACTCTTATAAATACAGCAAACACCACTCTATTGATCTATTATTATATGTACCTCATGCAACTTCAATAGGGTAATGAGTTATTGGCCAAAAAAAAAAAATACGGTAATGAGTTAGGTTAAGGGTTGATATCCAATTTTGTCTCCAACGTATTCTTATATGAGTTATGGGTATATACAAAAGATTTTTTAACTAATATTATCTTGAAAGTGCTAAAAAAGAAGTAAAGCCGGTGTAAAAACGATCTAACCATTAAAAATAAAAAAAAGGATGGTAAAAAACTAAAGTAGATTGTTAACATTTTTAACACTTAAATGTGACACTGCACCTTTTTTAATATTTTCGCTGTGATATTGATTCATAGAAACTTCTGAGTACCCATAATTCCTACTCAAAAGTTTAAATAAAATTGCGGCAAACTGTTAGCTCAAAATAGAGAATATAATTAAAAATCTTTTGGGTACAGTAAACTATATAACACCATAATTTTGCTGACAAAACTATTTTTGTGAAAGGATAAATTTATTTCCATTTACTAATATTTCATTACAATAATCAAATCTCAACACTTAGATTATATTATAAATGAAATTTATAGCTTACTCCTTTGGCCCTTCTTATAGTTAGATACATAGTACTCATCTCGTCTTTAATATAAGACATATTTATATAATTTGAAGAAATTAATGAAGTTAAATAAATTGCCTAATTTAATATATGAGACATGATTTTTCTAAAATACTTATGTATAACACTAGATTATTTATTAGTTTATAAGGAAAACAAATTAGTTTAGAAAAAATGATAAATATAAGATAAAACAAAAAGAAGTTTTACATTTAGAATCAAAATTTAGCCTCAAACTAGATCCTAAATTTAGTATGGAACAAGTTTTCTTTTGTTTTTAATATAAGTCATTTCATTAAATTTATTATATGAATGTGCAATTTTGTCACTAATTTATTGTTTTGCTTAAATTAGGGGTGAGCAAAACTGAACCGAAACCGAAGACCGAATCGAATTGAATCAATTTCGATCTTTTCGGTTCAATTTTTTTGGTGTTATGTGCATGTTCGGTTTTTTTTTATTTATTTTTTTCGGTTTTTTAATTCGGTTCGGTTTTTTTAAAAAAATTTCGATTTAAACCGAAAATATTAAAAGAGTATACCACCACCGAAAAACCAGATGCAAGACAAAGAATGATAACCGAAAAACCGAAAATATTAAAAGAGTATACCACCACCGAAAAATCAGATGCAAGACAAAGAATGATATATCATTGGATATTCATCTTTTTGAATTTTTGTTATGCTTTCTTTGGATTAAGTAATGTTGAATACAATTATTCT